>JARYHS010008074.1:285388463-285801324 GCA_031002005.1 Vandiemenella viatica
AAACCAACAGTGATACGCTTGGTGTCACTGCTGTTTAACTTGTAGCATGTTGAAAACAGGAGAACCTCACTAGCCATAGTGAACTGGACTTGACGATCGCCGACCGGGAACTGAGGGCTAGCTGGCTGGTGTGATGGCCTTTATACTCCGGCAGTGACGTCAACAGCCACTTCTGTTTCAAACAGTATACATCTGAGAGGAAGTGGATTCGTGACCATCATACTCGATTAATGGATGAACTAATCGTCCATTGTCTACTTAAACCAATGGGTCCATTTAAACTAAGACTTTAATTATATTTAAGTTACTCGGTAAAGGTGGAATTGGTATACGCAACACACGATGGCCACTAGGAACTAAAGTGATAGACGAATCCATAGTTTTGTCGCCGCGATACAACTTGTCTGACGTCCGCATTCCAGAACAGGATTGCAGGCGAGCACACCTGTGTAAACACGCCCCGGGCGGCGGAGATTCCCCGCTAGCTGGGGGTGTGGAATGTCTGCGCCCAAAGAAATTAAGCCCTTGGGAGATTCTGCCATCTGCCAGCGGATCTGTGAACTAACGGTGCAGCGCCATCTAGCCGCCACCAAATGAACTAACGGAAAAGAAATTAAGTTCTTGGGAGATGCTGCTCCCTAGCGGCCGGCCAAAGAACTAACGTGTGACGTCATACGACCTTGGCCGCCATTGGTCCATTAGAATTTCCCGCCATCCAACTGTGACGTCACGCGGACGAGTGGAGTCTCTTTACGGTTGTCCAAAGAGCTTATCAGGCTTGCTTCCCCCTTGTCTTCCTACTTCCCAGGTCGACCAATTTCAACCACCATATCTCCCACACCCCTATAGCTACCGACACCTAAGCACCATCACGCACGATGGGAGACTTGATGCTACTGCCAAACACAAACACCAGTGATCTGCGCTATGTAGTTGTGGCAGCAAAGTGAAATATACAGACACACATGTGTTTGGTCTAAATATGAAAATCTCCTTGATCGACAAATTTCGACCACTACATCTCCCACACCCCAACAGTTATCGAAATTTGGTCAACGTTGTGTACGATCAGTGAATGAATGCTACTACCACACACAAATACGAGTGATCTGTGCTTGATATGTTTGGCTAAAAAGTGATACATAACAATAATTTACGTCTTTGGTCGAAATGCGAAAGTGCGCCAAGTCGACCGCTTTCAAACTCCATATCTCCAACATGCAACCACCATAGTGCACAAAGGGACACCTGATGCTATTACCACCCACAAACACCAATGGTTGCGCTATGTAGTTGTGGCAGGAAGGAGAAGTAAAGGGACACACAAGTCTGTGGTGGAAATATGAAATGCTCTACATCGACTACCGTTGTGTACGATAGGAAACTCCTTGCTACTACCACACACAAACACCAGAGATCTATGGTAGGTAGTGGTAATGAAACGCGAAATATAGGGAAACACACGTCTATATATATATATATAAACATTTAATCTCGTCATCAGTAAAAGTATAGTGGAATACGTTTTCCATATCATGTGAAACACACCTCAGACAGCTACACATTAAAACCTTAAAATTACACAGATACGAGTGGTTATTCAGGCATAAAAACCATTTTTCATTATTAAAAGAAACTGTTAGCCTCTCGCAATTTCTTACAGAAATAGAGAAAATCGATCGAATTTTCTGTCTGCTGAAACCCTTATCACAAATTTCGCAAGACCTCCCTCTATCTACTTTGCTGCAGTAATATGAAAATAATCGCTAGAAAGTTGCTTCATTTAAACGGGTGAAATTCCTGACGTGTCTCCGTTAAAGTAGAAAGTGGTTCGCCTTTCCTTGCCGAATACGTAACACATACAGTTTAGTTTAGATCATTTGCGAAACTAGTTTCTGTTGTACCGCTCACACTGCCTTATAGTTTTCAAAGAGACTGTTACGCTTCACCTTAAATTTCAGAAATCCTCATTTATTTTACCGCTCATAACATATGATGAAAAACTGGTACTACTTCGGAGCCTTATAACCAAAATACTTCCAAATTCAAGGTAGTAACATTTTTATTAATGAAAGAAAATTTTTGGAGGGTGTGCGAAGAAGAAAATAACAAATTAGTAATTTTGTATTAATGCAGCCATGGTACTAAATAATGTTTTAGGGAACCAATCTCTCCCAGCCTAACATCTCTTCTCAATAAGTTACTGATATTCCAACAACTTTACTTTTAGTTAAAGGAGTTATTATGAAACACCTGTCCCAGTTATCCACGAATTTAATATCCCAGTATGTGTAAAAACTTAACGATTTCGATGCAATAGATTCAGTTTTAAAATTCAAATAGGAGTATCGTAAAGCAAAGATAAACTCGAAACATCATTGTGTCTAGTTCAGTTGATTCTCTGCTGTAATTCAACCCACTGACGGAAAATGTCCTAATCGGGATGCCCGGACTGGGGTTCGAACCGGCGTCCTCCCGATTGCGAGGCCAGAGCATTATCGCTCACCCGTGCGCTACTCATTACGTCGTGCAAGAGAGAGTATAATATGGGACGTTTGTGTGTTGTGGGTACGCAGGTACAGTAGTTGTGCACTATGCGGCCGCGTTGTGCAGGTGTCGGCGTCTCACTTTCTCCGGTGGCGGTGTCGGACCTGCCTGCTCCGAGCTGGTCGACAACCCAGTTGGACGGAAATGTCAAGGCGCGCGCCAGTACGCACTCCGCTACCAGTTCTGCTTGCTTCGGTAAACGCTAATACACTTTCGTAACCATTAACTACGGACTCGAGAAGCAATGTGCTTGGTTCCTTATTTATTTTCACGCTGACCTGTTTCTACAACGATGCTATAACGACTTTTAAAAAATAGTTTGATTTTCTCTAAACAATGTCCTCAACCTGGAACTGTTAACGATGTTTGTACTGCAAACGTATTCAGCTCGATATTCCCACGTTATTTTATCTATCATTACTGCAGTTTTTATTTTACAAGTTTGCGTGTATTGTTAGTTGATTGTAGGTAAATCCTTACTTACACAAAATCTTGATCTTAAATTTGCGAACTCTTATCTTAAGTGACAGATACCTCATTGCTGAATCATTACAGTCACTTTCAATTGTGAGTCAGTAATATACTATGCTTACGAAACCGTACAGATGTAAATTAGAAATATATAATAAATGGTAACTGTCAGTGCAATGAAATTTCATTTGATTTTTGAATTCATGAACGCGTTTCGCTTTGATCTAGAAAAAAAAAATCTACCGGAGTATTAGGAAAACAAGTGCTGTGAATCGTAATGGACTGGGCAATATAGAAAATTCAACAAGCAAGAAAATGATCTGTAAAACTGACGTTATTAACGAAACAATCGCTAATGTCAGGAATAGTGTAGATGGAAATTCCTGGAAAATAAATATCGCTGAAATATTTTAGAGAATGAAGCAAAAAGTTTGCGGTAATTATAAAACGAACCAAAAATTAGTTGAATTGGCAATAATAAGTTATTATATATTTCTAATTCATCAACTGCAATTGACGGAGGTGGTTCATAACATCCAGACTTATTTGACCAGCACTGCCAAAGTAGCAGGTTGACGAATATTAACTATTGCTTGCTTTAAGCTAAGTGCTCCCTTTTCATTGATTTATGTACAATGGCCATTAAGCACTCCAGGCAGTCATTACCAGATCGTCGTTCTTACCAATGCAGTTATTTGGCATACCACAATGACGATTTAATTTATCATATTTTATCATTTTTGTGCCACGCAGATCCATAGAGTCGCTATCGGTCTGACCCATGGGATGGAGATATAGGAACCATCAACACATAACGTGATTGGCAACTTTTACCGTTGCTTTGATGAATCACATAGTAGGAAACTAATATGTTAGTAGTAAAGCATAATCTAGCCAATAAAACTACTGTCAGCAAGCGTCCCCAGAAATTGGGCCATGCTCTTAAACTATTCTTCATCGTGCAGATGGAAAACTAATCTGAACAATGAGACACTGAAGTCTCTCAGTGAAGAGTAACAAAAATTCACCCATTTCTAGTAATAACGCATACGAGTCTCTACCGAAAAGTTAAAGTTTTATTTTTTAATTTTATAGAAGGATTTGCTAATTATTTATTAATGAAATAGCAGTTACAGTCTGAGTTTGAGAAAATATTTCTAATGGTACTTCCTCTTTATTCGTCAGATTAATGAAACCGTGTTACAAATTAAAAAACCAGTATCAGCATAGTATGTGGAATGAAATTTTATAATCCACTAAATTTTAAAGGTTTTGATTAGAGACGTTATAGTAATGTAACATTTAACCATAGTTTATAGATGTAATTCACGTTACTTAACAGATACAGACACATGCTGTTGGTTTGATCAGTTACTTGTTTTTCTGTAGTTTAAAAGTAGAATCTAGGAAAGTGACCAATTAAAAAAAAGGTTTTTATTAGTATTGTTACATCCCACACATCCGACATTTCCTATTAATTTCAGTGTTATGAATTAAGTACATTAGTGTTGAAGAGAGAGAAACCTTGATTAATGGTAAATTTGTTTGCTTTTCGTATGAGTGAGTATTGTTTTGATGGAACGAAATTGTTTAAGTTAAGTGTAATATATTTAAAAGCAATATAGTGTTTCAAATGTTAGTTAAAAGACTGTAATTATGAATGTCGTATAAGCCATAGTGTTTTAAGTAGGCTTATGATTTTCAGCTATATGGAATTGATTATATTTGTCAGTTTTATGTTTAAATGCCTCTAAATAGTCTCAATTTTCATTTAAAAATGTTTCATGATTATAAATAATTTTGTATTGGTTTTGATTCTTTTTTTTTATTGCTTCCCTTGTTTCGAGAGATTGTTAGCGATCAAGAAGCATTGGGCGGTGTTTGAAATGTTGTTTCGGAAATTCTGTACTGCCCATTTAAGCTCCAGAGATCGGGTACTACCGAATTCCCCTGAGTCAGGTGGACGATTCTAACAGGTCGCTGTATCTGTAGTATTCGTGATCTGCTATAGAATCTTTGGAAGAAGCTGAGGCCATGCCTTAGACCTGTAGGCATAAAAAGTTAAATCGACGAAGTTGCTATTTCAACAACTACTTCACCATTCAGAAGTTAAATAAATTAATTATCATAATTTGGTGAATGTTATAAATCTCCTAACAACCTGAATAAATAAAATAAAATAAAAAAATTGTAAATCTATGGACTGATTAATGAAGTTAAGAGAATTTAAAACGGTGCACTACAGTGAGTAATTTATTATGTCTTCCGCGATAGGATTAATCAATTAATTAGCAAGAGAAGCTTATTATTTTGGTTCAAGTTCTTGATTCTGTTTAGCTTGTTACTAGTCGACCGATCTCCCCTCTGTGACTGAAATAAAGCCAACATAGCGTGCAGTGACCTTGTTGGCCAGCAGCCGCGAAGCACACTTCTTGCAACGACTGTTCGACTCTCGACACTGTAACAACCTTTCTGCATCTGAGAAATCAGATACAGCCCTACACAACTGGCTGTTGCAGGCATAACAGTGGTATCTTCCATGTTCTTCATCAGATTGGAGATTTGGTCTTTTATAGGGATACGATAAGTCATGAGTTTCCAATTTCAGTATTGTGATACGTAGAGGAAGAGATTAAATTTATCGAGAGAAGAAAATGATATTCCAGATACTGACAAGCCGGTAAGAAAGTCGAAATAGTGCCTTAGCGCGACCAGCACAAGACATTGCAGATGTTTGAAGACGCTAATGAAATCTTGGGAAGGTGCTGGAACAGCGAGCAGTAGGCATTGTCCTCGGCAGCCTTGGGACTCCAGCCTGCAATGAGTTCTGCTCAGTGTGCCGGATTGAAATTACTAGCTTGAAGGCTGAAGCACCAGCTCTAACGAGCAGAGCTGCTTCTAACTAGATGGTAAACGACTTTATCGAAGGAACTAGGATCGATTAACTTTTTGCGAAACTGATTTGCTAGTCGGAAGGTCCGCATTAAACCATATGATTCCAACTGATGAGGCCTTGACGTGTCTGTTAGCAGCATCTGTTACTGCGGTGCTTGTGCCAAAGTTGTGGAACTTTTCTTTTATTGCAATGCCAGCTCTATTAGGAAAATACGTTACTGTGAATTGGCAAAAGGAAAATTTTATTCGCCTGGATGAAAAAAAAATTAGAGGAAACAATACAGATAATAGAGAGTGTTAACTCTTTTCTCAATTTCCATATTTCATATGAAGTGCATCCATAACAGAGGATGAGGGGATCTTTTACAATACATTTTGGGGTGTACTTAAAATGTGTTGGTGGTGGTAAGTGGAAGAGCGATGAACAAAGAAATAATCTGCGTCTCTGGTCGTAAATAATTTTTTCTCGAATAAATTGTTAGAAGTGGAATCAGGGGCGGATCCAGGATTTGGTTTGGGAGGGTCTTGAACGGATTTTGGTTTTTGTTTTTTTGGGGGGGGGAGGCTTGAGTTGGGCAAGCAGTCTATCCGCCCCTGAGTGGAATACTACTTTTTAGAAGGATGTATCATAGTCATTTAGTAACTATAAAGGAAAAAATAATGTTATAGCTGTAACAAAATAAAAAATAGCAGTATGAACTAATTCCGCACGTTTTCTTGCCAAATGCAAGCTGCATTGACACACAAGTTAGAAAGGCGCAAATGTACTTCCATTTAGAACTAAAGCTGCACCCATTTCCAAAAATAATCAGCATTGTTACTTTCAAATTCCAACTCAGTTTTCGGTTTTGCATGGCTTTCCGAAACCAGCCCAGGTGGATATTAAGGTGGTTCCATCAAAAGGCCATGACTTACTTTCTTTTTGTTCCTTGCCACCCATTCACTCCCAGCTTTAACGACCTCAATTTTGACAAAAATTAAAGTCCTTATTAAAAATAGCAATAAATATAAAAATGAAACCAGCACTGCAAATGGCCGGCACAAACTTGTTGATAAAACTAGAAATTGAAGGAAATTATTTAGTTTAATATCCATCTCACAACCTCCACATAAGCTATACCATAATATTAGTGCTCATTCCTACTGGAATCTTGTATTTTTTAAATATATTGAATTAAACGAAACAGCTAACAGACTGAAAAGAGAATCTAAGCAGATGTATAAAAGGAGCAATGAACGAGTGAACTTTAAATATTTTTTATCAGTATCGATGTAAATTTAAGGTATGAAGATATCAAATATGTGTGTTAGCTATAAAACGAAAATCTCAATATCAAAAACCAAAATAATGACCTTTCAAGAGACCTACATGAACTATTATATAACAATAAGATAATAAAAGAACAACATTCTCAGTTTCAAAAATGGAGATTAAACGGGTGAAAACAAAACAGAGAATGAAGACATCCGAAATGATCTTCTCGTTATATTACAAGGTTGAGTAATATATAAATAAAAAAATTACTTATACCTGTTAAACTCGGTAACTTGCTAACCCGGAGAAATCAGTAGGTCCTTCTGTAATCATAGAATTACAGAAACATAATGTTAACTGCACCGTCTCAAACAATCCGAAGATAAAGGTTCACGCTGCTAGTAAATGCTCTTTAGATGCACCGAAAGCTGTAGTGTAATGGTTGTGTCGCCAAGCACGCAGAGAGAAACAATTAAAGAGGTGTGGAGGAACAACATGAGTGCCTGTGTAGAGAATGAGGTGGCAGAATATAGAAAAACGTTTACATTTCTTCGGTTACATTGTTTGGGACCATCTCTGAACGATGTTCTCGTCCTTTCTTTCCGTTTGACCACCAAGAAGTAAGACATCGGCAGCATCAGCCATCGACTAGAGACAACTGGTAGTAGGAGGTGCGGAGCCCGCGGCGGGGTCACGTGCTACTTTGCGGTGCGTAACGGGCCTACACGTCTGCCGCCGCGTCTAGCAATGCGTGAGCCGGAACCAATCCGCCTTCTAGCATTGCGCGACACAAGTTAATCTGACGACAAGCAACATTAATAGTTGCTAGTGCAGGCATATCATTCAGAAACTATTTAAGGAGAAATGATATATAGGTATATATATATTGCAGCTCCTCAGTCTTTGACAGCATTATGGAACCAACTACAGATTTCCGCATCGAAAGAGGTGCCAAGCAAGGAGATCTTATCTCAGCTGCCTTGGAGGTGGCAATGTTAAAACTAGAATGGGCAGAGGCAGAAGACTTATCCAATTCAGTTTCGCTGATGATACTGCGCTTGTGGCTAATGGCACTGATGAACTCCAACCTTTGTTACCGATCTCGTCTCCGAATGTAAAGTAGTGGCCTGAGTATGAATATTTCAAAAACAAACGTTATGTCTAACGAATGGCCCACAGAGGAGAATGTAAAACTAAACAATAATCAAGTAATGCGTATATTTATCTTGGCCAGCTTGTAAATATGAGAGGAGATGTACTACCAGAAATTTTCCGTCACATCAAGCAAGGATACCAACCTTTTGGGAGGCATTCTATTATACTGAAATCTAGTAAACCCACAAATATAACGAAAGTAGTTTATGAACAGTTCGTTATCCGTGTGCTGACGTGCAGCTGTGAGATCTGGAGATGTGAATTTCCCCAACAAGTTATGGAAAGCTCAATGCTAGGTTTAACTAGAAAGACAAGAAAAGAGTAATCAACATTAGCTCAGTTATAATGGTCGGAAACATCTTCAAGTGTTACTGGGCTGACTGAAGTGTAAGAATACATGCAACCGAAATGCGTGTATTTGTATCTTACTGGCGTTTCGTTTCAAAAACATAAACCAGCAAAATGATTAAAACAAGAACTACGTTTTTTTACAGTTTGTATGTTCGTTTAGGCCAGGGGTCCCCAAAGTGGTCGATACCGACCCCTTGGGGTCGATAAGAGATCTCCAGGGATCGATTAACACACGGGGGTTGAAAGGGGGTCGATTAATACTAATGAGAATCAATTAAACTGTACAGGAAAAAATAGGAATGTTCTACAAAAATCAGGTCAATAAATAAAAGTAAAGCTTGTCCTCTCAGTCTGTTTGCGAATTGAAGAGTGCCTTAGGAAGGTGGATCCATCACTATGTTACAAGTACAGTACAACAACCATCTTCTCTTTTTGGCAGGTCTTTTATTTGAAATTTATTCCATCTATCCATAGTTTCGTTCCTATTTTTTTAGATTATAATAGTGGAAAGTATCTCTTTTTTTTAAATTTTATTCGGTTAGTTGTTTTGCAGGCCTCCTTATTGCTTAGCATCAGAAATACGAAAAATGAGTTAATGTTTTTATTAAATACTTGTGGGGGTCGATAAGAAGGCAAATATCGTATCAAGGGGTCGACGGGGTAAAAAGTTTGGGGACCCCCGGTTTAGGCCAACTAGGATCACGTTAAGCCTTTGTTTTAGTTTGAATTTGCAGTGGCATTGTACACATCAATGTTGCAACTAGGATTGTTAGCCGTAGAAGGGACCTACAGTTTAACGTGGAATCCGAGCCACGAAAGCTTTCTGGCGTACTTCGCAATACACAGTAGGCTGTACCAGAGGTGAAGGTAGGGTTAAGGGCTTATAAAATCCCCACCGAAACAGTGATTCGAACCGGGTAACTTTCGATCTCAAGTCAGATACCTTAACCACTGAGCCACCAGGGTGCTCTTATTATTATTATTATTATTATTATTATTATTATTATTATTATTATTATTATTACAGTATTAATGCATTAAATGCAACAACACAAGGAAGTATGAATACAAGATAATATGAACTCGAAAAAATGTAATGGTTCAAAATTTTTTGTTTGTTGCTAAAGAAATGAATGAAGCTGCTGATACAATAGCTGAAGGAGGAAATTAATGCTAAAAATATCACAAAAGCAGTAATTAGGGTGTTACTGATGAACTATTGAAGTATAATGAACGAAGTAATAGAATTTGCAAACGTAATTTAGATACACGAACCACAAGTAATTATAGGTGTAGAGACTTGGTGAAAAGAAGAAGTACTAGACAATTAGGTTTTTCCCGACGGTTACAGAGTGTACCGCAGAGATGGAGGAGCAACTGGAGGAAGGGTTTTCATACTGGTTAGCAAAAATTATTACCGTTCACTGGTGTTCGTAGATCATGACTATGAGTTACTTGGGGTAGATTTCTGGGGTAAAAGAAAAAAGAAAAAAGCAGGGAGTTGGCTGCTGACCGCAGTGGAAGAATGACTGATGAGTATGAGGCTCTTGAGGAAAAATTAAATTCATACTCAGATTTCAGAGGTGATAATAGAATGGTCATTATTGGTGGGGATTTGAATTTACAGGTGTAAGCTGGGTAGGAAATAAGAATAACGACACAAGAGAACAGAGATTTGCAAACTCATTAATAAGGGAAGGAGGGTTTAAACAAGTCGTAGAGCAGAACATTAGGGAAGAAAACATGTTGGATATCTTCATAACTGTATGATAACCTTGTGGGGTGTCAACAGAAGGAATAAGTGATCACGAAGCAGTTCTGGTGGATATTAGAGGATTCAGTAAACCAGTAGCCAAAATTGAAGGTGGAAATGCATACAATTATAAAAAGGCACAGATTTCGAACTTGAGGAGATATTTCAGGAAAAGTTTCAACAAATGGAAGGATGGCTCAAGTACAGTAGAGTCAAGGTGGAAATAGTTCAAGGAGATAGAAAGAAAGAATGAAGAAATATTTATACCAAAACAGAAAATATAGAGAAATTTATAATAGGGAGGTGAGGAGGTTAAAGAGATTGGTAAGAAGACAATATAACATAGTTAAGACACAACAGGATAGTAGGGAATATTTGAAACAAAAGAAAACAATATAACGTAGTTAAGAAGGAATATTTGAAACAACTAAACAAGGAATTAATAATAGCAAAGAAAGTGGCTAAAGATGGATTTATGAAGAGTATTGTCGGTGCAGTGGGGCCGTTGACTGATGCATCTAGAAATTCCTATTGCTATGTTAGAAACCTCAGTGAAATGGAGGATGTTTAGACAATCATAGATAAGGATGGAAAAGAGGTTACTAAGGATTTGAAAAAGGCAGAGAGTTTAAGTAACTGGTTTAATGAGACCATTAGGGACAATGAATGAGAGACGGGTGGGTTTAAATCGGAGAACCGGCTTAACAGCAAAATTAGAAATGAGCAGACCAAAAAATTTAAAATTCATCGTGAGGATATCATGAGGGAAGAAAGAAACCTGAAAAAACATAAAGGTGCTAGTGTAGATAATAACACTACAGATGTCTTAAAGATAGCAGGCTATAACACTGAAGCTTATCTTGAATTATTATTTAATTTGAGTATGGATACTTGCTGCTTGCCACAGGACTGGAAAAGTGCGATAGTAGAACCAGTGCTAAAAGGAGGGATGAGAAATAGAGTCGAACATTATAAGCCAATCAATTTGACATCAGTGGGGAGCGTAAGTGGCTTTCAAGTCAGCAACATGGCGTTTGGCAAAGATATTCATCCAAATCTCATTTAGCAGGATATATGCAAGATATTTCGGATGAAATGGACAAGGGAAGCCAAATTGATAGTGTTTCTCTAGAGTCTATACTCTTCTAAGGACTATGACAGAGTGAGCCATAAAATGGTGGTATATGAGGTAAAAAAGTGATTTCCTGGGTAGAAGAATGTTTAAAAGGTAGAAAGATAGAAGGCCAAAAGCTAGGGTAGGAAATGCAGTATCAAAAGAAGTCGAAGTAAAAATGGGAGTGCCACAAGGTAGCGTATATTGGGACCATTGCTATTCATTATTATAATGAATTATTGTGTTGATGGATTGCTATTAGAAATTAGATTATTTGTAGATGACTTATATAAAAGGATCAAAACTGTAGAGGACTGTGAACAGCTGCAGGGTGATCTGGACAGGATATCTAGATGGGTTGGTAAACATGGGATGAGAATGAATGCAAAGAAGAGTCAGCTTACAAAATACACGGATTAAAAAATAAAAATAAAATAAAAAAACAAATGTTGATTATGATTATAAGGTGAGGAATGAATTGCTTGTTGAAGACTAGAAATGTAAATATATTGGCATAACATTTGACAACAACCTCCACTGGGCAGCACACATTGGACAGGTAGTAGGAAAAGTTTTTAAGATCCTTCACTTGTTGGAGAGAGTGTTGAGGGGATGTACGAGAAAAGTAAAGGAATTGGATTACAAAACTATAGTCAGACCATTGCTTAAATATAGTGCTGTGATATGGGACCCACATTTTGGGTATCAAATATAGGAGCTGGTGGGGGTTTAAAGAAGGGCTACTATATTTGTCTCTGGAAATATTCGCAGAACACAATCAGCAAACGATATGATAGAATAGCTCTAATGGGATTCAGTGGATGACATGAGGAGGATAAAGAGAGTCATGGGGATGTACGAGGCGTATATTGGTGATGAGGTTTGGATAGATATTGGTGTAAGTATTAAAAGTAATGCATTGAAAGGAAAAGATGACCATGATCACAAATTGGCACTCCATTACAGAAACAGGATGTGGGAAGATTTTCTTTAGTAGGTAAGGATGTCAGGGATTGGAATAAGTTAGCAAGAGAATGGATGAATAATTAGCCAACAACGATGATACGATTTGAAGTTGAAATTTCTAGAGGGCATATCAAAATTTCTTTAAAAAATAATCTGTTTTATCTGATAGTTCTAATCACTATAACAGAAGAGAGATTATACTAACTAACATTCAGTTATTCATAATTTTTTTGTTCCTTATTCACAGACATGAACTTTAAAAATTGAATACTTTTTTTTAACTGTGATCTGAGTTTTTGGTCGAAGTTTAGGAATTTGTCATTTTTTTTTTTTTCGTGAAATATAATAGAAAATAGGCCCACCTCATTTCCGACATATTATCAGTCAAGCCTATCCTAATTAATTAATTAATTCATTCAACATTCCTAAAAGTATGAATTAGTTATCTTTATCCAATAACAGGAGATTAACACTTTCGTTCGGTCAGTATTTATGAAACTTAACAGTTCTGTTCACTGGCAAATGTAAGGACGTTTGAAGGTTAGGCCTAAACAATTGACAGTATTAAATCAACTCAGATCATTATAAGTACGCAGGTTAACACTGCATTTCATGCGACTGTGTTCTTTAATATTTACGTTGCAGTAATCACACAAATGCATCATAATAACACAAAAATAATGCTAAAAGTAGTCTTAAGGTGTTCTGGCTAAAAAATCGTAAATTTTCTCCGTAAGAGTATAAACCGTTATACGAAAACAACATTTGTTTCACAGCTTCGTATATTAAGGAAGAAAAAAACTTAATTAGAAAGCAAGAAAAGTCAATAAATACATTTTGAAAATCATAATTTTCACTAAAGACAACAAATATTTGAAGTGAGTGGTGTCAGAAATTTAATTTAGTGAGGGAATTTTTTGAACTTCTTTCTCCTACTGAGCATTAAAAATTGTCACAGTGTTAGCTTAAGATAAATTAGCTTAACCTTTGGCTCGATTCTGCAGGAAAATTAAACGTCTGACAAATATGTTTGGTATTGAGTGCAGTCGGCACCTCTCACTTTCCAGTAATCGTTTCAGTTCAAGGTGAGCGAACAACAGGTTCACGTTTTGAAATCATCCAGACCACAGTGCAACGCTCCAGGTTCTTCTCCACTTGAAATCTATCGTTAACACGCTGTACAGACTTCAGAAGTCATACCCGAATGTATTAACGGAACGTTCTAAAGTTAATCTGGTGATTCCATTGTATCTTTCTCTCTACAAGTTATAAACTTGAACAGGAATCCTCGCGCATTTGTAATTAATCACGGTTACATCTACAAATAATGTTAACAATAAATACACCGCATGTTTAAAAAAAAAAAAAAAGAGTCGAAACTGGTATATGTGAGAATAACTACTGTAACCTCCAAGAGAACAAGATAATCCATCAATTTGTTGCTGATTACCTTTCGTACTTAATGATTTACTTTTTAAAAAGCTACACGATGTTCCACATTTTCTTGAATTCAACTGAAAAACGATTTGATTAGTATTCGCATCCGTTTAACGAGCAGAGCAAATGAGTCATTTTACTTAGAAACAAATCAGATTTGCCATTAGTAAAGTGAAATCTCTGAGATAGTGTTACAGAATGCTATCTGAAGGAATATCAACTCAATATCTGGATTTAAATAGTATTCCAAAATCTTGTTCCTTAATGGTTTCATAATTCAGAGCAAAATTTCAAATCTTTCTTCATAACATTTCGATGAAAACCGCATGTTTAAAGATAATGTATTGTACCTGTAAAAGACCCCAAAAAAAGCTAACATTAAGATAATGGAACCAGATGATGGCCAAACGTGACAGGATATTGCACAAGACCAGTTTTCAAATATTCATAACTGGAGCTTGGCCATAGACATCAGTGGGACAGCAAATGTCCACGGCAGTTTCTATTCGCCAACTGATGAAACTGAACTAGTATTAGTAAAAAAAATGTTCGGGAGAAAAACAGAATGTATGCTTGTCTTTATAGCTTAATTAAAGAGAACTCTTTTAATCGAAAATCTGGGAATTCAGGATGGTAAATTGAGTCGGCGTTCTTTCCAAATAAGTTTATTCTGTTTTGTTACAGAAGTCTGTAATGGATTATAAAGAGAGGCAAATTACGTGATGGTTTGTGTAAATGACATTAATAACTAATTACACTTTCTAACATAGAGCTATGTAGGCCTATACAAGCACACATAGACACAATCCGCTTCAATAACAAAGTATCATAGATCATGCAATTTAATAATAGCTTCAATACATGAAAGCATTATCACTCATACTCCATTCCTAATCATCTTCCATTTTTACTTTTTGATATTTCGTAAAAGTAGTACGTTCACATTACTAACTGCTAGTTTTAACGCATTATGCTGTGAGTTGCTGATTACATTATCCTTTTAGCAGAGAAGTGTGTCCTACAATGAGAAAATACTGAATTGCATGAACAAAATGGTAGGAGAATGATATAAACTAAATATAAAACAAAATAAGGTAAGTAGAATAAAAGAAAGCAACAGCAGTAGATTAAACACCGGAAAGATGTAATAGAAGAAGTTAAGAGAAATCTGTTATTTAAAAAGTAAAATTACAACTAATTTCCGAAGAAAGAAAAATGTTAAAACTAAAATTCCACTAGCTTAGTTTAAAACACAGAAATTTGTAAACTGTATTTATGGAGTAGACCACTTTATTGAATTGAATCTTCCTCTTTAGGAGTACTTAAGAAAAGGAAGATAGAAGAATTTTGGGGATTTTACAGGATACTGTTGAAAATTAAGTAGGCAGATAAAGTACGAAATTAACATAATTTGAAAATGATGGATTGGAAAATAAGTTTGTGGAAGTGTATTACAGAAAGAAGACACAGTAACGTGCATAGAATTTTAAGATCTGCAGGGTTGGGTAACTTGTTATTGGAGGGAACAGTCGAAGGTAAGAACTGTAGGATAGGACGAATATTATAATATGTGAAACAGGGAACAGTCGAAGGTAAGAACTGTAGGATAAGACGAATATTAGAATATGTTGAACACATAACTAAGGACGAAGTTTGCAATGGGTTTGTTGAAATAAAGATATGAATATATGGAGGATTGTATCAAACGAGTCGAGAGACTGATGAGAAGATGGGGGTTAATGCCGAAACAGCGATAATTATTAGTATATGTGTCGTTGCAGAACAGAAAACATGATTGTTTGTACCAAACGCGACATTTGGGGCAGAACTCTTTTAGAAATAGAGAACTCTGATGTTTAAGCTTATCACAAACATAGTAAGTGGAGTAACACGAATGTCTCTAGGACAACGACTGCCAGCCCGTTATACACAGGCAATACGATCCCATTCGTACCTCGAGGTGAACCGGTCAAAACAAACTCCATTCGTCTGTGTGCGGCCACACAACACGAGAAAGATCCATCACCAAAAATATCGCAGAGCGTCCCGAGAAGCAAGAGCTGTAATTATATGAACGGAATTCGCGAAGGGAATTTTCAATAAAAGTTGATATTTTGGAAGAGTTCATTAAAATAGCGTATCTGTGAACAATTTATGACATTTTTTTTTCTTCTTTTTTTTAACTGTTGCTATCAATATTGTGTGATCCAAGTAAACCAGCTTTCTCGCTCGTTGACTGATTTCGTTTTTGAATATTCCATTATTTTCCATTTACGAAGTGCTCAAACATTTTCCAGTTTGAGAAAATCGATATTCAGCTTTATAACCTAGCATAAAAAATACTGTTTGATAAATAAGCATTTATACGCCGTATTCTGTAACGTAAAGAAATAAAAAATTAATGTCCCTTAAGTCTGAACAACTTTCAGAAAATCCTTATTATGGAAATGTATACATTGAATAAAGAATAAACTAATGGAATGGCAATATGTTCTCCTATAAACGAGATTAATTGATTTAAAGTATCCTGAAATCAGACAAAAATATAAAATGAAAAAATTCAATATAATTATTGAGATAACTCAGATTACAGTTTTCTTAATCTGTTTGTAAAATGTGTAACCTTTATTCTATAAGTGTGTTTTTGTTTGTGTAAAATGTTCTTTATGAGTCAATGGTTGGGTAGTATCGCGGTATTTGCGTAGATGATTACGGGAAACCGCGTAAAACAGGACGACCGGAACTCTGATATGAACCCCGGCCACATGATGCTGAAGCTTTCGGTTCAAATGATGTCATATTTGCATTTGATTTGTGGCTGTATTTTGAGCTTTATCGGAAAGGATTGCTTGCAAGAGGTTTTGTTTTGTTGAGGTACGAATGCACTTTAATAAGGCTGTGTGGAGTATAAGTCAAAATAACGCATTCTGCGCATTGCTTTTAATGTAATGCCTCAAACTGGTTGCTGTTATTGTTGACGGATAGTGTAAAGCTGAAGCTGAGTGTTGGAAGGGGGACGACGCCGTATCTGTAGACAGAGTGGTGTTTTGTGTCAGGTGGGCGGAACTGGGTCGGGGGCGTAGCGCTTATGAGGCGACACTGGAGTCCTCGGTCCTTATCTGTAGGCGATAGGACACGACGGCTCGTCACCACTTCATACTCTGCACAAAGGAGCGAGCAGCCACACTCCTCTATCACAAGCTGCTCAGTTTTTGTAAATTGCGCAGCAGATACCAGTGTTACTAAAAGATACAAACTATACGAGGATAAACCGATAAATTCGTGGCCTGACACTTATGTATATTAACTGTTATTAAAAAAAAGTTATGGTCTCCATTTTTCAACATAGTCCCTTCTGATATTGAAACCCTTCCAATGGTTTATGCCATCCGTTTAAAAGGATTTCTCAACGATGTCCAAAAATGAGATGAAACAATATATGACATCTTCTCCTATCTTTAAAGGGGTGTCACACAGGAACTTTTAATGTTCAGAAATAGGTGGCAGTTTTACGAGCAGATCTGGCTAATACAATAGTTGATGTACCAGCTGAAGTCATGCAATGATAGTCTTGTGAGCGTAATTAAATAACACTTCTCACGACAAGTTGATTCTCTCTTTTCCTCGATAAATGCTGTCATGCTCCCATGACCGTTTCACCTTTTTCTAGGAATTCCAGAAGCGGCGTAGGTCCTCATATTTCCGGCGGAAAAAACAGGGAGAAAATTCGAGTGCTCAAAATGCATTGATTATTTGATTTATTATTTAATTTTTCAGCACCAACGACTGGAAACTTTCTGGTATCCAAGTATTTTCTCAGAATGTGAACCACCATTGCTCTTGAACTGCCTTATATCTACTCAGTCTGCTGAAATTTTAACCTTGTGTGTCTGCCCTCATCATCTGATATACCCTATACACATGTTTTGACTGATTTTTTTTTTACTGGTCTTCGCGTGCGGAGATCACAGTCAATTCCAGTTGGTGGATGTTAAAAATTTAAGAAGCCTACTTTTCTACTGTGCTGTAAACAGAGTAACCTTCCCCTAATCATTCCAGCATATCCTCATAACTGACCTTCGGGAACTTTTCTTTACTAGACCAATTTTTATTTATAGCATGATTTTTTTCATTCCATTTCAGACTTAAATCTACACGTCTTCTGCTTTCAGTATTTATAACGAAATAAACGTTCATTCCAGGATATTACAAGTTTTGAAAATATTCTACAGAAGACCAATGAGTTATATGCAGCCTTCACTATAAGATATAGTTTTTCAGGCCAGGATGAACGTAGCAGTGTGACAGAGAGGCTGGGTATAGTAGTATTTCAAAGCCATATGGCCGGATTCAATCAGGTTCTACTACAAAGAAAGATTTTTTCAATTACAAAAAAAAAATAAAAAAAAATACAAACTTCAGTCACTAGTACAAGCACTACCAATCGCAGACGAAATGCGGTATCTAAAAAATGAGCCTAATTCATATTTTATGGCTGTTGGGGACTGTAATACTAGTTTTTAACTTCAAAGGAATAATAAATAACCTTGTTGTCTCAATGCTTAGCTCAGTAGCCTTGGCAAATGACTTGACGACATTGGTTGAAATCCTAATGATGCCAGTGAGTCATCTTTCAAACTGATCATCAGGAACGATCTTCAAGATTCATCCAGTCTGCTACGAAACGAAGATCCCGGAGCTGGGACTATGACGTATTAATTCTAATGTCTCGATTCTAGAAATAACTAGAATGTTGTTCTCACTCCGATTGTACTGTGTTCAATGGTCTTTAATTTTCGCTGAAAGTTGATTGTTGGTAATTGGCCAACAGTAAATTGAATTAACTTAGGTCTCAGACTTGAAGCGCCTCTACAATGGCTTTAACGGAAATACGTCTGTCAAAAACCTTCAATGTGCCTAGTGTGTTTGTTGAATCAGGCGTTAGTGATCTCCGGTCTGAAAATCTTGATTGAGTATTTACATGGTTTCCAAAAAATTACTCCGTCACCCGCCGCTAAGGAAAATGGAAATTCTTATTGTGGTGATTGTGAGGTTTCTTCATAGCAATTTTATCCAACGCTGGGCAAAGTAGTCTGGCTATAAGAAAGAGAAAGTTTTTATTCTGTGTATTGTTACAAATATTTACGGTAGGCAACGCGCTTTTCTCAGTGAAATTTCTTTACGTCTGCACTCATCACAGTCCAATGTCATTTTTCGATTAAATGCATTAATTGCAAAAGGAACGTGGAGTACCGGTTATATAAACGGTAGGCTCTGTACATTTGTTGACTATGGCAATACAGGCCACGGGTCTGAAAGCGTATCATCATGAGCCTTCAGCTCTAGTAAAGCTTTTCTTTGTTAACATAAAGAACGCTACGACGTACCGTTTCTCTGATTCCGCGTCAAGCTGTAGGTCCCCCTTACCCGGAAGGATTACCGGAGTATATTAGGCGGAATGGGAATCCAGTAAGAAAAGACCGCTTATCACTTACAGGCCAAGGTCAAATGCTATGCATTATATAATCTCTAAGAACTCTCGTATTACCTATACTTGTTTAAACGGTACCGTAAGTTCGCTTAACTGTCTTTGATTCGAGCTCTCAGAACCATACAATATTCGAAACGCCTAATACCCTACATGGATTTACGGTTTGACTACAGAGGTTTTAACATGAAGTCTTACAAAATAAAGTCTTCACGGGTGTACCGCCGGTTAGTGTTTTGAAAACATAATATTTCGACGACTAGCTCAGAGCTAGTCGTCGAAATATTATGTTTTCAAAACACTATCCGACGGTACACCCGTGAAGACTTCATTTCAAGCATACGCCGGGAAAGTCTCCGGTCTTACAAAGTTAATCTTATTAGGAAATAACTAAAGGAATTATTCAAATTTCATAAGTTCTTTGGAACTTATAAATAGGAATCTGAATGAGGTTTTGGATCAACATTATACATCCAATCGTCGGTCGCTGAAATGACTCATTTCCAACAAGTTGCTGACATATTACGCTCAGGTAATAATTAATATATCTCATAAGCAACCAAAGATGCAGTGTTAATTTTAGTGAACTTTTAGCATCCTGACTTCGTTGTTATTAGCAAATAAGTTTTGAATTATTCTAAAACAAACTTCTGGACAAGATTTGCAAAATTGAGGAGGGAGGCCACAGTTTTCTCGTCACTTACAGGCGTTGTAGTCTAGTGTTTTGGTTTTGTGATTGTGGCACTACCGTAATCTGGCACGGCGCACCGACCGGATCTGGTTCTCTGAAACCGGAGTCTCGGCGCCTAGTTACACTGCCACTGCCCGGCTCCACAAAAAGCCAAGGACTGCCGGCGCTGCAAAATACTGACGCCGACGGATCCTCACGGCACCTGTCTTCTCAACACTCGGTTAATCGATTACTCATTAGTAAACACAAATCACAACAGCCTAACTCTTAAATAGTGCGATATTCGTGACACCTACTCTTTTAAGAGCACACAGATTTAAAAATCATGTGCGTGTTAAGTCCCAGTTTAGCAACAAAGTTACTGCCATTCCTACCAAATAGTTACATTTGCAATTTAAAATATATACACAATTTTGTATTCATATTTACGAGACCAGTTCGTAATATAGCAAACAAAAACCGATGTACTTAAAGACATTATAACTAAAAAAGTCACACTTGTATGAGTCACAGCGATAATACACGCAGACCCCTTACCTATTCGCTAAATACAAGAAAAAGCACCCAACATCCGAATCAATTTATCACGTTTGTAGGCAGTCAAAATCTTCTATATTAACTGAAGCCTTCAGTCTGAATTGTATTTTCCTCTTTAGATTCAATTCAACTTTTAACCTGTGGATGATTTTTTTTTTTTTTCCGTGCACCAACCCATATAAAACCAAGTGCTGGTTATTATTTTTGCTGATATTACCTCCCTTCCATGTGAATTCGAACAGGAATTCAGAAGATTTTGAACATCTACCTATCACAGTACCGTCATTGTGGAAAAATTGAAACGAATGTGGAATACAGATTAAAATTCAGACTCTGAATAGGGATCACTTCCGACGTCATGATATTCCTCTAGAAGAAACTTTCATAATGATTCACTATATCGTGAGTCCTATCAATAAATCTCTCTTCTAGAAGTATATATTAGAAACTGGATAGTTGGGTCTAATATTTATTTAGGTACCCTATACATATTCTGAATAAATTAAGTTGCAGTACACTCGAAAAAAACAGCATAAAACTCAAATTCATACTTGAATAAAACAAAGAATTCGTTGGCAGTATTTACAAATGTTAAAAGTCATTTTTAAATAAAATCTCGATCTGTAAAATCTGCTTACAAGGGCACAACCTTGGGATTTTATTTTGGGATGAGACTTTGCGTTTTAATTGTACCCCTTTAGGATGCTTACCTCCTGCAATCGTAACACGCAACGCTCAATAGATTTGGAGGAAAACGGCCTTTAAAAATTCAAGCCCAACTTATATACTAGTGAAATTCCAGTCAGGCTAGCAGCGCAATAGCCCAGTCAGTAACGAGCCTGCGTTGTGCCTGGGCGCTCTGGGTTCGAATCTCGATTCCGTCTATTACTTTTTTTCAATTTTTTAAAAATATGTTTATGTCAACTACCCTTTAGCTTAAAATACTATAAAACTATAATAGTTACAATATTTTATTGTTTAAAATACACTATTACTAATGGTTATAATAATAATATTATTCATAAGTAAAATACTTTCATTGTGTTTTTTTTAAATTGATTTTATTTAATTTTTTATTAAAAATGTGAGCTGCGTTGATAATCATCATAAAAACATTTAAAACAATAACTTTTTAGCATCGAGCACAATTAATTAAAGCGGAATTTTAATAGAAGAACGGTAATATCCGAGATAAAACTTATAATAAAATAACTTAAAATTTAATTTAATTTAAAGAATATTGTAACTATTATAGTTTTAAAGTATTTTAAGTAAGGTTATAGGGTAGTTAATATACTCATATTATGATTTAAAATTTGAAATTCAAATTAAATAATCAATAACATTGAATAAAAACTTATTTAATTCTAAAAAAATAAAAAAAATAGACGGAATCGAGATTCGAACGTAGAGCGCCCAGGCATGGCGCAAGCTCGTTACTGACTGGGCTATTGCGCTGCTAGCCTGACCGGAGTTTCAATACTATATAACCTGGGCTTGAATTTTTAAAGGCCGTTTTCTCCAAATCTATTGAGCGTTTTCGTCTTATGATTGCAGGAGCTAAACATCCTAAAGGGGTACAATTATTACGCAAAGTCTCATCTCAAAATAAAATCCCCTTGTTAGATAATCATCTGTTGATGCTTTGAGACTGGTCTACGTCGCGGTCGTTATAGCCGAAAGAGGGTCGGCGTCAAAGAACTGGAAGCTTTTCGTGTTCCTGCTGTTGAAGAAACCGAACATTGTTAGGCCGAGGATGTTACCCACCAACTCCAGAATGCCGGGGCCCCGTGTTAACCGCTCACCCACCACGCTCGCTCACCATCTTACCTACCTTGCTGATCCGAGTCCTGAATGATGATAATTTCTTCCACAACAGAGGCTCGAACTATCTAGCGCCATCTGTGTCATCATACTGTCTCAGTGACCTCAGACGTGTGGTCAAAATATTGTAACTTTTGTTATATATATTTTAAATCAGTTAGGAAATGTTGTCTGTCAATTGTAAAAAAAAAAAAAAAAAAAAAAAAAAAAAAAAAAAAAAAAAAAAAAAAAAAAAAACCTGCTCATTTACTTTTGTAAAGACATGTCAAAATAATTTGAAATGAGTTCACAGTTCCACTTTCTTTATATAGGATAACACAAAAATACCATTCAACAAATACAACGTTACCGAATCCCACAAAGCCCTTGATGTCCGACGGTCTACTTTGAACAAGATAAAGAAACATCCCATTTATATGAAATTTCACCACAGCTTCTGCTTATATTTTACTTCCATAAGCTCAAATTTAAAACGCTCTTGAAGATTTCTTCGATGCCTCAGCACAAGTTTGACAAACAAAAGCGACGTCTGTTAGCAACACATACGAGACAGAATTTACCAACAGTTGTAATAACAGTTTGCTGCAATGTTTAGCGGCAACTGAATCTGAACATATTAGCTCTGATGATAATAATAACCACGTTGCCATGAAAATTAATGTTCCGCAGTTTCTGCTTACGTTTCCAACGTGATTACCCTGCGAGATGTATAGCTATTAAAAGTCCACTAACAGTTTTTTCAACAGTTTACTAGATGCCTCCTGTCGATTCCGTATTCGTGTCAAGGTGATGAATTCAGAATATGGACATGCGAAAAGCTGCAGGCTGTAGTTTATGATACAGCACTGTAACTGGGATAGCTAATCAGGTTTCTAATGAGTCACGTGTTATACAAATCTCTGCTACGTTGTAAAAGTTTAAAGAAAATCTACGCCATTTCGTCATCATGTATTATTATATTATAAAGTGTCTATATCACTTCTGTTCATTCTTTTGTGAAATATTGAAGTACCTATTATTGTCACACGAAATGCGAAAAAAATAGAACAGAGGCAAATCTTGTATAAATATGTAGTCTCATAACTGCTGCTCTCTTTCGTCCTAATACTAACAACAAATGACACACTAATAATTAATGGTTGCAGTAGAAAATGCTGGAAACATAAAATATTTAAACTAATAAATTATTTTCTTACATACATTTGTAATTGTTGCTCTCAATCTCACAAAAATCGAATTGTATTTTTTTTTTTATTACAGCACTTGCTGTAAATGTAATCTGTTTATAATGTGGGAAACAAATATAGTAGTGCAGTATGAATTAGCGTCGTTTGTTACATATCATATCGCTATAAAAGTATTGTATTGTGAAGATTAATTTATTTTAATAGTGGATGATAAATTTTTTTACTTATTCCAATATTTCTTTACAGAATGATACATGATTATACTACTGCACCATAGAAACTACCAAACTGTTGCAACGATGACGGCGTCTTGTGGGTAATGGAATAGATTACTCAAAGGAGTGGCGGTCAATATACTTAGGAATTCTGAGTTAGGGATGTCATCACCAAGAAAAAAAGATTCCGGTGTTTGTTTAGAAGACTGACAACGCCAAGAATAATTTTTACATAAAAGGGAGAAAAAAAACATTATTAATTTATAAAAATGACATCAACACCCACACTACAATAGAGACTAACGTTCTTCCTCACTAAAGTAAACAAAGAATATTTGGTTGCAAGTTGGAGAAATCTTATCTACTGTCCTCTTCAGTTAATCTCTATTCAATACATCGCTAAAAGGAACTGTTTGGTTTACACTATTTCGGTACGTTTTGTTAGCACATTCGTCCACTGAGTATAATGTTCTTGACAGCTGTGGCATCAGTAACCATATCAGAAACATTGGATCCTAAGTGAGGCAAGCGCCGTGCGTGCGATTATATGAAAACAAATCACTGTGCGACCTTCGATTAGCTTCCTGTTTCTGAAACATTGATTATCCGCCCCGTATAAGAGTAAAATGGAGGAAACTAATATGGAAGTTAATGCAATAAAATCGGCAAGACCCTCCAATTTACAAGAGGAGTGAGAAAACTGGTTGGTCAAAAAACGGTCAAGAAGTTGACATAAAACTTTCTTCTTGCATGGATGCAGTTACCAGGAAAACAATCTACAGGATTAAACTATTGGATGCGGCTACTTGAGATGCATAAATAGGCAGGGTCCTCCTGGGGGGCTAATGAATTAAATACACAGCGAGTAAGAAGGTTCTGTAGAAATTAAAACTAGCTTTTGTCAGCGAAGTCCTTTGGCATTGAATGGCTCACACCACTGGACGTACGTTTGTGGAATCTGGAGCTTGGTAGTATGATGGTGAGTACGTAAATAATTTGACTTTGATGTTGGAGGTCACGCTATTTGTTGCATTGTTAGAATACTTTTTAATTTTCTATGCTGGCATATGTTTTTATAGCTATCTGAAAAAATGTATTACTCGCTATTACTCGGGTGTCAGAGCGGTTTGGTGGTTCACATGGTTAGGTGCATGAGACGGGAACGGAATATTCGCGGTTCGAATCCTAGTTTCAGCCGTACTTTTTATGGGCTTTAAAACTGACCTTCAACTCTGGCAACGCTTTGATATGTTCATGTGAAGTACGCTCCATAGTTAGGATTACCTGTAGATCTGTCCCATTTACCCAACAGGCTTATCGGGTCAGGGAAGTCACGACCGAGGCACATGAATGTCTAATCGAAAGTCTGTCACGTGGAAGCCGAACAATCCTTCAAGAGCTCCTGGTCCCGGCCAAGAATTTCATACGCGTTTACATATTCGTGTGTATTCTATAGGATGTTATACCCTAAATATACACGTATGTATGCTGTTAGTGAGCAGTAATGCTGAGGCCTGGCATTAGGGAGAACGCGGGTTAAAATCATGGTTTTGCACTCTTGATTTTGATTTCCGTGGATTTCCGACACAGATCAAGATGAATGCCGAGATTGTTCCTTCAACAGACCATAGCCGAATTCCCTCCCTTTCCTTACTCAATTGTGTCCTGCCTTTAATAACGTCGACACGTTATAAATCACGTAATTAAAAAAAAAAAACACCATTGCAAGCCATTTTTTGTTTGTTTTATAGCACATTTCAAGCTAGTGCTATTAATACATATGTAAACTCGTAAAAATGGTAATAAGTGAAGACAGCAATGGGTATAAACTATATTCTGTAGTAAACTGGAACAATATTCAGTTCATTATTGCCTTTATCTTTATTGTGACTTAAAGCTATAGTTATAAAATACATGAGGACAGCAACTGTCCCATGCCACATTAGTGCTTAACATAATGTGCTGAGTTGCTAATGTTTTTTAATAGGGCATAATTCGGAAGTCAGAAGCAGCTTAAAAACGATAAGAATGCTGCAAAATCCGGAAACTGATATTTAATGGGAGTTATTTCTCAGTTCATCGACTTATCTGTCATCAGTGTCTGTTAAGACGCTATGATACCACAGTGAATGATATATTAAGCACCAGCAATTACTATCCGAACAGAACAAATAGATGTTGAACTGTAATCTGTGAACAGTGGAACTTGTAACAGTCACATACTCTATTTACATACTAACATCAGTCATCTTAACAACGAACATCTTTCCTGAAAGCTTGCAAACACTGGTAAATTAGATATCTCTTTCCAAAGCCTGTGCCTTAAAACACTGTTCTGAAACATAAACGAGCACAATGGATTAAGATTTGAGCAAACATTTGGCTTCATTCCACCCTCTCTGAAGAAGGTGAAGAAGGAATTTCTTCATCTCAAGTCAGCGTCTTTTACTTTTGGTTTTACGACTCGTCGACGCCCAGGTCATTAGATCCGGGATGTGTCTGAGAACATGGAACGGGAGGGAATTCGGCTATGACCTTTTGAAGGAAGCATCCTGATTCGCCTGGAGTGATTTGGGGAAACCATGGAAAACCCAAATCCGGATGCCCAATTCGAACCGGCGTCCTCCGAACGTGAGGCTAGAGTTTCATTTCCTCTGAAACACTTCAGTGAAGGATGATGGATATGCGAAACTTCCTTTACGAAGCGACACCTACTACGTAAAAACAGGCACACGTGCCATGCACTTCCTAATAAATACAAACAGTACCTGTTTTACAATTTTTTTCATATTTGTTTACCAAACCCACTAGAAAAAATATGAGTTTAAATAATGTGCTTTTAAGTTAAAATGTTTTGATGAAGATGTAGAGGTAATTTAAAAAAACGTGTTGAAAACTGTTCTTTGTAAATGTTCATGTACAGGAAAAGATTATTCAGAACAGTTAGCACTTCTGCTCGGGCGAAATCATCCCAGAAGGTCGGAAAATCGTGTAATTGCAGCAATAGAACCCGGTAACGAGTCATACAGTTCGTCGTAAGTTGTGGTCTGTACCTAACGTGACTAATGTGGAAGGTGTGGTACCCCCACAAATTAAAATTTTATATAACTAAAAGGTAACTGAAAAAATCATGCCGTGGAGAGAAGTTTAAGTGTCGAGTTTAGGAGTGACTGGAGCATAACAATAAATTATCCTATGGCGAACAGTACTTAACTATCCATCCAATTCATAATTTCGATTTTTTCTGTCAAGCCGATTTTTTGCTAAGGGATTTTCCTCTTCGAGACCGATGTCATTATATGTGAAAAAGGACTAAGGGCAAGTAAATGAAAGGAATCGGCCATGACGGTTTAAAGGAACCATCTCGGCATTCACCTGGAATGACTTTGAGAATCTTGGGAAACTCTAGAGCGCACCCTGGCCGTAGACACAGACCGGCCGTTGGGAGACCTGCATACATGTATATCCAAAAGCTGTAGTATTTAGCCTAAACCAATCTGCCGTCCCATTTCATCACTACAACTCTTGTATCCTCCTTAAACGAAGTTGTGGTAATACATTCATCATATTCTGATCACGATTTAATATTTTTTCCTGAAATACAGAAGTTCAATAAGGGTATCACTGAACAAATGGTCTTTGGCGCCAGTGGTAAAAAGGGTAAAGGCAAGCCAATGCAATATGTTCTTGATCGTTGATGTGTGGCGAAAGTCAGGTAAACTACGTTAGCTATGTGTTGAAGCAGGAGAGGTTGGTCACAGGAACAGTGGCTGTATGACTCTAGAAAGATACCATCAAACCGATTAAATTAATTAGTGTTTACGGGAAGCGTTAGATAATTTTTTTTAGGGATTTACACATGGTCGTCGTATTATTAGAGACGGAAGAGAAGTAGGGACAATGAACTGTAAGGAATTCGACCATGGCTGTTTGAAGCAACCAACCCATGGGATGCCATGAAAAACCGAAATCAGGGACGGCTGGGCGGGAACAAACCCACGACCTTCCAGACCTACGAGCGTTACCAATTAGTTAACAGATTCGAGGTATGCTGGCGTTCACAGATATGGTCACATCAAAATGCTAGTTAATTACTGAGACTCTGAATATTAAGGTTCACGCAGTTAGATACAAACTTATTCTTACTTTTCATAAAAGTTGCCATCGCCACATTTGAGTCAAAGCTTCTGGTGACTCGCTCAGTAAAAACAAAAGAGTCGAAGCTATCGGGAAAGCGCCCAGGAATTCAATCAATTGACACGCAGCGTAGTTGACTGGCGGATTATTACAGAAATCAACATTATAAAATATTAACTAAATGATTCCAGAAGTATTCAAAAATTTACCCTCGGCCCTGTAACTGCAGAATATCCACTTCGATTGATCTAAGGTAGAGACATTAAATTGTTGTAAAGGTTGGCAACGCAGCTGGGTCGACAGGCAAAGTGTCATAAGCAGCCAATAAAATAATTTTGAAACTGGTCTCATTTAGAAGTTAATAACCACAAGCGTTCTATATTTTTAAATATGTCCAAAGTGTAATAGTAACTGATACCAGATAACTAATTAAATATCACCCGCCCCGTTGACTCAGTTGGCTGGTAGCACCATGATGGTGTCCGGGGTTAGCTGGTTCGATACCTGGTAGTGGAGGAAATATTAATCACCAGGACTTGGGCCCGCAGGGTAAAACTAGTTGTGGTGCACAATTCCTAGTCACCAGATAGTGCACCAAAGTCCTGGCTTAAATGTCAACCCTCTCCAACGTACTGAGTAGGGGCATACGGCACTGTTGCTGGTGATTAGTCCGTCGCAAGGGCACCCTTGGTATCTTTCGCAACTGAAGGCCTGAATGGACCGGCACATGATTTCATCCTCTCCCTCCTTCCTCTCTCATCCACAACACTTAACACACACACTATTACCATCAACACTAAAGAACACTGTCATAATGGTGAAGGCAAGTTCCTCGTCCAAGATATTCACATGGTAGCCGCCTGCACTAGGATACGACTATGGAACTAATTGAAGAAGAATTAAGTACCTCAGCACACTCAGAATATTAAGAAATCTAAATAGTAGAAAAAAACCTAAAAAGTGTATACAGCTAAAATAGCATTGTTTGATTTCCATCATTGAGACGCTTTCTCTCCCTGAACGAGCACGCCGTTATCAGAAGCCGCTGCTGCAGTCGGCGAAGTTCGCAGAACGGCCACCAGTCCCCCGTTCTCGGTACAGAACGGCCGAGGGAAAAAAGTCACCGCATTTCTTCTCCCCCTTCCTATCAGCATCCGCTCCTAGGCCCCTGGGAAACAACGCATGGCATTCTCCTATGCCTCACAACTGATACCGAAGTATTTCTCGGTAGTAAAATCCACATGCCAGGCTTTTACGTGGCAGGGGCTACATGGCTTAGTAAATGCAGTTAAACAGTCCAAGAATGTGTCATATATTGTTACACCCCATTACACTTCAGCTCTAATTGAGATTGAATTCATTGATGATTTGTGTTATACGACCAGTATCATATTCTAAAGTGCATGTATTTACTATCGTTGCTGAGGAAGCAGTAATATCTGGATAACAGATTTGCCAAACAATTCTGTAATGTCTTCTGAATTATCAAAGAAGGTTTTCTTATCTTGTAAGACATAAAGTTTTTAAAATGAGGAATGCTCTGCCAGAACCAGGTTTTCCCTCCAAATATTTGTGATAAAATTCTACCAAGATTCTAAATCAAAATAACAGCAAATATATAAACTAAATTTAAATGAGATTTTATTTAATTGTCTTTGAGTTAACATAAAAAAAAAACCCTTTTGCGTTGTGGATATAGTGTACCAAAACGTAGTGCCAATGAGCAGGTTATTTCTGAAGTTCTTTTACATTATTTTTACACTTCTAATGTAACATTTGATCAATTCTTGTGTGTAATCCTTGAACGCTTTCAGGCTGACGAAAAACATCACACAACAAGTCCGTGTGTATAAGACCTACTGATTAATTAAAACTACAAGAAAATAGGTATTACCCGCGGACTTCGCAAGCATGGACTTAGAATTGGATATAGAAACCTCTAAGTGACGTAAAAAATGTACCAAAAATTGATATCAAAAACTTTTAGCTAAATACAAAATAATAGTGTGGTCCAGCGCTTAGCAACAACTGTTTTATACTATAAGTTGTGTGTGTACTTGAAATTTGTGAACATATAAAAAAACCAACTGTGAGAAAAACAATGCCTGAGACGCTTACACACGCTATCCGTCTATCACTGTTCAGTTCGTTTTCAAAATTTCATGACAAAATATGTTATTTATCGCAAAAAAGTATCCTACGTCCTTCATAAAGATAATATCATTTCCTTGCCAAATTTCATCAAGATTGATTAAGCCGTTTAATCGCGAAAAAGCAACGAACAGACAGACAGAGTTAGTCTCACTGTGCGTGGTGGGTGAGCGGTTAACGCTCTGGCCTCCCTGGACGCCGCGCCGGTTCAAATCCCCGTCCTGGCATCCAGATTTGGGTTTTCCACGGTTTCCCCAAATCACTCCAGGCAAATGCTTCCTTCAAAGTGACATTGTCGAATTCCTTCCCGTTCCTTAACTCCAGTCCTTTCCTGCCTGTAATGACCTCGACGTCGACGAGTCGTAAAGCAAAAGCAAAAAAAAAAATAAAAAAAAAAAAAATAAATATAAAATAAAAAAACCCATAACATGGCGAAAATAATTTTGAAAAGAAACACATTGGGAGACATTAACAGTGTAACACTTTATTACATATTATTAATTTAATTGTGATGAAGCCAACACTCCGGTGGCAATTTCCCTAGTCATCTAATTATCCCTATATAAATTTTCTTTAATAATTGAAATGTTAAATTCCTCCCCCATTTACTATTCTCATTTACAAATTTTAATTTTAAATTCCTTAAGCGTTTTTGGAAAATTATTCATCACTACACTTGGTAATTTGTTCCAATCCCTGACACCCCTACCAACAAAAGAAAATTTTCTCACTCCCTTGTGCATGAAATCGAGCGCAAGATTGTGGCCATGGTCGCCTTTCCCCTTCCATCCACTATTCCTAATTCTTTGACCAATATCCCTCCAAGCCCCATCAGCAGCATATGCCCCTGTACACCCTCCTCCTTTCCTCCAACAAGTCCCAATCCAGCTCCTTCATCGTATCAGTTACTGAGTCCTGCGATAATTTCCACAAACAAATCTAGCTTCTCTTCTTTGCACACCTTCCAACTCCTGTATTTTATAACCAAAATGTGGGTCCCAAACTACACCACCATATTCAAACAAAGGTCCTACCAAATTTTTTTACCCAACTCCCTAACTTCTCTGGTGCATCCTCTCATTGCCCTCTCCAGTAAATGAAGGATTTTGTAACCTTTTCCTACCAACTGCCCAATGTCCTCTGCCCAATTGAGTTTGCTAACAAACGTTATGCCTAGATATTCACACTTCAAGCTTTCAACAAGCAATTCTGACACCACCCTATAATCGTAATTAACCTTTAGTTTTTTTACCTGTGTACCTAATAAGTTGACTCTTCCTGCCATTTATCTTCATTCCATGCTAACCTACACATGTATATATTCTATCCAGGTTACACTGCAGCTGTTCACATTCTTCACCTGTTTTGATCCTATTGTATATCATTATATCATCTGCAAAATACTTAGACTCTGACCGTAACGCATTAACGCAGTCATTCATTAGAATAATGAACAGCAACGGTCCCAATACACTACCCTGTGGTACTCCCATATTTACTTCCACCTCATTTTATAATGTATTTCCTACTCTAACACTTTGCTTTCTGGCTTTTAAGAATTCTTCTACCCAGCAAGTAACATTTTCATCCAATCCAATAGATTTCAGTTTATTTAAAAACCATTTTATGGCTCACTCTGCCAAATGCCTTAGAAAAATCTAGTGCCACACTATCAACTTGGCCTCCCTTGTCCAATTCATCTGAAATATCTTTCATCTGAAATATCTTTCATATAGCCCACCATCTGAGATTCACATGAATATCCTTGCCTAAAGCCATGTTGTCGATCTGAAAACCAGTTTCTTTCTTCACACACATTTCTTGTATAATTGTATATCAATCTCTCCATCATTTTGCCTATCAGGTTACCATGTCATCATCCAGTCAATCATTTCAGAATTTATAATCTGTTCCAGTTTGTCCCTGCTGTTACCACTGAATGAATAACAATTAAGTTGTTATTTCCTTCTCCTACAAAAATAATTTGCAAACAGAATTCACACATTAATTATCTGTATCGTGTCCTAAATGCTTTTAATTGTTTTATGGTCTATGTTTCCCCTTTATGAACTGGAGATAGTTTACAGGTTGCATATCCGTCAGTCTGGCTTCGCGGTAGCAATCAAGGTCTCCTTTCTGATACCAACAATTGGTCACCGTGTTCATAAAAATGCTGTGTTAATGGGTGCCGTCCACGTAACATCCAGCCATAATAGAGCCCGGGAGCTCGTTATAGAAACAACTCACTGCTAGAACTTTCGCATTTAGAAGCCACAAGAGACATCAATTTTTGCTCAAATTTTTCTTTTCTTTATGTAATTACATACGAAGGTCGAACTAATATAAATGAGACTATTTTAAAAACTCGTCTTTGTTTTAATGTATATGACTTTTTATTTTTTCGCTCGAGTATTGTATGTAGTGGTCTGGTGGTTCAGTGATCAAGCCGTCTGACTGGAAATCGAAAGGCCCTCGAATCCCTGTCTCTGCGGGGATTTTCATAAGCCCAACCCGACCTTTTTTTTTTTTTTGGCTCAGCTATCTGTGTTATGTGAAGTATACCAGAACGCTTTTTGAATCCACGCTATACTGGTAGTCCCCTGTATGGCGAACCTCAGTACTTGTAACACGGATGTGTGCACATTCAACACAAATTCAAGACCAAGGAATGCTTAAAGTGGTCCTAGTTGGCCCAAACGAATATACAGGAACACACACACATATATATATATATATATTAATAGCACTGTGAGTTTTTTTAATTACTTTTCCATAATAATTTGTTGGAAGCCTAATAATCCAGTTTCGCACTAAGTTTTGTAGCGTGAAACATTTCTTTCGATATTGAGAGATTCAAACCAAAGACAGTCAGTCGCAAGGTAACAAATTCGGAATAAAGGCACTCTAATGAATTTCTTCTCAATAACATCTAATATTCTTAGCAACCATATTGATTTTAAGTAAACGTATCTCCCTTATAATCACTGTCTGCGTGTTTCTATAAATCACTGCAGTTGATGCGCTAATTTGACAAACAATTATTCATCTGTCTTTGAAGATATGTTACTTTGAATATGTTATCTGTGGTGTTATATGTGATGTCTAACGTGCGTGAGGAGATAAACTACTGACCGATATTCACAGAATAGCTTATGCTGCTTGTACAGTGGAAGCTTAAGAAGTGTATCATTTCCGAACTGTGCGCGCAATGTATTTCTGATGTTAAAGCGACGCCTTTTCTTACATGAAATACAATAATTATGTGTTGCGCAATTGACACACGCACCTCCTCTTCGCTCTTCGTGATAATATGTAAACAAATGACTGGAAACTGTCAGCACATTAATGACAGTGTATTTCATGTCTTTTCAAATATGCAGCATATATAGAGGCATTCAAGTAGGATCCTGCGCCAAAGAAAGAAAGGTGATAACTATGAAAATAGTAAGTCCGTCTACTGTATTATCATTTACTTATAGTCGTCCCCTGGTCCAGTGAGGGGAACTGTTATTCTCAGAACGCTTACCCATATTCCTCGAACAGTCGTTAACGTTTATTGGATTTATTAATGTTTGGAATTATATTGAGCATTAATCGTCGTCTAATATCTGACAAAACATAATAGTGAAAGCAGTTTTACACACCGGCCACCACTCTGAACGTATGTACAGAAGGATTCACAATTATTATTTCCGATTTCATATTCTGCACTATTCTCTCTCTTTACTAAAGAGTGACAAAGTTTTTGTTAGATTTTTGCTGATAAAACTTTTAAAAAAATAGCGATTTACGTTGGTTTCTGGCCGTACGGTTCTCGAAAGCCAATTGTCCATTTAACATGAAACTATTTTATTTTTTGGAATAAATGACCTCCTTTAATACTTAATAATAACTCTACTGTAGTGTTAGCAGAATAAAATGTGAGCAGGATTAAAAATATGCACCAATTTTTTTTGGTATGCAGTTATTTCATGAAATCTCTGAATGGCTACATGTTTTGGTAGTACATTTACTGAATCATGATTTTTAGTTGAAGCAAAATTAAATAGTTTAGTTTAAAGATAAGAGTTACATTAAATTGTGAATTGATAAAATTTTCTCGCGTGATGTTCTGTCGTTTCTATGCATGACTGGGGCATTAGAACCATTTCAAGATCAGCGGTAGGTGTATACAGTGTACTTTGAAATTTATCTGACAGAAATACTAATGATTTCTTCTGTTATAAGTAACATAAGAGAAAAACTCAAATAAAACAACAGAAAAGGACATTGCCCACAGCTTTCTGGCATGGTGAACATTGCAGTATCTAAAAGAAATTTCTAGATAGAACTAGATATCACTCAAATTTAATAGATGAAAAATATCCTATTTATAAATTTAAAAAACAGCAGTGACTAATAACAGCTCGATTTCGGTGCATCTGTTTTCTGTCTTCGTCCTATCTTGAAAAGCGTACTTCAATGATCACATCACCCCGTTACATAATCAACAAATATTTGCAACGACAATGAAACGACTGAAATCAATTAGACCTTCTAGGTGTACAACTGTCGTATTATCAAGTTGTAATACACTCAGAAAGTGGCTTTAATCTTAAAGGTATGGAAATGTAATGATCTCAAAAAAAAAAAAAAAAAACAACTAATGATGTTTTACGTTTGATATAATAAAACTTAGCAGTATTGAATTAGATGTATCAAGGTAGAAGTTTCCCGAAAATCATTTTATCATTATTTGAGTGGTGACATTCGTCAGCACTCGTTGAATTTGAGCGTTCGTTACGACAGGTTTCATCAACTTTTCTTTAAAAATTTATTTAAATGAATCATGTAACAGTGACGCTATTACGCAGAAAAAACTAAATCAAACGCCCGGAATGAAAGTGCTGGAACTACACAGACTAACGAAAAGTAACAAGATAACCTGTATTTAACGACGAACACGATATGAATCCTGCAGCCATCGAAGTAAATGCCCAGAATCTCCGCCTCATAAACTACACATTTTCAGGAACAAAAAATTTACTTATCACACACAGAAAATAATTTCACACTTCACTTCCTCCATTAGTACTTAGTAAACCGTGCCAGTAGGTATAAAATACTTGGCGTCAGCAAGGGCATGCAGCCGTACATTTGACTATGATTACGAGTAAAATTCATCGAAGAAAAGTCGACCCCAAAATATTGGGAATAGGTGGGGATGAAGAAGATTTTTGATAGACGAAAAGTTTAATAAATTTAACAGTTAAAAATTAAAATAAATATTTCTGAAAATGGCGAGTGATGAAAGGCGTGTATATATAATGAGATTTCATGGCCGCACCACCGGACTGTGTTGTAAAAACAAATACAACCCTACACCCGTGAAGATTTCTTTGTAATCATTCACCGGCAAAGTTTCGCAGAGAAAAGAGATATTACTGAATGTATGATTTCATGCCACGCATATTGGTAATTAGATATCAGAACCATTGGGTAAAGCGAAGAACTCGAACTCGTAGAAAAAATTGAAGTATGTGCAGGAATAATTGGAAATGCAGGCAGTAGCGAATATGCTAAGATCAATACACTGATTTTTGGACACGAAGACGCTGAAGATTTCACTAAATCACTTGAGAGGGCTGATAACAGAGCGGAAGGTGTTGTGGTCACACACTGGTGTGACGGTTGTAACCGTAGCCGTGCGGTTTGCTCGGCGACACAGGTTGCAGGAAACCCGACGCGCTTGCAGCAGCAGTGTCGCATGTCCACAGTGCCAACACTCACTGCCATCCATACGGCACGAATGAACTGTCTCTTGTATCTATAGTCTCTGACGAGTCGGTAATTTCAGCCCGATGAATTTCGTATTCCAAGTGTCTGAAAATTTTTGGAATCAATTCCGGTCCTCAGATCAGAAAAAAAAGTTATGCTGGTGGAAGGAGGCCCTTCCCATTGGCTCAGCTGGTTACGGCGCCGTCATGGTATCAGGTGCTGACACGGAGTTAGCAGGTTTTAGTCCTGAGGGTGGAAGAAATTTTCATCATCGTGTTTAGAAGATATTCAAAAAACGCGCTGGTATGGTAGGAGTGGTGGTGGTGCACATTTCCTGATCATCAGTTTGTGCACCAAAGTACTGAATTAAATCACAAAATCTCTCTGCAGAGCATATGGAGAGGAGGCATACGACACTGTTGATGGTCAGTCGGATGGGGAAGTTAATCTTGGAGGAACCCTTTTTGTTTTTCATAAGGTTAGGCTTGAATGGGATGCACTAGAATTCAACATATCCCTTCTTTCATCTCTCATCCACAACACAAACAATACCACACCACCTCATCCTACCAGACGATGCCAACGAGTGGTAAACATCCCCTGTGGTAACCGCCTACGCTGGTGCCTGAAATCAAGTGCCGGCTTGTGGTCATGGTCATCTTTACCCTTCCATGCATTACTTTTAATTCTTACACCATTATCTTTCCATGCCTCATCACCAATATACGACTTGTACACTCCCATGACTCTCTTCACCCTCCTCCTGTCTTCCAATGAATCCCATTCCAGCTCTTTAATCATATCTGTTACTGATTGCATTCTGCGGTAATTTCCTGAAACAAATCTAGGACCCCTTTTTTGCACCCTCTCCAACACCTGTATTTGATACGCAAAATATGGGTCCCATACTACACTACCATATTCGAGCAATGGTATGACCAAAGTTTCGTAACTCAATTCCATTACTTCTGTCGTACATCCCCTCCAACAAGTGCAGAATTTTGAAACCTTTTGCTACCACCTGTCCAATGTGTCCTGCCCAGTTAAGCTTGTTATCAAATGTAATGCCAAGATATTTACATTTCAAGTCTTCAAAAAGCAATTCTTTCCCCACCTTATATTCATAATTAACCATTTGTTTTTTTATTTGTGTATTTAATAAGCTGACTCTTCTTCTTCGCATATTTACCAACCCAACTAGATATCCTGTCCAGATTACCCTGCAGCTGTTTACAGTCCTCTACCGTTTTGATCCTTTTATATAGCATTATATCATCTGCAAACAATTTAATTTCTTATACTAAACAATCAATACAATTATTCATTAGAATAATGAATAGCAATGGTCCCAATACGCTACCCTGTGGCACTCCCATTTTTAGTTCCACTTCTTTTGATACTGCTTACCTTATTTAATACCATATTAAGGCTCACTCTGTCAAAAGCTTTTGAAAGATCTAGTTCTACACTATCAATTTGGCCTCCCTTGTCCATATCGTCTGAAATATCTTGCATATCCCACCAACTGAGATTCGCATGAATATCATTGTCCAAAGCCATGTCAAGGCGTTCCTGAGAAGAAGTGGAAAATGAATTGTCTGCAGAAAGTTATTTCTGTTAGTTAAAAAAGTTGTGACAGTAAAAGGTGTTTGTTGAATTTCTCCTATGCATATCATAAGGGTGTTCTGTCTCTTATAAATAAGTGGCCTGCCTTTTCTCTTTGCCAGTTTTTATGGCAGCTGGTCTCTTTTACTTTGTGTTGCGTCAAACCGACGGAAGCGGGCTGCATTATGCGCGTCGGTCCAAAGCCAAGCGGAAGCGAGGGCATACAGTGTCAAATGTCGGATTTAGCAAAACACGAAACCCGAGTTTTCACCATCTGATCGCATGGCTTTTATGGGTGTATGGAACGTGCAACCTGCAGTTTTATTTCGCCATTTGCTGAGAGATAAGAAAAAGATTCAATAAATAGACACCAACGCTGAATGACTGCTACCAAATACTTTGCTCGAATCTATACCACGTATAACAGCTAATTGACATTTTATAGATAAAAAAAAAAAATAAGCAGCTGTACTTTCAATGATTTTGTTGATAAATCAGTAGTGTGTTAGACTTGTCTAGTTATATTCTCTCATCTGCATTTTTTGTAAATTTTCTTACAGTATGCAATCTATATCTATATATCTATAAATGAGAATATGAAAAAGTTCGGATGTGTGTTTGGATGTACGTCTGCAATCAATCACGCCTTAATAACTCAACATATTTAAATGAAATTTGGCATGAAGTCAGTTAATTGCGTGCGAAGTGTTATAGGATAGATTTTATCCCGCAAAAACGCATAGTTCTTTTAGAAATTGCCATTAATATCAATTCGGAAGCAACAAAGAGTTTCCTACTTCGTAGATAGCCGTGCCAAGTTTACTCTTTGCTTTTTACGTATATCGCAAACACTACTTTTCAGAAATAAAAGCAAAAACCTTCTTGCATATGCAATTTTGTGTTTAGTTTAAAAGCCATAAAACCGACGCAATTGACAAATAATAGTTTGGAAGCACGAAATATAAATCTGTACTTAACCTTAAGTTCAGGAAGAGAATTCTTCAGTTGCATACATGAAATGGCATAACACCTCAGGTATCACACCGTAATTCCGTTCATAAGCCTAATATATGCTTCATAATATATGTTAAAAAATCAAAGATTAAAAAAAATATTAAATACTAAGAGTATACCAGCACAAAAGTGACAAAATGGTCGTCCGCGAAGAGGCCGTTTTTGAATGTTCGTGACGAATATGAAACAGTTTCGTTTCCACCTCGGTTCGGTTTATTGCCTTTGTTTCTTTTTTTCTGCTATAGATTCTCTGTAACATTACAAATTATTTTTAAAAAATTTTAAAACTTAATAGAAGATAACAAACCATTTTTTGTTTTTATCTTAACTTTCTGTAGAAATCAGTGAAATAGTTGCCTATGAAAAAAAGTGTTTTTTTTTGCTTACTGTTGAATATTCTGCTAATAACTATTAAATCCTTCACTTAAAACGAATGTATTCAATAGTCTAAGGTAGAAACTTTTCGTTTCGAGAAGCCATGTTAGGAGTAGTTTACACAGCGATATACGTCGTCACTAACACGGCGCTTATGAAAGCAGCTTATTTATTACTCTAATAATTACTAAATTCCAGCTGCCTGATGCTATAACAAGAATATTCAGGTCCAGGTAGCATTTCAACCTAACCACTATCTACGCTGATATTTCCACTAAAAAATCAAACGATAGGGTCATAACTAACACATTAAACGAATCGGAACTAATTTCGAGTTGCAGCAACAGTTTCAATATGAGGTTTCCTTATTAGCTTAGCATAAATTATCATCATTAATTTTATTATACACCTTCAGTATGAATTTCAGCTGGACTAAAACACGCGCACTAACATAATCACTGTATTGCGACGTAAACTTGACTAGCAACATTAACGTAAGAGTTGTAATGAATTTTGGACTTTCCGTTGTACAGCGTAAGTTACGAGCATTTTAGAATACGTTTTTAAATTACGTTATTTTAATAACTGTCATGGTCCTGATGCCATAGTTCATGTGACTGGATGTAGTTCCACATGAATTTATTATTTACTTCGCTTTTCCAACCACCATATTACAAAGGTCATTTTTCAGACAGATTTTAGTGGTTGCTTTGTATCACGGTCTGAAATTAATGGGTCAAGTTTATATCGCAATTCATGATGTCACTAACAATCAAATAGTGAATGTATTAATGTGCGGTTGATAGAACCCTTGATATTTTAGCAACAATATTGGTGGATTTTGTGGTTTGGTGGAAATACAACTTGAAGCAAAATGACAACTGAAACTTTATAGTAGTTTAAGATGATTTCATGAGGGCCAATTTAGTGACATGTATCGCGTTGTACTTAAATTGTATCAAAATATTAATAATAGTTCCGGAACAGGTAATATAAATCTGTACTTCAGTTGCGGGCGTAAAGTAGTGTGACATTTCAGGTACTAGACCTTAATTCGATTCGTAATATGTGTCACAATATGTGTGAAATATCAAAATTTGAGTCATAGTACTGATTTCAAAGGAGCTGTATTAACGAAGGTTATGGTAAGTTTGCTACACTGCCTGGACCAGAATGATTACTAATATTCCATGGTGCACAGTGGATTTGGAGTTCAGAATGTGGTTACGATTGCGAATTCTGACTATAAAGACATCAGAATGTGCTCAAGAAGTCTACGCCACTAAGAGGGCGTCCATTAATTACGTGGGGTGAAAAGGGGTGGGGGGGTGGCGAAATCCGGTGAAATCTCACGTAGCATTTGAAACTCCTGAAGGGCAGTATAGCTAAAAAAAAGAAAAAAAGATCCACAAACGACGAGGATACCGACTTTAGGGGGAGGGGGGGGGGTTCTCTGAAGTAGGAGAGCTAAAAAAAAGGATCTAAGAAAAACTACAAGGTCGGTAGTAGGGTTGGGGAAGTCCCGTCAAAATCTCACGTCATTTTACGGGGAGATCTCACTACGGGAGAGGTGGGGGGTTAGGGATTATGTTAAAACATCTTACGTAATTAATGGACGCCGCCTAAGTGAGTAATGTTTGTAACCGTGTCTTTTGGCGTGCGTTACATCTTTGTTAACTACATCCCGGCTTTGACGAACGCTTTTCATTGAAGATTAAAAGCCAAGGAAGCGGATGAACAAATTTTCAACCCTAAAGGAGAATTTTTTCTGCTGGTCGTACTCTGAATAGTAACATAAAATTTTATACCATTAAACACTTTCAAGCGGACGAAGTCGCGGGTAACTGCTAGTACTTCATAAAATTCTAAGAAATATTGATCATGCGCATTTACCACTTCCACTTACAAACAGAAACAACAAAATTGATACTTCCACTCTTTTCTCCAAAATTTTCTCTTTTTTTTACACTTCGTCGATGTCAAGATCATTAGGGGTTGGAAAAGACGGAGGACAAGGAACAGAAGGAATTCGTCCATGGCGTTTTGAAGGAAGCATCCCGGCATTCCCCAGGGGAATCCATGGAAAACTCAAATCTAGATGCCCGGACGGGAATTCGAACAGCCGTCCTCCCGAATGCGAAGCCAGAACGCCAACCGCTCACCCACCACGCTCGGTTTTCTCACTATCATTTCGAATCATGTTATTAGCAGAAATCTAGTCTTTGTCTATTTCCGACAATCAATAATATCGACACTTTAGCAAGAAAATAAATCCACCTTTATGCTGAAGATTTGTAAGATCTAATAATACACCGCAGAATTCTGGTGATATTTGGTGGTATATCCGAAATGATTCCTTAGAAACTGTACGCCGAGGAAGTCTCCATCCTCACTAATAGTAGCTTTTCAAGTGGTTAAACTATACACCAGTAACCGGAAATTATATTTACAAGGGACACCTCGAACGCTCGGAACCGCACGAAAACATGCTTAGAATAACAAGCGAACATAAACAAAACAGTGGTGTATGCCATTTCCATGAAAAACGATGCATTCTACCGCAAGTAACATTTTAATAGAGATAAACAAAGTACCAATACCATATGAAAGAAATTACACGTAATTCAATGACGTCAGTGTATCATTACATTTTCAATCAATAGTGCCAAAAATTCTCTGCTTAAAGCACTTAATATGGAGCAAAACGCGCATACACAGCAGTACCATATACCTGATAGTGCTTATATTAGTCCTCAAAGTGCAGTTGGGGGATTTCGATGAAGTGGTTAAAACAAAGTGGAAGAGAACCATGTGCACACCTCACTAAAGCTACACAAATCACTTTCTCATTCACTCAGTCCAATATCAAAAGCCACACTAATTACATTTTCAAACGATGATGTTGGTATGTCAATGTCATAACCTGACTTTCGCCAAGCATATGACAACACAGATACGCAGATGCAGCAAATTGATTGTAAATCACAGAGTGAAGTTTCATGATGAAATAACAACCATGTATCTTCATTTGTGGTTTGGCACATTATAGTCTTATAAACTCAGTATGTTACTGGAGGTGGAATGCAACGTTTGCCATGGAAATGACACACACCACTGGTTTGCTTATGATCGCTTGTTATTCTAAGCATGTTTTCGTGCGGTTACGAGCGTTCGAGGTAAAAGCTGTCCCTTGTTAGAGTATTGTAAATTGTTGTTTAATGTTTCATGGTGAGATTTCTATTTCAGAGAAGTGGAGATACTTCAAGGAATGTTATATGGGTGTTTTACGATTTCTTCTGAGTGACTATACAAGGAAGGAACTCCTTGAGGAAATTTGCCTGAGGCGTTGGCCCTCTCTGAGGCACAGCTGCCTTGCTCCCCCGCACAATGGGGTCAGTGTGGGTATCAGCAGGCTCACGTTCCAGCATGCAGCTGCGGCCAACAGTTCACCCAACACACCAGCCATGGGATTTCGGCAAAACTGGGCAGTGAAACTCTTTCCAAATACAGCAACTATAATTTAGGTTAGACCATAGATTCACAACCTTTCTTGGCCTACCACGACCTTTTCGATAGAAATTACTCACCGTCCCATTTCCGAAAAAAAAAAATTACTCACCGCCACATTTTCAGAAAAAAACACTGATTTCCATTATTGTAATAGTGCTCTCACTTTCTTGGTTCGTAACCTTCTATCTGAAATAGTGATTCGAAGTGCAAAATATCATGTATTGTAAAACGAGAACAGATTTCTGACATTACTATATTAAAGATGTTAACAGTATTGATATATCGTTCACACTTTAAGAAAAATATACTATGACAAATTATTATTAGTTAGAATGCTGAGCTGGGTGTAATTACATTAATTTTTCGATATTTGTGCCTTATTTCTCATCAATAAACTTAAATCGTCCGTTACACTATTGACCATCCGTCTTTTTTCGTAACTAATAAATGCTAAATTCTCTTCTGGCTACAGATGACTTCTTTTTACACGGCTCTTAAAGTCGGATACACTACTGAAAAGCAACGGCTGGCGGTTGGTCCTTAACACCTCCTAAATTTGCCTTGGACTAGAAATATCCCCTATGATCTCTTCAACGCCCATCACTGCGTTATACCGTACATCAGTTTTACTTGCATCCGTTTCCACAGTCTTCATATATTCGTTTATAATACACAACTGGGAATCAGCCTTCTCCGAAAAGGACTTAAACAATACTCATGATCTTACACTTATATCAGTGTTTTAATCGATACAATTCATTATTTCAGTAACGTCATAATCATGAACGATCTGTTTGTTGGATATTCTGAGCAGGTGGTGGAGAGAAAATATAGTAATCACGAAAAAAATCGACGGCACGGAAAGAAGTTTTAAACTAATATGCGAAGATGTTCCGCTGTTTGATTACATTCGTTGGTCTATAATGGGATTTCCCTTACTGGGAATGAAAGATTTTTGGCCTTATTTTATTCTTAGTATTAAATCCTAATCTTCGTACTTTTGATCTCGAATTTCTGTTTGACGTTTCAACCAAATTTCTGTAAAAGATCTCAAATTTCATGATAATAAATGTTTAACAGGCGTTAGTAAGAACGCTGTTGCTATTAACAAATAGGCTATAGTAGTCCAATTGAAGAACGATAAGGAAAGTAGGAAAAATTTATTGTTTGCAAAGTTTTTTTTTATAACACTTCCAGTCTGATTGTACAGTGAATTTTTAATAGCAGAGTCTCGCTCCTCACTCAAACATTTGTGATGTTTTTTGTACTTACGTTAAAATAAATCCAAATTATGGTGATAATTTACGAGTGCAAGGAAATATTTCTTGCACCAAGCTATTTTGGCCGCAATGACAGGAGACATTAGAAAAGAGAAATTAGTTGTAGGGAGCTTATATGATTTTTTTTTCTTCTTTCGTGTTATTCGCAACTGGAATGCACAAATTTAATTCTGTGTTTAAAGCATCCTCTGTCATTCCACAATTTTATGAATAGCAGAGTTTAGATGCAGCTGTAGGGTAAACATTAAAGACCGAAAGGTCGGATCGGCCCGTTGATCGGACACTGTGTCCCTGTTACTCCGTGTAGTACAATTTTGACCATACACGTGCAAGTGAACGTTGTTGTTTTCGTAAAAAGTATACACAGATAAAAATGCAGAAGTTGCAATTTACGTTTCTCATACCTGTCTCTTAAGTAAATGCATACCATACCGTAATGAGTTTTAGAAGGTTCTTTGGATTCATGTCCCATCCTTCCAATTTGTGATAGTAAAATGGGTTATAGAATTTCTGGTACACTGTGAGGTCCCATGATATTAAACTAGGAACCTTTTATTCAGATGGTTCCAAAACATATTTACAACTGATTAATACACGGGATGGCTACTTTTCTGTTGGGTCATTCAGTGGCAAGAGAAACTATACCGTTTACGATGACTTTTGTTTCTGTTGCCACTTAGATGAGGATCCGTAGAGGAATATGTTATTATAATATCCGGAGTTTTATTTTCGTTAACATACGGTGCTAACCTGCCAGTATGTCCGTGAGATTGAAACTTAATTAAGTGAAATATTATTTACAAATAAAGCAGACGTGTTTTTAGATATACATTAATTTTAAATGACGGTATAGGTAATCAAATCAGAAAAAGTATTCAACCTGTAAAATCTCTTTTTATGTCACAAACATTAAACCCTTATCCGTCCGTATCTGCAACAAGAATTTAATCAGAAAATTAGACAAATCTGTACGAATTTTTTTACTCCTCCAACATTTTCCCTCTTCATACTGTGATCTCTCTAGAATATCTTGTTCATTTTCAATGAAATGATATTGGTCTATGTAATTGTCTACAAAACAAATCAGTTTGCTGAAGAAGCTAAGCTATTTAGATTTTCGAAATCCATCGTCATTATATATGCATAAACAATATCGTTCAGCTTGGTAAAGAATCAGTTTCGAGAAGAATCTGTTAACTCTTTGCAGTTGCTAACGTCAGATCACCTCCACATTCTTCCTTGTTTGTTGGTCGCCCTGTATAGGTGCGTATTGAAATAATTACTTTCTTTTAAAGTACGCTAAAGGTGCATGCAGGCTAGGGACCTTTTTCTTTAGAGGCCTCTATTATCCTCTCTCCCGTACCAAGGTCATCTGCAGTTCCGTTGGAGCGCATTTATTACCTCGCCGATCACTGCAGGCAGGTATTGCAGTTTTTATAGTCGCATTTCGCTTCTGCTCCGCTTCCATTACCAGTCTGACAACTCCTGATTTGGGAACAACGTAGCACAGAAATCTCTTAAGCAAAACTGTTAACTGGTAAAACGCTCCTGTAGAACTCAAAACAGCATAACTAATTAAGTGGTATGGAGCAACGAGTTTCTAAAATGAGAACACTTTTATCTGGTTCATTCACGATCCTGTCAACAAAAAATCTACAGTGATTGCAAAATACATTATTGTATATTATAATCATCGAGTCTGACCGGACTATAAATTTGTGTAGCTCATAGACTGTTTTTTTATGGTGTGTGTTTCTTTGACGTTTAAATCGACACTTGAGGTATCCTTGTCATCAAGAAATAATTTGAATCTTCGATTCACATCAAATCTGTGTGTCACACCGTTTGCAATTGTACTAACGATGGTATTTTTGCAAACTACGTCCCAAAATCGATTTCTTCTTTCCATGTACCTAATAGATAGGTATCAGGTCAGTGAGATTAACTTTTACACAATCAAGTATTAAGGTAATATCTAACCTTTTACATACTAAATGTTTTGGCGCCATCCTACGTTCAGGTTGGTGCATTTTAACTTATCCCTAAATTATTTCCGACGTAAACTTTAGACGTGTTGGATTGATAGTGATTTCGTTTAGAGAGTAAGGGAAATCATGTTCACGGGCAAAGAGAGTTACTTCGCCGCTAGCATTTACATTAAGTTACATGATTCAAAGAAGTTACGACCTATGTAGAACCAAACTCCAAACACTATTTCACTAGATTCCCCAAGAAATTAGAATCACAAGTGTTCATTTCTTATTTCAGCTGCCTAAGCCGATTGTTTCTTTCCTAGAGTTTGACAATATGGAATCAAAATAGAAACTTAACAATTATTAATCAAAACCTTAAACTTCTAAAATTTTAGCACATATTACTATGTAAACAAGATCCACTTTAACCGTATGGTACACCATTTTTTAATTTTAATTATTATTATTAATTGACATTCAGCTGTGAGTGTAGCCTGCAGAAAACTAATGGTGGAAAATATGGATTAATGGCACAAACATCGTACCATAATTTATTTTTTGACGATAGTGTGAACAATGTTTGGGCAGGCTCAGATTAGTGGCTAGACACACAACTTGTAATTTAGTTTAGCCTGATTTGCTTTGTACAGTATTCGCATTTGAATCTCCGTCATCCTGAATCTAGTTTATCGAATCTTCCCGCAATCAGATAGCATTAACGTTGCGCGAAATTTCAGATCTTTCATTTGTTTCCTGCTAATGACGATCTAAACGTTTACTCTCTGCAAATGTTACAAAGAACTGACATTAGGTAAAGAGTTCCCAAGGTACCGCAAAGGCATGTCCCAGAATCCAACAGAAAGGACGTTGACAAAAATAATGTGTAGTTGTCATCTCCTTATCTCTTCGCAGTTGTGGGTGTTGACAATGCTATTATTTTGAGTTACGTACCGTGTGCTTTGCACTACATGTGTGATAACGAGGGAAACGTAGTGTGAAACCGTTGGCGAAACTTGAATATACTATTGCCCAAACTCGAGAACCGTCAACAAAAACCAAGCGTGGTGGGTGAGAGGTGACGCTCTGGCCTCCCATTCGGGAGGACGCGGGTTCGAATCCCTATCAGGCCATCCAGATTTAGGTTTTCCGGTTTTTTTTTTTTTTTTTTTTTTTTTTTTTTTTTTTTTTTTTTTTTTTTTTGTAACAGTTTAACGTCCCTTTTTAACAACGTGGTCTTTAGAGACGGGAAAGGATGGGGGCAAGGAATGGGAAGGAATTCGGCCATGGCCTTTTGAAGGAAGCATCCCGGCATTCGCCTGGAGTGATTTGGGGAAACCATGGAAAACCCAAATCTGGATGCCCGGACGGGGATTCGAACCGCCGTCCTCCCGAATGCGAGGCCAGAACGCTATCCGTTACACCACCACGCTCGGTAGGTTTTCCGTGGTTTCCTCAAGTCACACCAGGCGAATGCTAGTTCTTTCAAAAGGTGATAGCTGAATTCCTTCCATTCCTTGCCTACAGTCCATTTCCACCTCTCATGACTAGTACAGAAGGAAAAAAAGTTAAGGTGTATATCAAATAATAATAAATTGAACGCAAAATTTACTTGTTTCTACACTCAGAGATTTGGAGTTTGTAGGGTTCATAGAGCAATACGATTTTTAAAGTACATATCGCATTCGAGAGGAAATTCTCAACTCTGGTCACTCTGATACAGATTTCTCTACATCAGTTAGAGCGAATCTAGGGAAGATTTCATAACATAATACTATCATGACCCGGTGAAGTTTCTACTCTCTTCTAACCTGGTATCAAAAAGAAAAGAAAAAATCATTTGTTTGTAGTTCACGATAGCATCTGTACCACTCCGAAATTAGTTGCAGATGACCTTCTAGACTTTAAGAATATACTGCTTGATTTTTATTATTATTATTAATTCTTCGAAATTATTTAAAAGATATTCATAACTTACAAAAAGTGCACTATAAAACTTCACCAGGTTATACGATAATAGGCGAGAATAATAGCAACGATAAGTTTCTAACGTATATTCATCTACGAGTTTGTCTAAATTGTTATTGTTAGCTCTTATGATTATATGAGACATCCGGCATGAAAGAACCTAGCTCAAGCGATATTTCGAAACAGAATATTATCCAGAGTATTAGGTTCCTTACAGTGAAAACTTATAACGAATGCTGGAGATGAACTGCACAAGACTGCGATTCCTCTAATACAAAATCGAAATTCGAGGCATTCTTGTATGCTATTTAGGAACTACAGTCTTGCGTGTACTCACGATTCTCTGCGTCTTGTCGGGGGCGATGGCGGTGATCTCGAAGTGCCTGGGCGGGGGCGGCGTCCTGTCCTTGAGTTTGGCGGTGATGATGCTGGGCACGCGAGTGACCAGGGAGAGCCGCCGCGACAGGCGTCGGCCCAGGCGAGAGCCGCTGCTCCGTCGCGACGCCCGCTCCGCACCTCCGGCGGTGTCTGTCATGGTGGACAAAACGACACAACAGACGCGGGTCACACTCTCATAACACACCACAGCAATCACTCGCTTCTGCCTACTACAAACATTCGGTAAATACAGCACACAATACACGTCCTTCACCAAAGCACCACACTGCAGAATTACGGGAAATTCAGACAGAAATACGTCAGACGTTATAAAAATCCTAAGCCTAAAACTAACCATGTGCAACGCCTTCAACCTAAACCGCCACCCGCGTTTACCGCGAATGTTTTCCTTGTGTGGGTGATCTGTCAACTATGTTTCACACTGTAGCTTCTCTGAGGAAGAGTTCTGCAATTGCTTATTACGAGTACTTCGGTTCCTGTAATGATCGCGATTACACATTCACAAGAACCCTGGCATTGGAATTAACGAACTACGTAAAAGTACCAGCGAGTTTCGTAGCGGCACTGCTGGAAACAAGATCACATAAGGAAAGTGTCTACCAACGTAACTGAAACACTTGTTAACCAGAAACGTTCCGGGTAAGTCTGACGGTTGATATCGCCCAATGTTTGCAACTGCTCCACATTGTCGAGATGATGAAGTTTCTCAGGAGCGCGTAGTAAGAGTGTCACCAATGACAGTGCAGCTGCGTTGTTGTTTACAGTGTCGCGATGCTCGCGGTCACAGGAGGCTCCGAGGCGCACAGTGTCTGCGCACCAACTGAGCGCCGCGGAGCGCCGCCGGCTCGGCTCGGCGCACAGCTGACGTCACGCACAGTGGCGACGGCTAACAGTACAGCGCGGGCGGCGCGCAGCAAGTAGCTCAGGTCAGTGTAAACAGACAACCTGTCTCCGCAGACACCACACATACGGCTGTCGTTCAAATTCTGTACCGTCTCGTAAATGCAAGTTTATAACAAACTTATGTAAGCTGTAATTCCCGGAAGAAAGAATGTTTGCAACAAAAATTAGTAGTTTACTTAAATTCAAGTAAGAATCGGTCTCTCTTATCTTGATATATATATTGTAGGGAGCCAAGGTGATAGTATCACATGAATAAAATAACTTTTTATTACAAGGAACAACTATTGATTAACTTAATTCAAATTGATTAGAAATTGCAATGATTGTCTTTTAAGCATAGTTACAATTCCATCATTGTTGTTAAGGTTACAAAAATCTGGAAACGTCTTTTATGACATCTGGCGATATTTACACACCCATCTAACCGGTGCTTGCTATACTGTACGAAACAAATATGAAGATACATATTTCTCATCTGCCGGCGCGTCAACTTCCATGTTTACTTCGGTCCGCCTTTTGTTCTTTCTTTCTAGCTTTACTCTTCGTCGACGTGGAAGTCGTTAGAAGCAAGAAAGGACTTGAAACAAGGAATGGGAAGCAATTCGACCATTGCCTTGTGAAGGAACCATCTCAGCATTCGCTTGGATTGATTTCGGGAAACCGTGGAAAACGTAAATCTGGATGACCAGATGGGACACAAACTCGCGTCCTGCGAGACCAGAGCGTTACTGCTCATCCACCACGTTCGATCATTGACCAGAGCGTGTCCTGGCACCAAGAGAAGATTTTTTGTGAAGAATGTGAAAATAATGTGTCAGTGCAAGACATCATATGCCACGGAAGAATTTTCGGTTTCCAGAGGCTTAAAACCGAGCCCCTACCCTCAACGCCCATACAGCTGAACTGATGATATGACAAGGATTCTTAAAGCACACATGCTACCGTCAAGTAGAAGAAGGAAATTTCTACACACCCAATCAAAATAGAGAATCGCTATCGCAGGGCTGTGCGTCTAACTATCCAAAATACAACAAGACAGACTGTTATAATACTCAACAAATAAATTCTAATATGCAGTTTGATTCTGTACAGTAATATAATTGTCATCTGAGAACTCATAAAAACGGATTGAGATATTCACTCTTTATGGGGAGATCACAATTTAACTATAAATACATTTGTTTTAAAATATATCACTTACCTGAGCCTAAAATTAATTGGCGGCAAACAGAAGATGGTGAATACTGAACTAACAATTGGAATCATTAAATTACATAGGATGCAAAATCTTAGCTATGATTTACACATTGAGGTTTGGAAATGAGCAATTCAGAATTTAGAGCTCACCATGTAAAATAATAAAGAATAAATAGTAGAAAATTCTAGAGGTGGAGCGAATGTTTTCATTTGAAATTAAAGAGAAAATGGCGGTTTTTTGACCGAGATATAACTATCGGTTGCTCACTGTAACCTTTTTTCCACTATACGTTCAAATTATCTGGTACAATCCTCGGCTTTGTATTATCCCGTAATATAATCTTTCACCATCTCCATATCCCTGTATGATATACCTCTGTGATCAATAATTGTGATTACGAATTGCTCTGACCGTCATCTTCCACAGTGTTCTATACTGTATTGGCGAATAGTGAACAGCTCTCCACACTGCATATTCTTATGTATTTTGTATTTAAGATTCTTGTATAAACTCCATACATACTATTTCCGTAATATGTCTGATTCATACTTGATCGATCGGCTGAATCATTATATAAAAGAACTCTTCAGAAATCATAACTTTTATTCTAGTTGCCATATTTTGGCATAATAAGGAGAATAGTTAGAGACATTCATCACTAAAATGACAGAGGTAGGACTATAATCTATCACCGCAATCTTTAAAGTTTTAATCACACACTGAAAGTATGTAATAAGAAAGTTGAAAAAATTGCTTCGTCAGGGGTAAAAGTGAATGTCTCAGAGGAATTAACTGAATTTTTCTACATATATATATGAGTGAAGTTGCAGAGATAAATTTAGACTCAAACGTAAGAAATAGTTAAAAAATACCTCATACAGATTCTGAAAAAATTTCTGTTGGTCACATGTCAACGTTTGTCGTTGGACGATATCTCTTTATGAATGAAGTTATTTATGCTGCTGCTAATTTCTTCTGGTAGCATCTTTGTTTTTGACGTATTTCCTAATAATGTGAATTTTATTCATCTGTTATCGCAATTGTACCAATAAAGTGTTATCTTTCAATTCGTGTTTCGTTATATTTTACGTTTCTTCATTTTTTTTCAGCTCGTTAAATAATTTTTTTACTGCTTGAAATCATAATCAATAAATACCTGCGTACTGGTTCCTTCACCTTATACTTTTATTACGCAGTTAAAAAAAAAATATATATTATATTTTTGCTTGATATTCTTTCAGTCGCATAAGTAAGAGTTTAACCTCGGTGGTGATGGGTTACAGCCCTACCACTTCCTATTTTTCATTAATGGTAGCTTCAAAATACAGCTGCTTAAATACTGAGTATATAATAATCTATTTTTGCATCTCACTTAGTCACAATTTAATACACGCTGGATAGTTGGCTGATTTTTTTCTGTGAAAAGAGATTTGATCCTTCTGATTGGTTCTGACATTATGGTTGCCTAAGAAAGAAATGATGCAGACGACGCCGCAACATTAAATAATTGTTACTAACTTTAAAACTATCGAGATTCACCAGTTATACAGTATAATTATTGCTATTTATTTTTCAGACATACAACAATGAAAGTTACCTATTGATGACTACTTTGTTTACCATTACGCTCATCACGATTATTGGAATGTCAAGATGCTGGCTAACTGTCTTGGTAACTATAGTTGAGAAATCTAAAATTATTGCTGAAATCTTGACTAAACTATATTTTGAGATGGTAATATCTAGAAAACGCTATAATAAAGTTTCAAAATTAGAGTTAATATTTCCAGATCGCTATTGGTACTGTAAGTGTGCTTGTATCTTCTAATTCGTATGCCACTGTTGAATTTCATTCGAGGCAACAGAAGGTACTATGCAGGGAATACAAATAAGCGGAAAAATTTATTACACGAGCAAATTTCATTTTGTTCTTAATTCATTATCAGTCATTAGCTCATTACAGAGAAAATTCAAGTAGAATTGTGGATGTGGAATGAAAATGCCGAAATATTCAAACCATATTAAATATGAATAGATACGAAGATTATTTTGCGGATTAAATAAGTTAAGAAGAAAGCTGTTAAGATTTTATGACTTTATTGTGTACTTATGTGGAATATCGCTGAACATAAAAATTGAGAAAATTGTAATCCTCTATACTCACTGTAGACATATCTTGTTATATGTCTCGTGGTTAAGCCTGAAATGATTAAATTGTCTGCTAAAGTGAAACCAGTGATTATAGGCACCAGGCTGGCGCGCATAGTGTCACTAATCCTTAAACAGATTTCTCAAAGCAAGTTTCTTGATGAACTGCGCTTGTGGAGAATTTTCACGCATGGACATCCCATTAACTAACTAAGGAATATGCAAAACATGCAGCATTTCTCGTCTGTAAATCTGCCGCCTTATACGTTATTCTTACTTACAGTGTTGCAAAGCTGAATTTAAAGGCTGTTAAATGATCTGCAATTTCAGGTTGTTATACGTAATTACTAAAAAACTTAGAATGTTTGCGTTGACGGTTTTCTCCTCAAATTTAAGTGCTATATGTATCTTTCTTCTGATTAACTGAATTAGATTTATTATTTCCGTACCACGCAGTAATTTAATGGCAATTAATCAATGTTTATTCTCCTGAGACTAGTATTTCTTGTATCGCAAAGACTTTGTACTGATGTATGTTAAAGTAATGATTGTCTCATTCCGGTAAGGTATAATTTATGCACGCGCCAATGTATGCCAGGAACAGGAGAGTATTAGCACTAAGATCTGCATGGGCGACATGTTTAACTTTTTCCCATTTTGAGATTATTACTAGCTTACAGTAACTTTTTTCTTGCTATTTTTCACTATCACCATTATAGTATAATTTAACCATTACAGGTTTATGATAAACACAGCTAAGATCTCAACAGGTCATGATACTTGATTAATGAATATGCTTTCTAAAGAAGTAAATATTTTTGAATAAGCTGAAACAAAATATCAGAAAGCAGTATTTAATAACACTGCACACATCTCAAATAGCTCTAATTAATCTTGTCTTTGGCGAATAAAGTTTGAGTGTTGCTATGGGCTATAAATCACAATGGGATCCAAATCAATCATTCTTTAGTTAAAAACATTTAGAACTGGTTTCGGTATAGTGTTTATCTAAAATTCATAAAACTAAACAGTATCTCTGAAGAAGGCTGTAGGATACCAGCCGAAAGCTCAGGTTACTTTAAAAAAAAAAAAAAAAAAAAAAAAAAAAAGGTGGCATGATTCTAAAAGCTATTAATCTGTCATATTTGTCTGAAGCTTGGAGTTCAGAAAGCAATTAACAAGCGACATATAAAACACGAAACTCATGCGTTAAAAAATGATAAAATCTCACAGAAATAAGTGGATGGTGTGTCTCATTTTAAGAAATGCATTATTTTTTAATTTGATAACGATAAGAGAGTGTGGAGTAAAAAATTGTTTGAAATCCTGGTGCAGACAACTGATGATGTAGGTTGTAATCTTTATGTTGAATGAAGAAATTACTTCGGGACAAAAAGATATATATGTGACTGCATCAAATCAACTGAGAGACCGATGACAAGGAAAAAATGTCAATAATAGAGTGATCGGCATGTTGTTTACCGTCATCCAGATGCTCATTCATCTGACCATTGAGGTGTCAAAGGTGATGCTGCAGTACTGCTTCAGATTTTGTTCGTCTGTACGGTCGCATCACTGATGCCGTTCAGTTAGCGTTTAAAGCTTGAAACTGGCATTCAGGATGGCGAGGGTTCTATCCCCATTTTGGTCTTTCGTGGTTTCTCACAAACGCGGAAGCCGGCATGGTTGCTTCAGAAGCCCTTGCTAAAGTTCATCCCCATTCCTTGTCCTTAGTCATCACGTGGCTCTAATGATTTACGCGTGGACGAGCCGTTAAGTAACATTTCACATATCCTCGGAAGGCCATTTCATTTGTAGAGTAATACATTACAACACTGCAAACTGCGCTCAGTTGCAGCTGGCCCTATTTACACATGGCGTAATGAACGTTACTGATGCAGGTTCATAAACTGATGCATCCCCTCCCCCTCCCCCGCCGCAGGAAGCCTTCAACTCTGTGCCACACGTCCGCCCTTAGCGAAGCTTCGAGCATGTGGTATATCGGATTAGCTTAGTGAATGAATAAGGGGAGGTTTTATAACTGGTCGATAACAGTATGTTATAGTGCAAGGAGAATCCTCTTCTAATCTACACTCCTGGAAATTGAAATATGAACACTTTGACGCCGGTGTGTAAGACCCACCATACTTGCTCCGGACACTACGAGAGTGCTGTACAAGCAATGATCAAACGCACGGCACAGCGGACACACCAGGAACAGCAGTGTTGGCCGTCGAAGGGCGCTAGCTGCGCAGCGGTTGGGCACCGCCGCAGTCAGTGTCAGCCAGTTTGCCGTGGCATACGGAGCTCCATCTCAGCCTTTAACACTGGTAGCATGCTGCGACAGCGTGTACGTGAACCGTATGTGCAGTTGACGGACTTTGAGCGAGGGCGTATAGTGGGCATGCGGGAGGCCGGGTGGACGTACTGCCGAATTGCTCAACATGTGGGGCGCGAGGTCTCCACAGTACATCGATGTTGTCGCCAGTGGTCGGCGGAAGGTGCACGTGCCCGTCGACCTGGGTCCGGACAGCAGCGACGCACGGACGCACGCCAAGACCGTCGCATCCTACGCAGTGCCGTAGGGGACCGCACCACAACTTCCCGGCAAATTAGGGACACTGTTGCTCCTGGGGTATCAGAGAGGACCATTCGCAACCGTCTCCATGAAGCTGGGCTACGGTCCCGCGCACCGTTAGGTCGTCTTCCGCTCACGCCCCAACATCGTGCAGCCCGCCTCCAGTGGTGTCGCGACAGGCGTGTATGGAGGGACGAATGGAGACGTGTCGTCTTCAGTGATGAGAGTCGCTTCTGCCTTGGTGCCAAAGATGGTCGTATGCGTGTTTGGCGCCGTGCAGGTGAGCGCCACAATCATTACTGCATACGACCGAGGCACACAGGGCCAACACCCGGCATCATGGTGTGGGGAGCGATCTCCTACACTGGCCGTACACCTCTGGTGATCGTCGAGGGGACACTGAACAGTGCACGGTACATTCAAACCGTCATCGAACCCATCGTTCTACCATTCCTAGACCGGCAAGGGAACATGCTGTTCCAACAGGACAATGCACGACCACATGTATCCCGTGCCACCCAACGTGCTCTAGAAGGTGTAAGTCAACTACCCTGGCCAGCGAGATCTCTGGATCTGTCCCTCATTGAGCATGTTTGGGACTGGATGAAACGTCGTCTCACGCGGTCTGCACGTCCAGCACGAACGCTGGTCCAGCTGAGGCGCCAGGTGGAAATGGCTTGGCATGCCGTTCCACAGGACTACATCCAGCACCTCTACGATCGTCTCCATGGGAGAATTGCAGCCTGCATTGCTGCGAAAGGAGGATATACACGGTACTCGTGCCGACATTGTGCATGCTCTGTTGCCTGTGTCTATGTGCCTATGGTTCTGTCTGTGTGATCATGTGTTGTATCTGACCCCAGGAATGGGTATATAAAGTTTCCCATTCCTGGGACAATGAATTCACGGTGTTCTTATTTCAATTTCCAGGAGTGTAGTTGTTAAAACGGGCGTACCTCAAAGAAATGTTACAAGACCACTCCTTTTCTTAATTTTTTATAAACGATCTCGGTGTCAACGTGAATAGCAGTTTGAGATTGTTTGCTGATGATGCGGTCATCCATAGGGAAGTAAGGAATTCGGCCGATTGCTTAGAAATTCATCGCGATCTGGATGTTATTTCGGCATAATGTGACAAAAGGCAACTTACACTAAATTGTAAAAAGTGCCAGACAATGTGCATACGTGACAAAAAGAACCCGTTTATTCAGAAATAAAGAATTAACAGTTCAGTTATTTATTCCGTTAAGTATTTGGGCGTAACAGTGTAAAGGGACAAGAGATGGGACTTGCATATTAATTCGGTCGTAGGTAGAGCTAATTCTAGGATGCAATTTAGAGGTAAAATCTTAAGAAATTGTAACGCCCTTACAAAGGAAAAAGTTTTACAAAACTCCCGTGCGTTCACATTTGGACTACTGTTGTGGTTTGGTATCCGTTTCGTAAGGGGTTGATTGACAGTATAGAGAAAGTACAGAGAAGAGCCGCTAAATTCGTGACTGCTTGCTACAGTCCTTTCGAAAGCGTCACAGAATAGATTAGTAGATTGGGGTGGAACTCTCTGGTAGATAGAGCTGTAAAAGTAAAGAGAAATTCTGTACCCGTATCTATTCGTTAATAAACCAGTCAGTACCCGTTACTTTCGAATCGTTACTCTGGATACAATCGAACACTAGCATGAAGCATCGCATTGAGTCGCGTCACGTCTCATTCAGGCCGACTTCGTTCGTTTTTGGTAAAGTTTGAGTAAATTGTTTATTTAGAGTTTAGGTAAGTTGTTCGTTTGGATAAAACTTAAAATAATCAGCACATGGATCGTACGGAAAACCTCTGAATGTTCACATGATTTACTGTAATGCATGTTATATACAAAAGAATAATCTAATTTCAAAACGACCACTTGTTTGCATAAAAAAAGACCTGACCTTTTACCAGACTGTGACATATCTAGTGCTACTAACTAGGTAGTAGCCTACTCAAAACCCTGCATAAAAGCCTGATATAATAATGGGACATGTATTTAACAAATATTATAATCTCATCAAAGTATTTCGTATTTAAATAGGAGGTTTCACCACTGTTTTCATTTACTGTTTGCATTTATTTTTGTAAATTCTTAATCTTTTTGTGATTGGATCCGTAATTCTTGTTGCGTCGTGGTTACAACAAACATTCAACATCACAGCCAGTACCGCATTGATCACATGAATCCTGCGGTAATCTATCTATATCTATAAAACAAAAACCGGAGATATTTGTAGTATAAAAACTCGGAAACTATGGAGCTGATTTCGATGGGGTTTTCACTGTTTTAAAGCTTATAACCTTAATTAACTTGTCTGACATGTCTTATGTTTCAACGTTAAATAATTTAGAAACATTAAATGAAATTCTGAACGTATGGTGAGGAATTCCACAGGAGGAATCACCAGATGGCGCATATATCGCACCAAACACACAACTACAATACAATATCACTGACCATAGCCTTTAATGAGCAGTTTACAATAATAACCTTTTTTTCGTACTTTACACTGAACAAAACTTGAAATATTATTTCCTTTAATACGGGGTGTTTAGTTTTTAAACGCTTCGATGGCCGTATTGAATGCGAGGAATTAATAACGAGAAATCAGTAGAGATTTTCTTTGCCCATTTCTGGCAATGTCTTTGAACATGAGCTTTAGTATTTGTCTATGATATCTATCTTAGTGTTCTACGATAATAATTTTCTGTATAAATTACGTTCATAGAGGTAATTAATTCGTACGCTGATGGTTTTTTTTATCATTTGAAGTTTGTATTCAACCTTTAGTGTTAAGAATAATAACGTTATCAGGTGTTTGGAGCTGATAGATTCATTCCGTTCGCAGTAATTAATAAGTACGCTGATGTTTTTTTATCATTAGAAGTTTGTATTAACTCTTTAGTGTTGAGAATAATAACAGCTTAGGACAACTGACCATTTTTTGGTATTAGGCTGCAATTCTGCGCTGTGACATAATCTAGGTATTATTCATTTTATATTTTATCGCGTTATTTAGAAATGCATTTGTTTTTAACATCAACAGAAGTTTGTGTTATGTCCTTACTGTTGGAAAGTAACCCATTATGACAACTGAGCGTTTATTGGCATTAAAATCTGCGCTATACATTGAGTTTCTGACATAATCTAGCCTTTATTCATATTATAATGTATTTCCTTGTTCAGTATAGCAGTATGGCGGCGTAATTTGATGATGAATTTTTATATAACTGAATGAGACAGATTGTATTTTTTTTCTACTTCTTAACGTCTCTTAACAGCGAGGTCTTTAGAGACGGGAAAAGATGAGGGGCAAGGAATGGGAACAAATTCGGCCATGGCCTTTTGAAGGAAGCATCCCGGCATTCACCTAAACCATTGTGCCGCAATTTTATGATGAATTCTTATATAACTCAATGAGACAGATAGAAAGTAAAAACATATACATCTCACTTAGCTCTCGAGATATCGAAAGTCAAACATTATTTATAGGTAGGGCCTATAGTTTCTTTTTCTTTTGACAACGATTTTCTTCTCCTTCAAATTGCATTTCAACTTGACCAAAACCGCTAGAAAGAAAACAAAACTCTCATTGTACATGTCCAGCTTTTACAACTTTGTTACTGGATTTTTTGGGGTCCAGGTTGTATTTCAAACTATCAACCTCAATTTAGAGATACAATATCCCAAGGAAAAAGCAATATTTTAGATTTCACTTTCAATGTGTCTCGTCAACTTAGATAAGAATCCATCGTCTGGTTTAACGAGAAGTGTAAACGAGATATATAGATAAAATCTTCAATTTTGATTTGTCTTATAGTGGTACATAAGAATGCATCATCAAATTGCAACGCCACAGTTAAAAGATTTTTCATAAAAGATTGTTCACATGTTTCTGGGTTGGACGAATACTGTTATAGTAGTAAATCGACATGGATTTTTGTTTCCTTGTGAAGAAAGTATAAATTTGTTCTTATGATCCACGATGGTAATTTCAACATTTCTGAGATACAAAAACTTAAGTCAAGTGGCAAAAATACTCTGTTAGGCGAACAAGGGGGTGTAGAGAAATTGCTACAGGGGCGTGTGCTCTATCGCAATTAAATCAAACTACTATAAAGCGAGCTTGACGGGTGAACGGTAGCGCTCAGGCCTTGCACTCGAGAACACCCGTATTCAAATCCCCGTCCGCCATCCGCCCATCCAGTTTTCGGTTTTACATGGTTTCACAAGCAAAATACTCAGGATGGGATGCATACCTCTTGGGCCCGGAGCTCAACATTAAATTTTATATAAATTATCTCCAAATCTATATCTATAAAACGAAAACCGGATAAATTTGTCTTATAAAAACTCGGAAACTACGGAGCGGATATCGATGGAGTTTTCACCGTTTTAAAGCTTAGAATCTCAATTCAGTTTGGCGTCTTACGTTTCAACGTTAAATAACGCAGGAGCATTAAATGAAATTCTGAACGCATGATGACGAATCCCAAAGTTGGAAGGATCAGATGTTGCATACTTCGCACTAAACATACAACTACAACGTCTCTGACCATAGCCTTTAATGAAAGCAATAAGATAACTTTACAATAATAACTATTTTGCACACTAAACAAAACTTTAAGTATTCTTTCCATAATTTCGGGATATTCAATTTTTAAACGCCATAGACAGCCGAAGAAACAACAGTTTTTTTTAAGCACGATCTCTGGACAATGTCTCTGGCTATCGTCAATAGTTTTCTTTTTACGATGATACTATTCTCGATTCACTTTCGATATTTGTATAAAAGGATGAATCTGCGGAGTTAAAGTATCTGGCGTTTCGAGCAAAAAGTATATTCACTTCGCAGTTGAATCGAATGTGAGTTTCCAGCATAATCTAGCGTTTTTCAGTAACCTAATAATGCAATTTCTTAACCAAATTAATGAAGCTTGATATACATGAATATTTTCAGACGAATGAAAATAGTGAACGTGCAAATAAACTTCAAACCACCAGCTTCTTGCTAGGGGACGTATGAATCTTGCTTGGTTTGCTTTCATTACGAAAACTGTTGGTGCTAATTGTATGAAACTTTGAGTAAATGATTCTCATTGCGGGAATAAAAATAGGGAACGGGTAAATCTACGCCAACTATACCGCGTAACGCCGGGAACTCCGCTAGTAATACAATAACTAATACCAGGCAAAAGGAATAAAGTCATTGTACCTTTTTCTTCGTTTATGGAATTCTGGAACATAACAAGTGCAGAGATGAATATCACAAACTATTCTTAGACAACTCTTTTATATTGTAAATTACACCATAAAATAGAAGGTATCAAATCTAAAAATAAACAAATTTTATAAATGTATAAAACCAATAAACCTCACTAACGAACGATCAATGAAAAAAAAAAAAAAAAAAAAAACCAGTAACTATCTCAAATTATCCATACATATTTTCTATTTACAACTTATTCATTGTAAATTTTAATTTTACTCAAAACAAAAAACACAAAATAAGTCTTTACGTTGTCAAAATTAGTTACCTCATTCAGTAAATCATATTAATTACATCAAAATAATGTTCGCAGAATGTGTTTGTACATAAACATTTTTATTTGTAACGAAACGAACTCAAATGAAAATTCCCGCAAATATGCGCGTATGTATACGACGAACGATGTTCAAACTTCATTCTTTCGTTCACATTCAAAATATGTTGTTTTTTTTAATTGCGATTGAGCACATGAACTTGTGGTAATTTCCCCACTCATCATCATTTCTGATTGATGATTTTCTGATTTTAATCTTAAAATTCATTGATTGCTTTGTCACATTACTTCTGATACAATTAAGCACTAGCATGAAGCATCGCATGAATGACTTCGTTAATAATTTGTTAAGTTCAAGAAGTTGTTCATTGAGTAAAGTAAATTTAGGTGAATTGTTCGTACATTTGATTTACTTCACTGAATTTACGTACTTCTGAATAATACCTAATATCACAATCGCAGCACACTTAAATCAACTAATTTCAAAACAAACATTCAATCGCTGGGCGAACCGTTCCAACTCCCTCATGACACATGATACGTCCTGTTCGTTCGTTTATCAAATCAAACTGACATCTATACGACAAATGTGAGTAACGAATCACGCGAGTAACGAAACATGCGAGTAATGAAATGAATTTGTTAGTAACGATTCGGTACTTGGAGTCAGGCGACGAACCCGTTGCTCAGTAACGAATACATACGGTTTGCTACTGCTCTACCACCGGGTTTTTCACTGTGTTTGCATTATTCTTGACTATGTGTAAGCTACTTAAAAAGGAATCCCAAAAAACATAGACTCGGGGATAATATGAGGGGGAGGCCACCACTATATCATCTGCTACTGAAGAGAACCAATTTGTAACATGTTTAAGAACACCAAAAAGCTAATTGGAGGGGGGCTGTTAACTGTTGGAGACTATCTACCGCAGTTCCGCTGGCAGATCTTTGTTTGTGGTTTAAAATTACTCCAATACTGTTTTGTACACAACGGTTTTAGTTTTGCTGTCCTTTGTTAAGATATACATATAACATTTTGTGGTTGGAAACCCGTGAGCTAGCTACATATACCTGCCCAAGGGAAAAACACGTCTTTTCTAAGTGGACTCCTGCTACTTTCAGAGTATGACCCCGGACTCTATTGCTAGCCATCATATGCAGCGTAAATCCACATCTACACTTTCGTTTATTGAGTCTGTACATGAAATTTATCAGTTGCTCATACACAAACTGACTACAAGAGAAACAAAACGTGAGCGACCGGTATTACATTACAGAGTTACATTACTTACTTAACATCCGTTTTTCTTCCGCCATTCTGTTACTTTCCAAAAATTGATGACAAAATATGTTATTTGTCACAAAAAAGCATCCTGTGTCCTTCATAATGATAATTAGTTTTCTCTTGTCAATCTCATCAACATCGGTTTATAGGTTTAGTCGTGGAAACGTAACAAGCAGACAGACAAAGTTATTTTCACATTTACAATTTCAATATAGATGTTTGAAAGTGCATGTCTTTCCTCCTGCAGCAGTGCACACGTTAAGAGAAAGAAGGAAGTGAACACGACGCGGCAGCAGCAGCCACGTGTATTGCGGCCGTGCTGGGAGACGGCCCCCCGCACACACGACTACCACATGGAGGCCGCCTTCAAATAGAGTGCCTCAACCAGCTCGTGCACGCGTTGTCACAAGGTCGAGGCTACTGGTTATCATCTTGCCGTCCTTCCTTCATCATAACACCTGTCAAAGTCGATCCATCATCCTACACACTGGAAGGTGCGGTTCAAATCTTGACAGCCGCCTTCACTGCATCTTTTTCGAGGTTTCCAGTAATTAACTAGACGGCGTAGTAAATAGTTTATTACCAGTACTTGTAGTATATACAAAATTTGGTACGTCAGTATGGATAATGTTAAACATAAAATGTCCTCTAGTAAGAAACAAAAGTTAACGACATTAATTTATAAACAATAGATAATTAACATTTATTGTTTTACACACTTTCTATTTTTGTTTAACTACAATGTCTAAACAAATTTAGTTTTACGACCTTTACTTAATCACCTCCCGGTTTCCCGCTACTGTGTAATTGCCACAAATGTGTGTTCCAGCCAGTTGGCCACAGTCTGTTCCTTGCTACTTAAGTGTCTCCAGCTGTGTGATTTGTGATCTGTGCTGTATAAACTACGTGTAGATTTTGTCTATGAAATGTGTAGTTCATAAATAAGAAACAGGAGACTTTGTTTGCTGTTTTACATATATTATGTATTTATGCGAGTATGCTTACATGTGGAGTGTTTTGTGAATGTGGAGATCAAAGAAGGAATAGGCAGAGACAAATTTCTAGCAATTCAGGCATCATCTTTAGAAATCCACCAATGACGCTCGGATGAATAAGCATCGACAGTGTGGTATTCATGCACTTCATCACTTCATATGCGCTATAGACCTTAGTCGTTTTGGTACACAATCTGATGATTAGGAATCGTAAGCCCTCACTTTTCCTGCCCTGTAGTTCGTTCCGAAAGATACAAATTCACTGGGAATCGAACCAGATAAACCCCTAGCAAGATCCGAGCACCATCATGGTGTTACAACGAACTGATTTAACAACCCGAAATTCTGAAGTCGAAACATAATGGATTTTCCCCCCCCTTTTAGTGACAAAATCAAAATTCATTTAATGAATGCAAAAATGTATTCACTACCTACGTTTTGATCTTCTTTAAACTACAAGGCTTGTTTGAAAAAATGATATATCATGTCATTATATGGTTACATAACACGATTTTATTCTGTCATTAATGTTTTTGCTCTGACTAGGAGTGCTTTAACAACGAAATATCGATCCACAGGCAATTTTTAATGATTTTTAAACTTTACCCGATAACTTAGACATGGGTTGGAAATGAGAAGCAGCCTCTCTTTTCCTTATAAAATAGTAAAGTACAGTAAATTAATCTCTCAAATTTTTTAGTGTTCCTTTGTATGAATGCGACATGTTTATATATCCATTTACTAAGTAGTAGTCGGTCGATTTCTTATTTACCTCAGCATTTCTTATAGTTCAATTAAATTGCTTTTCCATGATTGCTTTATATTATAATACACCCTTGAAAACTCTCGTTCAAGACACTCTAATCATTCCTTTAAAATGTGAGTGAACTTCGCATATCAGATATTCCTCTTATATGCTATCACTTGCTGTTTTCGCTGTCTGGGTACACCTAAATCTATCGTATATCACGTAACATAATTGTACATTATTATAATTAACTTTTCAAGAAATGTGGCGTTTTTCTGTATCATGTCAAGTCTTAAATATAATAAGATACCATACCAGAAATAAAAGCAACTTGAGAGGGAAACAGTAAATGTATTTGAAATCAGACTAATTTTTATCTTATGGCCATTGCACAAAAAAATACAATTTAACATTAAATTATAATTAAAATTCAAAATTAACATGGTGCAGCCAATGTAGAGCTCGATTTGAAATATTAATAAAGTCTATCGGTGATCCTCTGAAGGTTCGAAATGGGCAATCAAAGGTCACGTGACGGATGGTTTGTCGCATCTCGGTGAATCTCTCATTCCCCATGTGTACAGAGCTGAAGCAGATCTGCCGCGACCAGACCTAACACTGTTAAGAGCTGCCCAGGACTTGCGAGAAAGATCGATTTTTTTTTATCTGCTTAATGTCTCTCAACAGCGAGGTCTTTAGAGACGGGAAAGGATTAGGGGCAAGGAATGGGAAGGAATTCGGCCATGGCCTTTTGAAGGAAGCATCCCGGCATTTGCCTGGAGTGATTTGGGGAAACCATGGAAAACCCAAATCTGGATGCCCGGACGTGGATTCGAACCGCCGTCCTGCCGAATGCGAGGCCAGAACGCTAGCCGTTACATCACCACGCATGGTAGCAAGATCGAGTCCCTGTAGTGCCTGTTGACTGTCAAACAGCGAGTGCTATTCTGGGGCTGAGGCTATCAACTCCAACTTCCAAGCTTCTCTCCCGTTAAAATTATCAGGTATAATCAGTTCTGCCGTTTTTATGCTTGGACTTCTTGATTTAAGTCTCTGAAACTGATTTTGCATGTCGTCGTGGATTGGCAGATCCAAGTTATGACAGATCTTATTATATTGTACAATTAGGCGATTGTATCGTCTTATCGTAGGCGGTTCGATGTTACACAAAACGGGTAGCCAGTACAGTGGAGCGGTCTTGATGCAGCCATTAATTATCCGCATTGTCTGGTTCAAAACTGTGTCGATCTTTTTGACGTGGGTGCTATTCATCCAGACGGATGAACAGTACTCAGCTGCAGAATACACAAGCCTCAGTGGTTATGTGCGAAGTGTGGATGTGGATGCTCCGCAGGAAGTGCCAGTTAACTTCTGCAGAATATCGTTTCTGGTTCTTAGTTTTGCTGCAAGGTTGTTTAGATGTTGATTGCACGACAATGTTCGACCCATTACGACTCCCGAATACTTGGGGAAGGTATTGTGTCGGAGAGGAGTGTCGCCAAGAAGATCGCCAAGTGAGAGATTATTAAGATGGAAAACACTAGCTTCCGCCTTGCTGGAACTGAGTACTAGACGCCATTTCTTAAAATAGTTGCTGAGGGTTTTGTGATCTGCTGTTAAACTATTTTCAATTTGCTGAACGTTATCAGATTGTTGTACTACTGCCAGATCGTCAGCATAAGAGAATTGTCTGGATTCTGTTTGAGGAATGACGGAAATATTAAAAAAAAAGTGGGGCAAGAAATGAGCCTTCAGGCAGACCATTATTCACTCCTCTTACTTTGCTTATCTTATTATCTGAGACAACCTGGAAAGTTCGGTTAGCTAGCATGGTATTGATCAGACAAGTGATTTTTCTGCACTTCAAAATGTTCAGCAGTTTGCATACCACGCCCTCTCGCCACACTGTATCGTAGGTTGCGGTAAGGTCAACAAATACAGCACCAGTCTTAAATCGTCTCTCGAATCCTGCTTCTATGTAAGTTTCCAATGCCAGGACCTGATCCCGTAGTTTCGTACAGGTCTAAAACCTGCCTGTTCAACTGGGAGGTTTGCGAAAATAATTGGACTGATTCTATTGTATATGATCCTTTAAAATAATTTGTAAGTAGAACTTTAGTAGTGAAATAGGTCTAAAATTCGCTGGAACTTTAGGGCTTTTTTCATGCTTCAGAATGGCTATAATCTTTGCCCGTTTAAACTCCGCAGGGATGACACTTGAACAGACTCATGAAAGAATGTTTAAAGCTACGTAGGTATTTCGTGTTACACGAGAGGAAAAAAAAGTAATAGAAAACTTTTTAATGAAATTGACAGAAAAATTGTAGCGATTAACTTTGTGTTATACTAGCATAGCACCCGACGTTGCCGGTCTTTTTGATATTACTACATGGCCAGTAAAAACATGTGAACCAAGTTTCGTCAAAATCACCCCACACGTTTCCAGAACGTGACAAAATGATTTAGAAAGTTTGGAAGACACCCCTGCAACTCTTAGGGGTTATTACCATCCTGAGGAATTAATTTGCGAAAATGTAGCCGTATCATATTTTCAGTTTGACAGGTTGAACCAGTGTACAAGGCTTCGTCAAATCTGCCTAACCGTTAGTAGATGATGGATCAAATTTTATTTTGTTGTCCTCTGCTTACAAAGATTGTGATAATTATCACATGTCATTCCGAACAGCACTTTATGCACATCACTGGAACGTGGCCAGCAACAAAGTTATTACAAACAATGACATTATTTCAAAGTCTGGTTACACGCTTCATATGCTATACTTAAACAATAAATTACGGTAACTGTTTTGAGAGACAAACTTATGTCTGAGCATATTTTATGCTCACACAACTGCAACCGATTAATCTTAGTTTTAAAAAAGGAATAGTTTTAATATATTACAAAAGACAGAATATATTTCTATTAGCGTAAGGTTTCCTGATCGTACAATAAACAAGAGGACAAAATGAAATCAGGAACGTGATCAGAAATCAGATTCAGAACATTAAAACATAAGATCAGTAACGCACTAGGGATCAATGCCCTACCTCGGGTTGATTTTCGTAATCTCAGGTAGTGAAGTGAATGGTAGTCCAACAGTAGCGCAAATGTTAATGGAACTAGGTTATGATTGTATGCATATGAGCAACAAGCGGCTACCACCAAGAATATTTACAAACTGGATCAAATAACCGGTCTTGTAAATGATCGCGTGTACATACTAAAATGAAAGTAAATCAACACTTACTTGAAAAAAAAATCTTACTATTTGATCAGCAGGATATAGGTATAAATTTGTGTCAAGATACTGTACATCTTCAAAATGATGGAACATGGTAGTTGCTTTTAACACCGTTCCTTAATGAAAACGAACATAGAAATTGACAGTAAATTAGAAATTGTTATAAGGATGATGAAATCAAACCAGTATTTATTAGTCCTAGGTATCTTTATGGTGCATGTTGCTTGCTGGCATTAGAGTGATCTGGAAAATTTGCGTCTTTGTAGAGTTTCGCAACTGAAGGGAAATAGAGACCTATTATTGTCTCTACGTTGTCACATACCTCCAGCTTGTAAACGGAATAAATACCAGATTTCCGGCAAAAACGTTTACATCCCTGTGTATGAAATGTGGTCGTATAGAGCAGGGTTTCTTAAACTTATACATCCACCTACCCCCATAAAATTTTCCAGACAATGGTGAACACCTTAAAAAACTGGCTTTATATATCTATATTAAAAAAAATAATTAAAAGTAATACAGTACAGTTAATTAAATTGATGAATGAGCTTGCTTCTTGTAGCAAGGTAAGACGATTTTATGAGCAATTTTGCTCATTTTGAATCTCATTTGACCATCGTGCGTGTTGCACGCTGAGACAGCTAGTCAGCCGCCATAACGCAAGCTTTATCGCGACCCCTTTACGATCTACTGGCGAACCCTTGGAGAAATCCTAGTATATAGCTATGATATTTTTAAAATTTTTTACTGGGAAAAAAAAGAATGGCCATAAAATTTGCCATTTTTGACCATTTAATGTCAATGAGGCGTAAAGCCACCTTAAAAAAATCGAAACTGTTGGTGGTAATTTCTCCGTCGAATGTTAACGTTAAATATGCCGCTTTCCTTTATGCCCTAGGAAGAGTAGCCTGAATGGGCCAGCATCGAAGTTAAATTTCCAAGATAGATCAAATAAATCATACCCCATTTTACAAGCGAGACCACACGTTGAACATTAATCAAAATCCTATCAAAATTCGACCAATAGTTTTTGCATGAATTGCGTTAAAAGAAAAGTGACATTTTTTTTAATTTTTGATGTTTTCGACGTCATTCCAAAATTAAACATACTCTGTTTTACCCACGGTACTGTGGACTGTACATAAAACAAACGCCCCCCCCTCCCCCCCTCCCCACACACACAAAAGATTTTGCGTGATTACCGTTTGTTCATCCCAACTTGCAGACAGACCCAAATTTAGAAAACAGCTGATTCTTTCTCTGTAGCTTATTAACATTACCAATCACTCATTTTTTTAAATTATCTCAGATATACAGACTTTTTCCTGGTTACAGTTTTGATATGAATATAGATAGCAAAAGAAAATGTTTTATTGAATTGATAAATACGTCGTAGGAACAAGTGTAACACAAAAATATTAAATAAGTGCCCCTTATTAAAAGAGAGACTCAGGGAATAAAATATTCAAAGAAATAAGTTCTCGAAGACGCTAATGATATGAATACAACATTAGAGAACATCTAATAAAAAAATACGATTACAATGAGTTAATAACATTCTGTTTAATTGGTAAAAAGAAGAATAATGCAAACTAACGCTCACAGGCCTAAATTACTTTTCTTGCCTCTGTTATCTAACGTCTTTTATCACTACGTGACGTCACTTAAGTAACGCATTTCCGATGTACAGCAAAATGAACTCATTTTCCAACTAATGCACCAAAAAGAAATTTCACTTCTGAAATTATTTTTTACATTTTTTCATTGTCTGTGAAAAATGTGTTTATTAGATGCCATATTTATAATAATGTGTTGTTCAGTGGTAATATAGTTTTATTTCTAGCAAAGTGATGGTTGAAAACAACCTTCCGCCTTATCTTAGATGGTAAATAACGGAAGCGTCGAGCTGCTAATCTTAGTTTTAGTGCGATCAGCGGCTGCTGATATAAGGGGAAATAGTCACCCAAATAGTCTGTCTCCGGAGTCCCGAGTTTACGCAGTAGAAAGCGGCTGGCTGTTATCTAATTGGCCGCACATCCTCGGGCATTCTGCAACAGCCGGGCCAACACGTGGGGCCGCCGCGCCAGGTGAAAGTGGTCAGCCACACCCGGACTGCGCGCCACAGGTGCGACCGCAAACAAATGACGCATACCATTCTTCCGTCTACTCTGCAACGAGACATAATAAACGTGGATCAGCACTAATTTCATTTCTTTTTGATATGAATACGTCGTAAAGCGTGACGAAATTAATGAAGATTTGAAAACGTAAATTAAAGTGGAACGGTAAACTATATATGCATACAAGCGCCTCATTTAATAGCGCAAGGATAATAGCGTCTAAACCTACGATAATACGATTAAGTCATCGGTCATCATGCTTAGACGTGAAGGTTAATTTGTCGAGATAATAATGTCAGAGCCGAAAACATCATAGACACTTGTTCTTATGTAAATCGTGGCAGTGATGAGCACCAAACAGCAAGGTCGAGTAAATATTGAAAAATGTCCTGTTACATGGCCACAAATTTCAAACATAAATCACAAAATAGGGTATCTATGGATAGAAGGCACCGTGGAAAACCTAATAGCTGTCACCTACTGCGGCCGAAAAGCTTAAAACTTGAAAGCGCGTCGAAAAGCAGGGCGGTAAAGAACGTGCCAGTGGAGAACAAGAAACGTTGCTATTGCTGCTAACTCAGACATGGAGTTTGGTGACGATATGTGGTTTGCGGACACACGGGATGTAGAAGAACCGAATGGGGTCCAACCGAAGGCTCTCCAGCTACGAATCCCCTCCCCCCTTTTTTTATACGCATGAACTATGAAATCAGAAACAGACCATTAGTGAGACATACACTTGGAACGCGTTTCATAACCATTTTTCTTTGGCGATGGTTCCAGTCCCCTTATGGATCACCTCACGAAGGTGTTAACAGGCATGCGGATGTGTTTCGATAAGAGTTTAACGACAAGTCGATCACGAATTTTCGTTTGTGTACCTCACTCAAACGGTATTTTAGCTGTAGTAAATGTACAACGTTTTCCATAATCAGTTTCCCCTATTCACCAGTACAAGGACTAGAAATGTAAAGATCTCACCAATACTACTGTTACACACATTTCCTGCCTGTGAAATGAGGGCAGCTGTGAAACCATCCACGATGTGATTCATATAATTATAGACTTTTCGTATTTTTTACGCTGCTGCAGAATTAACAAATTTGAGCTATTTAGTTTGTTCCAGTCCTATCTAATGAAAGAGAATTCCAGTCTGTATGAGTAGACAAATGAACATTTACTTCTCATATATGCAGCAGCTAATCATCTCTTGAAATTTAAATTTCTTAATAGCAGCTGCAAAGAAACAATCCAGCAACAACTAGATAAATTTTACTTATTTACAGACTGCAACCAACTTGCATTCATTAAATCTGACTTTTTCTGCCGAACATTCTTCCTTCCTTGAAGAAAAAGGAATACAAAAAGATTAATCCGAGCATATAAGATTGAATCGTGCTTAAATTACGTATTGATAACGTTGGAGTAAAGATAATAAAGTAGCGTAATTGCAACAGTGGCAACAATTTTTTTAAAATCATTATTCTAGTTTTGTAGTTGGTAAATCTGTATATCACATCTTATTGTTTCGTTCTGACAACTTCAAATAAATATTTTATAGCATTTTTTTAAGCAACTAACTAGCTGAAGCTTCTGTTATAAGTATAGACCTTTCGAAGATTTTTTTTAATGAAAATAAGGTACACGGTACGATGAGTAGGAGCGTTTGTTGTCTAGAAAAGAGGTAATTATGTAAGACAGACAAAAGACTTTTAAACCGACGCGAATTCGTTAGAGCTTCTCTTGTTACTTGGACTTTATGGGGATATTTGCTCACTCGCACATTTAAATAATGCAAAAACATAATTAATTATCACACAAATTTCTTTCAGAATTTGATCCTGATAAATAATCTGAATAAAGAGGAATTTCTGTCACGAGTATAAAATTAATGGTCCTGTATTTCCTGACACCTCTCTGTATACCTGCGAGCTATAACATTTCGCACAGCTATTATCCGTGATCTAAACAGCTGACCTTCTCTTTCTCCAGGTCTGCTGTTCAGTACGGCCGCTCTCTTGTAACCTGTTTCCTTAGTCAGATAATTACCCTCCTTAATTGTGGTCAGCGCAATGCAATCTGGAATGTTGACCTAGCTAAACGACGAACAATGTCGGCTATTTTAATATGGACGCACACAGCATAAAAGGTTAGATGGAAATTACGTGAATGTTTAATTGTGCCCCCTATAGTTCAGAGGCTGGCGTATTTTGTATGGGTCCCGGTTTCGACATGGTGAAAGCCCTCGACAGTTTCGTCACAGCCGCCTCCAGCAGTCACCACTCACCGGGTTTCCACGATCCGGCTAAATTAAAAGCGCGACAGACACGCCGGGACACATGCTACGTACCTTTCGAATCACATGTGTACATTATACCTTTCAGAAAGTGGAGTTTGTTTGATACCGTTACAATCATCATATATATTATTTCCATAAGGCATTTTTTTTGTCACAAGACTGTATCTTCCTTCATAATTAACCGAAATTAACGAATGAGCTGTCATTTTAAAGCTTATGGTCTCCACTTTGGTCACATCGTATTATAAGAAATGAAGTTTTCGGAATTCGACCCTTAAAGGGCAAATATGTCAATATTTCAAAAATGCTGTTTTCTGTGTTACGAGTCATTTATCTCCCTGGATACCTATCTGACATCGTTTAATGAAGTATCATTTTAAAGATTACGATCTCCGCTTTAGTGACGTCATATATTAAGACATAAATTTTTCAGAAATTGACCCCTAAAGGGCAAAAGTATCAATATTTTTGCAATACGTTTTTGTATAACGAGCTATTTATCTCCCTTGATATCTAACCGATATAGATAAATGAGGTATCATATTAAAGACTAAGGTATCCGCCGTGGTAACATTATAGTTCAAGAAAGGAATTTTTCGTAAATCGACCATTAAAGGTCAAAATTGTCAATTTTTCTAAAATGAGTTTTTTGTATCTCGAGCCATTTATCTCCCTAGATATCTAACCAAAATCGATAAATGAAGTAGGATTATGAGGAGTAATGTCTCAGCTTTGTGACATCATATTTTAAGAAAGAAGGTTTTTGGAATGCAACCCTTAAAGGGAAAAAGTATAAATTTATCTATAACGCATTTTTGTGTCACGAGCGATTTATCTCCCTTAATATCTAACCGATATATGTAAATGAGGTATCATATTAAAGACTGAGTTCTCCGCCGTGGTAACATTATAGTTCAAGAAAGGAATTGTTCGTAATTCGACCACTAAAGGGCAAAAATGTCAATTTTTCTAAAATTCGTTTTTTGTGTCTCGAGCCACTTTTCTCCCTGGATATCTATCCAAAATCTATAAATCAAGTAAGATTATGAGGAATAATGTCTCAGCTTTGGTGACATCATTTTTTAGGAAAGACGTTTTTGGAATTCAACTCTTAAAAGGAAAAAGTATAAATGGTTCTACAACGCATTTTTGTGTCACGAGCGATTTATCTCCCTTGATAGCTAACTGATATAGATAAATGAGATATAATATTAAAGACTAAGGTCTCAGTCGTTGTAACATTATATTTTAAGAAAGGAATCTTTCGTAATAAGACCCTTAAAGGGCAAAAATGCCAATTTTTCTAAAATGGGTTTTTTTATATCTCGAGCCATTTATCTCCCTGGATATCTAACCAAAATCGATAAATGAGGTAGGATTTTAAGGAGTAATGTCTCAGTTTTGTGACATCATATTTTAAGAAAGAAGGTTTTTGGAATGCAACCCTTAAAGAGAAAAAGTATAAATTTATCTATAACGCATTTTTGTGTCACGAGCGATTTATCTCCCTTAATATCGAACCGATATAGATAAATGTGGTATCATATTAAAGACTGAGTTCTCCGCCGTGGTAACATTATAGTTCAAGAAAGGAATTTTTCGTAATTCGACCACTAAAGGGCAAAAATGACAATTTTTCTAAAATTCGTTTTTTGTGTCTCGAGCCACTTTTCTCCCTGGATATCTATCCAAAATCTATAAATCAAGTAAGATTATGAGGAATAATGTCTCAGCTTTGGTGACATCATATTTTAGGAAAGACGTTTTTGGAATTCAACTCTTAAAAGGAAAAAGTATAAATGGTTCTACAACGCATTTTTGTGTCACGAGCGATTTATCTCCATTAATATCTAACCGAAATAGATAAACGGGGTATCATTCTAAAAATTAAGGTTTCGGCTGTGGTAACATCACATTTTAAGAAATGAATTTTTCGGAATTGAAATCTTAAAAGCCATAAATATCAGTATTTCTAAAATGCGTTTTTGTGTCTCGAGTCATTTATCTCCCTTGATAAGTAAAAAAAATTATTAATGTGGTATAATTTTAAAGATTGAGGTCTTCGTAAGGTTCCGTTACACCACATTTTAAGAAAGAAATTTTTCAAAATTCTAACCTTAGAGGGCAAAAGTATTAATGCATTTTTCTGTCACGAGCTATTTATTTCCCTAGATACCCATCCGAAATTAATAAATGAGGTATCGTTTTAAATATTAAATTATCCGCTTTGATCACATCATATTTTAAGAAAATCTCCAAATTCAACTCTTAAGGGGCAAAAATATCATCATTTATAGAATTTTTTTCCCTTGTTTGATAACTAACCGAAATCGATAAATGAGGTATCATTTTAAAAACCAAGGTGGCTGCTTTGGTCACACTATATATATATATATATATATTTACTTCGACCCCTAAAGGCCAAAAGTATTAATATTATTTCTACAGAGTGTTTTTTTTTAATTTATTTTAATTACAAGCCATTTATCTTCTTCCATACCTAGACGAAATCGATAAATATTTAATAAATTATTCAATAAGTAGCGTTTCGGTTATTTTTTTCTGTTATGGAAACACTTTCGGTTTGCTATACAATTCCAGTGTAAACATTTTATTCGCACAGCAACAAATATCACAGAGATGTTGATATGTTGTGTGCATTTTGTTCAGGTTTGTTTTATCCTGTTAAGGTCAGTGTCAGTTTGTCGTACATACAAAGTGTTTTAAATTTTCCTGTTTCGTAATATGTTGTAAGTATTTTGATGCGTACCTATTACACTAAAAAAAAAAAAAAAATATTTACTACAAAAGTACGGTTCTACTTTTCATTATATTACAAGCATTCAACCTCACTATTCATCACATTTTATTCGCGAAATTTTCGCACGGGTCGTCTAGTGTAATGTATTATTTATTCAGAAAGTACTGTGAACATATTCTTTAGATTTTGCTATTTTGCACTAACTCATATATTTGTGGTAGCTTAACGCGTTGCTTGAAAGACAGAAGACACAGAAAGCAACGAGAAATTAGAAATAGGAGAGGAATATTGCAACATCCATAGATATGGTGACAGTGCTTAACTGATATGAGGGAGATGGCACTTGGAATGCTACCTTTGTCTCTCCGAAACCCGCAAAAACGATTTAATTGGAATGAGCTGCAATACTTCACACACAGTTGGAAGGATTTCTTTAAAAATAAACTATAGCGACAAAAAGAATTGTAAACAGTATTTGGGGTTGCTTCGTGTGTAAAAATGCTTATTTGTTTTCCATATAATAATACAATGAAGAGATATAAAAAAAAAAATGGTAATGCCATTCATAATTTACTCTCTGATAAAGCAAACGGTGTTGGTATGGCTGAATGAGTGTTGAAGAAGTGAGTAGATGGAAAGCGCTTACAAACTAGTACTTGGTTTCAGGAATAAGGGAGTGGGTGTATTTTCATTTCTAGGTAAGAAAGTGAGAAACTGGAATTTTTTTTTTTTTTTTGCTTATGTGTCGTTGGCGTTAAGATTATTAAAGGCTCAAAAAATAGAGTGCTAAGAGCGAGAAGGAATTCGATTGTAGCCTTTTGAAGGAACCATCCCGCTATTTGCCGAATTAATTTCGGGAAACCATGGAAAACCGAACTTTTGATGGACCGGGATTCGAAGCTGCGCTCTTCTGAATTCGTGGCCAGCAGAAACTGGAATAAGCTATCGAGTGAGCCAATGAAAAATATGCCTCAAATAGAGAAAATCTTAAAATGAAAATTGGTCTTATTCAGAGGTAGATGTGTAGTGAACTTTCAACACGGCGCAATTAATAATAATTCCAATATTAGCAGCAAACGTTACCATAGAACAGAATTATTAAAGTCATATGCTAAAGAAATTTTTTTGGAAGATATGAGTAGAATGAAGAGAGTGATGGACGTGTATAAACAGACAATGATGATGAAGACTGGATGGATTTTCAGAGTTGAATCATGTGGAAATGAAAAGAAGACCACGATCATAATTTCATGCGAGTGGCAATGTATTATTTAGTAGATAATGGAATAAAGGACTGAAATAAGTTGTCAAATCACATATAACAAAAATATCTAAAGAAAAATGTGCATAACACTTAAGTTGATATGAAGGGCCTAAGTTGTATACTTGTATCTCAGTCAATAATAATAATAACAATAATGATACTCCTTTCAGCTATTTATTTTGTTGCCGACATTTTCGTATTTCGAGAGAGAGCTTTATTCTCAACATGTTTTCATCCATCACTGTGGGTTGATTTGGATTAAGTTGAGATTTCCTCACAAAACTGTCTGTCAAGTCTCTCACATGGTTTCATATTTTCTTGCTTAAGAAATGTAATATTAATACATTTTTTTCCAGTTTGAAGAGAGTTCCACTTCGCTGATACATGTAAAAACACTAGGAACGAAATGAGTTAGCATTTTTTCCCACACTTTGCATCTTGCTTGAGATTATGGTATAAATTTGAAACACTGTAGTAGGACATTTGCTGTGTTGATGGTTAAGTAACGATTCAGATGAATACATCGTTCGTGTTTTGATGTTGGATTTACAGCAGTTGCTTATGCTGTGGATACCGAAAGTTCTGTGTACCACGTCTTCGATCGAAGACATGTTTGGAAACAATTAACTTAGAAGCTGCACGAAAACAGTTTTCCCTAATTACTTCCTTTTATTTTGATATTGTTCAGTCCAATATCCGATTGTTTAGGTGCCTGATTTTAATATCGAAAATTCTTGGTTCGATTCCTGTAATGGTTAGCTATTTTAAAGAAGCTTGACTTGTGATCTGAAGAAAGCAGTGATCTGTCTGTGTTTTGGATTGCATGATAAACTTCGACCGAGCGTGAAGAGTGAGCCTCGCATGTGGGAAGACACCGGTTCGAATCTCCGTCCAACCATCCGGATTTGAGTTTTCCATGATTTCCCCAAATCACTCCAGGCAAATGCCGGTATGGTTTCTTCAAAAGACCATGTCCGAATTCCTTCCCGTTCATTGCCCCCAGTCCTTTGCCACCTCTAATGATCTGGACAAGGCATAAAACCATAAACAAAAAAATAAAAAAGGCTGAACTTCCGGTAACATTGCCCCTTAAGTCCAAATACTAACCAGGGAAACAAAAACCGCATAGTTCTTTAAAAACGTTTCTCTAAACACAGACTACCCGCTAAGAAACTTCATTTTGTTACAGGTGGTGAGAGTGGTCGAGGGGTAGGTTTAAGCTTGCTGTGATTAAATATTTGTGTAACAAAGAGATAATATTGAAGAACATTCATGGAGGATGTGATGGTAACTTTAGAGATAGTTTGCTCTTTACAGCACACTACAAAAATTACCTCTGAACGTAAAAGGGAAATAACCAATACTATAGATGTTCCGCGCGTTAGTATCCCAGTGGAGACAATCATTCATGGAAATGTTGGCAGGGTACGCGAGTTGGTGACGATAGAATGGAGATTGAGGAGGTATCTGGCATCCCGACAGTAACAGTAGATTATATCCTGACAGCGAACGTGAACATGTGGGGAAGATTTCGACCCGCTAGTAACCAAAACTCTCGACGATGGAAGCTCATCAGTTTTCTCCTTCCATATAAGGCCAGGGCACAGGGAAAGGTGAAGATTAGTGTTTTTTAAGATTTCGAGCGTCTACCTGTTTATATAGTTCCATAATAAGGGGGGAAACCATTACCGGGACATATTATGAATTTACTGTGAGCATCTATCGGTGAAAAGAGAAAGGGCAAGTTGCCTAAAATGGTGTTTTTACGTGGACACCGCTCCCAGTGTCACTGTCATGATTGCAATTCATGAGTGTACAGTACGTTCCAGGTGCTATCGTGATTTTATGTCTCACTTGATACCACTTCATTAAATAATAGGTTTATTAACGTTAAGTTGGAAGTATTGTACTAAATGATTGTTTTGGGATAATTGCTAACAGTGTGGCTGCAAGCATGGACATTCGTAGGCGTTTGGAGTAAGTTGTTATCAAATAAAAGAAGTAAACATAAAAATTGCATTCAAACAGTATTCATACTTTGCGATCACCTTGCTTATTAAAGTCTCTCGTGAGTTCGCATTAATAAACAGCTTTTCTTTGTCGAGTCTTATTAAACTCTTGACCGTATACGCTGCTTCCAAAATGCAAGGAAATCCGTTAATTTTAATAGTGATTAGTTGAGATGGGAAACAAGCTGGTATTAATGCTTAGTAAATAACAACGGGAATTGCACAGTTTGAGAGCAACGAAAAAGAAGATTTTGTGACCTTTTTTATGTTATCGTGTTCATAAACAGAATATGACGTACACAAAAGCTGCCTGAAAATGTTCGTATTTCTTTAGAATTTGAGAAACGAGAAAACATACGCAAAATTTGAACGGAAATTTTATTCTACAGAAGTGATAATAATAAATTCTTCTTGTTTTATACATTTTATTATCGTCTGCGTCAAACGACTCTTTCCTCACCACGTACACAATATTTTGCTTTAAGCAACAGTATGCAAAAACAGATCTGCTTCTGTTATTCTCCTAGCTCCCACTGCTTTTATTTCTTTTATAATTCAATTATCAGTTATTATCAATGATCACGATAAGTCGCCTTCAGATATTTCTTCTAAACAAAGGAAAAGTTAACTTCTAATTGGAATTTGCATTTTTTGTACCTTACAGTCATTGACCTTTTACCCGATTTGTTTGACCAACAGTGTTGTAACTTGTCAATATTACCTCATTCAATACACAAAACGGAATTAATCCAAGAGCGACCTGTCTCAAGACGCGCTCGCAATCTAGCATCGTGCGTGCTTACAGTAACGTGACGCAAAATACTCGTATGTACTTGTCAGACGAACTGCTTTCGATGTTTCCATCATCTAGTAAATCATTGAAAGAATATCGCATAAGATATGATCAATACTTTACTTCCTGTTACCATAAACAATAGCTTGACAGAAAGATGTTTGTTATTACAGTATAAGGTTTAAAAAAGTAAGTTATGAAAAAAGTAGCCATAATCTGCTTTTAATTAGGTAAAAAAAACCTAAGTTCTATCTTTTAAAGAGACATGTCTGGTAACTACGTACCATGCTGCCATCTACGGCAGTCGCCTGAACCGCTAAGCCAGACTTTTAATCAGTACTACACGACCCGGTAGAGGCGCGAGTGTAGTATTCCAGGTAACGCAGTTGTTAAGACGTCAAAAAAGGGGAATACAGAAATAGTAATTCAGTTTACATCAAAAACATTTGGTCAAGTGTCTGAGAATTTGTTTCTAAGAGTCCGTCTCTAGTCCACGTCGCATAGATAGTGATTACATGGTTCGAGCTCCATTGATGGAAGAATCTTTTATCTTCTGATACTTAGTTAACAGAATGGGAGGCGTTGTGGTGTTCAATTTTCACCATCACATGACTATATACTAAAGACCCACTTTAACTGGCAAAAATCACATTAGGGCATCCTGAATAGGGGCACAAGACGGTGATTCCTCCGTTCTATGTTGATGTAAAACTTGGAGGGTAACTTGGTATTTTTCGGAGGAGCAGACTTAAATATACCGATGCCAGCACTTCTACGCTCTTTCATCCTCATGCAAGTACATAGTTTACTTTTAAAAAAATTCTCAGCCACAATTTAACAGCATGTCTTCAAGATATGCTCATAGAGAACCACAGTGCGGATTATTTAAAAAAACTTCGTCTTCTGGGCCGGATTGTGACCAGCTTGCTAGACACTAAACTGCCGTAATGTAGTAATACTCATCATACAAAACACGTATTTGCAGTCATATATGGCCCACAATAGTACAATTGCACATATTGGGGAAAGAAACGGAAACAAACCTAGTAACAAAATTTTCTCTTGGAGTTCTTAAGGACGGATAACAATCTCCGTGGTAATCACCGACTCACTTTACCTTAGACTGTTATAAATGTACAGTCCTATAAAAGAAGTGTACAAATTTCCCCAAATGTCTTCCTAGAATGACGGCTTCAGATTTGAGAACGAGAAAATAAATTTCCGCAGTTTCCTGTTGGTTGGCACAGAATGTATAAAGCCAGTTGAGCAGGGTTTTTCACTGTGGCGACCACCTGGGATACTGAACACCATTACTTCGTTGCTAAACAAGTTCAACAAGTAGTCGAGGACATACGGTTTTTCATCTAAATGTCCACCACTGAAGTTTAACTTCACCACAGCGCCCACGTCATCTCTTACAGGGTGGAGTGACGTAATGTTTGAAGTTTGATGAGCCGTACGTCCAATCTGTTACAATGGGAACTAGCTCTAGCAAGATCAGAAAAGTTCATTGTATTAGAACATTGAGTGCACTGAATCTGTGATCTGATTCCGCGTTTATGAAGCTTGTTTTACTTTCCATTCCATCACAAATAGACATCAAATGTACTGATGCAGTGGTTAAGGTAGTTTCTTCTTTAAACCACGGCCCGTGTAAATCCATTAGTTTCATAGTCTGCATAACTAATTTAATACACACACAAAATAATAGACGTGCTCGACCAATGTTCTCTAAATTTGAAGGTGTTGTAAGTTTTTGATATAATACGCGAATAGTAACAAAACCTGGGATTACATCCTTTCAAATTTTGAGATAATTACTGTTGCTTGGAACATGAAGTAAGTTTGTTTTATCAAGAACGATGACTGAGATTTTAACGGAATCTTATAGTGTCTCTCCGACTCGTATAGCAAGAAGCTAGTGTCAAAACTTCTTTCTAGGGCTAACATCGGTTAAGTAGCTGACATATAAGCACGTATAAGCACGCATCGATTATAGCAAAAGGTCACATATTGTTACTTTGGAAGGCGCAACTTTTGGTTGAATGTGAAAGTTGACCTACTGTAATGAACCTACATGCGTTGCTGCTAAAGTCAGCATATGTTAAAAGAGATGATGAGTTGATTTGAGTAAATGGTTACTGTAAGAGGGACCAGTCATTTAGTACGAATACGTCTGATCAGTGGTGTAGACGTAAAAAACAACTTAAATATATAATTATCATGAATCATTGAAATTTCGTAATCGTAGAATATACTACGTAAAAGTGTAAACGAAGAACTTATAAATTTAGAATGCAATATATTCATAGGAAAATAACGAACGTACTGGAAAACCTTAAACTCAGTAAACGCATCTCCCTCTGCAGTAATATAATTAATCTTCAGACACTTGGAAGATTTCATTACATTGTTTAAAAACAAGTGGATGGGTGCCAGTAATGTTCTTGTCATTTTCAAATCAACATATACTTGCTGTAATAGTTGTAATGAGCAAGGGGCCACTCCATTATTTAACGACAGCTGTGACTGTGTAACAGGTGACAGGTGAACTGAAATTTCATATTTCTAGAGCAGAAGGAATAGGGTTATAACCTTCAGTTAAGTAAAGTGTTCAATAAAGAAAATTGTTAAGGTTGTAAGTTTGTAAATTGGCCGTTAGTTTATTGGAAAGTAAAGGTTGGAACTCGGTTGGGTGCTCGATTGTGAGGTCCGGCTAATTCAGAAACCATTTTGCTTGATTCTGCTGAGAATGAGTTGGAGTGTGTTTCACTTTACCCTATAGCAAAATGTCTTGTTGATTCGCTCAGACGTGGTGAATTTGGATGTATGTCATGCCAACCCGGAGCGTCAACCTCTCGCTATGCCTATTAACTGGCTAAAATGATTCCCACAGATAAACGAAGGACTTGCCTATCGGAGAAGAAGTGGAAGACATCTTTAGAGGATTCACCTGGTGGACCTGGCACGGGGCAGACGAAAATCTTGGAAGGTGTTAGTTCCAAATAAGGTCTAAAACATACGAAGCGACTTCCCGCTGTGCGGCGGACGAGGCGGCGGCCGCACCAACTGTTCACACGAGACGACTTTTGGAGCACCTTGACCGACGCACGTGTGAACTAGTTACCAATATTTTTTTGGCTGATTAAAGCATTTTTTACAATAAGCTATAAAAAATAGTACAGTTCAAAAAATATAATATACTTAAAAGAAATATAGTATTTTATGGAAAGAGTAAAACAGGACAAAACATATGTTTATTGCTTATTATTGCTTTACAAAAACTTATTTTATGCATTGCTTGCAGCTTTTAACAATTTTTTATCTGCAATAAAAGTGCCACTCAATTTTTAAATTAATGTACTTACTGTACATTAGCGAGATACTCGCACTGCTTCTCTCTTCTCGCTATTTCGAATTTATAACTGAACGACGAAGTGGCGGGAATAGAGAGCAGGAACTAAATATTCTGAAATAGATTTTATAAATTATTTTTTAGTTTATTTTAGAATATGAGGCTATTTTTGGTCTGTAGTTCTATGAGTAAACGCACTGAAATTTCTTACTTTTAACTAAATTTTGTTTCATATTGTTCGTCCATTTTAATACTGATTCTTTCTTGTAAATTTAGAACTTCCAATATTGTCTTCACAGTCATCAAATGAAACCTTATACTTTAAATTTAATTTTTGGGTTTTGCTTAGCCAATTGATTTAATCAAAAACGAATCATTTCTTAAAATAATCCACACATTTATCAACGAATACTAAAAAAATCTTTTTAATATTATCACTTTCCGTGGAGGATTTGGCTTCTAAGGACGTTTTTTTGTTTTTGTTTTTTGTTGTTGTTGTTGTGTTTAGCAAAGAAAAAGTCTTTTTTACATTATTCACGTAATACATGTCTAAGACTGTGGTGATAATACCTTCAAGTCGTATAACAGCTTTCTGAAAGTTGTGTAAAAAAGACTCGTGAAATTCAAAAAGATTTTAACTTTAGTGTCTCCTTCAGTTTCATACATCATCAAAATATTTTGAATATGTGTAGGACAATGCTCCCCTAACGTAATAAAATAATCACTCTATGACTTTCAATTCACTTGCAATTAACAAGCTTTCGTTATTGCTACAACTTTCCATAGCTAATTTAATTAAATATCAAAAGGGAGAACAGCTTCCAAGTGAAAATAATTAACAAATCAAAAACGAAGCAGACAGTTGAACGAGCAAACTTTTGAACATAACGGTTCGGAATGCAGCAAAACAGAGGCGCGTTCGGATACACGCACATCACATCACTCAAAAGTTTTTATAATGTGGGGCGTTTTTTTGTTATTAGTTTCAACAAAAAAAGTTTGAAATATAGTAGTAAGTACGGATTAAGATCAAATTTAAGATAAAGTTTCGGTGCTGGATCCATAGAAAAATATTAAATTTCAAATCTAAAAAGCGTAATATTAAAAGAATATGAAATTGGGAAATAATTAAAAGAAAAGTAAAAAGTATATAATTAAACTAGCTGGTACCCACGACTTCGTTCGTGATTGTAAAGAATTCATATTGACAGCTATAGACATCTAACCACCATAGTGCACGATGGGAGACTCGATACTATTACCACACACAAATACCAGTCTTCTGCGCTATGTAGTTCCGGTAGCAAAGTAAAATTTACGGATACACACAAGTCTTTGGATGAAATACGAAAATATTCATGATCGACCAATTTCAAACACCATATCTCACACACTCCCACAGTTACCGAATTTCGGCCAACGTTGTGATCGATGGGAGACTCTCTATTACTACCACACACAAACGCCAGTGATCTGCGATTGATAGTTTTCACTTAAAAGTGATACACCGTGACACATGCGTCTTTGGCAGAAATATGAAATTGCCGCAGGTCGACCATTTTCATCCCCCATATCTTCCACACCCCCATAGCTACAGACATCTAACAACCATAGTGCACCACAACAGACACGATTCAACTACCACACATAAACACCAATGCTCTATGCTATGTAGTCGTGGCAGAAAAGTGAAATCTGCGGAGACACATGCCTTTAGTCGAAATACGAAAATATCCTTGGTCAGCCACTTACAACCACCATATCTCCCACACAACCACAGTTTCTGAAATTCGGCCGCTGTTGTGATCGAAAGGTGACTCTGTGTTACTACCACACACAAACGCCAGAGATCTGTGATCGATAGTTTTCGCTGAAAAGTGATACACCATGGCACTATTGTCTTTGGCAGAAGTATGAAATTGCCACAGGTCGATCACTTTCAACCCCCATGTCTCCCACACCCCCATAGCTACCGACATCTAACAACCATAGTGCACTACATGAGATACGATTCTACTACCAAACACAAACACCAATGCTCTATGCTATGTAGTCGTGGCAGAAAAGTGACATATGCGGAGACAGTCGAAATACGAAAATATCCTTGGTCGGCCACTTACAACAACCATATCTACCACAGTACCTAAGTTTCTGAAATTCGGCCGCTGTTGTGATCGAAAGGTGACTCTGTGCTACTACTACACACAAACGCCAGTTATCTGTGATCTATAGTTTTCGCTGAAAAGTGATACACCATGACACTTTTGTCTTTGGCAGGAGTATGAAATTGCCACAGGTCGATCACTTTCAACCCCCATATCTCCCACACCCCCATAGCTACCGACATCTAACAACCATAGTGCACTACATGAGATACGATTCTACTACCAAACACAAACACCAATGCTCTATGCTATGTAGTTGTGGCAGAAAAGTGACATATGCGGAGACAGTCGAAATACGAAAATATCCTTGGTCGGCCACTTACAACCACCATATCTACCACAGTACCACAGTTTCTGAAATTCGGCCGCTGTTGTGATCGAAAAGTGACTCTGTGCTACTACTACACACAAACGCCAGTTATCTGCGATCTATAGTTTTCGCTGAAAAGTGATACACCATGACACTTTTGTCTTTGGCAGAAGTATGAAATTGCCACAGGTCGACCACTTTCAACCCCCATATCTCCCACACCCCCATAGCTACCGACATCTAACAACCATAGTGCACGACAGGAAAGACGATTCTACTACCACACACAAACACCAAAGGTCTATGTTATGTAGTTGTGGCAGGGAAGAGAAGTATACGGAGATACGAATTCTTGGTCGAAATATGAAAACGCCCTGCACTGACCAACTTTAATCATTATATCTCCCACATCCCCACAGCTATCGGCATTCGGCCAACGTTATGCACGACAAGAAACTCCATGCTACTTCCACCCACAAACATCAGTGATCTGTGCTAGGTAGTGGTGGCTGAAAAGTGAAATATAGGTAAAAACACGTCTATTTTTATATATATATAAGATTTGAGTTTTCATTATCTGTTTAATGTAATTGTATAATATGGGGTTAAAATTCGAACACTAAATTGTAATGATACAAAAAGGGAAAAAAGTATCCATTTCTGATTAATCGCAAATTGACATGGTAAAGTTAAATTATGTGACAATTGAAACAATATAGACAATCGCAGTGTATTACGCAGTGTCATTACCCAAAACGACGTTGGGGCAAGGAAATATGCACGAACAGTAAAGGGTTCTTCTTAAAAATACCCTGAACTTGCATTTTCAATTTTAATAATCAGTTGTGTTTAATAATTTTGGACAATAAGAGATTTTACGAACGTGTGGAATGCATACTCTACGTGATTTCTCATGTCACAACATTACCAATAAATTTCTATAACGAACAGAACATTGTAAATCATGGGTCACATTTTTATAATAATATCAAAAGCGATTATATTATAGTTCTATATTATTAATACTGAGACCAATCAGTTCCCTAGTCATGTTTTTAATAACCTGTTCTCGTTGTTCTTTACCTGTGGGATTGTAATAATAATCTCTCTTTGCGTTCATTATTATTAAAAGTACAATTACTTCAAATTTCTAAGACTATGTATTGAAGAAAAATTTCAAAACCATCTTGTCGAAACGAATATGGCTAAGAGCCATTGTATCAATATGTCCGAGTTCTTATCAAAAGGGAACAATTTAAAAAATATAATTACATTTTTATGACAAGTAAATTCTAATAAATTGTGGATTCCAACGTTAGGGCTGATTAAAGGAATATTTTCTTTAGAATCAATAATGGCTACCACAATATAATAATTCGTAATTCAATGTCGGTTTCATTTAGTTGTTAGTATGTTAGCTATTGCTTGAACAGGATATTTACATGAAAAGTGCAGCATTGTTAAGTTATTAGTCATCATCATCATCAGTTTTCTGCCGTCGGGCAGGTTTTCACTTGGCTGCTCTCCATGTTCTTCTATCTTCTGCCTTTCTCTTTAGAACCATATAGTTGCCGTCTTCCTTGATGTTGTCTATAATTTTGTACCTCCTTCTTCCTCTTATTCTCCTCCCACACACTAGACCTTCCAAGGCATCTTTTATCAGGCACTCCCCTCTCAACAAGTGTCCCATCCAGTTTTTCTTTCTCTCCTTTATTACTTGGAGAATTTTTCTGCTTTCACTGACCCTGTCCAGCTCTTCAACATTACTTACTTTATCCACCCAGCTTATCTTCTCCATCCTCCTCCACATCCACATCTCAAACGCTTCTAACCGCTTTTCATCCTCTCGTCTCAGTGTCCATGTCTCCGACCCATACAGGGCCACACTCCATACAAAACATTTACCGAGTCTTTTCCTAAGTGTTTTGTCTATTTTTCCAGTTAGTATCCTCCTTTTCCTATTAAATGCTTCCTTTGCTACGGCAATGCGAGATTTTATCTCCTGATGGCACCTCAAATCTTCGGTGATCATACTCCCAGCATATTTGAACGAACTTACTTGCCTGATATCAGCTCTTCCTAATTTAATATTTATTATTTTCCTTCCATTTCCAATCACCATACTCTTAGTTTTTGCTGCATTGATTTTCATTCCAAACTCTTGGCAAGCTTCATCTAGATCTTTCAGCATTCTGTTTAGAGTTTGTTCGCGTTCTGCCAACAATACCATATCATCAGCAAATCGTATGCACTCTATTCTCTTGCCACCAATACGCACTCCTCTTTTTCCATTTAAGCCTTTTCCAATAATTTCTTCTAAGTATAAATTGAACAATAATGGGGAAAGGCAACAACTTTGTCTTACGCCTCTCCCAATGCTGCTTTCTCCTGACATCTCGTTTCCGATCTTTATTCGTACTTTCTGTTGTAAATATGGGTTCTGTATCAACCTTATCTCCTTCCAATCTACGCCCTTGCTCTTCAAGATATACATCAACTTCTTCCATTGCACCCTATCAAAAGCTTTTTGCAAGTCAATAAAGACGGCATAGATGTTTCTTCCTTTCTCAATATATCTTTCCCCTATGATTCTTAACAGGCCGATAGCATCTCTTGTTCCTTTTCTTTTCCTAAATCCAAACTGTTCTTCTCCAATCATTCTATCTAACTTTCCATATAGTCTTCTGTTCAGTACTCTCGCACTCTCAACAACACTTTAGCTGCATGCGAAATTAGGCTGATAGTCCTATGCTCTTCACATTTATTAGTATTCTTTTTCTTCTGAAATGGTATCATTACCGTTGCGAGAAAGTCATCTGGCCATACCCCTTCGTCATATATCTTATTACAAAGGTGTACTATCTCCCTTCTTCCTTTGTTTCCTTAACTCTTCAACAATTCTGCAGGTAAATTATCGATTCCGCATGCCTTCCGATTCTTCATCTCCTTCAGAGCCTTTCCTACCTCTGTCTCTAGGATCTCATACCCCTTTCCATCTTCTGTTACCTGTGCCTCTTCTTCAATTTTACTTGGTGTTTGATCTCCCTTATATAAGCATTCAATATATTCTTGCCACCTACTCAGCAACTCATGTGGTTCTTTGACTAATGTGCCATCCTCTCTTTCTATTTCCATGTTGTTCTTGTTTCTCTTACTTTCAAAGGCAATCTCAGAAGCCATTTTGTACATCCTTTCATATTTTCCCTCTTTCTCCAGTTTTTCTATTTCCTCACATTTCTCTTTCATCCATCTTTCTCTTGCTTGTTCAGTTTCTCTTCTTAGTTCATTAAGGAACATGAAATGGGACATACACATTAATTCTTTAGTAGGTAGAGCAAATTCTAGGCTGCGATTCATAGATAGAATCTTGAAAAATTGTAATGAACAAACAAAGGAGATAGCGTACAAATCTCTTGTGCGTCCACATTTGGATTATTGTTGTGCCATTTGGGACCCGTTTCGTAAGGGATTGATCGAAAGTATAGAGAAAGTACAGCGAAGAGCCGCTCGATTCGTGACCGCTTGCTACAGTCCCTTATGAAAGCGTCACAGAACTGATTAGTAGATTAGGTTGGGAGTCTCTGGTAGATAGACGACACACGTTTCGTTTAAACTTATTGGAAAACATGCGTACTCCAACTTTCACTCATGAGTGTAGTGAAATACTTCTTCCACCAACCTATTTGAGTCGGAAAGATAAAATTAGAGAAATAAGGTGCCGGACTGATTCTTATATGAATTCTTTTTTCCCTCGTACCATTAGGGATTGGAATGCACAGCAAAGAGATTAGCTTTGGTGCTGAGCACCCTCTGCCACCCACAATTTTGTGAATTGCAGAGTATATATGTAGATGTAGATGTTCAGTTTCCTGTACCTCTTTCGTCCTTCCTCATTTCCAAAATTTTTCCACTTCCTCCGTTCTTCCATCTTTTCCAGCATTTTTTCTGTTACCCATTCTTTCCTGATACCTTTGGACTCTCTAATTCCTAGAGTTTCTTTGGTGGCTGTCATGAGCCCTTCCCTCATTTTTATCCATTTTTCATTTATACATTCTTCAAATTTTCCTCCTTTGTAGTTTTGCAAAAACCATTCTTCTAGTTCCAAAGCCTTACCTTCCTCCTTTAGTTTTTCTAAGTTCAGTCTTTCTCTTGCTTTTCCTCTCTTCACTTTTTTCAATTTTACTTGTATTTCTCCTGCTACGAGGTTGTGATCTGAATTTATATCTGCTCCTGGATAAGCTTTAGCATTCTTCATACAGTTCCTAAACCTTTTTTGTATCAGAATATAGTCCAGCTGGTACCTTTCTCCATTTAAGTTAGAGATCCATGTATAACGTCTCCTTTTATGATTTTCAAATAAGGTGTTACCCACCACTAGTGAATTTTCTGTACAAAAGTTAATTAATATTTCACCCCTCTAGTTTGTAATCCCTAATCCAAATTTTCCTATTATATCTTCTTGTTTTCCTTCACCTACTACAGCATTCCAGTCTCCCATAATGATGATACAAGCATTTCTATTCTCTTTCTTACAACTTCACGTAATATTCTTCTACCTCTTCATCTCTATGCTGGCTAGTTGGCATATACACCTGCATTAATACCATATCTTTTGTACTGCCCTGCAGTCTTAGCATCATCAGTCTTCCATCAACATATTGCACCTTCAAAACCTTGTTTTTCAGTCTCTTGCCTATCATTATTCCCACTCCATTTTCACCATTCTTCTCTTCTCCAGAATAGAAAAACTTATAATCTCCACTTTCTACCTCACCGTTTCCTCCCCATCTCACTTCACACATGCCAAGTGCATCTAAACCATTCTTACTCATCTCCTGTTTTGCATTTTCTAGTTTTCCTGCCTGTAATAGTGATCTCAAATTCCATGTTCCAATCCTTATTGATTCTTCCTTTCTTGTTTTTAAAGGTATTCCCTCTCAATGTATTCCCCGCCCGGGGATCTGAGTGAAGGGAAGTTTTACCTCCGGATTCTTCTACATGGAGAGCCATACCATGTCTACGTCTACATCTACATCTATACTCTACAATTCACAATTACTGTGGGTGGCAGAGGGTGCTAAGCACCAATCCTATTTTAGAGTATTCCAATCCCGAATAGAACGAGGAAAGAAAGAATACATAAATGTATCAGTACGACATCTTATCTCTCGAATCTTATCCCTTCTGTCATTGCGACCCAAATAGGTTGGCGGAAGAAGAATTTCGTTGCACTCGTAAATTGGAGATTTTCGCATATTCTCCAACAAATTTAAACGAAAACGACGTCGTCTGTCAGCCAAACAATCCCAGCCCAACCCACGTATCAGCTCTGTGACACTCACATAAGGACTGTAACTAGCGGTCACGAATCGAGCGGCTCTCCTCTGTACTTTCTCTAACGTGTCAATCAATCCCTTGCGATACGGATCCCAAATTGCACAACAGTATTCCAAATGCGGACGCACTAGTGTTTTGTACGCTATTTCCTTTGTATGAGCATTGCAGCATCTCAAAATACGACCTATAAAACGTAGTTTAGAATTAGCTTTGCCTACGACGGAATTTATGTGCAAGTCCCATTTCATGTTGCTTTGTACTGTTACGCCTAGATACTTCAGGGAATCGACCGTGTCAACAACTGAATTGTTAACTTTGTACTCGTGAGCAAACGGGGTCTTTTTATTACTTATTTGCATTGCCTTGCACTTGTTACAGTTAAGTGTAAGCTGCCATTTACGGCACCATTCCGAAATAACTACTAGGGAAAATATAATGTGGTAGTATCCCGTTCCTTTCCACATAGGCAGTAGGTTGCTCAGTCGTGAATCAGCCGCTCATTCTGAGTCAGACGCTGTTTGTAGCCGCCCCTCTGGGGTACAGTCACTACGTACACTCTTTATTTTAGTCGCGAGTGGACGGGTGCCTCTTCCGCCAGCTACACCGTTCCGAAGTACTCCTTCTCCACTGTCGCTGCCGTTGAGGTCTTCACCTTAACCCTGGTAAGGGGCCCTCACATGGTGCTATCAACAGGAGCCAGTTGATCCAGGTTTTTTAACGAGGTGTTACTCCTCCGACTCCTCCCTCCCCTTTCCTTGAGAATGGGGCCCCGGGCTTGTCACCGGTTTAGCGAAGTTAAGTTATTAGTAAAGTTAAATAATTACCACTAGTAAATAATAATTATAATTAAGAATTATTTACTACAGAATGTATAAAACTGAATAAAAACCATTCTTATCAAGTGCAGATAGTAGACACTATCAGCCGGTTGCTGTTACACACGCGAAGCGTATCTTGCTTTTTTTTTTTTTTGTAACAGTTTAACGTCCCTTTTTAACAACGTGGTCTTTAGAGACGGGAAAGGATGGGGGCAAGGAATGGGAAGGAATTCGGCCATGGCCTTTTGAAGGAAGCATCCCGGCATTCACCTGGAGTGATTTGGGGAAACCATGGAAAACCCAAATCTGGATGCCCGGACGGGGATTCGAACCGCCGTCCTCCCGAATGCGAGGCCAGAACGCTATCCGTTACACCACCACGCTCGGTACTCGTATCTTGCTGATCTTTTGAACTGTATTTATCACAATGGTTATCGCCGCCCTACTTTTTATGAAGGACGGATTACGTGATCCTTCGTTGAATTTTTGTTGGTATTCACTGTAAAATTGCGTTGCGAACAGATCCTAGCGTCTCAAAAGAGTTTTTCATCAACATTCATATGGAATCGAACTTACATTTCACCTGCTAAATCAATAGGTTAGAAATTAATACAGTACTGCTATAATAGTTTTGATTTTCCAGTGCATGGGATGTAGAAATTCGTATAAGTTACTAACTACAGTGTTTACTTCCAATTTATCTTACACTAGAGCGGCGCATATCAAGAAGTTGAGATTTGGGCAGCAGATATGATTCGTAAATTCAGTCTTCAGCAGTTATGAAGTACGATTAAGTAGTCGAAGAGTCGTCAGGCAAGAGAGAGCGAGCGAGCATGATAAATATCAAGTTTTTTTTCCTACAAACCCATTTATTTGCAACAAACAGGTCGGTGGCATAGGAGGGCAAAGCTTCAATAAAGAGAAAATGTTAAACTAGAAGTTAGCAGTTACATTTATTGTAGTACAATAATCCATCCGTTAAAAGTGTGGGGGGGGGGGGGGGAACTAAAGAGTATTAAAACATACCAACAGTTTCTTAAGTCCCATCTCGTTTCTAACGACGACGTTTCCAAGCAGCGGCAAAAACCTGACAAAAAATTTTTGTTAACTTTTCCCTCCAATATTTTGAACTGATAATGCAAACAATAGAATAAAGAATGATAGAGTAATAGAAATCGACGTCAATGGCGTAGCTATCGGGAGCTAGGCGGTGCCGTGCACCGGGGCCCCCATGTGCAGGGGGCACCAAATGACCAGAATCAATTAAGTTTTTCCAGGCGAATTTCTTGGGTTTTCTGCCGTATAATATTATCCGGCAGAATACCCGAGAAATTTTCATTTCAGAACCAATTTTGCTAGAAGATACAGAAAGCAATTTATTTTTTTGATTTTGAAAACATGGCACTTTGAAAGCAACAATTATAACAGCATAGTAAAAAATACTTTAGTGCCTAATTATTTCAAAATTTATTCTATTACTTGTAGTTTAGATAATGGATTTATTTGTCAGAAGAGTCTTTTTTTTCCGGTGAATTCACGCTATCTTCTCGTTATCAATGCTTTCGAACCTGGAGAGTACCGTTCATCCTCACCGAGCGTGGTGCGAGAGCGGTAACGCTGTGACGTCGCATTGGAGAGGAGTGGGTTCAAATCCCCTTCAGGCAATCCAGATTTTTGTTTACCATGATTTCCCCAAAATCGCTCCAGGCGAATGCTGGGATGGTTCCTTCGAAAGTCCATGGCCCTGTTCCTTCCCATTCCTTGCTTTCAGTCCTTTCCCTCTTCTAATTACTCTCGACGTCGACGAGGCGTAGATCCAGAAAGAAAGCAAAGTACATTCATCTTCGTTACGTTTAAATCATCTTTTAAAATGCTAGCTATAATAATAGTAATATGAAATGACCTGGTGACAGGGTTTCTATTGGCTGCTCATTTCGCTCATGTCATAGCCGCCTTAACCTAACCCGACAACATTATCGGGTAAAGGGGACCTTCAGTTTAACGTGGAATCTTATCACGTAAGTGTTCTGGCGTACTTCACATTAAACAGCAAGCTGTACCAGTGGGGAAGGTTGGGTTAGGAGGCTATAAAAATCCCCGCCGAGACAGTGATTCGAAACGGGGACTTCCGATCCCCACTCATACACGGTAACCACTGAGCCAACAGACCGCCTAAATTCTGATTGATTTACAGACGCGTTATGTCTGACAATGTTTCTGCACCAAACAATCATTCACGTCCTCCACGACTTTGTGATGATTTCTATTAATAATGCAGTCAGTGCTTTTATACGCTTCGACGCAGTCTTTTTTTTTTAAGTGTTTAATGTCTCTTAACAGCGAGGTCTTTAGAGACGGGAGAGGACGGGGGGTTAGGAATGGGAAGGAATTCAGCCATGGCCTCTTGAAGGAAGCATCCCTGCATTTGCCTGGAGTGATTTGGGAAACCATGGAAAACCCAAATCTGGATGCCCGGACGGGGATTGGAACCGCCGTTCGACGCAGTCGTCACAGTTTTGAAATGACACAAGACGTTAACTGTTGCGAGTCAGGCAGGTTACCTCTTGCATGCGTGTACTAGATCATGCTTCTATTACCGACATCTGTTTGCTTAATCAGGCCCTACTGACTATATTATATTCTTAGTTTATTCATTCTACTACTTACTCAAACACAATTCCGCTGCGGTTATCAGTGATGCAGACTCGATCCTGCAGATCTTTTGAGTTATAAGTTTGTACGGGCTTAGTTTAGCGTTATAAGGTGTGTAGGGATGAAAAAAGATTGCAGTTAATGTCACTTCCTGATGGGAAACTGGAGGAAGGTTAGGATACCTGTTGTTTGAGGAGGAGAACCTGTAGAGTTTGATCAAAATTACGTTACGCTTACTCAACTTGCTTACGCTATCTTAATTCAGTCTTTAGAACTAGCACTTTTACCAGTGAGCATTCTTTGATAACTTTCTGATGTGGAAGATTCCATAACACCAGTAATTTACACCATATGCCCAAGAAAATATTCTTAAGAGATTCTTGTATTGCATAAATTACTTCAATGTTCTTCTGGTTTCCTGAAGTTCCCGCTGATTACAGGTATCTAGTGCTTACCTGCCTTCGTTGTAAAGGCCTTAAATTAAATAGCATCCGCAGCTTCCACAGAGGTGTAGCAGTCGTCTCACGACAACGTGAGGAGGCGATTTTGAATGGAGAAATAACACTCGCTGTTTTGTATAAATAGTTTTATTGACTAAATACGCGTGGAGGTCTCAGCCGTAGTAGGCCTTGCCGACGAGCGCCGGCGCGGGGGCGGCGTGAGCGGCCGGGCCCCTGTGGACGACGGCGTTGAAGCCGTTGACGGGATCAGCGGTGTAGTCGACGGTGCGCACGGAGCCGTCGGGTTCCACCAGCGAGTAGCTGCCCTGCACCACGTCACCACTGCGAGTCTCCTGCTGGTTCTTAGAGTCACCCGTCAGCGCGTCCTGCAAACAATCGTCACTCACACAGTCATAAACACCAAGTATCTAAACCGTGAATATTGTATAAGTTCTTAATGAAATAATAGGATTTTTGGTAAATCACGATATCACAGATAGGTAGGACTTGCAGTTACAATAAATACTTTCTCAGCTGTACATTTCAGTATCATATTTCACGCTCAACCGGCGGCTCGGGGTCACGCTTCCCGTACCCTCACCCCCCTCTACCGTTGACTACCCCTCTGAGTAGACACCTGCTACCAGGCAGCAAAGTGCCAGTTTTGTCAGCGGGCATCCTTTCCCTTTCCCAAGTAGGGGTAAGGGCAGCGTATTAGAGATAGAGCAGAGTGACCTTGAGCCGCCTATGTTAACTGAACGCGTTATAGTCAGTTTTCGGCAGCAAACACGTAGTGAATATCTTGATAGTTATCTGCTGCTTCAGTAGCCATTGTTCCAGATGGTTAAAATTTGAAACCATCTAATATGTGTCATGAATTTTACTTAGTAAATTGATTATTAGGCTACACTTTGTTAACACGGTGTGAAAACACTTCAACCCAAGCAAGCAATTACGCATTTATCGGCTTTAAATCGATAGTATGAACAAATGAGCCTCAACAAAACTATTTCATGTTTATAATCATTTGCTGATTTCACATCTTTTAATTGGAACTTTTCACTAGCAGTGTAATAAAGCGATCAAGTCACAATTTTTTTATGAAACATATATTTAACAAAAAATAACACACACACACAAATTTTAGATGTTTATACCGTTTTTAATCTAAAATTCAATTTCCATTCGCATTAAATAAGGAATATGCATGAAATTCAAATTTACGTCTAGTATTTTTATTTTGAAACTTTATTAGTGTAGAATTAACGCTATAACGTTTTTCCTGTTTATTCGATTTTTATTAACTGATTTTAATTAATCAAAAGTGCTAAAAATACAAGGGAAATGTAACTCGCAAAACGCAACGCTATTGGTCGACTCGAATCGTGACGACCAAGTACACGATATTATTGTGAACAAAGGCGTAGTTGCTGGGAGTTCTAATAGCTTTGCGATTGTGTTGAAGTTTATATTAACATATCAGCATAACTGGTGAGACATTCTATTCTTGCTACAATACATACACCAAATAATGACTGAAAGCGGTTTTCTGAAAGCACAGTCGGATAATCTTCCAAAAATTGATGCTTTCATGATGACAAGAAATTTTGCAACAGATCCGAATTTTACGGCCGCTCAGCTCAGAGCAGTGAAAGCTGCAAGGTAAATAAGTGATAGATATTTCAATATTCGCATGCAAATAAACAAAAAATTCTACATGTCGGGTTTATAGTAAATTATTACCCAGTTTATCGAATGGCGGTGTGGTCTTTGCGGTACGGTGCTAACTTTATAATTTTCTGACCCGCGTTCAAATCCCCGCAGAACTAAATATTTTTATTTTCAGAAATTGTCAAGCTTGACCTTTTTATTTTGTTAAAACTTCATTTACGTTCTTTCATTGAGTGAAATAATATTTTAAACAAATCATATCACCTACAATGCAGTCATTTTTTTTCTTGAAATTCTCTTTTTTTTTCGTAATGAATTCACGACGGATTATCTTCTCACAACACAAATCGGCCACACACCCTTAAAAACTTCATTGCAATCATTCGTCAAGAAAGTCTCCATTCTTACATTTTTTTCATTGTTAATAAGTTGTTTCGATGCGTTTTCAATTGAAATAGTTCCTATCAAGTTATTTATTTCATCTTCGTCGTTTCTTTACTTGTATTTCATCAGAGGTATTTTTAACGAAATACGTAGCATTGGGAAGATAGTTTTTGTCTTTCTTTCTTCTACACTTGATTTGTTCCAAGAACGGTTGCGTGTAAATGGTTGAAAATGAAATAGTAGGCCTATCCGTGACGAAAAATGGAGCTGGACAAGGAAATCGAAGAACAAGTGACAAATGCTTATAAACATTGCAAAATTCTTGTATCAGATTCCAGTTTACTAGCAGATTCGCCTCATGACTTAATTTCATTGGGTATGGAGGGAATCATATTAGGAAGCCATTGCTGATAAATCGGCTGAAATTATGTTTGGTGTACTTGTTATAAGCAATGTGACTTGTTTTAAATTTTAATTTGCCTTATAAAAGTATGTAAATGAAGTTTTAACAAAATAAATAAATGAAGCTTGACAATTTTTGATGATAAAAATAAGTAAAAATATTTGATTCTGCGGGGATTTGAACTCGGGTCACAAAATTATGAAGACAGCACCCGACCCCATAGACCAGGCTGCCATGTGATAAAGTTGGGCAACTATTTACTAGAATTTTTTTGTCTATTTGTATGCAAATACTGTATCTCAAAACTAGGGAGCATTTAGAAAAACGACTATAGCACACACATATAAGCTGTGTACCCTTCAACATATATGAAGGAGATCGCAATCCGTTCTTAAAATGTCTGATGGTCTCCACGTAAGATATGATTAGAGTTTGAACAGGTAACGAATTTTTATGTTACATTTCCTAAAATATATAAATACAGAAATTCTAAGTACTTTCGTAAAAATGATCTTCACAACAATATAAACAACTAGTTGTAGATCTATTCTCATAGCGGTACACCACTTTCTTCTTATATTCGCATCTCGCGGGACAAGAAAATACACTTTATAAAGTGGTTTTTTTTTTTAGTATTTTTGCACACAGGTACAATACAGTACTTATAACACGGTTTTCGACCTCCTTCTATATCGACATTAGTTAGAAAACATGAAAGTTTTGAGATGAAACACTCCACGCTATACAGTACGCCAATGCGGTCGTGTACTTACACGTCACAACGCAGCGCGCCAAAATGACAGCGTTTAAATCGGCGGAACTGGATTTCAGTTTTCAAGTATTTATTTCGATGTTAAATCTTAATATTTACATCAATGTTATATTTTTTATGGTAATGTACGAATGTAAATAATTGATTAAAAAAATTAAAAAAATACATGCATATACCCTATTCCCCAAAAGTTATCTAAAAGATTAGAAGTGTATCTCTACAAATAACATTGAATTTTTTTTCGTTTTTATGTAACATGAGTGATCGCAAGATAGCCGTTATGCCTTATAAGTTATTTTTATTTGAAACATAATACAGTTATTACTAAGCTTGGTTTGCCTGAATTCACAAAAAAGCAAAACGATAATAAATGTATACTCTATCACGCTTTACTAGAGAATGAAATATTCAACAGGTTAAGATAAAGATTCAGATTTTTCATTTCGTTTAACAGTAATGTTGTGGATGAGGTAATGTTTTGTGCAGTAAATGGTAATCAGCAGTGTGTGCCATCACGACAGCCTTGTTTCGTGCGAGTAGTGGCGACTCACCTGCACGCTGTACCCGTAGTTGTACTGGGGGTTGGGGTCGTACTCGACCCCCGCCGCTGTCTTGGCGATGACGGGGGCGGCTGACAGGTAGCCGGGGGTGGCGCTCGCCACAGCCACCACGCATGCCAGGAACACCAACTGCGGCACACGAAAAACCCATTAATGTTACTGATAGTACATACTTGAAAACAATCTAAAAACATTGGACACCTAGAAATTCTTGGAAATAATTTACTGTCTCCACAAAATGCTTGAATAATTACTAACTACTATCATGTTATCATTTTGACGAAGATGTTTCTGTACTGGAATGAACCAAATAAGTTGCATTAAGAACCGCTGGAAATAACATTATTATTTGTATAAATCAACTCAGTCCTGCCAAAGGTATACCAGCAGAAAAATATCTCTGAATTGATTTGTATAGTAGATAGCGATAGAGATCTAATCTCTAGGAATTTTCAAATTGGCCTTTTCCGTGGAAAATAGTCAAGAACAACAGACAGAAAGTAAAATGATGATATATACTGAAAGTGAATGTCCATCATCTCCAGGCATGCGCAAGACTCTGTTAGATGATACCAGTAAGAACGACGACAGACTTTATGACCACCGAAACGTATTTTTTCCTTGTTCTAAATACGAGAACTCGTCATTAAATAGTAAAAAAATTCGTATTTTTCTCGAACAGCTTGGCATTTTGTTCGCTAAGGTTACTATTTCCAGGTGGCAGTATACGTTCACATTGAGAGTTCTTTCAACAATAATGGTAGGGCCTACTTTCAATTAAAATTAGTCCAAAGTATATTGGTGACCAAGTAAATTGATTTTCTTCTAAAAGCATTTAACTAAAACTAAATGACTAAATCCTCCGGTTTTTCCTCATAGCAAAACTGTTTAGCTAAATTTGCTAACTGTCCAGAGAAACGACATAATACGACGCGAGAATCGCATGGTAGAAAAGCGACGTAGATTGAAGTTAAACCTAACAATAACATAATCTTTATTGGGAACGGTCCGAAAAGAATACATTTTTCCCACCACATATTAGATATAATAAACGTCTTTACGGATAAGCAAATATTTTGCTATGGACTAAAATTAGTGTAGTAACAGTTGTTATCGCCCAAACTTCATAGCTATTAGCTGTGTAAACTTTTTCTACACTACCAATAAAATGTGATTATGCGACAGCTTTATAGCAGTATGCGAAAACAACAGTGTTTTATTTTTAGTTTATTGGTTGAGGTGGACATTCTAGACCGCGTGGTGAGGTAGCTTAGTGGTCAAGGCACCTGCCTTCGAAATTCGGGGCCGCGGGTTCAAATCTCTGTTTGGCTAGGTTCTGCTGACTCTTAATCTGATTTCAATGCTTTGTTCATGTGAAGTACGGTAGTAGTTACACCCAGAGGTCAAGTCGAAAGTTTGAGTACATAATAGTGCAGCTTGTTACACTGCGAACGCATCGTGTTAGATCAGCCTATTGATTCCAGTTTCAACTACTGCAAGATAAAACAGCCTCAATGATCACGTTTCATAGTTTATCTCCCACACAACCATCCTTCTGTTGCAGCCTTGGAATGAGAAACCAAGGTCACTTCGCCCAGTACCGGCAGCTTAGGCCTTCGAGGGAAAGCGGTGGCCGGTTCGAACCCGACTTCGGACATGTACATTTTTAATTAGGTGCTGCGTCTATGTTCTGTTTTCCATACAGTTTTGAATGCATAAACTTCATAAATAATATACATACACTTATAGAATTGATACAGGTTTGTAAAATCGATACACACTTGCAGAATCAATATAAAAGTTGCGAACTTACTTACTTTACTGTAAACGCTGAAAACCATATATTTTAGTTTTTAATATCTCCTTGATAAAATGTCGCTGATAAGTTAGTTTGATTTCCGGTGAAATAAATGAAAAGCGTTTGGCTCTTCGTTCATATTAGCCATCGATATGTGTTGTTTCCTACTGTAAAATAATCTGAAAAGTTGGCAGCTGTGTTTCGGACTATAAAGTTCTTTTTATGTTGTCCCACATACTCCTGCAGTAATGCAAACTTTACAGAAAAGCTGCATTATATTGAGTCTAGTATGTGCTACCGTTACTGATGGACAGGGAGAGGATGGCTGCTACTGCTTGGGTTCTCTGTATCTCTATATCAAAGAAGCCTCAAAGAAGTATCTTCTTATTAGTAGTAAACGCTGCGTGGTATGGTAGCATAGTGCTCAAGGCACCTACCTCCGAAATTCAGGGCTGCGGGTTTCAATCTTTATTCGCCTAGAAGGTCCCACTAACACTTAAACCTGATATCAATGTTTTGTTCATGTGAAGTACGGTAGGACATGCCATTATTCGAATTATATGTTAAACTGTAGTTTCAAAAATTAGGCGTAACAACTTGAAGCCCTAACAACATGTTTTAGGAATAGACGAATTTATTTGGGGAGGTCGCGAAACTGATTCCGTGTCAGACATCCTGATTTTGGTTTTCGATGGTGTCCCGAAGTCACTTCAGGGAAATGCTGGGATGGTTCCTTCGAAAGTCTGTGAGCGAACTCCTTACGGTTCTTTACCCTCACTAACCTCCTAGCTCTCAGGGCAGAAATAAAAAAAAAATTTTTTTTTTTAGTGCTAGTCGTTGAACTTGACCAACGTTGTCTCCTCGCCGGTAAGAAGTAAGTAGGAAAAACCACCATTCAAAGTTTCACATCTTTTTAAGAGAAGAAAGGAAGATGATTAATATACAATAACGGACAGTAAACCATCAACAAAATACAATACAAATTGCAACGGTTCTCTAATCCCCAATCTTTAAAAAATTTATGCTTATACAAGTAAGACAGTGGAACTATAGATTTAGGACTGTTGTTGTGTAAAACCAGCATAATCTGCATTAGTGGTACTTTAATAGAGAAAGTAAGAACTGTAGAGGAAGACGGAGATTGGAATATATGAGGCAGATAATTGAGGACGAAGGGTGTAAGAGGTATGTTGAGATAAAGAGGTTAGCGTAAGATAGGGAGGGATTGAGGATTGCATCAAACCAGTCAAAAGACTGGTGAAAATAATATATATAATACGTAATTCAGAAACAAAAAGCCAAATTAAGGACTGGGAAATAAGTTAATTAATGAAAGATTGCTTCCGTTTCTTTAGGTGTTAACTCCTTTCTTCTTCTAGAAACATCGGTAAAAAGCAATTTGCTATAAGAATTTAGCAATTATTTTAAAAGATAGTTCCTTCAAAAACAGAGAATCTGATTCTCTCTGTTTTTTCCTTTTTTTTTAAAAAAAAAAAGGTAACGTTATCATAAATGAAAACCTTCATATTGTCATTAGATCGTATTTATTTGCAAATTTTGAGTACGTTTGGAACCTCACTGTCGATCACTCAGTCGTGTCCCAAATAAAGAGTTTTTGTACACCTGAGTGGCTGAGAACTCACCTTGAGAGCCATTGCTGTGCTGTGTGCAGTACGAGTGGTGTCCGAGGAGGCCGCGATACTTATATATACGGACGGATCTTGTGTAACTGCAGTGGTAGCTGGCAACAGGCCGGCCGCGCAGGGTGTGGTGGGGTGAGACAGACAAGTGCCTTCTGGCCACTGCCCTTTCGCGAAATCTGCACTTGCTCCAGATTCTGGCGGCGTGCGCAGGGCGCTGGCACGCGGCTCCGACGTGCGTTTCGCAACGAGGAGCCCAGGAAATGCTCGATTACAGTTTACCGTCCCCCACTACACACATTTTACAATAGTCAGTTGCATCGAAAAGAATCTGACCGCTTGTGTTTGTGCCAGAATGTTTACCGAAGCAGCTGAATACAATTTCTTTTTTAACTGTTATCGCAAACCTAATAATGAAAACTGCAACTAGTATGACTACAAGAACCAGTCGCTATGTTATTTGTAGAAAATGTTCTCCGTATCATGATAAACCAAGCATTAAGATTACATAACTGACATCGATTCTCACAAATTTAGGTAAGAAAAATGTGGTATCATAGCTGATACTAACACCTGGATTATCTATAATTAGAGCACATATCAGGAGAATGCTTATCACGTTCGAAGATTCTATCTATGTAACATAATGAAATTTATGTGTAAAACCACAACTTCCTAATCAAAATCTGTGCCGTATTTAAATGGACTATTTCTTTCTTTTATCAAACCGTAATGTATGTCATCATTAAACAAATTCTAAAAAAAAAAAAAAAAAAAAAAAAAAAAATGTTTAATACGATTTTCTGAACAAATATCATTGTTGTTAGACGAAATCAAATAAAAATTGTCAAGGTGAACTAGAATTTCAAACTGCCCCTTAAAAGCCAACATTTTTTCAAACTAAGGTCGAGAATTCTGAACAACGAGGCTATTCTTATCCATGGAGATATCAGGGAATACCATACACGGCTGAAGTCACGTCGTCCTGCCTGGAAGTCGGCTGTCAGTCTAACATCTAACTCTTTCAGCCCAACACATAGCTGGACAGCGCAATGGGCATCGTCAACACCACAGAGCATAGTGCAAATTACAAATCCCTGCTTAAAACTACCAAGACTCTACTTACCACGGTCAGTTTGGTGCAAAGTAAATCGTATTAGATGTGATATGAACAACCGCTTCAACTCTTCACAGATTCTCCGTACTGTGACTGCGGTGATATTTCACAATCTGTGTCACACATTGTCTAGGATTACCCATTGCGTGCCTTTCCTGGTAGTCTGAAAGACTTAAATTTGGTTACGCTGGAGGCGGTGGCCTGGTTGGAGCGCCTCGATGTCACGTTATAGTGTTTGTGACTGGCGGTCCTGTCTTAGTGGCCGGCTGCGGGCATTGTATATATTTGTGTTTATTTTGAAACAAGGTTGTTCAATAACTACAGTATAAGTGTTGTAAATGTCATATAGCATCATAGGCAAAATAAAATAAGTAAATAAAACTTGAGAAGAAGATGATAAATATAAAATAAGAGGAAAATCATTTGTGACGAGTGAGACAATGTGACGGTAGTTGGCACTTGGCACGGTATTTCGAGCTACGGTGGTCTAAAAAAATGTTCGTCATTGGGTCAGCAGGCTAAGATAGGCGGATACGCGCAATTCCTGACCATCAGACTGCGCGATGTCATACGACGCTGTTGATTCTCATTAAATTATATTAAATTAAATTGCAATGGAGTGTATGCTCCTGTGGCAATTTCCCTAAACACCCATCTTCCCCCTTTTCTGCATCCACCTACATTTACCCTTTACAAATTTTAACTTTAAATTCTTTCAACGTGTTTGGCAAATTATTCATCATTTCCCTTGGTAACTTATTTCAATCCCTGACACCCTTACCTCAAAAAGAGAATATTCCTACACCGTTGTGCCTGAAATCGAGTGCCAGCTTGTGGTTATGGTCATCTTTTCTCTTCCATGCATTACTTTCAATTCTTACACCAATATCTTTCCATGACTCATCACCAATATACGCCTTGTACACTACCATGACCCTCTTCACCCTCCTTCTGTCTTCCAATTAGTCCCATTCTAGCTCTTTTATCATATCTGTTACTGATTGCGTTCTGCGATAATTTCCAGAAACAAATCTAGCAGCCCTTCTTTGCACCTTCTCCAACTTCTGAATTTGATACTCATAATGTGGGTTCCATACTACACTACCCTATTCAAGCAATTCCTTTACTTCTCTCGTACATCCCCTCATCACCCTCTCCAACAAATGCAGAATTGCCCTGGAGGAGGGGACGTTAAACAAGGCGGCTACTTTGGCGTGCTTTGTAGTATTACGCTTTACTAAGCTGCCACCATGTTTCTCCAGATCAAATAAAAAACACACTACACTTAAAAACAGTCATCACAGCCACGTAGATTATCACATATCGCAAGAACACTTGGAGACATTTAAGAAATTAACTGCCCGTCTTAGTTTTTATAGAATATTGAGTTAGAAGGAACCAAGGCAAAAATAGCTGTGAAGGTTAATTTCAACCGGGAAATGTGCTTAAACGTAATTAAATTAAATATATATATATATATATATATATATATATATATATATATTTTTTTTTTCCCTGCCAATGATCACTTAGTTTGACAGTTTACGATGCTGAAATAGGGAAGCTGACCTACTTTACTCAAATTTCATTACTTTTCTTTGACCATTCATTATGTAAATGTAGCTGGAAAGATCGATTTTGAGTATTTGTATTCTGTACGGTGAGAGCAAAAGACACTAAAATCAGTTCAGACTATTACGAGATTCCAAATGAGGTAAACCTAGAATTCCTTTATTCAGAAGATAAAACTGTCACGGGTTTGAATTCTTACAATGACTCCGGGAACATTAGTGGAAACCAGATGCTTGCCTATTTTCAAAATTACTGTAAAAAACGCAATAGCGCTCCCTAAGCTACGTATGTAGCTTCTTTAGCTAGCATTCGAAACTAGAAATTAGTCTCGATACATGTAAAAACTATGGAAGCAATTACTGCGTTCAGAAGTATGTTCATCCCTGTATGAAATGTTCTCGGGCATACCACCGAGGAAGCGGAATCATTTGATGCGATGTTTCGAAGTTGCTCTCTGAAGTCGCTAATCTCCCGGCGACGTTCGTCTTTGTTGTAATATCCCAGCTTCATATGATTCGAGAGTAGCCTTTTATTTTCGGAGTAGGAGAAATCAAACTGAAGCAATGCTGCTGGCAGCTCAAATTAAACTTTCCCAAGGCCATACTTTCAATAGTCTCGAATAAGGCAGTCCATTAAGTATTCTGGAATGAGTTTTACGATGCTCCAAATCAAATGAGCCAGCGGATTAAATAGCAAGGAGATAGTTTTATGGCAACCAGAAAATCAAGTCCTTCTTTCGGTATAAGACATCTATTTAAGAACTAGAATTCTAGAACTTCCGATTTAAAGAAGTAAAAATTACAGAGGATAAAATAGAATTTAATCACTTGAAAAGCTTTTAAGCTGAATCTGGGTAAGTGCGCTACATTTTCCATTTGTTTGTTGGTAATAACTCTTTAATTTTTACTGCTGCTATACATACCGCATATTGCAACAGTTATCGTTACACACGATTTACATCCTCATAATTTTCAAGCGAATTTTCTAAACTTCATATGGGCGTCTCTCGTATTCCAAGCACCACACCTGATTTTCTTGTAATCCTCTACTGTGAATATCTCTATCGTCTATTATTCTCTAGGGCCATCTTTCTTATATATCTCTATTGGTTACCCTTCCAATTCTTTTCTGTATTATCTCTCCTGTGACATAAATTCCTTACGCCCATACCAAATAAGACGGAGGGTCTTTGTTTCCTCATCTAGTCTTCGATTCACATTCACCCGTATTTTATTTCCACATCTGATAAGTCATCTAATCTGGATACACAGGTGCTTCTTGGTAAGCAATACACTTTCTCAGTTTTTATCCGTCACTTTCTCTCATTTTGGATCCGCACAGCAGTAGCCTATATTCCAAACTAATATACAATGTATTCATTTGTAGCTATGTTGTTCTAGTTAAGTCTGAGGACTACAATAAACAGTTTAGTTTCCTTTTCACTGTTCCCTTCTGTAACCACAATTTTCTTTCTTAATTTTACTTACTTTTATCAGAATTTCATCCCACTATTTCGAAAAATTTTGTCTCTCCAAAATATCTGATGGTATTCAGTGATTTTTTCGTTTACCACCAAATATTTCCAATATTTCTTTGCCTTTTTCATCCCACCATTCATTCACAGATCTGTGTACAGCAATTTCACTTATCGGCTAGATCTAACATGCTGCTTTCAGTCATGTGAATCCTGTATCATCAGCGAAATTTCATACTTCTTCTTCCAGTCAATCTTCTGTTCAAATCGTTATTCCAGCAATAGTCACTTGATAATTGCTTTTGAACTTATATTCCAGGAGCTTCGTAAGCAAATTGGTCTAATATTATTTTTAAAGTTTTTGTGTAATTGTTTGCAGCATAATGTCTTCCAAAGAGAAAACAGAATGTCGGTTAATATGGGACAAGAGTTGGTTGTCATGGAGGCAATGAGTAACGGGCAGAGACCGATAGTAAGGCTGATTCGTGTATGGGTCGCTACTATGCAATCAGTCAGTGAAAATGGGATCTGATAATCTTCTGAGATCTTTTTTTTTTTAATGTAGTTTGAACGAATAAGAAAAGGAACGACATTAAAGTTTAAAATTATTTAAATATTAATTTCTTAATTTGGAGATTCAAGTTCATGAATTGAAGGGGACTTGTATCCCCTGTTTAATGAAATGTGGTCACATTAGAAATTATTTTTTGCGTCTAGCTTTAAATCTCATCGTCACTGTCCAGAAAAAATCTGGGCACTTCATACTATTTAGTCTTTGGTATTACCATAATAGCGATATTCTGGTTCTTTTACTAGGTACTAACAGAGTTTCCGGCGTTGCCCGGTACGATCTAGGTTGATTCGCTTACACAGTAAATATTGAAGTTCCTAACAGAGGTCAGTTTTTTGCACTTGTGAATCAAATTTCATGTCGGTCGCTCCATTTTCTATACCTATTTAAACGGTTAACCCCGGTGTAGCGGAAATGAGATGTGGTTGGCGTTGATTTATTCCTGCAATATTTTTAGGCATCCTCTTAGGAACATGTGTACTAAGTTAAGTTGCTTCATAATAACCACAGTGATTAGTGCAGCAATAGAAGCAATTATTTTTCCAGGAAATGTGGCAAAGACAGAATCTCTCAACAATAAATTACAAAAATACTATTATTTCAACACTAAAGGTTTCAAAACGTTCAGTTTCATATTCATATCCATCACATATGCATTACTTACTTTCAACAGCGAATATATTTTCAATTCCAAACATCAGAGATTATAGACTTAAGTGACACTATATGAAGTAAGTGATGTACAGAATGTTTCTATAATTCCAGTAATTCAAGTGAAGAAGTAATCTAGATGTTACACCGGGTGTACCTCAACGAAGTGTAATAGGACCACTTTTTTTCTTAATTTTTATAAACGATCTCGGAAACAAAGTGAAAAGAATTTTTAGGTTGTTTGCTGATGACGCTGTTATTTATAGGGAAGCAAGGAATTAGGCCGATTGCTTAGAAATTCAGCGTGATCTGGATGTTATTTTGGCATGGTGCGCTGAATGGCACTCACACTAAATTGTAAAATGTGCAAGACAGTGAGCATAACTAACAAAAAGAATCCGATTATTCAGAAATACGAGTTAAACATTTCAGTTATTGATATGGTCGATTCTCTGAAATTTTTGGGAGTAAAAGTACAAAGGAACATGAAATGGGACCTACACATTAATTCGTTAGTAGGTAGAGCTAATTCTAGGCTGCTATTCCTAGGTCGAGTCTTGAAACATTGTAATGAACAAACAAAGAAGATAGTGTACAAATCTCTTGTGCGTCCACATTTGGACTACTGTTGGGACATTTGGGGTCCGTTTCGTAAGGGGTTGATTGACAGTATAGAGAAAGTACAGAGAAGAGCTGCTCGATTCGTGACCGCTTGCCATAGTCCTTATGAAAGCGTCACAGAACTGATTAGTAGACTGGGCTGGTAGTCTCTGGTAAATAGACGACGCACGTTTCGTTTAAACTTATTGGTTAACATGCGTACTCCCACTTTCACTTAAGAGTGTAGTGAAATACTTCCTCCACCAATCTATTTGGGTCGGAATGACAGGAAAGATAAGATTAGAGAAATAAGGTGCCGCACTGATTCTTATATGAATTCTTTTTTCCCTCGTACCATTCAAGATTGGAAAGCACAGCAAAGAGATTAGATTTGGTGCTGAGCACCCTCTGCCACCCACAATTTTGTGAATTTCAGAGTATATATGTAGATGTATATGTAGATACATCAGCGGGACACACGGCGTACTCCAACGAAATTTTACCCGTGATTGAAGAACTTCGTGAGAGAGGCATCATCGTGTAACACGGATGAAGTTCTGGCAGAACTCCATAAACCAGCAAGAAGGAATTTCCCAAGACGGCGTATAATAATCGAAGGGCTTGACGATCTGTGGCAAGCTGATATTGTAGAAATGATCCCATACTCACGTAAAAACAGTGGCTACAAGTGTATGTGATCGATACTTATTCGAAGTATGCAAGGGCTCTACCTCTCAAGATCAAGACGGCTAGTGTGGTTACCGACGCTATGAAGTGAATACTACCTGGTGATCGTGTTCCTAAAAATTTACAGACCGACAACGGGAATGAGTTTTACAATTCAAAGTTTAAGACACTCATGACTAGCTATGGCATTAATCACTACTCAACATATACCCATCTGAAATCATCAATAGTTGAGCGTCGCAACAGGAAAATCAAGAATGCAATGTGGCTGGAATTCAGTAGACGTCGTTCACATCGGTGGATTGAACTTCTTCCTCAGTAAACGTCTGATTATAATAATAAGTGGCACAGCACCATCAAGATGAAACTATCCGATGTTAAAGACAACTCATTACTTTCAACAATGTACAGTCATATAAAGATTACTACTCCTGCCAAATTCAAAGTTGGTGACCAAGTCAGAATCAGCATATTCAAAGAAAAGTTTGAGAAAGGTTACTTGCCTAACTAGTCAACTGAAGTTTTTACCATCATTACAGTAAAATTAACAAATCCTGTAACTTATTTACTTAAAGATTATCAAGGTAAAGATGTTGCAGGAGCATTTTACCAGTAAGAACTACAACTAACAAAACTTACATGTACATTTTTGGTTGAACGACTGATAAAGAGAAAGAAAAATATATTCTTGGTGAAGTGGTTGGGTTTTGATAAATCACATAACACATGGATTCATATAAAAGATTTATTTAAAATGTAAATAAATAGATATTTTCTTAATAAATAAATTGTGTGGTTTTTTCCCCTTCAATTACCTTAATACAACGCAAATGAGCATGCAACTCAGCAAACATACAATCTATGTACAGCAATAATTACTTCTGTACAGTTAGTATATTTTACAATGTTTTTTTCTCTTTTCCTCAATTACGTTAATACAAAGCAAATAAGCATGCAGCTCAGCAAAGTCACAATATATTAACAGCGTGATTTCTTCTGTACATTTTATTTTACAAAATATTTTGTCATACAAAACAATTCAGCACAGCAGCAGCACACCCCAGCAGCTAATTTTTTTTACGTTAATTTACACAATGAAAATGAGCACAGCACTCTGGAAAATATACATGCAATGAACAGTAAAGAATTTTTTTTCGGGCATGAAGTCTAATCAGTAGTGCACTGCAAAATTAAAGTTTTTTCTAAGTACATATAAAAAAAAATATTTACAGCAGCCAATTATATATTTGCAGTGTCCTAACTAGTGCACTATATATATTTACAAACAAGATATATATAAGCGGTATATTTTCTCTTCACTCACACACTATATGCACTATCATACAAATATTCAGCCAGATACATATTTGTGGGCCCACGGTAGGGTGTCTATCCCGTCGGGGAAAATGTACCACTTATCATCCGTTCTAGACAGACTCAGTTTGAAGATTTGAATGGTGTTTACAATGTGTACTGTTCGAGGAAATTCTGTGTTGAAGATGGTAACGGGGGGTTTCCCCATGGAGGCAATTGATGTAATCATCAATTGTTAATTTTCTGGTGACTGAACCGGCCAACCCCTTAGCCCGTCTACCGGTTCGGTCGGTCTCAAGCCGGAACGCGTACATTTTTGCCCGTAACCCAGCAAACTCAGCAATCAGGGTGCTATAAGCCTCATCCTTCATAACACCGACGACCTTTTAATTATGGGGTTCTATCACGAAACGGTTGCCGGTGCTATATGCAGACGTGTCGAATTCCTCCCTGTTACGGGTCATCACTTCATATGGATTACAGTCCTTCAGTAAGTAAATGCCCATATAAAGTAATTTAGGGCATCTAAACTGTGGAATGGCGAATTCGTAATGTAATCGGTAAATCCTCAGTTTAGAAAGGTCAAGAACGCAAATCTCGACATATACTGGCTTATTGAAAAGAATCCTAACTTTTCGACTTCTCCACGGTCACAAAGTCCTCATTGAAAATAATTGCCCGTTTGAAGTGTGGTGAAGCTATATGTTTGCGAGCACCGCGGCGGCCCGCCCAGCTAGTACACAATTTCACGTCGTAGTGTTTTCTAATGATCTCCATGGTTTTGCCGAATATATAGTTGTTCATTAACTTATTAAAATCTCTCTCGAAATCTGTATTGGCGGAACGGCAAGAACACGTATTGAGAGATATGTAGTCATGCAACCACGGTGACTAGTTGAAAGATATCACGCGAATAATTTTAGTCAACTTCAGCCCAAGCCTACACATTGCTGGAGGACTCGGTAATGGAGAACATACCATACCTTATCATCCAGTGTGGTCATTAGCTTGGGGAGGGTAGAACCTACAGGGGCTTTGTGGTCTGCACATGGCGGCAGGCCTGCTAGAACGTCGTGTTTATACTGAGGCATCGCAAAGTTTACCTCCAACACGAATCTCCGAGGCGGGTCAGCTGCAACGCTCATAAAATCTATGCTGGCAATCTACTCAGCCAATAGCCATTCAAATCCACCAAAGGGTTGATATTCCAACATGGCCCAGCCGTACAGATTGTTTACGTCGAAGTACATTATAAAATCTTCAGGCGCCTAGCGGTTGCGGTCTGGCATGTACCTGTTATTTGCCTTGGCATACCTGTGCAGTCACTGGCAAATACCTCCGCGAATTCTTTCGTTCGAAAAGGAGCAGCAAGTCGACATCTGTCAGAAGGTCCAGTTCGACACGAGTGCTCCTTAACATTGCCTGCCACGAAACGCCTGGGGATATTAAATAGTGGGAGGGGTCTAGGGTGTATTTCCCCAAACATACACTCCTGAATTTCTCAAACAGATCTGCAAATAACTGTACATCTGTGCCCATGTATAGACTTGCATATTCTTCTAAATCCTTGATCTGTAAAAGTCCGCCACACTTTGTCAAACGACTCCGAAAATTATATATACTGTTTATAACATGTTTGACTTGATAATTTTTTCTTTTTTTTCGATATTTCACTATGAAAATTGTTATTTACCTAAGGAAAGGTGTAATCGGACTTCGTTTTAATGTATTTTGGTCGCCACCATTGGATGGTTCGGGAATATTACGTGCACTTCGTAGAAAATAAAATAAACACTCCGTTTTCATAAATACATGAACACATTTATTCTGCTAGTTCCTTAAGTGTACTAATTTCCGACCACCAATGGAAAATAAAATGTTAACACTATTATACACTTCACAAAAACATTTATCCGAAGATTGCAATTCGTTAGAGTGGCAAGTGACTTGCAAGCACTTAATGTAATATAACTTCCAACTGTTCGTCATACACCGTCTGTTCTTAATGCTCGTAACTGCTAAATAAACAGTCTTTACTACGTGGAAAGTCACTCCTTGAGTTCACTAATCTCCTTGAGTAACGAATATTGCCAAATTGATTTCACATTAGCAGCCACGGGCAATTATAAACACGGAATAATCACGCCGAAATCCGTCGTACACATATGCAGTACCCCGTACACTTACTCACAAACCAAAACTCATATGTTTGGTCTCCGACAACTAACACAGGCGTAAAATATGCATTACGTAGTTAAATCGGGTTAAACACTCAACACTGATTTTATGTATATACCCGTTAAACCACTAAGAGCACAATTTAAAACACATTTTTTTGCAACGCCATGTGTCTACTTCAACACTCGCTGGAAAAAAACCAAAACAAAACTATCTTTGACCTACTACAGCTAGTTGTTCAGAGATAACTATATCATCGACTACATTAAAACACTTTCAATTAATTTCTAAAATTTAAAGGAGTGCGGTTTTGTACACTGTATTGTGACAACTTGTGTCGCGTGTTCGTAATCTTCATCAGAAACTTCTGACTCAGACATCGAACTACAAAATTTTGACTTTGAAGGGAGCCTCGTTGAGTTTATCCCACTAATACATGTACTCGTAGGGGAAGACTTCTTTCGGTTTAACTAATTGGAACTTCTCGGGGTCGATGAAATGAGCACTGGTTATGCGCATGTCGCCGTCGTCAAGGGTTCCAACCATTATATTTAGTCGGGTCTGCATGAAACGGCACGAGTCCAGAAATCTTAAAGTGATTGAAGTATATTTAACCTTTTTAGAAAAAGAAGTATATCGTTCTCTGTTTATGGAAAGCACATCCATTCCATCACCGTCGAGGTCGGATAAAGCCTTAAATACAAAGTGAGCGTCGTACCCAGAAATATTGTGAAAGAAAATGGGTATGTACTTTTGATTTTTAAACTGGAAAATACAGTTATTATATGCATCACCCTAAATTTACCTGCGGTATCGCAATGATCGTAGACCTTGACAGTCCCCGGTTCAATGGCTTGCTCACAAATATAATACCCCGTAGCATCAGCAAACTTTGCTTCTTGCTCATGTCATTACAAGAGGAATACACCTCTTGTAAATTTTATCGCCTTCCTGGCAAGATTGGCGTGTTCACCAACAAACCATTTTTCGGAATTTACACCCGAGTAGGAGTGTAAATGTGACAAACTAGGCACGTCTGGACAAACGACCTGGTATGCGGCAGCGAAAGCGATATGTTCTGTGTGAGAGGCGTTGGGTGGAGGACTGCATGAATCATAAAGTAGTAAAAACTGCTGGTACACAAAATCCTTAAACTTTAAGGTTTTATCGTCATCGCGAGGTAAATCTACTCGTCCTGGATCAACCCTTGAGCAATTGATTTCATGGAGTTCCATGACAACTTCGCTAAAGAAATTTTGCAGACATCGGTCAAAAATAAAAATTTCATGCCCATGCTTGGATAATGAAAAACTAACTAGCTCCGACAAGTTGTGAATCCAACAATAATGGAATTTTCCAGTACCGTAGTAATCATCAACATGTTTATGTGGTGGCCGCGTTTGTCTACAGCGTGATGGAGGGCCCTAGGAAACTGCATGTTTACCATTATCTACATACAGGCTGAAAACATTTACTGAATAGACTGGATTTTGCCTCTCGAATTTGAAATGTCTCTGAGTTTTACCGGAAACTCAATACCTGACATATCGAAACTGTGTTTAGCGAAGGCTTGTGTCTATAATTTTCTCCGCGATCTCCGTGTTTCTTAATCACCCCTACACGAGCAGCAAGAGGGGACCATAGAAAGCAAAAGTCGTCATCTCTGTTTTCAACATTGACAACGGCATTCTTTCTAGAGATATCAGCTGGCAGAGTAACATAGGAAGACCCCCGATAGAATGGTTTGAAATTAGAAATGTTAATGTCGAGGGATGTGATTGTATAGAGAGTTGCGACTGTCCCTTCTTTGAAACTCACTCAATTTTACTATGAGCTCCGACTTCACATAGTTTTTAAACCAATCAGATGTGCTGCGCGCGACATCACGCATTTTAGTAAAAAAAAACCATATGGGCGGTTTCAAAAGCGGTTTCTTTCTGAATTTTGTATGTTGTAATCAACCCCACCTGAACTTATACGGACGGGGATGACTGACTATCAACAATTTCGCGAATTTTTTCAGTCAAAACATCATGGCAAGCATCAACGTATTTAAGAGGATCAAGATAATATAAGGAAATTTGAATGGTACCGGAATAAATTCTACTTTCAAAAGCACTTTTCCGGTCTTCAAGGATCAAACGCATTGCGTCGTTGTGGCTGCTAGACGGTAATTAACTATCACTCAGTGCTGCTGGGTGACTACTGCTGTTAGATAACGGGGTTGACACCCATCTAGATGTGATGGCAGCTGGCAGGCGTGATGCTGGGGTCGGCCGCCATATTGATGTGCTGGCGATGGGCGCGACCTGATGCATGCCTGGAACTGCAGTGGCTGCTGCATGCTGGCTGCTTGGAGCTACTGAAGCTGGCGATTCCCAGGGCCGCCACATTTGTGTTGGGATAGTATCTTTCCTGTTGACGGCGGCGGGTTCATTCCTGTTTGTGGCCAACCCCTGTATACCGGAACCTGAAACAGAAAAAAAGAAAAATTTTAGTAACATGGAAAAATGAAGAAATATGTCAACAAAAAACATTGACTTATTCAAAGAAGTAATATTGATTTACCATTTACTCTATGGTTTTGGTGTGTTAGCGGATCTCCTGATGGTTGCGGTGAAGCATGACTCGCTGTAGATTGTTGTACCAGCGGTTGTACTGGTATTATTCATATCCGTGGTGATAGCGTCGGTGGCAGACTAGAGGATGATAGGCTTTGATATGATACTGTAACATCTAAGCTCCACTGGGACGAACACCAAAGAAAACAAATTTGTAATATGAAAAAAAATCATAAAAATATTAGCACTTACCATTTAGAAAGAGTTCGTTGTCATTTGGATTTAGACAGTATTGGAGTCCCATCCATTTACACGGATGCTTTCTAGAACTTGCTTCCATATCTGAAACACAAAAAAACAATGTATATATTAATATAAATATAAACAAGGAAAAAGTATAGATTGATAAACACACAACTTCAATGTTAGACTTTCCTACAAAGATAAGCATTTCCAAATCACCAAATTCTGCAGACAGAAAAAAAATTAAATACAGAAATATATCTTTATAAAAAATAATTACAAGTTAAAAAGAAAAATACTCACCATCAATCAGGTCGTTGATTGTAATTTTCAAATTTCGTCAATTGCTACAGAAGAAAAAAAAACAATGATATAGCCAGAAAACTAACAACACTTGACAGTATATTGAACAATCACTAAAAAAAAATCATACCACAATCATCAGATTGGGTCAACTCTGATAATGACTGCATTTTTGTGAAGGAAACATAATATATAGCATACATTTAAGACGAAAGTATATAGGATGATATTTTAAAAAAATGATTTAAAAAAAAAATGTTATTGAACTTACCTTCGCATTTGAAGCGATCTTCAGACATGGCTATCAGAATTCAGAAGAGAGAGACACGACCTTACTCTTGGAACTTTTGCACAGAACTGATTCCGGGTTGGCGCAGGCAGTCATTTTATACCTCTCCACAGGCGGGTGTGGGCTTAAGGTTGCAAGCACCAATGCCCTACATTCAGTATAGAAGAGGGCTATGGCGATTGGATAAGTATAGTAATCCCCAAAAGGACCATCACACTGTGTGTAAATGTTTGAACAAACATCGAAATTCCGTCACTTATTTCTATAGACATGTACTGACCATATATGCAGCAGCTGCCTCATAGAAGAGTAATCCACATGGTGCATTCTGGTATGTACGTGTTAAATGGTCTTCAGGAAATGCAGCTGCGTATCTGAAGGAGTTCTTTTGGAAAAAAGGATAGCAAGTTAGACGACTCACACTGGTCAATGTGAGGTGGGCGGCGGCAGCTGTGCGTGTTTTACCACCCAGCTGCTCAACTGTTTAACACAGAGCTGAGTGGCGCGTGTTGGCAGCTGAACCGTATGATGTGTCAGCTGGTTGCCCCTCTAAAGGTTGGTTGAAGTATGGAGCGGATGATGGCGAGTGTCTGTGGCTTCACGTCTGCAATGAAGTGGTGGGACCTTTTTTTATATATATATTGTTGGGCCGCTGCGTCTCAAGTGGCTCAAGTCAGAGTAAGGCGGTTGCATCCGTCAAGGGGTCGAGCGGTACCTTTTCAATGGCGCACGCGCCGTGAATGGACCGCTCACGGTAGGGATCGGAGGGACGCTGTGTTTTACGTCCTTAAATGCGCTTAAATTTTAAAATTGATATCTCCTGAACAAACAATGATACATTTAGGGTATACATCGTGTTGTATTAAGCGTTTAATATATATGTTAAGTGATAGATTTTACTATAATATAGTTAATTTCCGTCCGTATAATATCTCGAAGTGAGGACTCCTTACTCGAAGGACAACGAATCTAATATATTTTTCTTTCACGTGTATGTGCTGTAAATTAATTGAATACTTGCAATTATATCCTGGAAATACATACATTCAAGTTTTAATTTTAAGCAATTTATTTTATTTATAATAATACCTACACTTTTTTTCTTTCACGTATATGTGTTATAAATTAATTGAGGACTTGAAATTATATCCTGGAATTACATGCATTCAAACACTGATTTCAAGCAGTTCCTTTTATTTATAATAATATCTGACTAGTTAATTAAGACAATGTATTTTTTTCTGTAATGACTGCATGCTAGTGCTTTCTCAGTTGGTGTGAGTGTTAAAAATACATCAGAAAACAGATCATATTATTTATTTATAGTAAAAACTGCTTGCCCCACAAAACGCTGGTGAATGTGTGCTTGAGTGAGGGCAGCTGGGCACTAAAATGGGGTGGGGAAGGCAGGTATGGGTTGCTGGACGACCCACAAAAAATGCTAGTCAATTTCAGGTTAATGGTAGAGGATTCAAACAGGGCCGCTCAGGTGGGGAAAGGGGACGTTGCGTGGCTTCATACATGGCCGCCCAATTGGAGAGGATAAGGCGTGGCCTCATTCATGACCGTCCTATTGGAGAGGGGAGGGGATGGAGGGGAGGGGATGAGGGGAGGGAAGGGTAAGGAGGGAGTAGAGGGGGTGGAGGGAGTAGAGGGGGTAAGGGAGGGGAGGAGTATGGGAGGGAGGGGAGGTGTGAAAATGATTGACAGGTGGGAGGGAGAGGAGGCAACTGAAACTGAGTTTAGTGAGAGCAGGTGGTCGCTCGCCCTAGCAATAGTACAATTGGTGTGAAAATGATTGACAGGTCCCATTGTGTGGGCTCACTACGGCAAATCAACACTACTAACGCTGTGACTAAAATGACTTAGTAGTACAGCTACAATAACAGAACGAGACTACAATTTACTGGTACACATAGATTATGCTGAGGAGGTTTAAAATTGCTTTTTGAATATTGAAAACTTCTGGTTTCAGTTGGGGATTTCGATATAATTTTCCTTTTTTCTTTATGACACTTGGAAAGAAAACAATATAAACTACCGAATATTTGTAAAAGTTTTTTAGTTCTCAGTGTACCTTCCACTGCATTATTTAATATCACTGTAGGTGATTTAGTGTGACAAATTTCATTTAAATTCGTGTAAGTATACAAAAATAAAAAAGACCATTGGTAGGAAATGACGTCTCGCACACTTATGTCCTTACTATTCGTTTAAGCAGACAATGACTGCTTTCCTAAGACACCATATCTTGCACAAAAATAAAAAAGAGGTTATACAATTATACACTTCTCATGTTAACATCACATTTTCAAAATAATCGAAATTTGTGGGTACAGGTCCAATTCAAATTTAATTTAAATGGCTATGGTTAATGACTCACGCTGAAATTTAGTAGTTTCGTAATGAAGAACGTGTGTGTGAAATACGAATAGTGTGTATTTCTACAGGAAAAACTAGCATTATATTCCAACAACATGGAACCATAGTGAGCATAAAAAAAATAGAATGCCAAATCTCGTAATTTAAGTTGGTATTACTGTTATCACTCAGGGAGTTACCTTTTTTTAGTGATAATGTAAGCTGTTAGTACAAAGTGCTGTAGATGCCACGTAATCAAACGAAATGTGTCATATAGCTCTTTTGAATCAAACGAATAATTTTGAAGCAGATTAATAAGATATTTGATTGTGATCGATTTATCAAGAGTAAAGTCTCAAGTTAAAGACATCTTTTCCAGCTTTTGGTGAAAAATGAGTGCAACATTGCATGCTGCTGGTCGATCTTTTGGCGAAAACTGGAGCTAACAACTGGTAAAATTGCGAACAAGCGTCAATTCTGGAGAATATAAAACGCAATATAAATCCAGAGCATTGCCCAGCTCTAGAACTCAAATTATTAACGCTTTGTCCTCGACGCAGAAAAAATGAAGACATTTACAAACAAAATTCCCTAATTTTTCTGTGAGCTGACTGTATGGGGCATCAGTAAACCGCGCCTGAGATCAACCTGTCACTGTAGCTCCAACAACTACAGTTAATTTGTCATGGAAATATCAAAACATTCCTCAAGTTGATATGAGAGTATTGTAAAACCTATATCACAAGGGACGAAGTTTTACGCAGATTGAATCTGTTTTTAATATGTTTAGCTACTGTATTTATCAAATGAGAGACACTGATTATACACCCCAGTCAAAGTTTGTAAAAACTGAATTGCATCATGTTTGAATAAAGTACGCTTCTTTAAACCGGAATCATGTTACGGACATAAAGTCACAGAGGTTTTATTTGAAGCATAACTCAGTTGAATGGTTGAAAATACTGAAAAGTACTATCGAAGCTAGAATTATAGAATGTTCTGTGATGGTTCGGATCCATGAAATGGTAGTGACGTATCTGTAACTGCAGAGAAGCGTACTTAAACAGAAAAACCGATACTTTTGTTATAATGACAAATAGAGTTAACCAGTTACGCAGTTTCCTTTATGTAATGCCAAGAAGATTATGAAAGAAATGCATGACAGTAGTAGAAACTTCACAAATAATGAGTTGAAGGAAATAACTGAACTGAACTTCATTTGATTTATCACAACAGACTACCTCCACATTATAACAACCGCATTCATTTCTTTCTCAGTTTACTCGTATAATGACTTTCTAAAATTTCAAACCGGGGTGTCAAGTAAAATGAAGCAGTAGATGATACAAAAACAGCTATACTCATCTCTTTGCAAACAACTTTTGTATATCGTCGTTAATATGACGAGGGTCAACAACGCGGTTCGTAAGTCCTGCATGTTGTTAAGAAGAAATCTTGCTCGTCTGTCTCGAAAATTACTATATAGGTCACAATTATCCCTCATAATTGAATGCAGAATTCACGGTAGCCTTCAACTTACTTTACTTTTTCGTGTCTGGACATCATAACCGTTTTTCCCAAAGTTAAAAAAAAATAGTCGATATCTCTTCCTGTCCATAGGTTTTCAAGTGTTGTTAAAAACTGGCACTGCTTGCGAGCATAGAGGTGATCAATGTCCTGCGGTTCTCAACACTCACGACAATGATTTGCTCTCAGACCCCACTTATACATGCCAGCTTTTACTGGCGTCACTCCTGTTCTTATACGGTTGAGGGTTCTCATTTTCACCTAGTACAATTTTATGACAGAAAGGTCTTCCTCAGAGGTTGGGTATCAGTATGCAGGACCTTCATTTGTGCGATTTAGAAAAGAAATCCTAGAAATTAGCCATCTAGGTGGAGGGGTTGGTAGCCCAAACGTTACGTGCTCTCATCGTACAAGGGTATAAGAAAGGAGCCTACCAGAAGACTGCTATTCAAAGAACAATCGGGCGTACCTTGGGCAACGTCAGTGGAATTTAAATCACTGACGTCCAATCCTATCGCCACCGGACATAAGGGGAAGATGTAGCCTTTAAACTTCGAGAAGATTTGCTAATAAAAATATAACATTTGTGTTTTAATTTCTTCACAGGAAACTAACCAAGTTAAATTGTTGTTTAAACATAATATTTGGACAAATGTATTCTCTGCCTTCGTCTTTGGTATGCTGTGAAGAATTTTCCGTGCCCAGACAAACTTCGTTCATTTATAAGATTTGTATCAGCAAAGTAGAAGTTGTAAATGAGATAGTTACATTAAGTCGAACATCAAAGCAAGAATCAATTAATATACAGAAAAATTTAACGATTATTAAGTAATATAATATGGAGTCATAGTTACAGTTATGTGGAAGTTTCGATAATTGGTTTCCTGCAATTTCTCTAAATCACTCCAGCCGAATGAAGGATGGTTACCTCACAAAGACCACGGCCGAACTCCTTGTGTTTCCAGATTTGTCAAGACTGTTTTCGGGAAACCATGGAAAACTGAAATCTGAATGGCTGAGCTGGCAGTTAAACCTGCGGCTTCCAAAATGGCGAGCATACGAAAATCTAACCAAATCATAATGTTGAAAGTCAATATGGTTACCACTGAAAAACTCAGGTGAAATTTCGAATGATCGATAACAGCACTTTCTCTGTATCATTATATATATCTATATATACTCTGTGGTAATTATATTTTCTTATTGCTGTTGTCATTCTTCAGACTGAAGAAAGTTGGCGAGAAGATCACCAGGAATCATATTTCGGCTAGCTTTAATCATGTGTTGTGCGGATAGTTAGCCAAAGCTCACAAAAAATGATGTACTATGAATGCGTTGTATCACCTTCAAAGAACTCTTTATTCACTTTCCACTGGGATGAGTAAATAAGTCGGGAACATTGTTAGAGGTATTTCCTGTCCGAGGTGCAATTTGAACTTCAGCCAACCTAGTCGAAAGCCAATGACTCAATGTAAATTGGGTCTCGGCGACGATTCTGGCGAGGCTGAACCGGGCGTGTCGTGGAGAAAGTGCAGCGGCAGACTCTCGGCCAGTACTTACCCTATCAGATAGAACACGGTAACGGTCACAGGTTGTCTGCCACTGTCTCGAAACTCAAGGAGGCAGGGAAATAAGCGAGACGTAGAAATAAGGCTTTCTTTTTTTTGGGGGGGGGGCATACTACCACTCTCTCGCCTTGAAGAGCAAAATGTGTAACAGCGTAAAAATGAAGGGAACTAACCGGCCTTAGAGAAATCATACAGCATATCGCATGGCCATCGTCAACTACAATAATTTGAAATAAAGTGGCAGGTTTTTAAGCATAAAATTGAGTAATGATACGCGCAGAGTGAGAATCATGCCAGATCTCACGAACCCCAAAACGTCATTGGTTCGAATCCCTGACTTGGAAGGGATTTTCTGAGGCCTTTAACTCGAACTTCATCTCTGGCTCAGCTTGCGGTGTAGTGTGAAGTACGCCACAACGCTTCTGTGGTTCTGATTCTACGTTGAATTGTAGGTCCCCTATACCCGCGAGTTAGGCTAGGCGGCTACGATAGCGGCAGATTTCTCAGTCGGTTAGAAACCCTGTCACCTGGTCATTACGGCCAGACGAATTTACTTCAGTAGTTAAGTTACGCTAAACAGCTCGACGATTAAGAGCCATACGAGTTAACTAACTGAGGATATATCCGCTTCAGAAGCTCATTTATCGTTGCCAGGGTTATATAGTTTGCTCTTCATAATTGTTAATCTTGTGTATAAGACATGTTTTTAGAATAATGAAAATATTACCCTGCAAGTTGCTCGAAACACACAAAGCACATGTTTCGGAACATAGTATTGATTATATTAGCAAACAGAAGAATATTGTATTATGGACGCAAACCTCAAATCCAGCAACACATAAGTTATATTCGAAAGCCACCGTGAAGCAATTACAAGATAATAATGAGGTAACGTCTAGTTTAAGGTAGTTTCAAGACTTTGTCAACGGGACGGGTCACTCCGCTCCCGCTTCTCATTTATGACATATCAGCATCAGGAGGAACGTATGAGCATTAGCGAAGTACTTCCACGCGCCACCCTTTTGTCCTGAAAGCTGGATGTCGGGAATGCTCTCTTGAAGAACCGCTACAAGAGGCAAACAATGAAAACCATGGGAGGCGTTTGCAGACAAACCAGATCGGCTAGAATTCAGGTGGACTCCCTACAAAAGTGACTCCGGCAGTGAAATTGGTCTTTTTTTATTTACATTCTAATTTCCGGCCAATTGAAATTGAAATGATTATGTTTACAGAGCAATTATGTTATGTAATTTAAAGGAAAATGACAATTATTACAGTCTATTTTAATACTCCAAGTCGACGGTACTTACCCGCACACATAATTTTCTCAGTCTAAATTATGTACTAAAATACCATGAAGAAGCATCGATAGTGCTGTTCGTAGTAAGAAGAAAACATTTAACAAAATACTTTTTTATCTGCATATACATAAAAAAAATTATTGCATCTATGTCTCATATTTCCTTGTTTCAATGAGGCTATCAATAACTAGCAATAAGCAACTACTGACACTATTGTCGGTGTGTCAATAAAAATGCAGTTTTAGTACCCATTGAGAGTTCAGGTATCTCACCGACGGGATCAGAAACAAACTGCTTGGCTACGCGCAGCCTGTTCTTGCAGAATGGTGTAACTCCACATGCAAACAGCCAGTTGTTACGTCAGCCAGTATCAAACCAACGTCAGTGGGCAAACTGGAGTGAGTCAGAACTACTTGTAACAACTTCCGCCATTTTATTTATTTATTTATTTATCAATCTTGTTCCATGGATCCCTGCTGAGGAAATACCTCTGGGATGTGAAACATGTCATTGTTGATACATATACACATAATATGAGTCATATCATAGTAAATATATACATATTTTACAAATACAAGAAATAATAATAAACATACATTTTTGCAACTGAGTTTTGCAAACGTCATAATGAGTACAATTAATTATTTTCTTCAAATTCTTGAATGGAGTAGAAGGAGTTGCCAATAAGATAATCTCTAAGTTTTTGTTTGAATACATCTTTATTATCTGAAAGCTGTTTTATACGATTAGGTAGTTTATTAAACAGATGTATCCCAGAATAATTAACTCCTCTTTGTACTAATGACAGAGATGTTTGTGTTTTATGCAAGTTATTTCTGTTTCTTGTATTGAAACTGTGTACCTGTGAATTAGGTGTAAACAGGTTAAAATTTTCTATGACAAAGCTCATGAGAGAATATATATACTGAGAATACATTGTAAGAATATTCAGTTTCTTAAAGAGTTGTCTGCAAGAAGTTCTTGGTTTTACCCTACACAGAAACCTAATAGCTCTTTTCTGTGCTATGAAAACTTTTTTACTTTGTGAAGAGTTTCCCCAAAAAATTATGCCATATGACATTACTGAATGAAAATATGAGTAGTACACCTGTTTCATTAATTCTAGATCTGCTGTTAGAGAAAGTGTTCGTATTGCAAAGGTGGCACTACTTAACTTTGCCAGTAGTGTAGTGATATGATCATGCCAACAGAGTTTCTGATCTATTTTAATACCAAGAAATTTTATACTCTCTGTTTCTAAGATTGTGTTGTTTTTATAGTTTATACATATATCTGGCTGTGCATAGTTTTTTGTTTTAAACCTAATATAATGTGTTTTTTTCAAAATTTAATTTTAATGAATTTGCCTTAAACCAATTTGCTACTACTCTAAGTACTTCATTTACATTAAATTCTATAGTACTGTTTGGTGTTTTACGCACAGTAAGGTTAGTGTCATCTGCAAATAAAACACTCTTAACTTCGTCGGATAAATTTCCAGGAAGGTCATTAATGTATAACAGAAAGAGGAGGGGACCTAAGACAGAGCCTTGTGGAATTCCATGTTTTATTTTCTCCCAGTCTGATGAAGCATCTTTACTTATTTTAGAATCAAAAATTGAAACTTTTTGCATTCGGCTTTCAATGTATGATTTAAACCATTTACCTGCGGTCCCAAAAATACCATAGTATTCCATTTTTTTCAAAAGTAATTCATGATTTACACAGTCAAATGCTTTTGCAAGATCACAAAATATTCCTACAGGATTCATTTTATTATTCAGTTCCTCAAATGTGTTATTTAAAAATGAATATATAGCCATTTCTATGGATGATCCTTTTTGAACCCAAATTGTGAATTAGTTAGGATATTATAGTGTGTAACATGTTTTATTACTCTTCTATACATGACTTTTTCAAAAACCTTTGAGAATGTTGAAAGTAATGAAATGGGACGATAGTTGTCTACACATGTTACTTCTCCTTTTTTAAATAATGGTTTTACAACAGCATATTTTAGTCTATCGGGAAAAACACCTTGTATTAAGGATTCATTACAAATGTGAGCAAGTACATGACTGATACAGTCTGAACATCTTTTCAGTAATTTACTTGAAATATTGTCATAGCTGGAAGAATTTTTAGGTTTTAATTGTTTAATGAGTTTATTTATTTCTGAGACTGTTACTGGTGGCAATTTCATCTCCACAAAGCTATTTGGGAAAGCAGTCTCAAGAAGCCTTAGAGCACTATGTGGGGATTGCTTTTCTATGCCTAATTTATCTACTACTGACGTAAAATGTTTGTTAAATATTTCACAAACTTCCCCTACTTCGCTATACACATATCCATTTTGTTCTATTTTTATGTCCTTAGAGTGATTTACAGTTTTTCCTGTTTCAGTCTTTATTATATTCCATATTGTTCTCATTTTATTGTCTGAATTTTCTATTTTCGCCGATATGTACCTGTTCTTGGCCTTCCTTATTACATTTCTTAGTATTTTAGAATAAAGTTTATAGTGAACTTTCAGCGCATAGTTATCCGATTCTCTCATTTTTAAATAAAGGTCCCTCTTTGTTTTACTAGAGATTCTAATACCCTTTGTTATCCATCCCATGCCCAGTTCATTGTTTGGAGTGTTGAGAATTTTCCTTTTTTTGAAACTACCTTCAAAAAGTGTTAGAAATATATTCAGAAAGGAATCAAATTTCGCATTAACACCCTGCGCATTATATACTTCTAACCAGTTTTCATTGTTTAAGGTATCTATGAAGTGTTTTATATTATTTTCACTAATATTTCTTCTATAAACCCAGCTTTTCTTTATCTGTTTAACAGTGTTCCTGGACTCGATACATAATAGCTGGGCATCATGATCTGAGATACCATTTATTACTGGATGTATGCTGTAATTACTGCACTGAGAAATATCCATAAAAAAATTATCAATTGCAGTCCTGCTATTATTTTGTATTCTCGTAGGAAAATTTACAAGTGCTGTTAAGTTAAAAGACAACATCAAGGCTTCCATATCTAATCTATCATTGCTGTGATTCAGAAAGTCAACATTGAAATCTCCACATAATACTATTTGTTTGCTATTTGTAAAACTTAGTAGCAAAGACTCTAAATGAGATAAAAACAGTCTGAAATTACCTGAGGGGGCCCTGTAAATTGCTATCACTATCAGCTCTTCCTTATCATATTCTAGTTTAGTAACACAACATTCAAAGTGTTGTTCTATACAATACTTACTTACAACTACACTACTGCATTCAATATTATTTTTAACAAAAATGGCAACTCCCCCTTTCTCCATTTTACATCTGCAGAAATGAGAGCTTAATTTAAAATTTGGGATGTACAGCTGAGATATTCCTTATTACCTTCACTTGGTACCAGTTTTTTACCACAATTGACATCCTGCAACTCTGTCAATGACGTTAAAGTCCCGCCATTTAGTACGTGGAAGGAGAGGACGGAGCCACTTCAAATTAGGCCACATTCGGTCTTACGAGTATTGTGCATTTTCATAGTAATTAAGTCGAATTATGTGATAGTACGCGAATGTCGTCTTAAGAACAGCATAACACATACAAAGTATTGAAGAAACTGCTCGGCTTTGAAGACAACACGTTAAATAGCATAAAAAGTCAAATAACATTTTTACCTGCGCATACGAACTCAAGTAATTTTTGGATATGCAGGATATCGAATTTAATAAGTCTGCAAGATAAACAACTGCTCTCTGAAATAATCACTCCTCAATTTTAGTTACATTCTGATGTCTTCCGTGTGTTTTCCATTTGATGATCAACATTTGTTGTAAATATAAATCAAATTATGCATTTGAAAACTCTTTGCTTTTAATTTAATTAATTGTCTTGTAACTTTTATTTGCCTTTAGATTTCTGTTTCTTATAATTTTAATTTTTTTGTATTGTTTCAGAAAACCAACACATATCAATCATGGAAAACAACAATTATAAACATAATCTTAGTCAACAATGAATTGAAATACTACATTATTAATTAATTTTTGACATCCTGATATGACAGCCTACTTTCGCTTCAGTCAATATTCTATCCCTTATCATGAACTCCCGAGGACCACTAACAGTGAAATGGAGAATCTCGTACGTCCCACATTGAGAGTCGCTGTTCTTTGGAGCAATGTCAACGGTGACACCTCACCACAGTCGTCTCGTTCATAAAGTAGGCGTGGTCGATCACTGCATTGTCCATGGTGAAAGGTAATGCCGGAAATTATATATTCACGGCACACTCTCGACATTGTGGATCGAGGAATGTTTAATTTCCGAAATGGAATGCCCCAAGCATCTAGCACCAAATACCATTCCGCGTTCAAAGTCTGTTAATTCATGTTGTAACGTCACGACTGACGATAGTACAAATGTAATCTCCGACACATCGCGGCTCATTTATACGTCTTTCCCGCGAAGTTACCATCATCTGAATATTTAAATCTTCTATCCCATGACTTTTGACACTTGAGTGTAAATAAATATTTGAGATAAGAAACAGATTTTTTGTCAGGTCAATAAATTCTTACCTAGCCCTCATAGATAGTTAATAATATGACGTAAATACGGAACTTTTCTTTTTTTTTTGCGGTCGTCAGTCTTTAGACTGGTTTGATGCAATCCTCCATCCCTTCCTATCATGTGCTAACCTCTTCATTTCTACATACCCCTTACAACCCACGTCCTCAAATATCTGTTTCATATATTCTAATCTCTGTCTACCTCTACAGTTCTTACCTTCGACTGTTCCCTCCACTAACAAATTAACCAATCCAGCATGTCTCAAAATATGACCTACCAGCCTGTCTCTTCTTCCTGTAAGTTTCTTCCATAAACTTCTTTTCACACCCATCATTTACAAAACTCGTTCATTTCTTACTTTGTCTGTCCACCTAATTTTCAGCATTCTTCTGTAGCTCCACATTTCAAATGCTTCAAGTTTCTTTCTTTCCGGTATTCCTATAGTCCATGTTTCGCTACCGTAAAGTGCTGTACTCCACACATAGAGTTTAAAAATGTTCTTTCTAATTCCTAGATCAATATTTGAAACTAAAAGGTTTCTCTTTTTCATGAATACTCTTTTTGCTAGTGCTATTCTGCTTTTAACATCATTCCTGCTTCGGCCATCGGTTATAATTTTACTTCCCAAGTAACAGAACTCACTCACTTCTCCTATTGCTCCCGATCCTATTTTTATATTTAATCTGCTAGTATTGGTATCATTTCTGCTACATTTCATCACTTTTGTCTTACTTTGATTTATATTCAGTCCAAAATCTTCCTTCAGTATTTTGTTCATGCCATTCAATAACTTCTCAATATCCTCAGCCCTCTCTGCTAACAAGACAATGTCATCAGCAAATCGTAGCATACTGATTTTTTCTCCCTGAAAACTTATGCCACATGGAAATTTTTCTTTGACTTTCTTCGTTGCTTCTTCTACATACAAGTTGAATATTAACAGGGATAGACTACAACCTTGTCTCACACCCTTTTTAATTGATGCATGTCTCTCATGATTCTCTACTTTTATTACAGCCACTTGATTCTTATATAGTTTATAGAGTATTCTTCTGTCTCGATACTTTAGACCTGACGTCTTTAAAATTTTGAACATCTTGTCCCACCTAACATTATCAAAAGCTTTTTCTAAATCAACAAATGCCATAAAAGTATCTTTGTTTTTCTTGATCCGCCCTTCAAGTATTAATCTTAAAGACAGAATTGCTTCCCTTGTACCGCGATTTTTCCTAAACCCAAACTGATCTTCACCTACTATCTCTTCTACTACCCTTTCCATCCTTCTGTATATTATTCTGGTCAGTAATTTTGAAGCATGTGATGTTAGACTAATGGTGCGATAATTCTCACATTTGTCGGCTTGTGCTTTCTTTGGAAGTGTGAAGATGATATTTTTATTAAAATCAGTTGGAAATTCTCCTGTTTCATAACTTTTTGATATCAGCTTGAATAATCTTTCGATTCATTCCTCTCCTAGAGATTTAAGAAGTTCTTCAGGGATCTCATCAATTCCAACTGCCTTATTTACTTTCAAGTCATTCAGAGCTTTATTAAATTCTGTCCTCAAAACAGGATCTCCTAAGTCATCAATGTCGACATCGCCTTCCTTTTCCGATACACTATTGTTCATGTCGTCCCTATCATACAGTTTCTCAATGTATTCCTTCCATCGGTTAGCTCTATCTTCTGAGCGGCAGTTTTAATGTTCATACCTCTTTTCTTCATTTCTCCAAATACTGTTTGATCTTTCTGTATGCAACATCTACTTTTCCTACGACCATTTCCTTCTCTACTTCTTCACACTTTTCTTGTAGCCATTTTTCTTTTGCTATTTTGCATTTCCTATTTATTTGATTTCTAAATTGCCTGTACTGCTCTCTTCCTGCTTCATCCTGGGCATTTTTGTACCTTCTCCTCTGATCCATCAGCTGCAAAAATTCTTCTGTGATCCAAGGTTTTCGGGCAGCTTGTTCCCTAAAGCCTAATGTTTCTTTACCAGCTTTCATTATTTCGGTCTTTAATGCATTCCATTCGTCCTCTGCTGAGCTCCTTTCTCAGTTACTTCTTAGACCTAAGTCTACCATTTCTGCAAATTTTTCTCTTGTGCTAGATTGTTTCAGTTTATTCACTGCCAGTCTGTTCTGCTTATGTTGCTTCCTTATTCGCTGGAATTTCAGCCTGCACTTCATTACTATCAAATTATGGTCCGAGCCTATGTCTGCTCCTGGGTACCCTTTACAGTCTAGAACTTGAGTCCTGAATCTCTGTTTGACCATGATATAATCTAGCTGATATCTGCCTGTATCCCCAGGACGTTTCCAGGTGTATATTCTTCTTGCATGGTTCTTAAACAGTGTGTTCGCCACTACTAGCATATATATTTCACAAAATTCTAGCAACCTGCTTCCTCGCTCATTTCTTTCTCCTAGACCGAAACTTCCTACAGTATTCCCCTCTTTTCCTTCTCCCACTACTGCATTCCAATCACCGATGATTATTAGATTTTCCTCCCCTTTCACATATTGGATTAATTCTCCAATTTCAGCGTATATTTTTTCTATTTCTTCATCATCTTCCTGTGACGTTGGCATATATACTTGTACTAATGTGGTTGGGACAGGCTTAGTTTCTAACCTCATCAAAATAATCCTGTCACTAAACTGTTCATAATAACTCACCCGTTTCCCTACTTTCTTGTTCATTACAAATCCTACACCAGTGACTCCATTGACAGCTTGTGTGCTAATTATCCTGTGTTCCCCAGACCAGAAATCCTGTGCGTCCTTCCATTTAATCTCACTAATCCCAACAACATCTAACTTAAGTTGTTCCATCTCCCTTTTTAAGTTTTCTAACTTACCTGCCCTATTCAGACTTCTAACATTCCACGCTCAGACTCGTAGAATGTTTCTATCCATTCTGATGACTCCTCCCTGAGCAGTCCCCACCCGGAGATCCGTTTGGGGGACTATTTTACCTCCGGAATATTTTACCCAGGAAGAAGCCTTCATGATATATGTAATTTGAGAGGATTACATGTCCTCGGGATACCCTTTGGGTCTTTAATGCAGTAGTTTCCCGTTGCCTTCTGCATCCCCATGCCGTTGATCATTTCTGATTCGGAACATTAGAGAACGCGAACATTAACCGTAACACTTCTTCAAGATGTTGACTTGAAAGCTCTTGATTACATTTTGTTGAATTGAAATCTGAACAGAAACATAAGAGAAATGCGTGGAGAAAATCAAATGGTTACTTTAACTAAACTTAAATTCCAATGAAAATGATTGCAAAGGTAAAAACCTAGAAAGCTCTTCTATCTATTTTTAAAGTATTTGCATGGTTTTAAACGGGGTAGATCGGACTACGTCTGTTACATAAACTTTGAACTGAGAATAAACTTTATAAATCTGAAATGCAATGAAAACAGAATGATAATTCAGGTAATTACCACTAATAACAGCAGCATACAAAATTTTAGGCTCACAGACAGCGAGAAAAATCGCGAACGTGCTGAGGTAGGTTTCCGCTTTACTATTGTCATAAGCCTGCATAGGCATTCTTTATTTATATTTTTCACCACCTCCCTTGATAACTTATTTCATTCCTTAATTCCCCTATCTTCATATATATATAAAGATGAATGTATGTGTTTGTTTGTTCTTCATACAAATCCACACTTTTAATCCGATCTCGTTGAAACTTTTCACACATATCCTTTGAAACAAGGAGAAAAGTACGTAATGTCCACATTTGGTTGAAAATTTTCCCGTCATATTGTCATGTAATTTTAAAAAACTACAGAAACGAACATAGACCGACGCTTAGGATGTGTAAGACTCTGTAGTTACTTACAGTATCGCGGGCTGGTAGCTCCGTGGTTAACGCGTTTGTTTGCTAATGTTTGTACCGTCGTCACAGGTTCAAGTCCCGATGGAAGAAAAGATTTTTAAGAATTGTTTTTGATCGTATGACCTATGCCTGGACGGTCAGTCTTTCGGATTCCATCTATATATATATTATATAAAGATAAATGTGTGTACGTTTGTTTGTTCTTCTTAAAAATCCACAGTTTTCACCAGATCTCGATGAAACGTTGCACACTTATCCTTTCAAGCAAGGAGAAAAATACTGTCTACATTTGGTTGAAAAATTTCCCGTCGAATCGAAGTAGTCCGGTTCAAATCGGGCAATTATGGGGCGAAAAATTCGTAATTAAAATGACAGAAATGTTGCCGGAAATTTCGTGATTTAAAGTGTGTCGATATTCCGCAGTATGCCACTATACTATTTTCTGTGCAAGTAATACATATTGTCATATAATTTTGAAAAATTACTGAACGGCGTTAGACAGACACGTAGGATGTGTAAGTCTCTGTACTACCTGCGCACACAGCGGTTTGGTAGCTCAGTGGTTAAAGCGCTTGCTTCCTGATGCTTGGAGGGTGGCCTCCGGTTCAAATCGCCGTGAAAGCGAAGGTTTTTAAATATTTTTTTTATCGTATGAGTCACGCCTGGACCGTCGTTTGTTTTGATTAAATGTTAAAGACTAGATTTCATAAATTTAGGGCTGCGATGCGAAGCAAATCGTAGGTAATCTAGCAGTACAGTAAGTGTACACTTTTTTAAGTTATATTGATCCCTCAGGAGTTGTTAATCACGCAGTCACTGTGTGTATGATCTGCACTAATAATGCTATAAATGCGAAAGTAAATCTGTCTTTTTATTACATTTTGACGACTAAATGGCTATACCGATATTGATGGAATTGGACAAGAAAATACTTTCTATCTGTAGGAAGGACACAGGACACATTTTCGGTATGAATAACGGTTGTAGTCACGAAATTTTGAGAACTTACCGAATGGTGACAAAGAGACGGATGTGTGTTTAGACTGTAATAATACGTCCATTTCTCAAGCGGTGCTTCTCACTCATTATGTTAGTGTATGATTTGTTAGTAAATTTCGTTTGGAAACAAGACGTATTATTTAGTATAGATGTCGATTCTCTCTGTACTATTAGTTTGTGTCTGTTTAAATATTTCTGGAACCAGTTTATTATTTCTTCTTTTTTGACATGCCTCGCGGGCGTAAACTGGCCTAAGGTATAGCTCTAGCAGAACACGAGCAGCTAAAGTTATTAGAACCCAAGAATCGGATGCTATGCTGAAGAAAGAAAAAAAGACCAAGCTGAAATAAAGCTGCCCTTATTTAACCTCCCTGCCTCCCCACCCTCCACAACCCCGCACCTTCGTTTTTTCCACTTTTTTAAAAATATGTTGGAAATTGATTCTCTTCATGAGACAGGTTAGACTTTAGAATGATATAGTGATGGCTTTCCTGTCATACTATGCCGATTCGGTGTTGTTTGGGACCAATCCTACATTACCAACAGCTTTCTATATTCAATTCTGCCAACGAAATTCTTAAACCACGCGTACGAAGTCGGAGGTATCAGCTAGTCTGCAAATAAAGCTCTATCGCTCCTTCAAATCAAGTGCGATGTTGAGCTCTTTTTAATGTCATTCGAGTTCAGTATGTGGGATAACAACCATAGAGGTTGATTAATCTGTGATTTATATCGTAGGCAAAAGATTATCTCTGAGTTTATAATTAGTGTGTTTTTTTGTTGGTTGTTATGGAGAGAATATATTGATAAGTCGAGTCTGAAGTGTGAAGATTTTCTTTCTCAATCAAAGAAAGTATAATTGTAAATGGCTTAGTGACATCAATAAATGTTTTCTTTTAATTGAAAAAAGTTGAATATGATGCAGATGAATTATTAAATCAAGCAAGCTAATGTTAGATATTTTGGTGAGTGTTCAAAATTCAATACGGGCTGAAGGAAACGAGAGTGTAACCTTGCAATTTTGGCGAAGCCTCGACCGGACAAAAGTTACAGGAAATAAAAGTATCACCTTGCAAGTATAGGGTAAAGGTAAAACATTGAAAAGGATAATATTGTAATGAAATGGGTTTTACATGGAACCTAGTAACTCTCATTAATTTTTTCATGGCTCACGTTATACAAATGCACATTTTTTTTTAATGCTGCTTTAATTAAATATCTTCGTATTGTGATTATGGATTTGTTGACTAGCTATCATTCTTAATTCTACACGAAAATTACATAAATAAAAGTGTTTCTTTCTGGCACCTGCTTGTTGAATATTTTGTTTTACCAGTGGTTCGCTGGAGGCTAGGCTCACGATAAGCATGCTTACAATTACAGAACAGACTATAACAAAGGCTCTAGATGCAGAGGTGGATGTAACTGCAAATTCTACTGTAGCAAACTTAACAAATTAAAATAAGAACTACATCCGCTTAATTTTTCATAAACAATTAATTGTAAAATCCAAATAACAATACACAATAAAAATAAAACAATAAGTTTTCATCTTTTATTTTACTCATGAAGATGGTGATAAATTGTAATCAAAAGAGTCGTCCACACCAATGCGTATTACAGAAAGGTATCTTCTCCACCACTTCTCGACATTTTCTTGCGCTAGTAAATGTTATCTAGTCTCTTCAGTTTGCAGACAGATTTCCTGGGACTACGTCGACAGGGCCTGGACGAAGCTGGCCAGCTTGCGGCTCGTCTCGAAGATGGCGATTTCTTGCCGGATGTGGGACAGAGCCTCCTGTGTCAGCCACGACACTTGCTGCGAGAACAAACTACCATCAGGAAGCCGAGTTCAATTCGTAAGGAAGCAGAGCTTTGGTTGTATTTTGGCCTTAGGCCAAAGTTTTTTTAGTGGAAACTGAATCTTAACTAATGTTACAATGACGACAATAGTGGCATCAAAATGCTGTGAGGGTATTTTATAAGGATACTATTAGAAATATCAACTATAAAAGCATTGGTGAGTTTCTGAAGAGAGCGGAAACTACTGTAATAAAAAGGGGGCAAGAATATATTTCGAAGTTTTAAAATCACAGGAAACGTATAAAGTGCCATAAGGATGAAAACTCAAAATAAATCCTTAAATTTGTAGAAATTTTATTGGATATTACTGAAAAGATCAACTTACTTCCGAGAAATCATAATGTGTAACTTACATAAACGAGGAGGAATAAAATAAATCTATGGTCATTTCTAGGATAGTATAGGCGTAACTTTAAAAAAAAAACCTCATTAGAAAATTAATTTAGTAAAAGCATAGTGCTAATCATTTTTTACCAATTTGACGATCGTTCAATAACTTTAACCCATTTTCAGAAAATCAGTTGACATACGTAAATTTCTAAACCCCACATTGTATCGAAAATATCTTCTTCTAACTATAACTATAAAACGAAAAAGGGATAAGTTTGTGCTAGAAAAACTCATGAACTACTGAACATATTTCAATGGATGTTTCACCGTTTGAAAGCATAGAATCTCAATTGATCTGTTTGATATGTCTTATGTTTAAACGTTACATAACGCCGGAGCATTAAATGAGATTCTGAAGGTATAGTGAGTAATACCAAAGATGGAACCACTAGATGTTTCTTACAACTACAATGTCTCTGACCATAGCAATAAAAGCAGTTTCAATACACCACTCTAAACACAACTTGAAATATTCTTCCCTTTATTTTGGGGTATTCAGTTTTTAAATGCAACAGATGGTCGTATTGAATGCGAGAAACTAATAGCGAAATAACAATAGAGGTTTTCTTTGATCACGTTCTCTGTCAGCACAATTACAGTGTATCTGGCTATCATATCTACTGTTCTGTTCACAATGAAAACATTAATTTATTTACGATAATAATGTAATTCTGGATAGATTATATTCAGTCTTACAGGTAACACCAATACTAGAATTTACCTGGAATTTGAGATAGCACTGTAAATAACGATTAATATTGCTTTTATTCTTTTACTATCGATAATGTTTTTCAGTAATTCATTTTCGATACATCAATAAAAGCCTGAATATCTAGCGTTTGGAACACAAAGTATATTCATTCTGTTAACAGTAATTAACAGCACCATGTATTAGACCTTTAGGATATTGGCTTTAGGAAAACTGAACGTTTTCGTATTACATTCTGCGCTACACATGTTAGTTTCTGACAAAATCGAGCTTTTATTTTACTCTATTTAAGTTCTTGAGATATCGAATGTCAGCTAAAATATCTGGCACTTGGAGCTGAAAGAAGATTCGTACCCATATCCGCAGCAGGTCTCCAAGGTGAAAAAAAAAAAAAAAAAACGGCCATCCTGATCTGGGTTTTCCATGGTTTCCCTAGATCGCTCCAGGCGAATGCTGGGATGGTTCCTCACAATAGCCCATGGGCGCCACCTGCCATATCCCGTATATCCCTTCCAAACCATTACCTTTCCTGATAGGTGCAATGCACCCTCCGCCAAACACTTTTGGTGAATCGCGGAGTAATAGTAATAGTAATAGTAGAAGATTCATTCTATTCACGGTAATTAATGCTTAGGCTGATAATGTCTAATATCAATAAAATTTTGTATTAAACCTTTATTGTTGGAAATAAAAACAGTCTAGGACAATCTAACATGTTCTCGTACAACATTTTGCGGGTAAATCTATGCCAACTATACCGGGCAACGCCTGGAACTCCGCTAGTGTATATACATACCGGTATATCACATAGCGCAATAGCGTGTAGCCCTTGTTAACCAGCTGGGAATATCGTTTTGACGCCACATTTTGTTAGTCCCCCTTCACGTCTGTTTATAGGTTTACTCTCTTTGTATCACTCTCTCGACTAGTTCCTGTACGTATTGCTTCCATCGGTAGGTTTTTTCCTCCAGTTTTGAGAGAAGTTTTTTTTATTAAAACCTTTGAACCAAATAAACATTTTTTTTCTAATTTGATGTTTCTATGAACAGGATTTACTCTAATCATTTCCCTTCTTCTTCACATTAACCTTAATTTTTCATCGGCTTTCATACATATTCCGTTAATTTGTTTCCAAAATGTATATATTTGATGTCTCCATGCTTCTTCAGCATTTTTGCGCCTTCTGCACTGATTTCTTCTGTGATCCAAAGTTTTCGGAAAGAGTATTTCTTCACGCCCATTGCGCCTTGAACCAGATTTGATTATGTCCCACTTCGATACATTTCCTTCAGTTGAATTTCCATCACAGTATTACTAAGACCCATGTTTAAAGTCTCTATGAGTTTCTGTTTCATGTGAAATTCGTTTGTCAAGTATAAATCAATTCTGCTTGAACTGCGTTGCTTCCTACTTTAGTCCATTACTGTCAGAGTGTGGTCAAAGTCAGTATCAGTGCCTGGGTACGTTTTACCGTGCCGAACATTGTTTTTGTAGCTTTGTGTAACTACAATATAAGTGATATCTGCTTATATCTCAGAACGATTCATGTATATATTCTTGATTCAGAAAGAATAATTTTTTTTTTTTTTTTTTTTTTTTTTTTTTTTTTTTTTTTTTTTTTTTTTTTTTTTTTTTGCAAAATTCTAACATTCTGCTGCCTCCATCATTTGTTTCTTCTAGACTGAAATATCGTGCAATTTTCCTTTCCTTCTAGTATCTCAGTTGCCTATGATTATCAGATTTTCCTGATTCTCACTATTGCTTTAGTTTTAGGACTTCAACAAATATCTTCTCTGGTGTCCTGAAGTAGGCAATTACACATTTCTAAGGTAGATCGTGCCTCCATAGCTTCTATCCTCATGAAAATGATTCTGCCACTGAACTCTTGATAACAAATCACTCGTTTTCCTATTATTTTATTGTTTGCTATGATTACTTTCCTTTTTTTTAAGCCGACACCAACTAAATAAACCGTTCTGTACCGCTGGTGACAAGATTTGAATCTCCGGAAATCACGTATTTTCAAGATCACTATGATGCTATTATAATCCCACGGTGCCCATATCCCGCATAAAATAGAATTTTTTTACTCCAGAATTGTTTTTTTAATTAACAATCATTAATGTGTAGTATCTTAATATCCTATCAATTTTTCAGACCGTTCACAAGTTTCACAACGTCAGTATTGTTGTTCGTCAGCTGGGCTCAAAGATGGCATAGTCTAGTGACCCTGCGAAGGTATTCGGCAGAGGAACGAGTGAACCCCAACTTTTTATCGAGGAAACCGCAGTGCACACACGAAATAATGATGGAAGGATGCGTGTGGCACAGCGTTAATCGTGAAACGCGCGGTCCTTCAGTCAGCTGTAAATTCTGTAAAAACACTTCTGGCTTTGACAACAGTTTTCAGAGGCGCAGATTTTCGATGCGCTGTAGGGTGCTGATATAATTTCTCTTTTAATGAAAAAATTTACCCCTTTTACTAACTTGTCGACCGCTGGTGGTATCATGCTTTTGGGAGGTACTAAAGGGATAAGTTAACTGCAGTTTTGACAGTCTTTGTTTTAACACTCCTCTCATCCGCTGATCATCTGTCTCAGCCAGAAGAAACGCGACAACATGCTACCGTCATCATGGAAATCATGAAATATCAAAATTATGTTTGAATTCAGATCTGAAGAAGTAAAATCTCCACGATCTGGAACGATGCGGCATGCTAAAAAATACAATTTGCATTTCGTAACAGAAAAAAGTACTTGTGATTGAAAGTAATATGTCAGGAGAATTATGTTACTGGAAGTGTTCAAGCACTTAGGAAATGGAGTTAGCAGAGGTAACTGAACAACTTAGCACAAATACTTACAATACTTGAACTACTCTTCTGCTGCCATCCAGATGAAATACGCGATTTATTAGCGACCATTGCAGAACTTCCAGTAAGTGATTTTCGCGTTGTTGTCTTGATGCCACCTGTTTGCAAACTGTTCTCACCTGCAACCTTGTCCGTAAAACTCGCTTTCGGCTTACTGGCCACTTCTTTTTCTTCAAGTGTCGTCACCTCTTGCACTTCGTCCTTCGCTCCACATTCGACAATAGTCTCTTCATTCGGTGATTCTAGAAGTTTCGGAGAAGGAGAAATCATGTCGCTAGAGAGAAGTGTGCTTCTGGATTGATTTCTGTCGCCCAAAGAGCAGTTATCCTCCTGAGCCTTTTTCCCCCAGTTAATTTTGCTTCTAGCAGACATTCGTCTTTTGTCTGCTGCCGTCATGCTGACAACACTTCTTTCCATACCCCCTGTAATTTTGTCCGTCCGTCCTACCCAAGACAAGGTTCTTCTTGTATGCGTTGACGGGCGCCTGTCACTAAGATTCAGCCACAAAAGGGATGACATGTTTGAGCCTGGCAAGGAAAGACGGCTGCTAGAAGACCTCTGTGCCGTGTTCGTTTCGGAGGATACATGGCTACGTATCTCTTCGATAATCTTCTCGAGGCTGGGGTTTCCGCTCTCGATGTCCAGGATGGTGGCACTCAAGTTCCTGCCCGCGGAAGGAGAGCGGTGGTGGCGACAGGCGCTGCGGAACATCCTAGCTCCACTCACTACGAAGACTTCGCCGCTTGATATGAGCTCCTTGCCGCACAGTGACTCCAGGAAGTCCTTGATCTTGGGCTTGGCCAGCACCCTGCGTAGCGCCGCTGGTTTTCTTGCGAGTTCCACGATGGCTTGCACCTGCTCGGGTTCACCTCCTGCAGGACTTCCATGATGACATCTACCAGGCGCTCCACCTGCTCGTTGATTATCACTGGCACCAACTCCTCGTCAGATCTGGTGCTGGATCGTGACCTCTGCAACATTGATAAGGAAATGACTTAAGATCGTAGCAAACTGGGAGTTAAGGCTTATTGGATACAGAAAATTAAAGAATTTTGGTTATACAGTTACCGTAAATGCCAGTGGTCAGTTAACACTGTAGCTCAAGTTTTTGAGTGGAATCCATTTTCGAGTTTTCCATGTTTTGTACAAACAAGTTAGAATAATGAGATGGCTGCCTAAAGTTAGTAATTTCTCTACATTATATCCACAAAAAGTAACAAAAGTTAAGACCTAGACCAGCAGCTATATACAACTGAATATTACCACAATCAAGGATATTTATCATAAGACTTAGTAATTTGGCTACTAACATTGTGGTATCGTCTGATTGCAGATAGGTGTGGGGTAACTGTGGTAGCGGATACGGATTTGTATCGCGTCATGGCAAAAATTTTAACATATGTGGAATATGGAGGATAACACTGTTTTCGTGTGAAATATGTTTAAGTAGGATCTTATATTCTTGTTCTATTTTCACGCCTGATCTCCAAATTATAAACGTGCGAATGTTTTTCTTCCCATCACAAGTGCGTGACAGAGAGAGATAGTTCAGACATACTTATACCTTAGTATCTGTGACCTATAAAAGGCGTAAATTTACGTGATATTTTATTACCGATTCTCACCAGCATCAAATTTTTGTTTTAGCATCTCATTTTTAGAGGTTTTACTTTAGTCATTATTCTTACGAGAAAATTCTTATAATAATGCAGCTGTTCAAAATTTTAAATGAAATGTTTTAATGCCGTATTTTTTAGAATCCAGTCAGTTACACAATGTTCTGATAATTATGAGTTAAGTCTATTTTTTTTAACTAGCACTTTTCGGCTGGTCTGGGTTGGGGTCAACCGAGCAAGGAGAGTATTGGGTGAAAGGAACGGGATAACGGAATCGAAATCGGCAATTGCATCTTGAAAAAAGAAACCTGGAATTCGTCCAGAAATTTCGGAAAACCATGGAAAACCAAAATCTGTATTGTGGAATTGTGAATCGAATCAATATCGTCTCGATACTATGCGCGAACTTTAACCACTCACCGACCAGAATCGACTCTCAAGACAGTCTCTGATTGAATATTAGGGTAACATGTACTTCATTTGTTCAAGGCAATTTGCCAATTATTCCCAGTCTTGCTATGTATGTGAAACGAACATATATTAAGTGCTTATCTATCAGGGGAAACGTAAAATGAGGAAAAGCGATGAATTTTAGTACGAAAGTATTGCTGATATTTAGGTACTTGTAAATTATTGATTTATAAGTATGATTGCTACAGTTATGTTAAATAGCTGAACTGCTTATATCACTTCTGTTGACACGACAGTTCATTCAACTTTTTGTAGGTTTCATGTTAGCGAAAATAAATGTCAGAAGATGGAACAGAAGTTGTTATTTTAGATGGACCTTGGGCTGCTGTGAAGACATACCGACCGTCTCTGTCGGCTGCGACTGCGAGCCTCTGTCTCCCGGGTGACGCTCAGCACATACGTAGGCAGGAGGCGGGAGGTCGTCCGCGACTTGATGTCCACCCTGTTCCAGCGACTGCGCATCACAAAAAGCAGCCGTCACAGTACAGCGAGCTCACTGATCTAATAAATTAAAGGAATTTACACATTGCTGTTACAGAACTTAGACATATCCTGGATATTTCGGCTTACTATTGTGTCGAGAGAAATGTGCGCACATCATATCCCCAGATTATTATTGGCGAATTCTCCCAATAAATGGAAGACGGTAAGCAAATGACCGAATCAAGTTTTCTTCGAGTTTTTATTATTGTTCCAATAGGCTTTCATTCTTTCCGAGAAAGCTTGTTTGCGTTCTTCCGACCACTTTGGTCGGTATTGTTTTTGTTTTGGTTGCTCAGTTATAACTTCCCATTTGTCTACTTTGTGTCTGAAGGTGTCTCTTTTAAGATATCTGTTGCTCCTATGCTTGCACTTTTAAGATCCTTCCGAATTTCAGTAAGCCAAGGTAATGGATTTTTAAGTAAACATAGATAATTTATTATCTTTTTTGTCAATCGACTATCTGGTAATCTCTTAAGGTGATCAAAGAATTTCATTCGCCTTTTCTTACTTTTCTGTTGTTTTGATTGATTTTAGTCTGTAACCATCTTTAGTGTTTCTTGCTTCTAGAATTTTTCTAATGATTTTTCTCTCTAATTTTTTAATTTCTTCAAGGTCATGTTTTCTGTTAAATGTTAATGTTTCACTTGCATAGAAGACTGTTGGTTTTATGACTGTGTTGTAATGCCGAATTTTCGTCCGCCTTGACATAGATTTTTTGTTGTAGAGATTTTGGACTAACCCTAATGCTTTTTTTACGTTTTGGAGGCGATTTTTCTGTGAGATTTTCTCAAGGCCTGTCGGTTCGATGAATTCTCCGAGGTATTTAAAGTATGGGACCCTGTTGATTTTACCGTATTTTGTTCTCAAACTTGCTATTTCTGTCTTTGAACATATGAATTCAGTTTTCTCGAATGAGATTTGTAACCCGACCTTTTCTGCACATTCTTTGAGTGTCTCAAGCTTTTTGATGGCAGTCTCTTCATCTTCTGCTAGTATCGCCAAATCATCCGCAAAAGCGAGGTATGGTATGCAAAGGTTGTTTTTGGAAAGCCTAGTGGAATTGGTTTCCAACACTTACATTTCTTGAGTTGTTTCTTCCATTCTTCCATAACCTTGTCTATAACGACATTGAACAGAAGAGGAGAAAGCCCATCGCCTTGTTCTTGTTTGATCCTGTTTGAATGTCAAAGAGTTATGAAATTTCTCCCATCAATTTTACTTTAGATTTAGTGCCAATTAGTGTTTGTTTTATGAGTTCTCGTGTTTTTAGACCTAGTCCTCTTTCTTCTAAAATTTGGAATAGTGAAGGCCTGTCTAATATTATTATTATTATATAGGAACAAAGTCTTTCTCGGCGTTGAGAATGGATGTAGTCTCCCGAGAAGACTACATCCATTATTACTATTATTATTATTATTATTATTTTTGCTGTCATTAGTCTTTCGAATGGTTTGATGCTATCCTCCGTCCCTTCCTATCTTGTGCTAACCTCTTCATCTCAACACATCCCTTACAAACCTCGTCCTTGATTATACGCTTCATATATTTTATTCTCTGTCTTCCTCTATAGTTCTTACCTTCCACTGTTCCCTCCGCCAACAAATTAACCAGTCTCGCATGTCTCAGAACTTGACCCACCATCTTATCTCTTCTTTCTGTTAGACTCTTCCATAAACTTCTTTCCTCATCCACCATTTCCAACACACATTCATTTCGTATTTTATTTGTCTACTTAATTTTCAGCATCCTTCTGTAGCTCCACATTTCAAATCCCTCAACTTTTATTCTTTTTGGTTTCTAAAGTCTATGTTTCGCTACCATGAAGTGATAACATTCATAGAGTTTAACAAATTTCTTTCTAAGTTCTAGATCAATATTGAAACTAAAAGATTTCTCTTTTTCATGAAAGCTCTTTTTCCTAGTGCCACTCTGCCTTTAGCATCATTCCTGCTTAGGCCATCGATTGTAATTTTACTTCATAAGTCGCAAAATTCTCATACTTCTCCTATCGTATCTGATCCTATTTTATAATTAATCTACTCTTATTGTTATCGTTTATGCTACATTTCATCACTTTTGTCTTGCTTTTGTTTGTTTATGGATCTCTTTATACGCTTTCCACTTGGTGATGGGCTGTGATTGGAACATATCTGTAAGTAAGGTATACCGAAATATCCGTAAATAGATAACGTCTAAACCACGACGTAGCAGAGAAGGGGGCACTCTAGAGTCAACACTTCTCTGAGGCTTCAACTCGCTTTGTTCAATACTGGGTATCTACGATATTATGAGATGGCATGCATTGCGGAAAACGAAACTTCGTTCCTAGAAAAAGATTTTTAAATAAGTGTTTCTAGCATTAAGGCTGTACTGTATAAACAGATCTCCTAGAGGTTAGCATTTCAGCTATCTAGAACCCTAGGATGAGCTAACATCGACACATGTCAGCCTATCTCGTCCTTGAAAATTTCCACTACCGTTTGGGGAATTCGGATAGGATAAAAAAAAACACACCTAAGATAAAACTCGACTTGGGCATTCTGATATAAATTCGTCGTGCAGTCGTTCTCAGCTAGGGGCTGAAAATGTACATATATCTGTTGGAGCTTCAACTTCAGCAAACTCAACTTACGGATTGATAGTAATAAATTTCTGTTAGAAAAGTATATTTAAGAATGTCTGTTATAGCAAGCTGATTGTAAATTTGATTGCTTGCAAACGTTTCATCCGACTCAAATGTGCTAGAGATCTCTCTTCCCACCCGGAGGGTACGTACTGTGGAAGTATCGTTCCCCTAATAACCAGAAGAGGGGAATTTGAGCCTCTGCAGTGAAAAGCTAGTGTTAAACATTAATTGGATACGGCCAATCAATGTCGTAATATCGTTACAGCTTCAGTGTTACGCTATCCTAAAGAGATGCTGAAGATTTCATTTGATAATTCAAGTAAAGTTTGCATTTCTGAAATCAGAACTCTAAGATTTAATCCCTGAAGGCTTTGTTATAGTTTGAAGCGGGTAAGCATATCTACTGCAACTGAAAGCTGATACAGTTTCAAGTTTATAGAAACATCAGTTCAGCAGTCACAAAACATGTTCATCAGTTACTCACTTTTAGACAGTCTGCATGGTAATATTTTGAAGTTTTTAGATACGGCGCATCATCATCATCTTCAGGGTTTAAACCATTGATGGTTTATCCCGCCTTCACTCATTTTTTTTTGTGTCCATCTCTTCTTAGGACGACCTATCCTCCTTATTCCTTGTTTTGGCTTGTAATTTAGCAGCACCCTTGGTGGTCTGGTGTCCTCCATACGTGTTACATGCTCCATCTATTTCTTCCTATGTCTAATTATTTCTCCATTCAGATTAAAAAATTTCAATTCTTTCCCTATTTCTCCACTTCTTTTCTTATCTAGTAAAGTATACCAAGCCACGGCTCTCAAAAATCTCATCTTAGTTGCTTCTATCTGTTTTATTTGTTGTTTAGTCAATGTCCAAGTTTTGCATGCATATAGTAACGTTGGTACAGCCATTACTTTGTAAAATTTCATCATTTTATCGCGTCTGGCGTTCTTAAAATTCCTTTTGATTACTCCACACAGGTACTGAAATTTCTGTAATTTGGTACTGGCATCGTCATGGAAAATTTATGTCATATCCTAAATATGCAAATTTGTTCTATTGTTCTGTCATTAATGACAACCTTAGCCCGTACTGGTTCGTCTCCCTTGAATGCCATTACCTTCATTTTTTCTGAGAAGATTTTCAAATAGTAATCATTTTAATCATTAGATATAATCCACGTGGTAATTCATCATCTGCCACAAGTAAGATCACCTGATCGTCAGCGAAAAGCATTGTCTATAATAAACTGTCATTAACTTTAAAATGGTTAGGCTCATATTTCAGCAGCCATTTCCCAATGGCATCGTCAGTATAAATGTTAAAAAGTAAAGGTCATAATGGGCGATATTGTCTTACTCCTCGTGTTGTTTCAGTCTGATCGCCATCTTGTGAGATTTTGATGTATATGTTGTAGTACAAACTTTATATTGCTCTTATTATATGTTGGGGTAGCCTTTGTCTAGCATAATCTGAAACAATCTCTTTCTATTCACCGTATCAAATGCTTTTTCATAATCAATGAATTCAATATACCGACTTATAGTCGGTATATTGAATTCTCGTTGTTTTTCTACCAGTTGGGTCATTGTGAAAATGCAGTCTGTACATAATCTTCCCTTTCGGAAGCCATTCTGTGCATCATTCATAAGAGCTTCTGCTATTAAACTTACCCGTCCTTCCAGAATTTTTTCATACATTTTGTGTGCGGTATACAACAGACTAATGCCATGATAATTTTCAGATTTCGACCTATCGCTTTTTATGAATATAGGATCACTAGTGCTACATTCCACTCATCAGGTACATATCAACATGTCCAGCAACAGTTTAAAAAAAACAAACGTATTTAAAATAGTTTGATGAGAACTTAAACAGCTCTGCATTCTGGCCGTCATAACCTGTTGTCTTTTTATTTTTAATTGATACCAACGCTTTGTCTAACTCATCCAATGTTATTGGATCTACATGTTTGTTAATTTCTGTTCATTCCTGTTTGGTCTGGATGAGCTGGTAAGCAATAATGGGGAAATCTTCCTTCTGCGGTGTATAAGGTGACAATAAATATTTCTCGTTCCCTATCAGTTTAATAGCTCATTTTATGGAATTTTTTCCAATAAATACGATCAACACCTTTGTTACAAATAATAAGTTTTGTCATGATAAGAAGAGCTTTTTTTTGCTGAATACTGGAAATTTTTGTTTGGGCCAAAGGTCACTCACTGGCGTACTTGAATTTTATACAACACAGGAGCTCTCTTTGCCCTGTCGTCGAGTGATAGCTCGTTTATAGTACTGAACTGTTTCTTCACTAACTGCGACTGTCAGAGAATATCTGACAGACTTACAGTTTCGCGCTGCCTCTACAGCGACAACCTACAATTGATTACCGCCCATTACTCCTGACCGCAGTAGTCACTCCCTTCGTAAACTCTATTCGTTAGTTGACTAGTTTCAGGGTAACGTTGCTATATTCCCAGGATAATACGTTCTAACATTAACCAGATTGATTTAACCTGCCCCTAAAGTTGAAAATTGCCCCTTGATGTCGCTTAATGTTCAAATATTGACCATTTCTATTAATACTAAGAGTTATTATGTACTGAACTATTCAAAGTTAAAACTGAGTACAGAATTCTTTAATTTTTTGTGTTACGTGTTTAGTCTGATGACTTTAACTACATCAACGTAACGTAGTTTAATTAATGATGTGTGTTTGTAACTTGAATAGCTCATACATTAGGTTTCTGTTGCAATTATATGATGGTGAATGCAGTAGAGTTAAGATAACATACAACCCGGTTTCAAATAATACCGTAAATATTAGTACAAATTATCGGTTAGTAATAATAAAATTTTTGTAATCTTAAGAAGAACAAATGGACTGCTAAAAAGAACTTAGTCATCCTCCATAAAGGATAAATCCGAACGTTACATCACACAGTACAGTGGAACTGTACCTGGGTCCGTAGTACCCGCTGAGCTCTTCACTGAGGCAACGTCCTCCCACGAAGTGAACTGTCAGCAAGTGCAGGCACACCAGCTTCTCCACATCCACCTCACCATCCGTCATCACCATGTCCCTAACCGCCTGCAACATCCGAAGTACATATTAACGCTTCTGGCTATGAGGAATGGGTTAAATTTACGTGATATATCGAAACCACCTAGTAACTGTGGCAGATGTATTCGTAGAGGGTTGTAGTGACAATCTCTACGTCACGCTGTGGTCCTCATGTCTGTCATATGGAGGAGATGTAGAATTGAGGACACTGTGATGTAACATATTTGTATATTTAGTACTGTGTGGAGTATTGAACCCCACCTAAGTAATCAACTTAAATTATAATATCATTATGGCTATACGCTTTGTCAACGATGCGGTTATTAGAGGAGATAAAGGACTGAAGCCGAGGAACGGAAAGGAATTCATCCATGGTATTTTGAAGGAACCATCCCGGCATTCAACTGGAGTGATTTCGGAAAATCATGCAAAACCGAAATTTCTATGTCCGGAAGGGAATTAGAACCCACATCTCCCCGAATAAGAGGCCAGAACATTACTGCTCACTCGCCACTCTCAGTGAGGTTTCAAAAAATCACTGTACGTTCAAGATATATCGTTGACAGTCTTAACAATTGCACTTATACATGTAAAAACAAACTACTGTCAGTAGAAGATAAGCGGCAATTGCCTTTATGGAGCCAACACATCTACTATAATTTTCCTACAATACCTCACATTCCATATTTTAGCAAGCCAGTGTCAGCGATTTACCTCCCATGCTCTGCTCTGTCCCATGAATACATCGAAGAAACAGTGGACAAAATCTCTGGTCGAGGCAGCATTTGATCCTGTCTTCTGTGTTTTATTATTTTAGCTTAGGTAAGTAAGATCACGGTCCTTGCTCAAGCGAGCCGTGTGCAGTTTTATAACAAGCATACACCATCATCTTTGCCGGATTTGGCCATTCTGGATCCGCCTATCAGTCTTTCATGTTGAAACGATATTTGCGAGTTTACAATAAATATTTATAATTTATGTATTCTGTTTACTCATATTATTAGTCGCAGAGGTTCCAAATGTAGTTTGTTTAGATGAAAATATAGTAGGGTTGGCCCGCCTGGCAGCGTGCGTGAGAGAGCATACCACATGTTTCTGGCCGTCGGCACGCGGGGTAGAGCGAACATTTTACGAGAGCCCAAGCAGTGTCGGCCTATAGACTGGCACGGACTGAGTATGACTGCGTGACGTCTGTGTGCCAGATAGTGGACAGTTTGTGCATGCTTCTTACAAAAGTCACGGTAACTATGCGGCATGGTTTATTTAATGTTTGTTTTATGCTACAGTTTATATAAAATGTTTCGTGTGAATAAACAAGAGTATCTGATGGAGCAACTGTTTAATTTAGTGAGCGGCGGAATTTGCGAACTTCCAGTTTCCTCGTAGTTGTAATTTCTGATTTTCACTTTACTTTACTACATGACATTCAACAATCGTCAGCAGTAAGTAAAGTAGTTCACTGCGTACTGAGTTAAGACTTGCGGACAACAATTTATCTACCTTTGTCAGTATGACGTGTGGGTAATTAATTAACACATAACGAACACTTGAGAAGAGGCCGAGAAACTCACTTAACACCTCACAATTTGTCTAGCAAAATTAAAAAATTGCGAAGTGTAAAAATCGTTATGTTTGTTAACAAACCGAATTCACTGGAATATTAGTAGCCAATTATTGTAGCGCTCATCACAGTTCTGTATTTTACTCCTTACGTTCTGAGAGACGTCGCAAGACGGTGCTGTCATGGAAACATACGTTATTGTTTTTAATTCAATGTAGATATGTTCCGTGGCAGTAGTTTTACTGAAACATTTCCTGAATTACGAACTGACAGAATTTTCCCATTATGCATTAACATAGACATGTAATGTATGGTAAATACCCTAGCACGAGGTACAAATAGCAAATTCGCTTCACATGTTTAACATGAAGAAGGTAAAGGCTTGACACTGTTAGTCCAGTAACGTGGTAGTTTTACTTTGCAATATAACACGTAGAAGATTTTTTTCTTATCTTGTATATTTTGTTGAAAGTATGCAGAAAATAAATTTTCGACCTCCAACACCATTTCTTCTACAGCAACATTCCAATCACAAGATCATTAGATCTTACGTACTCTGATCGCACTTAAACTAGTTCATCAATTGAGCCATATATTTTCTCCTCTTCATCATCAGCTTCTTGCGAAGTTGGTAGGTTTACTTGTACTAATGTCGTTGCTTCAGACCCAATGCCTGTCGTTATCTCCACAATGTAATTTGTAATATTGTAACTAAACTGGTGATGCACTTATGTGCTTCTTCGTATTACTTTCATACACGGAAAAGTAAGTCATTGCCAGTAACACATTAATTGCCGGTGAGAGAATATCGACAAACTTATCCCTCCTACTATTTTTCCAGGATCTCTACTGAGTTAAATGAAGTACTTCTCTTTTCATCAAATGTAATACTGAATACGATTTGTGAAGTTATATTTTTACTGGTTTTATTCAAAACACTGAAACGCAAAAATGAAGAATGGAAGCTCATAGCCAAGGCCGTTGGCATTCTCGGATTTGTCGATATCTCCATTTCCTTTCCCTGAGCCTTCAGTTTGTCATTTGGGTAAGCATAAATATAATACATTTTAGGGAATTTTCAGGTTTATGGTGGTAATTGAGATTTTTTTTTATAAATCAGACAAATTTATGTTTTACTAACAGTTAAAAGAAAAAGCCACATCAGCCAGTAACTCTGAGTAATTACTTATTTATAAGTTTGATTAGTTGTGCAAACAGTTCTGCTCACCTGTAGGTCTGTTCGACTTGAAACAGGAAGGCCTGACAATCGCCGAGATTCTCGGCACCTGCCATCGTGATGGTAGCAGAACCCTGGATTGTGAGTCTCGTACATTCGAATGTTTTCTGCCTGAAACAACGGTTCGTTTTCAGCAGATGCAACCCAAACACTCTTAGCTCAACACAACACATACATTTCCTTTCGTGAAACTGCTTATTGCCTTTGGACCCTGTTCGCAGTTACCTGGTATGTGCTGACCAGTAAGTGTGGCTGCACGAATGGGGGGACTGTCCCCAATCTCCACGTCAAAGTGTACACATTTCGCAAATAAAAATTCCTGCTCAATAGAACATAAGTTGCACGTTTACCAGACAGAAAAAAGGGTAGGTGAATGAAAGGTATTAATTCACAGGCCCTTTGGCACTATGGGAGCGGGTCATGTGCACAATGAAACTCCTAGATACCGACAGCAGCAAGAAATAATAGGTACTTCCTAGATACGGATGTGGTAGCTCAGACGGAAGTCGCTCGGCGCAAAAATCAATGCTTGAAATATTTTCAAGTCAAGTAGCGAACACAGCTCTACGACCCTCTGACATTAAGCTGCATTGCTGCTTACTCCGAAAGTGCAGTCATTCAATTCCATTTAGATTTATTATGGTCAGTGCTCATCCCATTCAATAAAATCAATGCATTCTAAGTAAGCAGAACTTTGAATAAAATAGTACCTTCATACGGCAAAATAACAGTAAAATAAAGACTTTTACTTGTTTTGTTCGTAAATTACAAGCCTTTTTTCCCTTTCTTTCTATTTTATTTCTTAAAATTCCAGCTTTACGCTTTGTGAAAAACGAGGTCATTAGAGGCGAAGAGGGCAAGAAACGGGAAGGAATTCAGCCATGATCATTTGAATGAATAATCTCAGAATTCTCCTGGAATGTTTTGGGGAAACCGTGGAAAACCGAAATCTGCCGCCCGAGAGCCACCGCTCACCCACCATGCTTGGTTTGACGGTCGATCGTGTACTCATTTTTTAGCGAAAAAATTTGAAGTAAATCTTTGTCTTCTAATTAACTAGCTCACATAGGCTTTAAAAAATAACAAAATAAAAAAATGCAAATTTTAAGTCTGAAATCAGTTCCGTTTAAGAACTAGAGGCCCGTGACAGACCGACAGCATAGCGACAGCAAAAGGACACCGTTTTCCTTCAAGTAGGCCTACAGATCCCAAAAAAAGGAATAAGTTCCAGCATATGCCATATCGATATCAGGATGAATCGATGCGACTGGCCTGGAATTGAAAGAAGCGTAAGAGGAATAAATTCAATTTACGATGGAAGAAAAATGTTTCGTAGGCTCCGCTCGAAATATTTCTCCATTTGACAACCGTTTGAGACCGAGCGTGGCGGATGTGCGGTAACGCTTTGGCTTCGCATTTGGGAAGACGCAGGTTCTAAACCCCATCAGGCCCTCTAGATTAGGGTTTTCTATGGTTTCCCCACTCCAGGCGCATGCCTCAGAAGGCCGTGGTCGAAGTCATTCCCGCTTCTAGCTCCCAGTCCCTTCCTGCCTGTAATGACCTAGAAGTCGTCGATGCGTAAATTCAGAAACAAAACTGTTTGAGATCAACATCCAAACGTAGACAAAATCGTTGTGTTCAAAAATGATCTAATGAGATCGTATGGAGTTTTCAAAGCAAAAAAAGAAAAATGTTTTCAAAAAATTAAAAAAAAGGTTGCAGCCATTAGCTTCCATGGACAGTGTCCATAGTTAGCTTCTTGCATAACCGGTCGGCGCCGCTACCTAGTGTTAAATTGCGACCTGCTTTTGCCTTCTCCTCTGTCCTGAATAAACGCCGAAATACTGGAAATTTATACTTGGGCACGTCCATACGGACGACCTAGAAACCAGAAAATGTACATGACAAATTAATATGTTATAGTTGCTCATATGTTTACGATACATTTGCGTAAAAACACACAAATCTGAACGAATCGTAACCTCCAATATTTAACACACAATACCTACAGGTAATTAAAATTCACTGTTTCATTCGACAAAAATGTTAATCTACTGTCTCGCATCTTCGTTTTTTTTTGTTTTTTTTTCAATTTTTTTCACTTCTGCATAAATATAATACCTAATAAATTAATTAATTATGCAGGAGAAACATTCTTTCCCTGTAGCTTCAAGTAAACGAATGTTCAAGAGACTATATTAAATTCTGTACAGGTACAAAATGTCGAGAAAAAAATTTAAATACGCTTTCTCACAAACATCGGCACGAAATTAGATATAGACGTTCCAACTAACCACAACATGTCAAATAAATTATTCCTCCGGGTTATATGTGAAATGAAACCTCAATATGTCAAACTGAAATAACGAACAATGGTGAAAAAGGATTTCAAACATTCTGGTTCTTCAGCATAGATCACTATTTTCTGAGCTAAAATACGGTTTGTCTGCATTAGAAAATCTGTCATAATTATACACATACGTCATAAAATTATACTGAAGTGCCAAAATTCATGGGACATCTTTTGCTCGGTGAAATGCAGCATCACAGTGTGGCCCTGACTCAACAAGTCGTCGGAAGGCCTCTAAGGAAATCAGCCACGCTTTTTCTACAGCCGTCCATAATTGCGAAATTGTTGCTGGAGCTAAGCTTTATGCAAGAAATAATATGTCCCACATATGTTCTATTGGACAAATCATTCGTTGGAATGGTCTGGAATGTTTCTCAAATAAATCGTGAATGATTTTGGCCCGTGACATGGCGCATTGTCGTTCCGAAAAGGTTCATCGTTGTTTTGGTACATGAATACAATGAATGTCGGCAAATGATCTCCAAGTAGCTGGACATAACCATTTTCAGCCAATGACAGTTTAAGATTGTCTAGAGCTTCCAGTCCATGTTAACACAACCCATACCATGATGGAGTTTGTATAGTGCCTCCTGAAAACCTGAAGGAGTCTGCGCCATACTCGAACTCTACTATTAACTCTTACCAATGTTCGTCGGTCTTCTGGTGCCATATCCCATCGGCGCCAAATTTCCACACGGTCACGTCTGTCGTACGTTCCACATTGAGTGTTGCTATTCTTTGACACAGTTTACCTATGCTGGATATTTACATATCTCATTTCTTTTTGTAAGTTTATCGCTTATTCTGAATCGCCCTCAAATGTAATGATTCAATTTGAAAATCGGTGAATAAGAACGTCAATATACGTTACCAACAATGCCACACTCCGAAAATAATGGGTTTGTTCCTTAGCCGAGCAATGCAGATTGCCGTTGGTTTAGCTACCACCATAAATAAAATACTAGTAACTTCCAAAATAAGTGTAGGAACAAATTAAAATTTAAGATATTAGTTAAACTTGCTGATCTCTATGCATTAAAAAATTCTCAGGCATGTAGCTTCATCCGGAGCAAAGCAATTATGTCGTAAATATGTGCCAGAATTTTTCATGTTTGGGATTGTAATTAAATAAATACGGGGATATAATCGAATATTAGACTTTTCTTATGATTTAGGGATGAAATTATATACGTGTATCAAAATAACTGTTTCTAGGATTACTGCAAGAACAGTGGAATTTTGATGTCGAGATGTCGTGGTAGAAATGAAATTTTGAGTTTCAATAAGTTCAAAACTAAGAAAAGGAGAGAAGTAAAATTTAACACATTAGTTGAACTTAGTAATCTCACACTACAATGAAAATCTGAGGTGAATAAAGTTATTAGGGTAAAGCAGTGCGGATACAGGAATTTAGTTTGGGGGGAGGGGGGCTTGAGTTGGGCAAGTATAGGCTTTATAGTCGTGCCGCCCATAAAAGATCAGTAGAAGCAAAAAAATACCTCCTAAATTGCGATGTCGGGGATGGACCTAAATATTTGGGGGGGGGGGGTCCTTGTGTCCCCTAGCACCACCCACCCTCACCCTGATCCGCCACCAGTAAAAAGCGATTTCAGGTTTGGGGTAAGATGTATGGAAATTTACAAGTTTCAGACTTTTCTTATAATATGTGGGTAAATTGTTTTCTGTGTATCAAATGTCAGCTTTTTATGGCTACGAGAAGTACCTTATAGTTTTAGTGATCATCAGTCATTGAGTGAGTGAGTTATTAAGTCGCTGAAGTTGGAATCCGAATAACATCCGAACTAAGAACAGTACCAAAATAAAATGTAGTAGGTTTGTTAAGATTGCTGATATCTATGCATAACAGAAATTTGAGACATGTAGCATGAATAATACTGATGAAATTGAGGTTCAAATCCTGCCCGAATCTCTTCGAGAAAAGGATAGGCAGTGCCGCCGTTGACTCGACCCAAATCATGGATATCGAGATAGTAAGCAACTTTTATCAACACTTTTGGTATACTAAAACATCTTGTAGTTTATTCTAAAATCAGTTTCGGAAGAGACGTAAGACTGAGATAAACTTGTTCAAGTATAATGAATTCTGCTCCCTCTATTCTCACCAAAAGAACTTGTGACCACGATCATTTTAAGGTGTAATTTCTGGGCTCTGAAAAATTTAATTTAGAAGTTATTCCATTGTCAGTAATGTAAGCACATGCGGTGAGGTGGCATGAAAAATAAAATTTTGTTTTTAATGCAAAAAGCTACATCAGACCTGTGATTACAAGCCATAGTCAGTATGCACAAGAATGTCCCGAGCATAATGTCGACTAATTGGATAAATGGTAAACAGGATTTTTAATTACAGAAAGAAAATAAGATCTAGGATAAAGGAGATAGGAGTTTCTGGAGCCTCACCGTCAGGCTAGATGGGCGACCATTTATGTTATTTTTTTTAGGTCTACAATTCCCTCAGACGGCGAAAACCAAGGGCCCCTTCTTCACATCATTTGCTACGGACTCCGCGCTCTCTTAATCCAGCCCTGGACGTAACAGAATTAGTCTTTAAATTAGTAGAAGGTTAGAAGCCTCTTTGAGGGACAAGTAAGGTCACAATAATTAGAACAGGGTGCCCTATTAAACAGGAATTAAGCACAGCTCAAAACATAAGGTCAGACAGCTTAACAATACAATTAGAAATTAAGACACTATAAAATTTGAAATTCATCGTGAGAAAATCATGAAGGAAATAAGAAAGCTGAAAATACATAAAGGGGCTGGTGTAGATAATATTAGTACAGATATCTTAAAGATAGCCGGATGTGACATTGTACTTTATGTTGAAATATTATTTAAATTGAGTCGGGATACTTGCTGCTTACCACAGGACTAAAGAAGTGCGATAGTAGTTCCGGATAGAGGGGTGAGAAATAGAGTCGAAAATTATAGGCCAATCAGTTTGACATCAGTGGTAGGTAAATTAATGGAAACATTGATATGCAGCCACATTAGAAATACATGTGAGGAACGTAAATAGTTTTCAAGTAGGCAACATGGGTTCAGGCAACAATATTCATGCGAATCACAGTTAGTGGGATATATGCAAGATATTTCAGATGAAATGGACAAGAGAGGCCAAATTGATAGTGTAGGTCTTTCAAAGGCGTTTGACAGAGTGAGCCATAAAATGGTAGTAAATAACGTAAAAACTATTGGAGTGGATGAGAAAGTGATATGCTGGGTGGAAGAATTTAAAAAAAGTAGAAAACAGAAAGTTAGGGTAGGAAATGCGGTATCAAAAGAAGTGGAAGTAAAAATGAGAGTGCCGCAGGGTAGCGTATTGGGACCATTGCTATTCATTATTCTAATGAATAATTGTGTTGATTGTTTACTATCTGAAATTATATTGTTTCCAGATGATACAATGCTATATAAAAGGATCAAAATGACTGATGACTGTAAACAGTTGCAGGGTGATCTGGAAAGGATATCTAGTTGGGTTGGTAAACATGGTATGAAGATAAATGCAACGAAGAGTCAGCTTATTAGATACACAAATAAAAAACAAAAGGTTAATTATGAATATGAGATGGGGAAAGAATTGCTTGCTGAAGACTTGAAATGTAAATATCTTGGCATTACATTTGATAACAAGCTTAACTGGGCAGGACACATTGGACAGGTGGTAGGAAAAGGTTTCAAAATTCTGTACTTGGAGAGAGTGATGAGGGGATGCACGCGAGAAGTAAAGGAACTGCGTTACAAAATTTTGGTCAGACCATTGCTCGAATATGGTAGTATAGTATGGGACCGCATTTTGCGTATCAAATACAGGAATTGGAGAGGGTGCCAAAAAGGGCTGCTAGATTTGTTTCTGGAAATTATCGCAGAATGCAATCAGTGACAGATGTGATAAAGGAGCTGGAATGGGATTCATTGCAAGACAGGAGGAGGATGAGGAGAGTCATGGGAGTGTACAGGGCGTATGCTGGCGATGAGGCATGGAAAGATATTGGAGTAGGTATGAAAAGTAGTGCAAGGAAGGGAAAAGATGACCATGAACACCAGCTGGCACTCGATTTCAGGCGCAAGGGTGTGGGAAGATTTTCTTTTTTAGGTAAGTGTGTCAGGGATTGGAATGAGTTACCAAGGGAAACGATGAATAGCTTACCTAAAACGTTAAAATAATTTAAAGTTAACATTTGTAGAGGGCAAATGTAGGTGGGTGCAGGATAGGGGGGAGTTGGGTGTTTAAGGAAATTGCCACCGGAGTGTGTGCTCCATTGCAATTAAATTAAATAAAATTATGTCTGAATGAACCGATAAATAGAGGTCGGCCATGTTGAATTTGGACCAGTCTTGCACTAGATATTAACGAGGCAAGTCCGCGGTATTATGGAGGCCAAGCTTTAGTAACTTCTGTCAGGAACGGTTCGTTGAAGGTGAGGTGAGCAATATCTCTTGGTACGACTTTATGTTCTCGCACTAGTAAATAGGCGTCGGTGCAGACCAGTGATGACTTCTTAACAATGACTTCAAAACTTTTATAAAGTTCCCTCTGAGTTAGGGTTGCGAGTGATGTATGTTCGCAGGAGTGTGTGCTGGTACTTAGGGACCGTCTATAAACTATGTGGCTCTGTCTATGGGAGGAGGAATTGGCTGGAAAGCTACGCTTGGCTACTTGGGGGAGGCGGGGGAGGGGTTTACGAGCCAAGCCACGTATCTTTTCATTAATATTATTTGTCAGAGTTAAAATAATGTGCAGAACACTCAACAGCATGTGAATATTTATTTCTGTCCTATAATCATCTCTGTATGTAATTTACGATAATCTAACAAGAGCAAACAGTACAAAATGTCTTCTGGATCCAGCAGGGGAAAATGCTATATGGCACGAGGAGGGAGGTGGGCGGGGTAGAGGCAAAAGCTACGTCGGGCTACGTTTGGGGATGGGAGGTTCACAAGAGGCCAGAATGGAGTTACGTAGCTTATGGACGCTCCCTTACTTTTAGTAATGTGTTTTGTCGGATAACCTGCTTCTTCAACTAATGATTTTCGGAGTCCGAAATAGCCTTATAAATTAACAGTGTAACCTGATACCAGAATTAGCTTCAACAAACTTTGAGAACATACTTCAATTATATGTTAACGGTGACTTTTATTTCATATTATTACTTCACCTGTTAGCTACGACAGACAGGATAAATCGGTAGCTTGGCAGTCGTTTCTAAAGAACTATATGCATCTTCAGCAGAAAGATATCAAAGGCAATAATGATCAAGTTAAGATGCTAATGTTGCAGGACTCCAAGTAAACATTACATGTTGATTCTTGGCTGTCCGGGTGGCGCCGCGTCATGTTTCATGAAACCGACGTTTCGACCCTCATTCTGGGGTCTTCTTCCAGGGCAGAACTGGAATAAGACCCCAGAATGAGGGTCGAAACGTCGGTTTCAAGAAACATGATGCGGCGCCACCCGAACAGCCAAGAATCAACTGACTGGTCGCGGAAGCCTACGATTACATTAAACATTACATGATTAAAAATCGATTAGAAAAAATAAAGACCAATTCGGTTTGAGGGTGTACATTATTTATAAATTGGTTTTCTTGATTTTTATTTATTCATTAAGTATGCAGAGTACAACACCAATCAGAAAATAATATTTAATTTCTTTAACCCGAGGAGATGTAAAATTTCGCAAGGAACGATCTAATTTGTAGAATCGTATTTTACTAGATAATGCAGGTGTTATTTGAATTCTAAAATTAAAGGATTTCTTGTACATTGCTGTATAGGCCTACAAACAATGTCAGTTTGCCAATCTGTCACAATTCGTTACTTTCCTGGAGAGATGGTCGAGAAAAGTATGGGAATAGCAACCAGTAGATACATGAGTGAAGTATATATACAGAAGACCAAAAATAAATAGTAGCCTGAGATATCCAAGCGAGAGTATTAGAATAAAATAATATCCAACCTCTGATCCTTGAGGCGGGGGTGGTATTGTAAATTTGTAGAATCTTCTTTGGAAAAGCTTCTTGGCTGTTTCTAACATTCGAAGATTAAAGCGGCAGGCTTTATCCAACATTTCTAGTTCCACGATCAAGCTTTTCATCTGTTTCCGGTTTTTAAAGTCGCTTAACCCAGCATTCTCGGGCAGATGGACGTTCATCGGTACTAAAATTTATATCTATGTAGAAGGTGACACTGTTACTTAGAAACGAAATGACTAGTTTTGCAGTATTGTTTGGTAATAAACTTAAAAGGTTATGGTATTATTGTCTCTCCGCACACTTCTTTTACCAGAATTTCAACCAAAAAGATGTATGTAATTCTTCGGAACTTTAGGTAATCTCTACAAAAATCACTTCCCATTTAAATTATAGAAAGTACAGTATTAAATTACACAATTTCGCTTATGTTGAACCGCATAATGTGTGGTCGTTGGTTTTTGCAGAAATTCTTCTTTTTTTTTCTTTTTTATCTGCTTAACGTCTCTCTAACAGCGCGGTCTTTAGAGACGGGAAAGGATGGGGGGCAAGGAATAGGAAGGCATTCGGTCATGACCTTTTGAAGGAAGCATCCCGGCATTTGCCTGGAGTGATTTGGGAAACCATGGAAAACCCAAACCTGGATGCCCGGACGGGGATTCGATGCAGAAATTCAACGAATATATTGTAATATAGTACCTTGGTGGACATGAATATATATGGTTAATATTTATAAATTAATTATTAACATTAATAAAGGGGATTTGGATTTTAACTTTATGAAGTGAAAATATGGATTTTGCAAGAATCTCGATGTTAGTTGGAATATAGGAAAACTGTCACAATATGACATTTATTTAGTATCATTGGCGATTACAAGTCTGAGCGAATTTACAGAAGTAGGCAAAAATCACAAAGCAACGCACAGAGGTACAATTAGCCGACATGAGCAAGCAAACAATTGTAATTTATTTTTAAATCCATCTCAGAATGAATACGCAAGAAAGAATGATACTTGGAAACAATGTACAATACAGTTATGGTGACCTAAGACATAGCTATCACAATACTGTGACTTTACATTTCAATAAATCAGGGCGCCACGAATGAACAATATGCCATTCGAAAATAACTAGTTCTGGCAAATTACGCCGCTAGCTCAGGGGGTTTTCAGTTACAAAGTTAGAACATGGATCTATTTTCTCAAAGACGCTTAAGGGTTTTGTTTCACGGAATGCGCAATCAGATGGCTTAGTCGTAATCATTTTACCATTGTAGTTCTACGTCTGATGTCTACGGTGATGGAAGACAGCCCACAGTACGGGACCTCTGTCTTAGAAGGCGGCTGTAGGCACATCCGATCTGGTAATGCGCATCATCGCATTACTAGCTGTGTCGTCGTGCGAAAACTGCTCCAGCAAGCTGGTAGCGTCAGTTTTCCGACACCAGGAGTCGGACTGCAGCAGTTAGTGAGAAAAGCCAACTTTCGGAGTCCGGCACAGACTAGCATAGAATGGAGATCGTCGCTCTTCTATCTGCGAGGAAACCTCTGGCTCCGCCCCTTGCAGTCTCACATTTAACAGAAAATTCCCAGGATTTTAAGTTATGTGCTCATTTGGATTGGATCTTGAGGTTGGCCACCTAATGTCACGTGATATCCCCGATATCTTATTCGCTCCGCGTGTATCACAGACGTCGGCAATATTCAGCTAAGTTCGGGAACGACCCGGTGCTCAGGCGGCAGGCATTCCCCGCCAGATGAGCGACCTTGTTGACAGCCCACCCCCAGGGAGCAGGATGTGTTGTCCAGCAAAACACTTCATCCACGACATCCTGTCGCTGTGGCTCGGGAAGGCCACGATTAGCTTCAAGCCTACACAGCTCAATAATTCTTTAATACTCGTTGCAACATAATACACTGAATGTTCACCATTGCATTATAGTCCTCACATGGAATCTTGCGTACTTAAGGAAATTACTAAAAATCTATCTAGGTGGTCGCCCAAGATTTATGAAACTTAATCTACCATTATTATTTATATAATAAACAATGCGCCCTAGAATGTGGCTACAGCGTCACATTATAATATATATATAAAATTCAGAGGGCAAGGTAGGGAAAAATTGTTAACGTTACCCGCAACGCACGCATGCGCCTCAACGTTATGTGCATGCGCTCTTAACGATACTTTGATGCAAAAGTGAGTTATTTTAGGTTGAAATTAAGAAGAAACATATCCCCAAAGTCAAATTTTGTAATAGATTCTTATGTAACACGACGATAGAAATTGAAAGTAAACAATAAAAAATTTCGATGTCTCGTTTAATTCTAGAGACATGCTGTTTCCAAAAGTCGGAAGCTTAAATGGGAATAGTAAACATTGCGATACGCGATACAAGTTGTGTCACTAACATTGTGCTTATGAAATTACTAACATTTAATAATAAATTGTTTGTCCCTTCTGCTACAGGTTGCATTTCAAGCTACCCACATTTCCATTAATATTGTCGCTACAAAATCAAACTATGTAGAAACACCTAAACACATGAAATGCATCGCGAAATAAATTTCGAGTAACAACAACGTTTGCTTCATCACGTTTCATAGTTCACACAGCACAAATTATCACAATTAATTTCATCTTACACTTTCAATGTAAACTGAATTGGACTAAAGCATGCAGAATACCATATTCATTGTATCATGATGTAAACTTGACACGCTTAAATTAGATTTCCAACACTTGTTTGCAATAAGGTTAGCCTTTTATGTGAAAAGTAGTAACGTATGCTGATTGTCTACACAACACCAACAAATATTTGAGAACGACATTATCCTATTGAGAGCAATGAATAAATTTATAACGATTGGCCCTAATGTTGCAGTTATCTATCAGACACTTCAAGAACAATAATTACAATGTGACTTAATTATGAAACGTTATTCCAGGTTGTTTCCTATCTTGTTTGTTTGTGCAACCGTATGACAGCCCAATGTTTTGGGGTTATTCCTATGGCCACCGCGCACGCGCAGTAGGAGACGAGTTTTTATATGAGGTTACACAAATTTAGCGTTATTTCGTCTCCTCTACCCTCCTTCCTCCATGTAAACACCATGGACGAAGTAACACAAGCTCCAGCGATTATACTCAGTAGTGCTTATAGAGACAATACTGCTACACACTCTCACAGTCATGAAGCAACCATGGAGCAAAGAAAAGAGAGGAAGACCACGTAAAGAACCTTCTCCATACAACGAAGTGAAGCCGAGAAGAGAAAGGTGGCGTTGGGAGGTAGCCATGTTGGTAGGGCCAAGAAACACAGGGAATGTAAATGGAACGGAAGAATTTATTCGTTTTTAACCTTCGCATAACTAAAAATGAAGTCTTACAGGGTCACATTTATAAATACCCTAATTGATATAACCTAAAAACATTAGAATTTAAGAAAAACAGGCTGCTAAATAATTTTTGATCGTAGTGGGTGAACGGCTTACGGTCTGGCCTCGCATCCGGGAGGATGTGTTCGAATTCCCGTGCGGCCACCCAGATTTGGTTTTCCAACGGTTTCCCCAAATCACTCCAGGTGAATGCCGGGATGATTCTGTCAAAAGACCATGGCCGAATTCCTTCCCGTTCAATGACACCTTTCCTTTTCCGACGAGACGTAAAGCAGTAGGGAAAAAAAGTTTTCCCCAAATCATTCCAGGTGAATGGCGGGATGGTTCCGTCAGTAAACCATCGCCTAATTCATTCCACCCATTCTTTTCCCGCCTCTATTGGCCTAGACCCAAGAAAAGGGTGTTTCAATTGCTTGTTGAATGCTTGAATGTTAATATCTACAGTCCTTAAATTTTGGTTTATGTTTAAATAGAGTATATTTCCACATTCCATTTCAGTAATTTTAATCCTTTCAAAACCTTTGATGGGAAAGATTACAAAATCAAGAAAAATAGGTCTAGATCTATTTAAAAACAGAAGCAAGACATACATGAAATTTTAAAAATATCTTAAAACAATTGAAACCTTGAAAAGAATTCCCGGCTTACTCAGAAGATATTTGACTGGTATGGATAGACACCTATTTAAATTCGCCAGCAGCATCAGTGCAAGGGGATTCTGTCACAATCTGATGATGAATTCTTAAGGACCCCACACACACGGCAACTTGTTGTTCCACCATGTTTCCCAACCTGGTTAAACAACACAAAAAAATAGTTGGACAACACTGTTGCCCTACATCAGTAGAGAGATAGAACCAGCATACAGAGAACATGGTGTTTACTTATACCGGAAATGTTGGAAGTTGAAGAAATTGCTTTATGTACTATAACAACTGATGTTCAAGGAAAAGGATAAAAGTAAAAACTTTGTAAAAATGGCTCCAAAACACCCCAAATATTCGCACACAAATTTTCTATCGGAGCTCAAAGTGAACCGAAAGGTTACAAACATTTTCTGAGGAAGAAAAATTAATTAACCAAAATGTGTGAACCGATTGGCGAATTTGTAAACAAATATAAATGTACATCAAGATTTTCATGAAAACGCTCGGCATCTCCGTATTTTGAAACAATAAGGTGAATAGCTTTTTAATAGCAGTTGGAAAACTTTTAGAAATAGTCAAATTGGAATAAATTTTTCTAAATAATAATAGGGGAAGAAGATAAATAGAGGTGCCAAAAATCGAAGAATTGAGTGATAAAAAGAGAAAATCGTGTTTTTAGTACACCACGAAGGTTGTCTGTAATAACGAACTTTCCACTTACTTAATTATATACTATTTATTTAAATGTTATAAACATTTTTTTTGAAATTTTAAATTGCAATTGACATTCGAATAGTAATACATATTATTTACCGAACTTGCAATAAAAATTATTGACAATACCCATAACACATTTTTTTTTCCTTGGAGTTAATTCGGTTAACTGATGGTAGGGTAAACAATGATCTACTGTAAATATTAAACATAGTTTGTAATTCTCAATATTTTATCCAATTCCACTTAGGCTAATTATAAAGCTATAAATTAAACTGGAGCCCATCTCAGGGTCATCATTATCGTATTCTTCATTGTGGTCTTCTTCAATGTAGGAGGACGATATCCCGGGTAATTGTTTTTTCTGGTCCCTTAAAGACTTTATCAAAGAAACACAACGTAGGTTTATATACATCTTCTGCTCCATATCTTTCTCTTTATCGTTTTTTTCCGCTGTCCCGGATGTAGTATTTTAGCATATTTGTTATACGTTTCTTCATTCTTTCAACTGTGGCATCCTGTTCCACTTGTTTGAAATAAATTATAAACTCCTCCCAGCTCAATTTAATTGTTTATTGTTTTATAATCAGATTTTACTTTTCACAATAGGGTATTTGACTACTTCTTGAAAATGGTTTTAAATTCCTTATTGGTACACCTTATTCACCGAGTGAAGAGATTTTTTGACAAAAGTGCATTATTTTGCGAAAAATTCAAAGTTAAAATTTAAAGAATTTAAAGCTCGCCAAAACGCTCATTTGCTGCCTGGAGCGTGCAACGGCAGTCGTGACGTCACCCGTCTGTAAACGCTATTTTTTATTGTTTGTTGCTGGTTATTTCTTGTTATTAATGAAGGTTCGTTTTGAATATAAAATCGAAAACAATTTGGAAAAGCCTACAGCGGAAAAATATTGAAAGTAAACGCCTTATGTGTGGGCCTAGCTATAGAAACAACCACTGAGTTTTATTCTGTGGAACTTAAAAATGTAACAACTTCAATTTGATATTGCAACAAAGTCACTTACGATTTTTTGTGAATCTCATTTACACCGCAATTTCGTAGAGTAAATGTAATACTTTGTTTAAGGCGACAATTATTAGGGTTGGTCCTGTGGTTCGATCCTCGCTTCGGAATATTTTCAGTTGGTTTTGTTTTGTCATTTTCTTTGAATACTAGTTGCTGTTGGTTGCATTGCATAATAATTTTTTCCCGAAAATCCACCAGAAAATCAATTTAATTTTTCTTTCTTTTTCTGAAGGCTTCACAAATTTTTGGATAACAAGCGAATTACAACCATTTGAAACAACCAAAGAAGATTTCAAAAAGGAAATTAGACGTTACTTGCACACCGAAAAAAAGGTTTTTTAAAAAAAAAAATGAAAATGACTTGTACATTAAAAGTAAATATCGCCTAATAGAAGCAGTTATGTCAGGAAGGTAACCTACAGTTGTATCGTCACGTAAAAATTCCAAAGAAAAGGACACAAAGCGTTCCGGAACTGTTGCAAGAATAGCATAAAATTTCTACATGTGATGTCACTTCTAAAATAAATTCCATTGTCCACGGCCGTGCACCTGTATTTTTTGCATGATATTCTCTCTCTGGTAAGTTTAAAAATAAAAACTTTTCATGTATGGTAGCAATTTGTTTCAAACACTATTCTGAATTCTTCGAATAAAAACATGGTAGTGCAAAAAACAGCAAACAAATACCGAAAAAAATTCACACAAAATATTATCCCAACCAAGGTTCTTCGAACATAGGACGTTCTGAATTCCATTACCATTCTTCAATCACGCAGCTATCCTGACACTACTTCTTAATTGCTTCTCTTTATGTTAATAGTGAACACTTCACAGTTTCTTCATGTGAGGTGAAGTGAAACGAGGTAGGTAAATGAATAAAGAAACAAATTCAGTTTTATTGACAAAAAAATATTATTTATCCATAATCTTTAATCTGCAATTAAGAAAAATGGCCCACAATATCCAGTTGTTCCGAGGGTGGTGAGTAAGCGGTTAACGCTCTGGCCTCGCATACGGGAGGACGCCGAACAGTGTGATATTTTCTAAATCTAGAGGGACAAAAGTCAGTTTTGATAACTGTCTACGCAGGCAAAATAGTTATTTATATTCAAAGTAGATGAACCATACTACTCGGAACAAAGGTTTATTTTCAACGAATTCACGCCTAACAATAGAAAAAATAGTTTGAACAATGGGCTTCCTGTGATCCACCGAACAAGCGCTTCAGTCGGCCGCGATGATCCATTGAGTTTGGTCGATGATTACGCTGTATTTCTGCGTGTTAGTAGTGATTTGTGTGTTGCTATTGCTTTTGGCGAGCTTCGAGGTAAGTTTACGCATGATTTTTCCGTGGTACAATAGCATCATTAAAATAGAACGAGATTATTTAGAATTAAAAAAAAAAACTACTGAGCCAATTTCATGTTGAGTTTTAGATCATTATACCACATTATACCGATCTCTTACTATATTTATTTGAAAGAGCTGCTTATTAGCTACAAGAAATACCTTAATTTGTTTGCGCATATTTGCGACACCCATACAACTTTTCTTTATTTTCACTGCACAAATTTCGCGTACAGAATTTTTCGACGTATGGTTTGCTAACGCAAAACAATCAATCTCTAACTTTCAATTTAAATGAGTCTCAAATAGAAGCTGTTACATTTTTAAGCTCAGTAGAATAAAAGTCAGGTTTTTTTTCTATAGCCAGCCCCACAAATAAGGCGTCTATTTTCGTAATTTTTCCGCTGTAGGCTTTTACATAATGTTCTCGATTTTGTATTCAAAATGAAATTTCTTTAATAACAAGAAATGACCAGCAAAAACAATAGAAATAGTTGAAAACTTGGATAATAGGAAACGCTCCATTCCTAGCCGCAGCGTTTACAGACGTGTGACCTCACTCAAGCGACCACCAATCCTAGAGCGTTTTCTGTCACGTGACCAGAGGTAAGAAAAGTATAATTTTTATTTCGCTTTTTTATTAAAAATAATCCACTTTTCTTTTCAAAATTGATAAAATTAGCTTCCTGAAGGATTAATCTATGAGAATGAGTTCAATTTATAATATTTTTTAAATATTGTCAAATAGCCTATTGTGGTGACTTTTCTATGACGATTTTCCATGCATCGCTGTTTTGAATAATTGCCATCACGATACCCCTACTTTAGTAGCCGCCACGAAAACTAACCTACGAAGGTCAGTGCGTCTCTATTCAATGTTGAAAATCCTCAGAAAAATCAACTTTCAGTAACATGTGTTGAAAAATTCTAAAAAGTAATACTGAATTTGTGGAACAAGGTATGTGTTTTTTAACTCAAAATATTTACATGAGTATTTAAAATAAAAAAATAATAAAAAAATTAGTTCCCATGAACTTTACGAATGAAATGTCTTTCTTTACTTCAACCAACGGAAAAAGCTAAGCCAATGATAAAAAATAGCTGAAAAAATTATCCGGCTTCCCGAAAGTTAACAGATTAGTACAGAATATATTATATCTATTATATACGGAATAATGTTATAAAAAATTAAAGAGTTATATGAATCGCTTGTTTGTCCCTATTGTGTATTATAAAAAGTTGTCGCTGACTAACTTCCATTCTGTTTATTCACGTAATAACTTCCAGCGAGAAAGTTTGTGAGAAAATATTGAAATTAATTTTAGAAAATACAACAGCATCTTTAAACGAATCCTTCTGGTTTGTTTAATAATTTATCTGCACGAATGCTGTCGCGCTGCACTCGCGTCCAACACTGGCCAACGGCTTCCGTCAATTACGACGAGCGTTATACTCGTAGTTACCCTACCTTCCAAAATATTCAAATTGAGGCTCATGTAAGAATTATATTACAAAATAAACATAAAAATGGTTTCCTGTAAAATCTTGTCACCTTAACACTGTAAAAATAAAAGTAACGCAATGTCTGCTTTCAATAAAATTAGCTACTAAAGAAATTATTGAAAAACTTAAAAACTGGCTTATTTTCAAATCTCCGTAACTTATTAATCTTCGGATTCGTTTGACTGAAGATCGCTGTCGTTGCTTTCACCAGCTGTATTACGAAATGATCCATTTCTATCTCTCTCGCGTACTGTTTAACATAATCAGTTTCTTGTAATCTTTCCGAATGTCTTACATACTTTGCCCAATCTGTTCGCTGTCTAAAGCTTCGTGTGTAAGTTTGAAGGTCATGGTCTTCTTAGCAACATCTCATTTTACTTGTGCCCAAATAAGTTCGATTGGATTATACTGGCAATAATAGGGTGGCAGGCGAACTATTTGATGTCCCATTTCATTTTTCCATTGATCCAATTCGAATACCTTCTTGGCATTTATAATTTGTGCTTTACATAAAAGCTCATGCGGAAAAAATTGAACACCATTCTTACGTAGCCATTCAATAATATCTCCCTTACACCAGTGTGAAGATGGTGGTTATTCAGTTTGAATGGAATGATAACTGGCATTGTCCAGGATGATAATGCTCCCTTCTTCCAGCGAGCGACACATATCATAAAACCACCTCTCAAAAACCTCACCGTTCGTTTCTGTATGATAACCCGATACAGACGTATTTTTTTCCGCCACGAAACACAAGTTTGGCTCCTAGTATGAAACCTTTATGGCGAGAACCAGCAAGTCGACTTCCTCGGCCAATAGGAACTTTAAGACCTCTAGAATCAAGCCAAATATATTTGTTCGTATGATTTCGGTTAATGTAAGTCTCGTCTAAGTAAACAAGTGGCCTAGTGTCCTTGAGTCCATTGTTCGCAAAAACTTTGCTCTTGAAGCCGCAATATCACTGCATTCCATTATAAATTTTCGTCCGTCACTGAATTTCCTAAATTTTAAACCCAATCTTTTCAGTAGATGAAGAAAGAAACTTTCTGAGCCTGAATAGCTGATTTTACGGTAAAGATCAGACCGTATTTTTTATAGCCGGTGGGTATTGTCCTCTGTCGTAGTACTCTAAAACAGTCCTGCGCACTACTTCTTTATTGAAATCATCCAGTTCAGAGTATTTGTGTTCTCGTCTATACTTCTTTCTTAGTGATTCAAAAACAGGACTCAATCTTCGGTTTCTGCCGAAATTAAAATACCGACGATATGTTGTACCGACTTCTTGGAAATACCACAAGCTTCCGCTGCCCAGAGATGTACAAAATAGTTTTTAAAAAGCATTTAATTACAAAATACAAATACCTCCTTGTTTTTTGTATTTCAAATGCAAAATAGTTTAAGATGTGGGTATTTAAATACATAATGCAAAATAGGTATTTTCAAAATACTTTTATTAAAATAAAATACTTTTAGTGTTCATTTATTCTGTATGTTATTTATTTCATGGATTTTAATACAACTATTTGTTCAAAAACTTCCCTAATATATATACAAGAATTGCTCGTTTAAAGATATAAGATTTATGAAAAAAATTCGGATGAAACAGTTTCAAAATAAAAAAGATTGTTATGCGTGTCGCGGAGAAGCTTTGAATTATGAGATGTAGAAACCAAGCACTAATTCAATTAAAGCAATATTGTTTCCCCAAATCACTACAAGCCGATGCCGGGATGGTCCTAGCAAAAGGCCACGGCAAAATTCCTACCCATTCTTTGCCCTCAGTGCTTTCCTGCCTCTTACGAACTCGACGTCGTCGAGACGTAAAACCAGAATCAAAAAGGAAAAGAAAGCAAATTCGACTTATTCAAGCCATTTTGTCAGCAAGATGACTCTTTTACTTATGGGTCAATCGTTGATATTAGAGAAAAACTAAAAATTAATCCGTTTTGAGAAGTGGATGAACTTTGTGAAGATGTTTGTAACAATAAAAACGTAGTGAAGGAAACAGTGCATAAAAGACAACACCGTTACAGAAATAGCACAATATATTTCAAAATCAATCTGGAAAAAAATGCCTTTGTGGCATCAATACCAATTTAAAACTCGGCAGCTGAAAGTAAAATATCACAGACGATTATAATTTGGTTTGAAAGCGATTTTCACTCTACCATATTAAAGCAGAGTTAAAACCAACTTCAGTTTGTCTTGTGGCGAATCTTATAACTTCTTTATAAAATACAAAACTATGAAAAAGCAGTATAATCAAACACAAAACACTTTAATAAAAAATAAATACTATATACTTATTAAAAGCATAAAATTACTTATGATTCAACTACAAAGTACAATTTTCTCCATAACATTTAGTTACTTATCCTACTCAAGAAGCCGGACTTATTATAATGTCGATTAATAAGACTAAAAAGTTCTTATAATATAACAGAAAGATACCTGTAGAAATTACCTCTGTCCTGCCAAAATTATTAAATAATCGTGAGGTATATAAAACCTATTTTTTTTTTCCTTCCCTCTGGATTTTTAACAAACTGGACCTGGCAACACTAATCCTACTTCTGCTTAGTATGCCTCCTGCGCGAGGATCAAAACAACTTATGGTTATGGAACACTTGTTCCTGAATTAAAATTAAATTGGTACGAAATTAATGTATGTGTAAGTTTTTTTTTTATCTGCTTAACGTCTCTCTAACAGCGAGGTCTTTAGAGACGGGAAAGGATGGGGGGTAAGGAATGGGAAGGAATTCGGCCATGGCCTTTTTGAAGGAAGCATCCCGACATTTGCCTGGAGTGATTTGGGAAACCATGGAAAACCCAAATCTGGATGCCCGGACGGGGATTCGAACCGCCGTCCTCCCGAATACGAGGCCAGAACGCTAGCTGTTACACCACCACGCTCGTCTCATCCAGCAGGCTGATAAGTCTAAATATTTGTTCAGGCATAATATACAATAATATGCAACTACAGCAAAACCACATTAATTATACATCACACTACGCACTAATATTGCTTTCTCCCTTTTCCTACAAAGTTGTGTTAGGAAAATTCTTGCTGATTTGTCAAATTTATAAAATATTATTATTAGTTAGTTTAGTATATTACCTATGCGATTTGTTTCGAGTGGTGAACAGTAGTAAATAAAAACTTATATTTTATGTTTTACTTACATTTTGATAACTTTCAAACAGCAACTGAACAAAACTGGCATACAACCGACAAACCAAACATGACAACAGGCAAGTCGGAGGGGATTTACTGTAAACGTTTCATTATTGCCAATGTCATTGTTACTTGTACAACAGACCGAATTCTCATTTGAATTGGCATTGTTGTCACTAGTTTGAATTTACTGATAGATCAGCATTTATGAGTATCAATATAAAATAAAAATTTATAAAAACTAAGAAAAGTATTTTGCACTTTTCAAATACAAATCATGTTTCAAAAAGTATTTCAAATAAAATACAAAATGCTTTTTATATCGGGGTATTTAAAATACAAAATTATAATAGGTATTTTGTATTTGTATTTGAAATACTTGTATTTCAAATAATGCACATCTCTGCCCAATGCTTGTACTTGAGCAAAGTTAATGTTTCTCCTGGCTTCTTCGTTTTGAGAATGGTTGCTAAAATACTTGAAAACATTTGCCACGACAACTTTTCTTTGTTTTCTAATACCTGGACGCCTGCACGAACACCGATTTTACTTACGCACTGCATATAGGATTCTGTTCTACAACGTCACTCATCATAAAGACAAAATAATAACCTTTAAAGTAGTGAAACAAACCGACCGCAGCGAAAGCTACGAAACGACTTGTTGTGGAAGAACATTTGACAACACAGCCGGCTCAACTGTAGGCAAAGGGGGTAGAGCGGGCAGGGGATGGAGGCAAGACTGCGTGACCTTGGCTGGACTAATTCAGTGTCTTGGGCTATAGCACAGATTACTAATACTGCCTCATTGACAAACCTGAACATACTGATGTTGGCAGTCAGATTGGACAATTGGCCCCTATACACTCTCCAACACATTAGCACAACATTATGCCCCGCCCGAAATATCAAAAGAGTTAGAAAATCGCCAACTTGGTTGGCCAACTTGTGATTTGGTCTGCCAGCCTACCCATACACACTCCAACTTCAAGTACAACACAACCAAGTTGACCAACAAGTTGCTGTGTGTATGAGGCCCTATATGGAACTCGATGAGACAAATCTAAAATAAATAATTTTTTTAGTTCTCGAGATATACTGTCTCAAAAGTGAGGTGGTTAGGATGAAATGCGGCCTGGACCAAAAGAAAAGAGAACTAAGCGAGATATCAAAAATTTTTGTTCTTTACTTTCGATTAGTTTCGTTAAGTTGAATTCATCATCAGATTGTGGCACCACAGTAATGATAGAACTGGCCAGCGCTATTATTGCGCTACCATACATCAAAAGTCGCAAGCTTGTGTCACTAACAAGGTGTTCGGTAAATTACTAATAACAAATAAATAATTTGTTCCTTATGCTATAAAAAGAATATCCTGCTACAGTCTGAATTTCAACCCAATCACAATTTGACTTAATATTTCCGCTAAAAAGTCAAACGATGCAAACGCAACTAAACACATGAAACGTATTGCGAATTAAATTTCAGATACCAACAAAATGGACTTCATTTCTATTCCTAGATTACAGAATCCAAATGATCACAATTAATTTCATCATACACTTTCAATATAAATTACAACTGGACTAATGCACATAGAATAATGAATTCGCTGCATCGCGATGTAAACTTGATACACAAGTGAAAAATACAATGGTTCTCTGCATCAACAAATATTTCATAACACCGTCGTCCTATTGAGAGCTGTGAATAAACTTTTTTAACAGGTATTATAAATCTATAATGACAGGTCCTATTCTTGTAGACACCGCATTACAACCACTTCAAAAACAATAATTACAATGTAACTTACCTATGGAATGTTATTCCAGATTTTTTCTTACTTGTTCTGTTTGTGCAACCATAGGCAACACAAGATGGCTTTATAAAACACTTTGAAATATCATAACATGAAATGTTCACAGCATGCAAGGTAATGAACCAGACCAATGTTATGAACCTACGAATATGGCCGCCGCGCATGCGCCGTCAGTTCCAGAGTTTACAGGCGGCTTGGCAGTTTTAACGCCACCTTGCCTCCTCTGTTTTCCCACCTCCATGGGATCAACCTCGATGCTCACAGTATTGAACTACAGGACTCCTTGCATACGTAAAAACTGTTCCAAAACTCGTCTCTGCCGATCGCTTATATACGTTCCATAGAAAGTTTCGGGATTTTAGAAAGGCTTCCGACATATGTTTCTCGAATTCTAACAATACTTAAACAATTAAACACATATTAAATACAATTAAAATCTTTACGAAATTCACACAAATGAAAATTAGAGATATTACACAGAAAATTATCCACATAAATCAGTTCTGTCCGTAAACATATTAAGTAGTATTTACATAATTTATTTTCATAAAACAGTCTTTCTACACCAAACATACAAAATCATTTTTACTAAACCCCTAGGTCGCTACAAATAATTCATAAAAAACAATTTCACTTAAAGTCTGGGTTTGAGGGCTGTTATAATATGGAATAGTATTTCGAGAAAATTTAACTCTTAGAGAAAAATTATTCTGAGCCCACCATTATACTCTATTTGAGCAAGTAGTGAAATACACAATTATAGTAGCCTACTAAAAGGATTAAAAATCGTTGTAATTTGCTCAAAAACGTGTACATATTACTCTATAATAGTGTACCTTCTGGTCTACATTTTATTCTGTTATATAATTGTTTGTATTTAAACTGACAACTTTCCACATCTTTTATTTTGGGATCTACAGAAAATGGATGTATTATATTAAAAATTATATGTGAGTAGTAATCATTTATAACTCTGAAACATTTTATATGAAGACTAGCGGAGTTCCCGGCGTTGCCCGGTATAGTTGGCGTAAATTTATCCATACCGTATTTTTATTCTCGTAGTGAAAAACATTTGTACAAAGTTCCATGAAATTTGCGTCAACTTTTTTTCGGAATTAAAGCAAACCTAGATTCACCCGCCGTCTACCAAGAAACGGGTGGGTTGAAGTTTATTAGCACGAGCACTATTTTCATTCGTCCGAAAAGATTCATGTATATCAAGCTTTATTAATTTGGTTAAGAAATTGCATTACTACATTAGTGAACTACGCTAGGTTATGTTAGAAACTCACATTTGATTCAATTGCGAAGTGAAAGGATATACTTTTTGCTCGAAACGCCAGATAATTTAACCCCGCAGATTCATCCTTTTATACAAATATCAAAAGTTAATCCTGAATAATATTATCGTATTCAGAAGACTAATGCTGATGGCAAATACATTGTCCAGAGATCGTGCTGAAAAAATCTCTGTTGTTTTTACGGCTATCTGTGGCGTTTAAAAATTGAATATCCCGAATTAAAGGAAAGAATACTTCAAGTTTTGTTTAGTGTGCAAAATAGTTATTATCGTAAAGTTATCTTATTGCTTTCATTAAAGGCTATGGTCAGAGTCATTTAGTTGTGTGTTTAGTGCGAAGTATGGAACATCTCCGGGAAACCACTGCATTAAAGACCCAAAGGGAATCCCGAGGACATGTAATCCTCTCAAATTACATATATCATGTTGGCTTCTTCCTGGGTAAAATATTCCGGAGGTAAAATAGTCCCCCAATCGGATCTCCGGGTGGGGACTGCTCAGGGAGGAGTCATCAGAATGGATCGAAACATTCTACGAGTCAGAGCGTGGAATGTTAGAAGTCTGAATAGGGCAGGTAGGTTAGAAAACTTAAAAAAGGGAGATGGAACAACTTAAGTTAGATGTTGTTGGGATTAGTGAGGTTAAATGGAAGGACTCACCATGGAGGAAGGAATATATGGACGCGACGCAAGGGACCTTTACCACGCACTGAAGTGACGCCGGCTGGAGAGAGGTGGGGAGGAGGGGACGCCATATTACCCTACCCAAGAATCACCGGGAACATGCCCAAATATATCCAGGGAACACTACCATAACCGTGGAGCCACAATTTGATGATGGATTATTATGTTAAGTCGACGAAACAAATAAAAAATGAATAATATTCTTTTTTGATATCTCGCTTAATTCTCGAGATATACTTTCTCAAAGATGAGGTGTTCCTTGGTTAAAATTCAGAAAAAAATTGACCAAAATCAAATTTGATAATGGATTCTTACGTAACACAACGAGAAGAAAAGATAACGAAGAATACAAATTTCCGGTATTTCGCTAAGTTATCGTGATATACCGTCTCAAAGGTGAGGTGGTTTTGAATGAAATGCAGAAGAAAACTTTCGCAAAAGTCATATTTGATGATGGATTCTAATGTAACATGACGAAAAAAATCGAAAATAAAGAGTAAACATTTTAATCAATATCTCGCTTACTGTTTGGGATATAGAGTCTCCAAATTGTGGACGTGAGGTGGAGATGCGGCCTGGACCAAAAAATAATTCCGCCCTAACCACAATGAATTACATGCTGCACATGCGAGTGTGTGTTTTCCTTTCTTACTGCCGCTTGTTTTTACATTGAAATGGGGGCATAGAAACAGAATAAAAGTGTCACCAAAAGCACAAGGAATTATAACCACACACCTATAACAAATTTTGTTAGTCGATATCCCGAGAACTAAGGGAGATTTCAAAAAATGGTACTCTTGATTTTCAACTTGTCTCTTCGAGCTACATAAGAATCAAGCATCAAACTGCGACAGCCTGGTGATTACAGTGATGCTTGGAGCATACAGGTCATAATTTGGTACAAAAACAAACTTTGTAGACACACTCATAACTTTGCATCGCAAACTACATTTCGTATAACGACATTGTTTCCTTCATCACGATTCCTATTTCGCAAAGCACAATTTATCATAATTAATTTCATCCCACACTTTCAGTAGAAACTGCAAACGTAACGAAGAATGCACAACTCAATCACGATGTAAACATGAACCATTTAAATTAGACTTTACAACACTCGTATAAAGTAATGGTAGTCTATGATGTGCAAAATAGTAAGGTATGCCGATGGCTGTACTAGACACACACAAATATTTGAAAACAAAGTCATCCATTTGACAGTTATGAATAAATCTTTAATGGTACTAGCCAGTCTGACTGAAAACTATTGAACATTTCAATAACAATAATTATAATACAACTTACAAAAGATTGATATTCCAGGTTTTTTTCTATCTGTCCTATTTGGCACCCGTATGCAATACAAGCTGGCATTATAAAAAAACTTAGAACTATTACAAAATCAAATTGTTACTACATGGAGCACAATGTGAAAACGCAATGTTTTGAGCTCGGTCCGCTATAACCGCCGCGCATGCGCAGTAGGATCCCGGCGTCACCGATTTAACGTCATTTCTCCTCCATATCTTTCCTTCCTCCATGGGACGCACAGGATTTCTGGTCTGGGGAACACAGGATAATTAGCACACAAGCTGTCAATGGAGTCACTGGTGTAGGATTTGTAATGAACAAGAAAGTAGGGAAACGGGTGAGTTATTATGAACAGTTTAGTGACAGGATTATTTTGATGAGGTTAGAAACTAAGCCCGTCCCAACCACATTAGTACAAGTATATATGCCAACGTCACAGGAAGATGACGAAGAAATAGAAAAAATATACGCTGAAATTGAAGAATTAATCCAATATGTGAAAGGGGAGGAAAATCTAATAATCATGGGTGATTGGAATGCAATAGTGGGAGAAGGAAAAGAGGGGAATACTGTAGGAAGTTTTGGTCTAGGAGAAAGAAATGAGCGAGGAAGCAGGTTGCTAGAATTTTGTGAAAGATATAAGCTAGTAGTGGCGAACACACTGTTTAAGAACCATGCAAGAAGAATATACACCTGGAAACGTCCTGGGGATACAGGCAGATATCAGCTAGATTATATCATGGTCAAACAAGTTCTAGACTGTAAAGCGTACCCAGGAGCAGACATAGACTCGGACCATAATTTGATAGTAATGAAGTGCAGGCTGAAATTCAAGCGAATAAGGAAGCAGTATAAGCAGAACAGACTGGAAGTGAATAAACTGAAACAATCTAGCACAAGAGAAAAATTTGCAGAAATGGTAGACTTAGGTCTAAGAATAACTGTGAAAGGAGCTCAACCGAGGACGAATGGAATGCATTAAAGACCGAAATAATGAAAGCTGGCAAAGAAACATTAGGCTTTAGGGAACAAGCTGCCCGAAAACCTTGGATCACAGAAGAAATTTTGCAGCTGATGGATCAGAGGAGAAGGTACAAAAATGCTCAGGATGAAGCAGGAAGAGAGCAGTACAGGCAATTTAGAAATCAAATAAATAGGAAATGCAAAATAGCAAAAGAAAAATGGCTACAAGAAAAGTGTGAAGAAGTAGAAAAGGAAATGGTCGTAGGAAAAGTAGATGTTGCATATAGAAAGATCAAACAGAATTTTGGAGAAATGAAGAAAAGAGGTATGAACATTAAAGCTGCCGATGGGAAACCTCTTTTAAGCTCAGAAGATAGAGCTAACCGATGGAAGGAATACATTGAGAAACTGTATGTGGGGACGACTTGAACAATAGTGTATTGGAAAAGGAAGGCGATGTCGACATTGATGACTTAGGAGATCCTGTTTTGAGGACAGAATTTAATAAAGCTCTGAATGACTTGAAAGCAAATAAGGCAGTTGGAATTGATGAGATCCCTGCAGAACTTCTTAAATCTCTAGGAGAGGAAGGAATCGAAAGATTATTCAAGCTGATATCAAAAAGTTATGAAACAGGAGAAATTCCAACTGATTTTAATAAAAATATCATCTTCACACTTCCAAAGAAAGCACAAGCCGACAAATGTGAGAATTATCGCACCATTAGTCTAACATCACATGCTTCAAAATTACTGACCAGAATAATATACAGAAGGATGGAAAGGGTAGTAGAAGAGATAGTAGGTGAAGATCAGTTTGGGTTTAGGAAAAATCGCGGTACAAGGGAAGCAATTCTGTCTTTAAGATTAATACTTGAAGGGCGGATCAAGAAAAACAAAGATACTTTTATGGCATTTGTTGATTTAGAAAAAGCTTTTGATAATGTTAGGTGGGACAAGATGTTCAAAATTTTAAAGAAGTCAGGTCTAAAGTATCGAGATAGAAGAATACTCTATAAACTATATAAGAATCAAGTGGCTGTAATAAAAGTAGAGAATCACGAGAGACATGCATCAGTTAAAAAGGGTGTGAGACAAGGTTGTAGTCTATCCCCGTTAATATTCAACTTGTATGTAGAAGAAGCAATGAAGAAAGTCAAAGAAAAATTTCCATGTGGCATAAGTTTTCAGGGAGAAAAAATCAGTATGCTACGATTTGCTGATGACATTGTCTTGTTAGCAGAGAGGGCTGAGGATATTGAGAAGTTATTGAATGGCATGAACAAAATACTGAAGGAAGATTTTGGACTGAATATAAATCAAAGTAAACAAAAGTGATGAAATGTAGCAGAAATGATACCAATACTAGCAGATTAAATATAAAAATAGGATCTGATGCAATAGGAGAAGTGAGTGAGTTCTGTTACTTGGGAAGCAAAATTACAACCGATGGCCGAAGCAGGAATGATGTTAAAAGCAGAATAGCACTAGCAAAAAGAGCCTTCATGAAAAAGAGAAACCTTTTAGTTTCAAATATTGATCTAGGAATTAGAAAGAACTTCTTAAAACTCTATGTGTGGAGCACAGCACTTTACGGTAGCGAAACATGGACTTTAGGAATACCGGAAAGAAAGAAACTTGAAGCATTTGAAATGTGGTGCTACAGAAGAATGCTGAAAATTAGGTGGACAGACAAAGTAAGAAATGAACGAGTTTTGGAAATGATGGGTGAGAAAAAGAAGCTTACAGGAAGAAGAGACAGGCTGGTAGGTCATATTTTGAGACATGCTGGATTGGTTAATTTGTTAGTGGAGGGAACAGTCGAAGGTAAGAACTGTAGAGGTAGACAGAGATTAGAATATATGAAGCAGATAATTGAGGACGTGGGTTGTAAGGGGTATGTAGAAATGAAGAGGTTAGCACAGGATAGGAAGGGATGGAGGAGTCTAAAGACTGACAAAAAAATCCTTCCATCTTTGGGGTTTGTCATCACAGTTCAAAATTTCATTTAATGCTCCTGCGTTATTTAACGTTGAAACGTAAGACTTTCTAAACAACTGAATTATGATTCTAAGCTTTAAAACGATGAAAATCCCAGCGAAATCTGCTCTGTGGTTTCCGAGTTTTTATAAGACCAGTTTATCCGATTTTGGTTTTATAGATTTAGATTAGAATCATAATTTTTCGCACTTGATGTGAAGCAGTTGAATTGAACTGAATTTTAACTGTGATGGAGCACATGCTTCGTTGTAAATTTTCCTATTTATGTAATTACCTTCCTTAGTGTTTTTTTATTATTATTTTATATACTCTCTTTCTTCAGCGATCGACTTTTGCAATGTATGAATTTTAAATCCTTTAGCATTTTCGTAAACTGTTTATTCAATTTATTCCAGTTCATGACACCCTTATCCGTAAAACACAATTTCTCACACCGGTATGATGAAATCGAGTGCCGACTTGCGGCCATTGCCGTTGTTTCCTTTCCTACTCCTAATTCTTCAACCAATATCGCACCAACCCCCATAAATGCATACGACTCTCCTCCTGTTATCCAGTAACTCCCCATCCCGTTCCTTTGTTATATCGGTTAATGAATGGGTCCTGCAGTAATTTCCATAAAGGAATCTAACTTCTCTTCTTATGCTTTTGATGCCAAAAAGTTGGTCACAAACTACCCCACCATATTTAAGCAATGGGTTGACTAAAGTTTTGTAATTCCGTCACTTCACAGGTACATCCACTCATCAGTAAATGAAGGATTATGAAACTTTTCCTACCACCTGCCCAATGAGTCCCATTACGTTTTTATTACCAAATGTTATTCTAAGTATTTACACTTCAACAAGCAATTTTGTATCCATCCTATAATCATCAACAACCTTTATATATTATACTGATTGTTCTTAGAATTTATTTTCATTCCGTGTTGACCTACCCAGTTAGATAATCTATTCAGATCACCGTGCAACTGTTCTCAGTTCACACATTTTGATCCTATAATATACCATTATGTCATCTGCAAACAATCTACATTCTGACAGTAAACCATCAACACAATCATTCATTATAATGATGAATAGCAATAGTTCCAATACCCTACCATGTGGCACTTGCCCCTCTTCTGACACTTCGTTTTCAGCCTTTTTAGAATTTTTCACCAGGAAGTCAATTTTTTCATATACTCCAATAGTTTTTAGCTTACTTGAAATCATTTTATGGCTATCCTTTAGTTGCCTTAGAAAGGTGCAACGTTGCGACATCAACTTGGCCCTCGCTTGTCCAGTTAATCCGAAATAAAACTGACAGAATAGTCCCATTTTTGCTGCCTTCATTCTCAAATGGTTAAATGTTGTGTTCTAACCTGTCTTAACTTTGTCTAATCTCTTCATCTTAGCATAATCATTAAACCCCACATCCTCAGTTTTCTACTTCGTTTATTTTAATATTTCCTTAGTTCTTTCCTGCTGCTAGCAACTTAGTTAATACTTCACGTTTTTAAAATACACCCTACTGCCCCTTCTCTCGGTCTGAATCTTCGACAAACTAGTTTTCTCTCACATCATATCAAAAATACGTTCAGTTCTCGTTACTTGTCTCATAAACGTCGTCTGATAAACGTTAGTTACGTATGTGCGATTGAAGTAGGGCTGTTGATATTATTTAAAATATCGGATTCTCAATGTATCTATATTTTTAAAAGTATCAATATCGTGTACTTTTCTTATGATTGGGGGTGAATTCATGTATGTGTACAAAATTACCTGTTTCTAGGACAGCTGGAATTTGTGAGGAATTATGGTGATAGAATTTCGTAGTCGTTTTGAAGAGTTTGAATTCCACAAACTTCCGACGTAAGGTGACGAACGAATTAAAATTTCGGACATTAGTTAAGCTTACTAAACTCCATTTAAAATAAAAAATTTGTGACATATAAAGATTAAGGTAGGCGTGTGGACTGTGTTTCCAGGCATTATTAATAAAAAAAATTTATGTGTACCAATATTATCAGCAGCTGTTTTGAAAATACTCATTGTTTTCTAGGTTCTTCTGGTAGACTACTGCAGTTATTAGGCTCTAGAAGATTAATTGTTGATGCAACTCCATCAGATGCTGTAGATGTGGTAGAAGATACCAAATATTTTAAAGCAATTTTCTGGCAGCATAGGAAAAAACATGACTTCTAATTATCCAGAATCTTAGGTCATCTAATTATTTTGATATATTCAGCTGATCCAAATATTATTTTAATTTAGCAACCATTGGATCAAACCTCATGTCAGAATTTTCATTGGACACATTTTTCAAGAGCATGAGCTCATGTTTATCCCGAAGAGCTGGCGTTCTTTCTTCTTCTATGCATGTAAAAGCCCCTACATTAAGTGAATTATTTTTCCTTCTTTGATATTGCATTGGAAACGACCAACGATTTATCAAAATGCATTTAAAAAAAAAAAAAAAAAAAAACGGAGATTCAAGGTGTTTGCTTTGGCGTCAGTAAATTGTGTTCTAAGGACAACAATCTATCATTATTACTATTGAACAAAGCACTTTGTAGAGACAATCCAAAAGCAATAGATGTGTAATTTTTTTTTCAGTTTCGTGTCTTCATAATTCGCTAGTGGTATAAATAAAAGCTGTGATATACTTTTGGAGCTCAATTCTTCTGTTGATATGGAACAAGAAGTATAATCAATTCGCACAAAATATTTAACTGTGGAGTACTACAATACTTGGTACGTTACAATAAGTTCTTAATGCTAATGCTTTTGTGTGGATTGAAAACATATTTAAAAATCTTTGCAAAGTGTCCAAACAAGAATTCAAACGAATAATAACTGCTTGAATGGTCATTAATATTTGGCCTTCTTTATTACTTCTGCTTGTTGCTCGGATCGAAATTAATCAGAAGCTCAGTGCCCCGAGTCTGCACAACTCTGCTGTTAATATTAATGATTCATCCCAATGGAGCCTGCAGGAAAAAAATATGTGGTCAATATGTGCAGTAAATTTTATTTGATCTGCTAACATTTTAAAATTTTCATTGTTTTTTTTTTAATTATATCCCTGATTATATTTGTTGCATGTATAAAACAGGTAATCGTTTTCTTTTCGCTCAATAATAACAAGGCACTTTCTACGAGGAAAACGGAAAATGATAACTTATTTATTATTTATTTCTTTATTTTTATTGGCATTTGGTGTGTACCATACAGCCAGCGGATTATACCTTATCAAAAATTTCATATTATCCTTTAGATAATTACAGGGCCAGATTTACAATTTAGAAGATCTTATACATTTATCTATATATGGCACACAATATATCTAAAATATGTGGCATACAAACTTATAAAATACAATATTTAAAATACAAGATATTAAAATGCTTTGAAACCACTCAGTTTATTCTGTTAGTCAGCGTTGTTATAGGATTTGTTGTTTTGTTGCGTGTCTATGGTTTTGTTTAAGGTTCGCTCGTGTGACCTCTTGATTCGCTTCGTTAAGGTGTTATATTTCGATGTTGTTCCTCGCTGCAAACTTGAAGAAGGCCATGAAGATTTCTGCTTTATTCTTTTGCAGAAAGGTCTGTACCTTGGTAGGCAGTTCTGCCCCGAGTCTGCACAACTCTGCTGTTAATCTTGATGATTCATCCCAATGGCACCTGCAGGCAAAAAATATGTGGTCAATATTCCCAAAACTTCTGCCATCACACACACACACGGGGGAGTTGACCATGTTGATCTTGTAGAGGTGGCTCGGACAGCGACCGTGGTTGGATTTCAGTTTGGAGACAAAGGATGTGATCTTCCTTGTAGTTGGCGTGTTGTCGTACCAGTGGTTCCGTGGATCTGTCTATAATGTCTAGCTTTGTGTAGGTCTTTTGATCTCCACTCCCTGCTCCATTCCGTTTTAGCTTAATTTCGAAATAGGGGTATCAAGTCAGATGCTGGAATATGTTTTATTGTCATGCCATGATGTTGTGCTGCCTTAGCCAGCCGATTCATTGCCTCCTATTCCGGCGTGACCTTTAGTCCAAATAAATGTTACCTCCGAGCCCTTTTCTCTAAGTCTTGCTACCAACCGTAACCAGCTTCTTCCGTTGTCTGCTGCAAGGTTGGATAATCTCAGTAGGACGGATCGAGATTCTGATAAAATAACCAGCCTGATGTCCGCAACTGTAGGCCGTATTCTAAAGCTTTCACAATGGCTTGTAATTAAGCAGTTTAGACCGATGCTTCTTCTGGGAGGTGATATAGGCCCCACTTGTCATTCGCTGGATCCACGAAGGCACAACCCACCAAGTTTTCGGATTTAGAGCCATCCGTGTATATGCATATGGGATTGCCTGCAAGATTCGAAATGTAGTCCTTCAAAATAACTTCGTTATTACTACCTACCGCCATAAATTTTATGTCCAGGATAATATCTAGTCTCAAAAGGTTAATTTTGAATATAAGGTGGGGAAAGAATTGCTTGCTGAAGACTTGAAATGTAAATATCTTGGTATTACATTTGATAACAAGCTTAACTGGGCAGGACACATTGGACAGGTGGGAAGAAAAGGTTTCAAAATTCTGCACTTGTTGGAGAGACTGACGAGGGGATGTACGAGAGAAGTGAGGGAGTTGGGTTACAAAACTTTGGTCAGACCATTACTCGAATATGGTTGTGTAGTATGGGACCCTCATTTTATGTATCACATACAGGAGTTTGAGAGGGTGCAAAAAAGGGCTGATAGATTTGTTTTTGGAAATTATCGCAGAATGTAATCAGTGACGGATATGATAAAGGAGCTGAAATGGGATTCATTGAAAGACAGGTGAATGAAGAGGGTCATGAGACTGTACAGGGCGTATACTGGTGATGAGGCATGGAAAGATATTGGAGTAGGTATGAAAAGTAGTGCATGGACCACAAGCTGGCACTCGATTTCAGGTACAAGGGTGTGGGAAGATTCTCTTTTTTAGTTAAGGGTGTCAGGGATTGGAATGAATTACCAAGAGAAATGATGAATAATTTACCGAAAACGTTAAAAGAATTTAAAGATAAAATTTGTAGAGGGCAAATGTAGGTGGGTGCAGGATAGGCGTAAGATAGGGTTGTAGGGAAATTGCCACCGGAGCCTGTGCTCTATTGGAATTAAATTAATTTAATTAAAAAAAATCATTGCGCTCATAGTTTTATGCAAATGTACTGGATGGAGACGTGACCTATAGATTATGTTACTGTATTGTTTTACCTCCGAGAAGGCGATTGTGAGGGCAGAGGCCACCTTCTGTTGCCAGAACCTCCGATTGGTGAGTTGAACTGTAAGAGCCATTTTTTTTTTTTTCTGTCGTCAGTCTTTCGACTGGTTAGATGCAATCCTCCATCTCTTCCTATCCTGTGCTAACCATGGAGGAAGGAATAATATGGAGACGACGCAAGAGACCTTTACCACGTATGGGAGTGAAGCAGGCCGGCGGAGGAGTGGGGGGGCATGGCCGGAGTGGTGGGGGCTTGACCGCTTCCCAACAAACACGGGGAATATGTACAAACACCTCAAGGGGACTCTAGGATAAACGTGACGCCGCAATCTGGTGATGGATTATTATGTAACTCGATGAGACAAATAAAAAATGAAGAATAAAATTTTTTGATATCCTCCTTAGTTTTCGAGATATTCTGTCTCAAATGTGAAATGGTTTTGGTTGAAATTCAGAAGAAAAAATTATTCAAAGTCAAATTTTATTATGAATTTTTATTTAAAAAGACGAGACAAATAAAAAATAAAGAGTAAAATTTTTCGATATTTCACCTAGTTCTCGAGATATACTGTCTCAAAAGTGAGGTGTCTTGAATTGAAATGGAGAAGAAAAATTTCGCAAAAGTCAAATTTAATGATGGATTCTTATGTAACACGACGAAAAAACTCGATAATAAAGAATAAATGTTTTCGATATCTTGCTTAGTTTGGGGGATATACAACATCCAAATTGAGGGGTTTAGGTTTGGATGCAGGCTGGACCAAAAATTAATTCCACAATGATTACATGGTTGACATGCAGAATGGATATTTCAGTTTTATTACTACCACTTGTGGTTAGTCTGAAATGTGTCCTAGACCAGAAAAAAAGTAAGAGGACCCACTCTAGGGATGAGCAACCCAGACATTTTGTAAGCTGGTACCAGAAATAAAATGTTTATTCAGTCACCTTAATGAACATTCTCTTGATCAAGATGTGTTGTCTAATTTCACAGCCCTACTTATTAGGTCAATTGTAAAAAAATTATCTCTCAGTTAGATTTAGATACGGGGGGGGGGGGGGGAGAATGTTGTACAAAAAAAAGAGACTAAATTAGAAACTCATTCCCCAAATTGATTTTGTTCAAAGGCCAATAACTTCTTTATTTATGAAGCCCATTTTTATTTCTGCATGAACCTGTTTCGACATAAATAGATGAGAAAGATTTCAAAATCGGTAAAAATAGGTATAGACGTATTTACAAACAGAAACAAGTCTTATATGAAGCTTTAAAAATAACCTAAGTCAATGGCCTGAATTAGCTATTTAAAAAATTAATAAAACTCACAGCTTCTCACATAACAGTTAATTTCATCATCCATTGTCAGTATAATCAGCAACGTGACGAAAGAAATCGTAATAGTAAATTCACTGAATCGCGAAGTAAAACACGCCCCTTTAAATCTCATTTTAAACACTCGTTAAAAAATAATGCTAGTCTATTATGTGCAAAATAGCAAGTTTGCTGATTTTCTACACTACACCAAGAAAAATTTGAGAACAAAGTCATCCCATTGAGAGATATGACTAAATATTTATAGACGTGCTGCAAAGTTTGCGGTGTCGACCACTCACTTCAACAACGATAATTACAATTCAACTTACTTATGAAATGATATTCCAGGTTCTTTCCTGTCTGGCCTATTTGTGCAACCGTACGCAACACAAGCTGGCATTTTTAAACACTTATACACAATACTAAATGAAATAATCACTGCATCTACCACAATGTGAACACCTTAATTGTTGGGAAGCGCCATATGGTCGCTGCCGGTGCTGCCACCATGCGGGAGAGTTTACTGCTTGCTTCACCGATTCAGCGTCACTTCTCCTCCATATAATTCCTTCCTCCATGACTGTAGCTTCGTCGTGTCTGTTATCCGCGACCAGATGTTCGTCGTAGATATGGTTCAACCCATGGAGGAAGGAATAATATGGAGACGACGCAAGAGACCTTTGCCACGCATGGAAGTGAAGCAGGCCGGCGGAGGAGTGGGGGGGGCATGGCCGGAGTGGTGGGGACTTGACCGCTTCCCAACAAACACGGGGAGTATGGTTAAACACCTCAAGGGGACTCTAGGATAAACGTGACGCCGCAATCTGGTGATGGATTATTATGTAACTCGATGAGACAAATAAAAATGAAGAATAAAATTTTTTGATATCCTGCTTAGTTTTCGAGATACTCTGTCTCAAATGTGAAATGGTTTTGGTTGAAATTCAGAAGAAAAAATTATTCAAAGTCAAATTTTATGATGAATTTTTATTTAAAAAGACGAGACAAATAAAAAATAAAGAGTAAAATTTTTCGATATTTCACCTAGTTCTCGAGATATACTGTCTCAAAAGTGAGGTGTCTTGAGTTGAAATGCAGAAGAAAAATTTCGCAAAAGTCAAATTTAATGATGGATTCTTATGTAACACGACGAAAAAACTCGATAATAAGGAATAAATGTTTTCGATATCTTGCTTAGTTTGGGGGATATACAACAACCAAATTGAGGGTTTAGGTTTGGATGCAGGCTGGACCAAAAATTAATTCTGTCAAAGCCACAATGATTACATGGTTGACATGCAGAATGGATATTTCAGTTTTATTACTACCACTTGTGGTTAGTCTGAAATGTGTCCTAGACCAGAAAAAAGTAAGAGGACCCACTCTAGGGATGAGCAACCCAGACATTTTGTAGGCTGGTACCAGAAATAAAATGTTTCCGCATAATTTATAGTTAATATAAAGTGTATCAACAAAAAGTAAAGAGTGATACTTTACCATAATGTATGGTTGGCATCATGCGGTGTTCTTTTAAGTAACTTCAAGCAAGTGTGCTCCAATCATAAATGCGATGATGAGTCACTGTCTGAACAAGCCTATACTTTTTTCAACAAAATAACTTATCACGCTAGAAGAACTCTACTTCAACTTCTGTTTAAAAGGGCAGAGGCTTTATTATTACCTTTAAAAATAAAAGAGCCGTTTCACAATTGTTGCTATTACAGGAATGTACAAGTAACTTTATGACACAGAATTTGATTCATTATTTTCCTTTACTTCACATTATTAATAATGAATTAACATGTGGTTAAAGGTAGGGACCGTGCACAAACTACACGGCCTGGTCCGGGGGGGGGGGGGGGTGCTGGAAGGCTACGTTGAGCTATGTAGGGAGAGGGGGGGGGGATTCCAAGCCAGGCCACGTAGCTATCCTTTCATAAAATTTGTCACAGTTAAAATGAGGAATGGAATTCACAACAGCATGTGAATATTTATTGGTTTAATTCTAGATGGCGATACCGCTATAGCACCTTTCTGCCACACGCAGCTATCAAAGAATTATCCGTACCACTTTTATGACATTTTTCTTCTGGTCCAGGCTGTATTTCAACCTAACCTCAACTGCTAGGAATAATTTTAAAAAAAGCTAGATCCCTGTACTGGTAGTAGGCCTAAAGTAGTTGTAGCAGTATCATGATCTAGAATTAAACCTATTTATTTCCCTCAACTAATTATCTCCTTATGTAATTTATAATAGTCTGACAAGAGAAAACAGTGCAAAATGTCTTCTGGAATCAAAAGGGGGAAAAAACCTACTTGCTAGGTGAGGGGGGGGGGGAAAGGGGGGTGGAGGCAAAAGCCAAGTTGGTCTACATGGGGAGGGATAGTGGTTCACAGGAGGCCAAATTGGATCTATGTGGTTTTATGCACGCTCTCTTATGTATGTATCTCAATTGATGCTATCTATAAACATTAGAAATTAAGGAAAAAAAGTCTGTTAAAAATTATTTTAATAGAATTTTATTTGCCAAAACATCTACAGCCACAAAAAAAGACTAAGGGTATTATTATTTTATTTAATTTCAATGGAGCACACGCTCCATAATATCCAAGTGTAATTAGGAAACAGTGATACAAGATTGATTGAAACAGAAAGTTATATAATGTAATTTGAAAGTGTCACCATATGGCAAGATAATACTTGACAGCAGTAGGAGCACTGGATTCTTAGGTTTTCTGATTCATGTTTGAAGTATTTCTTTAATTCCTTAGTTATTGATCAAAAAATCTTAAAATATATATTAGCATATAAATTTAGTCAGGATCACTTTGAAATATTTTTACAATGTATCAGATCTTTGGGGGGGCGGAGGGGGGGGGAGGAATTCAAACAATCCCACTGCCCATACAATTTAAAGCAGCTTATAAAAAAAAACCTACTCTTGAAATGTGAAGTGAAATATGCAAACACTGGTAATTGTATACTCCTGGAAAAATTGTTAATCATGCTCCAGAACATATTATAAATTTTACATCAAGACATCATCGAATTATTGAAGAGGAAAAAGAATTACAGTTTCCTCCCAAGTCCGACCACGAATGTATGTTTGATGCAGGTGCACTAACTGTTTTAATAGATCATATTGTACACTACATTTCAGGATTTGTGGTACACAAACATCTAAAAATATTAAAAAGTGAAGAGTGTGTTAGTATATTGTGATCTCCATTTCTATTATTTTGGGGATCTCTCAAAACGTACAAAAGTAGAGATGGTCTTATTCATCGTTCACTTGATATAAGTAACATTTGTGAAACGTTTTAAAAAGTATTTAGCAGAAATGTGCATTCAAATTTTGGTTTATTTTTTTAAAAAGAAGTTAAACATTTTGCAAACTGAAACACAAGTTGTTCAATTGATAATCTGTGAAAATTTATTCAGTCACCTTAATTTGCGAACAAAGTCATCCCATTGAGAGCTATGACTAAATATTTATAGACGTGCTGCAAAGTTTGCTGTGTCTACCGCTCACTTCAACAACGATAATTACAATTCAACTTACTTATGAAATGATATTCCAGGTTCATTCCTGTCTGGCCTATTTGTGCAACCGTACGCAACACAAGCTGGCATTTTTAAACACTTATACACAATACTAAATGAAATAATCACTGCCTCTACCACAATGTGAACACCTTAATTGTTGGGAAGCGCCATATGGTCGCTGCCGGTGCTGCCACCATGCGGGAGAGTTTAGTGCTTGCTTCACCGATTTAAGCTCACTTCTTCTCCATATAATTCCTCCTCCATGGTGCTAACCTCTTCATTTCTACATATCTTTGCAAAAAAGTATCGACTCTGATACCTAGATTTCAATATCGATATATCGTAATAAAAATATTACTCATAAATATCGATACTTTCAGAAAATAATATCGATATATCGATATTTCATTAAAAGCGCTAGATTGAAGTGAATTAATAAAATGGCAAGGTGTGTGAAATTGTCAAGAGTTGTGTTTAGAAGTTATTTTGCTAGTGTACGAATGTTTGGTACTGACAACTTGCTAAAGACTGTTGTAAGACATCAGAGTATAATATCTAACAAACTGATTTATTCAGAGTATGGTGAGCCTCCTAAAGTTGTGGTTATGGATAAAGACGAGATAAGGAACCCTGAAGCTGGAGAGGTCTGAGCACTTGATTTTTTTTCTTTTACCATAAAAATCCTATTAGTCACAGATGTATTTGGAAGTAGAATTGGTGATAGCGCAATCTCTGGGACTCATCAAGGACTTGTAGTTTTGGTCTGAAAACTGGACACCTTCGTTTGGTGATATTATTTAATATATGTTGCTCTTAGGGCTGTAAAATATATCCATCCTCTCAAATTCCACTCGAAAAGTGCCATAACATAAGGTGGCGAGTGACTGGAAGAAGACATATAGTGATGTGTAATGATAACGCTATCGTTTCTTCGAGTATATTATTTAGTAATATCTTTCTATTACACTCATCAAGGTAGTGAATAATGCACCAACTTCCCCCAAAATAATAATAAAAAAACTGCTCTAACGTTACACACTATGCGATGAGAAGATACAACAAAATGCATCAATGACCAACAAAGACGAAAACCACACCAACATAACTTTATTATGAAAACAAAATTTCAAATCCATTAAGCAATAAAGGGAATCTTCTATGTCCATTTAGGCCCAGGCTACATTCCAACCTATCCAAAGGCACTGCTAACGATTCTGCTTTAAAATCATGATAACTTAAAGGTTTAATAAATTCAAATTTCTAGTATATAATGCTTTAACAACAAGAACCAAATGCCATTTTGGTACAGGCTGCATGTCAACTATCAAAACTAAATTCCTTCGCCCTAATGCTGAAACATTCTAAACATAAACCATGTTCATATTGCCGCAACCTACTTTGATAGATGTCGTAAAATATTAACATCTCCAACGTGACATGTTGGATAGTTTTTTTGGCAATATAATACCTATTATCATTGGAAGTCGCATGTGTGGCAACTAACGTTTGTTTACAGTTCAAAGTTGTTTTTTTTCCATATTTATTCTTTTGATAGCAACATATTCCCAAATAATATTGTCCAAAGAACGTGTGCATGATCATTATATTTCGCTATAACGCTACTCCCAGTCGCTCGTGCTATAGCGTTACAGCACTTTTTGAGTGAAGTTTTTGAGGTATCTATATATTTTACAGCTCTAAGAGCAATATATATTAAATAGTATCACCAAACGAACATGTGCAACAGTTTTCAGACCAGAACAACAATTCCTTGATGAGTCCCGGTGATTGCCCTAGAGCCGTAGAATTTATTAATATCGAAGAGGCTCACTTAATATTAGCTTCTGATGAGTAGGAGTTTACAGGTCATTGTAAAGATGCTGGCAGCTCCTGTTAATCCTGCTGATATAAACACTATCCAAGGTGTGTATCCTGTTAAGCCACCACTGCCTGCCGTGCCGGGGAATGAAGGCGTTGGAGAAATTCTTGAAGTAGGAAGTGGTGTTACTGATCTTAAAGCTGGTGACAGAGTTCTGCCAAAATAAATGCTCTTGGTACTTGGCGATCTCACCTTGTTTGTAAAGCAAGTGAATTAATTAAGGTAACGTCAGTTTATTTTTTATAGTAGGAAACTAAATTATGTAATTGCCAGTAAATGGAGGTGATGTTAAATTTATTTTTGAAACAAACTTGTGGTGACATAAATTGTATTTAAATTAAACAAATGCCTCTTGAGATTTAGCGGTTTCTAAATGACTTGTAACAGAGAAGGCCATGCTTAGTGCAAGTGGATTTGGCCACAGCTTCACAATACTAAGAGGTAATTGTACCAGTGGAATGATTTTTGGCATATACTTTCTTAGCATGTATTCTCTAAGAAATCCTTCACTTGAAGTGTAGGAATAATTTGGCACCTAATTATGTTAATGAATTACTGTGTAACAGAGTAACAGCCATGTTGTTATATCTCAGATGTCAATATTGGCCTGAAATATTGTTTAATATGTATCACATAAGAAAATGTTGACATGAAATTCAGGGAACACACAGTGTAGGTATTGTGCTGACGGCTTAATGTTCACTAGCAGGCACATTGTTTTATCTCTGGAGTTAACAGTTAAAATGTGCATCAAGTTGAATACATGCTTCATCTGAAAAATACAATGCCAAACTACATCCATAAAACCCATAATTGCTGTAAGTACGCTCATACAACGGTTTAATTCTAGATGGGGATACCACTACAATCTCATACCGCCTCGTGTAGTAAACACATAGGTCACGTGGTATATATGACGTCATTGTGACATATGGTCCAGGCTGCATTGCAACATAAACTCAAATGAATACAGTAGAACTCCAATTATCCGAATCAATTGGGACCGGACCCCATTCGTATAATCAAAGATTCAGATAATAGGATTTTTCCCCGAAAAAGTATCTATTTTAATTAATTACTGTATACATGTTGAAAATGGGAGAAGAAACTATATTTAAAGGAAAAGAGCTTTTAATTTTTTAAATGGAAAGGCAGCACTTTCAAATTTTAAGCATAGTTACAGGTGCTGTACATTTGTACAATGTACGTACCGTACTGTAATTTAAATTTATTGCTTGCTGAACATCTCGGTCAAAGTCAGCTGTTTGACTGTAATTCATCTGTTTTCGGAAGCAAAGTCGCGCATCCGCTTGACAGTGAGAGGTTTCATGCGGTGTGTAGGCAGAATCATTTTTTTTTTTTATCGTAGTACGTTTCCGTTTTAATTAATCAAGCGATTCGGATAAACGGAGTTCGGATAATTGGAGTTTTACTGTATTGACGACACCATATTTTATAAATATGCGCTGCGGTCGTATTACAGCCTGGACCAAAGTGAAACGTAACCATAAACCACGATATTGCAGATACCCAATTTTCAAATCGTATCTATCACTGTTACTGTGTTGGTCGCGCAGACTGAATAAGTCGGAATTACGCCATATATGCCGTATGATCTGTGTGTTTACTATGCAAGGCAGTAAGAGATTGTAGCGGTATCACCATCTAGAATTAAGCCCATCCAACTTTGTACTTGGGTTCTTGGTCCAGGACTGATACAACTCCTCACATTTAATTTTGCACTAATGGTTGAGGGATGACAGCACTCCTCACACACCAGTTTAGTTAATTTTGCACCAGTGATGAAACTTTATATTTATTTCATTATAATGTCTTAGAACAACACATCGTGTCTGGTGGAACATGTCTGCTATCCAGCAGCGAATCCTATGTATTAGAAAAAGTTTCAGTGTGCTGTTACTTGTTCTCTACATTCCATACGGATATTGACTGCAGTTTCCCATCCCCAAATGAATCTTAACAAACACATGCATTAAACTCAAACAGTTAATAACATGTATTTGTTTCATAATAACTTGTAACTGTCTACCCACATTTTGAACAACTTTAAATATAATTGATGGCTTTGGTTAAAGGATTTTCCGACATAATCATGCTAATCAATGAGTGTACCAAATTTCATACTAGTGGCACAATTTCTTCTTGATGCCCTGAGGATGCACTCAACCCACTATCTGTACCAGCAATCATATTGTAAAATAATCAGTTTGTTTTCCTTTAGTAAAATTTCAAATTGTGATTAAGATTTTTCTTGCTCCCACGTCTTCCTGATGTCCCTCAGAAGAAATTGTTCTTTCGAGTTGAAATTTTGTGGATATCCTTAGACAGGATTATTTGAGCATGTAATAAGAGGGGATTTTGTGGAGTTATTTTTATGATTATTTAATTTTGGTATAGTTAATTAAACTTTTTTGAAAGAGGTGTGAATTTAAAAGGCAAAGCTATACGATCTATACGTGGATCGAAATTATTTCATAAAAGAACATAATTGTATTTAAAGTTAAGTATCCATAAACAATCATAAATTCAAAAATCAACACCTTGCCCTACAACAGAGGCCGCAAGTCCCAAAATTTAATAAAACTTAACATAAATTTACAAATATTGATCATCTCCAAATAACATCTCGGTTGTAATCACTGGGACTCATCAAGGAATTGTTGTTTTGGTCTGCAAACTGTTACACATGTTCTTAGGATGATATTATTTAATATATGTTGCTCTTAGAGCTGTAAAATATATCCATCCTCACAAACTTCATTCGAAAAGTGCCGTAATGTAAGGTGGTGAGTGACTGGGAGAAATTACATGTAACAAAATGCATCAGTAACCAACAATGATGAAAACCAAATCAACTTAACTTTATTATAAAAACAAAATTTCATGTTCATTAAGCTAGAAAAGGAAGCGTCTGTATCCATTTTGGTCCAGTCTACATTCCAACCTATCCACACGCGCCGCTAATGATTCTGCTTGAAAATCATGATAACTTAAATGTTTATTAAATCCAAATTTTTAGCGAATTATGCTTTAACAACAAGAAACAAACTCCATTTTGGTACAGGCTGCATTTCAACTATAAAAACTAAATTCCTTCGACCTAATGCTGAAACAAGGATATTGCCGCACTTTCAAACTAAACATAAGCTACGGTAATATTGCTGCAACCTACTTTGATAAATGCTGGAGAATATTAACATCTCTGACATAACATGCCGGATATGTTTCTTGACAAAGTAATACCTACTAGACGACCCGGGCGAAAATTTCGCGAATAAAATGCGATGAATAGTGAGGTTGAATATAATGTCACCAAGTTCAGTCATTACTCTTCATACTCCTACTTCATTTATCGATTTTGGTTAGGAATCCAGAGAGATAAATGGCTTGAAACACAAAAATCGTATTTTAGAAATATTGACATTTTTGCGCTTTATGGGTCGAATTACGAAAAATTCCTTTCTTAGAATATAATGTTACCACGGCAGAAACCTTAGTCTTTAATACGATATGTCATTTATCTACATCGATTAGATATCAAGGGAAATATAAGGCTCGTGACACAAAAATACGTTGTAGATCAATTTATACTTTTTCCCTTTAATAGTTGAATTCCAAACACTTCTTTCTTAAAATATGATGTCAGCACTGCTGAGACATTATTCCACACAATCGTACTTGATTTTGGATAGATATCAAGGGAGATAAGTGGCTCGAGACACAAAAAACACATTTTAGAAAAATTGACTTTTTTGCCTTTTATGGGTCGAATTACGAAAAATTCCTTTCTTAAAATATAATGTTACCACGGCGGAGACCTTATTCTTTAATATGATACCTCATTTATCTATATCGGTTTGATATCAAGGGAGATAAATCGCCCGTGACACAAAAATCGGTAATAGAAAAATTTATACTTTTTTCCTTTAAGGGTTGAATTCCAAAAACATTCTTTCTTAAAATATGATGTCACAAAGCTGAGACATTACTCCTCATAATCCTACCTCATTTATCGATTTTGGTTAGATATCCAGGGAGATAAATGGCTCGAGATACAAAAAACGCATTTTAGAAAAAGTGACATTTTTGCCCTATAAGGGTCGAATTACGAAAATTTCCTTTCTTAAAATATAATGTTACCATGGCGGAGACCTTATTCTTTAATATGATACCTCATTTATCTATATCGGTTAGATATTAAGGGAGATAAATCGCTCGTGACACAAAAATGCGTTATAGAAAAATTTATACTTTTTCCCTTTAAGGGTTGAATTCCAAACACATTCTTTCTTAAAATATGATGTCACAAAGCTGAGACATTACTCCTCATAATCCTACCTCATTTATCGATTTTGGTAAGATATCCAGGGAGATAAATGGCTCGAGATATAAAAAACGCATTTTAGAAAAAGTGACATTTTTGCCCTATAAGGGTCGAATTACAAAAAATTCCTTTCTTAAAATATAATGTTACCATGGCGGAGACCTTATTCTTTAATATGATACCTCATTTATCTATATCGGTTATATATTAAGGGAGATAAATCGCTCGTGACACAAAAACGCATTGCAAAAATATTGATACTTTTGCCCTTTAAGGGTTGAATTCCGAAAACTTTCTGGCTTAATATAATTATGACATCACTAAATCGGAGATCTTAATCTTTAAAACGATACTTCATAAAATGGTTTCAGATAGGTATCCAGGGAGATAACTGACTCGTAACACAGAAAACAGCATTTTAGAAAAATTTACATTTTTGCCCTTTAAGGGTCAAATTCCGAAAACTTTCTTGCCTAAAATACGATTTAACCAAAGTGGAGACCATAATCTTTAAAATGACACCTCATTCATTGATTTCGGTTAAGTATGAAGGAAGATATAGGTTTGTGACAAAAAAATACCTTATAGAAATAATATATATGATTATCGTTGGACGTCGCATATGTGTACGCAAATGAGCAGACTAACATTCACTTAGGGTTCAAAGCTTTTTTTTATGTGTGTAATTTTTCCATATGTATACTATTGGTAGCAAAATATTCCAAACTAATATTGTTCAAAGAATGTGTGCATGATCATTGTACTTCGCTATAAGGCTTCTTCTAGTCGCTTGCAGTATAGCATTGCGGCACTTTTCCAGTGAAGTTTGTGAGGTATCTATATATTTTACACCTCTAATAGCAACATATATTAAATAGTATCGCCAAACGAACATGGGCAACAGTTTTCAGACCAGAACGATAATTCCTTGACGAGTCCCAGTGATTGTGCTAGAGCCAATGTCTCTTCACACGTGGGGAATGAGAGATTCACCAAATTGTGACTGTAGTGGAGAAGAACAAACCATCCAACATGTGACCTTTGATTGCCTTCAGGGGGCCACCAAAAGACTTCAAAGACATTTAAAAAGAAGAATTACATTGGCTGTGCTATGTCGACTTTGAATTCTAACTATAATTTTAACATGGACTCTTAAATGTAAAAGTTTATTAGTATGAATGTACTAATACAAATATATGAAAAGGGAGGGTCCATAAACTTCATGGCTCTGTCTTGGAGGGGAGGAGTTGGCTGGAAAGGTTCCAGGCCAAGGCACGTAGCTTCTTATTCACATTATATGTCACAGTTAAAATAAGGTGTTAAACACACAACAGCATGTGAATATTTATTTATGTCATCTCCATATGTAATTTACAATAGTCTGACAAGAGAAAACTGTACAAAATATCTTCCGGAATCAATGTGGAAAAAAGCTACTTGGGAGGGGGGGGGGGGGGGTAGAGGCAAAAGCCTTGCCGGGGTATGTGGGGGAGGGAGGGGTGTTCGAAGGAGGCCAAAATGGAGCAACATAGTTTATGGGTTTATGGACACTCCCTAATGAATTATTATGTGCCATGTCAATGGGCCAAAAGCATACCATAATTTTATGATTCTCCTTTCATTAGTTAAAAAATATAATTTCCCATTTATATATAAATTTATGGAAGGAAAAAAAAGGCTTATTCTACTCTTGCACATTCTGTTAGATTTCTTAAAAGAACATTTTTTTTATATATAAAATGAAAATTTCTCGGGTTTTCTGCCGGATAATATTTTTATTTAACTCAGCATACAACGTTTCGGCAGCAACCTCCGCTACCTTCATCAGGTACTGTGTCATAACAAAGCTAAGACAGTAACTGCCTCACGGACGATCAGGATGTAGCCCACTGCCGGAGAGAGACTTCCCGCTGCTCTCCCATTGGTCGGCGTTTCAGTCAACCCCAGACGGGGTGGAACCGGATGACTGGCAAATGACACCAATGATGATGATGCATCACGTGGCTCCACGGAAGTCAACAGCCATTCTCTTCAACATTGCTTAGCAGGCGGCAATAAATAAATTGCATTTTGAGACTCCACAGCAGCATCTTGGGCAGCCACCCATCCAAGTGCTCACCAAGCTCAACCTTGCTTAACCAGCGGCACCATCACGCTGAAAGCTGCTGAACGGGCGGCATTAACCAAGCCTGCCAATCACAGCGACCGATCTGCTGATTGGCTCGGAGGTGGTGGATCAGCTTTCCCATTGGTCGAAATGTCAGGATGGCATTCTCCCGGATCGCTGTGTCCAACACGTTGTAATTTCAAATCTTGGACAATTGGCTCCCATGCTTCGCTCAGGAAAATACTGGAATCTCTGTTAATGTTGCTGCCGAAACGTATGATGAGTTAAATAAAAATATTATCCGGCAGAAACCCCGAGAAATTTTCATTTCATCAATACACCGGGAAAAACTTAATTCCCGAATTTTTTTTATGTATAGTAACTGTAGTAACGTATACTGTTTACTTATTTTTCTTTCCTTGTTCCAGATTTCTGACAAAATCGGTATTTTGGAAGCTGCAACATTAACTGTAAATCCTTGCACAGCATATCGTATGTTAAAAGACTTTGTTCCTTTGTCGCCGGGGGACACTGTGATACAGAATGGTGCAAATAGTGCTTGTGGTCAGAATGTAATTCAATTATGCAAAATTTGGAACATTACTACTGTTAATGTGGTGCGGAACAGGAGCAATATTGATGAACTTAAACAATTTCTTTCCAATCTTGGTGCAAACCATGTTCTTACAGAAGAAGAGTTACGGTAAACTAAAACAAATTACTGTAATTAGTCTATAGATTGGTAATAATAGACAAAAAGTAATAGTTGATTGTTACCATCAAATGATAAACTTTTCTTAGCCAAATAATTCCAAAACATACCCCCACGCACTAATGTCATAAAACTAAGGTAGTCATTCACAAGAAGTATTATTTTTCTAGCAGTAATTAGGGTTTTTTTTTACACCATGGACCTTCATTATACCACTAAATGTACTTCCGTAAGTATTTTTAGCCGTGTCTTGTGTACGACTGCTGCAGTATTACAACGCCAATTCCTCACAGAATCATGATCTCCAGTAATCCTTTTATACGAATTTGCAAAAGTTAAGCTAATCATGCCTCAATAAATCTTTAAAATACTGGTAAAATGTCACAGTATTAAATCGGTTTAAATATTATCTGACTTCTTATTCTTCAAGCTGCATTTTAAGCGAGAAACCGGCAGGCAGAGTGTTGTGTTAGCTTCCGGCTGGCATGTAATTTAAATTGGAGGGCACATGTCTCTAACTTATTAAAGCGATTGGGTGCAGCGACATTCATTATTTGTAAGATTTTAGCTACAGGTGATTTAATTCTACAGAAACAAGTTTATTTTGCTTATTTTTGCTCCTTAATGTAATATGCAATAATATTTTGGGGCAATTTAAATCATCATTTAGATTGCAAATCATTCAAAGCCTGGAAGTGAGTAATAAGAATTGCACAAGGTTAGCATCAAAACTTCGTGCAGAGAGCTGTTTAAGGAGTTACGAATTCTAATATTGGTGGCAACACTTTAATGTTGTTTGTAGTCACCATTTGTACTCTGCTTGAGACAAATAGTGAATAACACAAGTGTGACACTAGAAGTAAAATTATCTTTAAAAAGATTCCCATTCAGATTTGGGTTTTTCACAATTTCCTCAAATCACTCCAGTCAAATGCCGAGATGGTTCTTTCTAAATGGCCATGGACAGATTCCTTCACATTCCTCGCCCCTTGTTCTTTCCCGCCTCTAATGGCCTATGTCGATGAGACGTAAATCCATAAGCAAAACAAGCATTTTCAATAAGCTCAAGCATCAAGTGTCTGGCAGGAGATAAAATGAAATTGATATTTATATGGAAAGGACAGATAAAATACAGTGGCTGCATCGAACACAAGGCTTGCGCTAGCTCAGCCACTTACTTCTGTTAACTTGACAAAGAGTTTTAGCCTGAAATATTGTATTTTTTGTGTTGCTGTTGCCCTCCCTTCAAGTTTGGTGATTGTTGGGTGTATTTTACCTGTCATTTCCATATAAATATTGCCTCGCGGCAGTTCTTTCCTTTCATTGTTACCGAAATTAAATTTTAATTGATAACTCCTACTCCATAAAAGAATATCTTTTAAAAGCATCTACAAAATAATTGCTAGTATCTTGTGTAAACATAACTGATTTAATTAATGTGCATATTATTATGTGATAGTAAATCTTTTGTAGTTTATATATCTATTTTGTTCCAAATTATTTTGCTGTAAGTTGACTCCTGTCCACAAGCTACTGAACCAAACTCAGAACCTATGGAAAATGCATTTATTGTATTTATGAAATACTTACAGATGCCTCACAATTGGTGATTGCTTCAATGAATTGTAAAATCTGGCAATGAAACATTGATTCAACATGAACAAATATACTGCAGCAAATAGAATAGTTTCCTTTTGACCTAGCTTGTATTTTATTTATAGCCATCAAGCTACTGGATCTCAATTGTAATTACCAGTGGTGGTTTTCTTACCCAGTTCAGATACCCTACCAATCTTTAAATTGTGATTCTTGAACAAGTCACAAACAATATGCTTGCTAAATGGTGAACCTATTGGGAAGACAGCAATTACCTTCGGTTGCTAACTGAGAGATACAGTAGAACTCCAACTATCCTAACTCCGACTCGCTGAATATCCTAATCACTTTTTAGATATAGGAGAGTGGGTGGCGTGTAATTCGTCAGACCCTGGGTATGAAATTCTAAACGATGATGCACTTATTTAAAATGTGAGAGAAGAAAGTGTCGAGTAAGAAAATGAAATTAATGTCGAAGTTGAAGCAGACACGGGCCCATCAGCTAGTCAAGCATTTTCCAGCCTAGAAACTGCATTGATGTGAATGGAGCATCAGCTGGAGTGTGATCACATGCAACTACTCACTGTCAAGCAGATGCATGACTTGGCTGCCTGAAAACGGATGAATACAGTCGAACAGCTTAGTTTGACGTTGATGATCAGCAAGCAATGACTTTTATTTACAGTATGGTACGTACATACTGTACTAGTGTACAGCACATGGAAGTACTGTTAATATATAAAAGTGTTGCCTTTTCATTTAATTAATTAACAGCTCTTTCTCTTTAAAAACAGTTTTTTCTCTGATTTTCAACATGCGAACAGTAATTAATTAAAATAGACCCTTTTTCTGGGGGAAAAAATCCAGTTATCTGAATTTTTTATTATCTGAATGGGGTCTGGTCCCAATTGATTCAGATAGTTGGAGTTCTACTGTATTCAGTTTCACAAGGTTGCCCCAAAACCAGTAGTCTTTAAATTCATTCCTCCTCATCCTTCAAGACAAAGTGCCTTTCTGCTGCATCTTCTGATCACCTGTCTGCTCTGTCCTACCTTTAATATTACACAAGCACGTCTTAAAATAATTATAACACTAATAACGGTTCTTAATTATTGTCTTCGACACACTAATGATCATGATGTACAGTGTAATGTTACAATACACATAATAATACATAGTGTTAAAAATGTTATTGTTACGACCTTCCTTAGAACAGCTTTGAAAATAAGATAGTATAGGGAAAATAATCTGTCACTTACCAGAGATGAAGGCAGGTTCAGACAAACATGAAAAAACTCCAACACACTTTGGTAAGAAATGGGTTTAGATTAATTACATAATCTAATTTTACAACTGCCTGTGGAAAGGTAATAGGGTAAAAGAAATAATAATAATTGATAAAATTGCGATTGAGCGCCCGCTTTGGTGGCAGTTTCCTTTTCACCTTCCAACCTACTTTTTCCCTTTACAAATTTTTACTTTAAATGCTTTCAGTGTTTCCGGTAAGTTATTCATCACTTCTCTTGGCAATTTATACCAGTCCCTCACTCCCTTTCCTACGAAAGAAAATTTTCTCACACCCTTATGCCTGAAATCAAGTGCCAGCTTGTGGTCATGGTCAACCTTACCCTTCCAAGCACCTCTCTTAATTTTCCCACCAATATCTTTCCATGCTTCATCACCACTATAGGTTTTGTACACTCCCATGACTCTCTTCACCCTCCTTCTATCCTCCAATGAATCCCACTCCAGCTCCTTTGCCATATTAGTTACCAATTGTGTTCTGCGGTAATTTCCAAAAACAAACCTGGCAGCCCTCCTCTGCACCCCCTCCAACTCCTGTATTTGATACCCAAAATGTGGATATTCCAGTAGTGCCTTACCAAAGTTTTTTACCCCAATTCCCTTACTTCTCTAGTGCATCCCCTCATCACTCTTTCCAATAGGTGAAGTATTTTGAACCCTTTCACATCCACCTGTCCAGGGTGTCCTGCCCAGTTAAGTTTGCTATCAAATGTAATGCCAAGGTATTTAAATTTTGAGTCTTCAACAAGTATCTCCTTCCCCACTCAATAATCGTAATCAACCTTTAGCTTTTTATGTGTGTACCTAATTAGCTGACTTTTCTTTGCATTTATCTTCATCCCATGGTGACTCATCCAGCTAGTTATCCCATCTAGATCACCCTGCAGCTGTTTACAGTCTTCTATTGTTTTGATCCTTTTATATAACATTATGTCATCTTCAAACAATCTAAATTCTGACAGTTAACCATTAACACAATCATTAATTAGAATAACAATGGTCCCAATACACTACCTTGTGGGACTCCCATGTTCACTTCTACTTCTTTTGATATTGCATTTCCTACCATAACTTTTTACTTTCTACCTTTTAGGAATTCTTCCACCCAGCAAATCACCTTTTTATCAGCTCCAATAGTTTTTACCTTATTTAGTACCATTTTATGGCTCACTCTGTCAAAGGCCTTTGAAAGATCTAGTGCCACACTATCAACTTGACCTCCCCCGTCCATTTCATCAGAAATATCTTGCATATATCCTACTAACTGAGATTCACACGAATATCCTTGTCTAAAGCCATGTTGCCGACTTGAAAACCATTTACTTTCCTCACAGACACCTCTAATATGGTTGCATATTAATCTCTCCATTAATTTACCTACCACTGATCTGAAACTGATTGGCTTATAGTTTTCAACTCTGTTTGTCACTCCTCCTTTATGGACTAGTACTACTATTGCACTTTTCCCGTCATCTGGTAAACAACAAGTATCCAGACTCAATTTAAACAAGGTTTCAAGGTACAATGTCCCATCCTACTCTCTTTAGTAAGACATCTGTAGACACCAGTCCTTTTATGATTTTTTTTAGATTCCTTAGTTCCTTCATATCATTTTCATATTTTATTTAAAATTTTCTAATCTGCTCCCCTCCAACTGTGCGGATAGGCTCATTTCCAGATATAACCCCTGAATTATCGTCCTTAATGGACTCTGTGGATCAGTTACTCAATAACTGCCTTTTTAAAATCATCCGTTACTTCTTCTCCATCTTTATCTATAATTGTCTCAATACCCTCTCTTCCCCTCAGTTTCCTGATATAGCTATAGAAATTTCTAGATACAATCAGTGTTAAGGAAAATTTGTACCTATCAGAAGCTTTAAACCCACCATTTGTGATGGCACCAAAGCTACCAGGTGGTGTTGAAGTCGTATTTTCATTGTACCATAGACATTGAATTTTCTTAACTGTTCAAGTGGTGCCTGATAAAGTTGTGCTTGTATTCCTTTCTCTGTATTCACCTATCATCTTCATTTCATTGTTCTGCAAATTTATAGAGCAAGAGGCATTGTTTGAAGGAGGATAAAATGTAAATCATATTTGCGATTATTTTTTTTCTCCCAGTCCAAATGTTTTGTTGGACAGGTCTACGTCACTGAATTTGTACTTTTGATACATTTTAATATTTGATTGTGTTATATTTATGAGACACAAAAATCATTGATAAATATATTGGGGATTTACAATACTGCATGCCACTAGGAATAATTTTCTATTTATGTGCTTAAATAATTTATGCACTTTCAGATTGGAAGCAGTAAACACAGAAAGCTATAACTAATTCAAATATTAATTTTTCAGAACAACAGAAATCTTCAAAAAAGGATTAACACCAAAGCCAAGGCTTGCACTCAACTGTGTTGGGGGGAAGAATGCTCTAGAAGTTCTTAGACATTTGGATAAGAAGGGAGTGATGGTGACCTATGGCGGAATGTCGCGTGAACCAGTGACTGTGCCTACTTCAGCATTAATTTTTAAGGATATTTCTGTACGAGGTTATTGGATGACTCAGTGGTCTAATGAACACTTAGATAGCCCCGAACGGTTTAAGATGCTTGATGATTTAGTGAATCTGATTCTTGAGAAAAGGTTGAAGCCACCCGTACATAAATTAGTATCACTTAATAATTACATGGACGCATTATCAGGTACAATGTCAAGTAAAGGATACTCTGGATTAAAATATATTCTTGACTTGCAGCATTCATCTTGAAGTAAAAAGGTTCTATATTGTTGGTGATGTTAAATGACATGCTTTTATGTGTAAATAAATGTAAATTACCTTTAAGAAACTGTACACTAAATAAACATTTTATGGTTAACGCTGTTGCATAAATCTCTTTGCATTAATATGCCATTTCAGTATCTGATTTTATGTTTAATCAAATCTCTGTCCACATCCAAGATATATGGTTATTTAAGAATATGAGTGAAGTACACACAAATCAAAATGTACTGAAACAAATAATGTAAAATACCAAGAAAATTTATTTTTCTAAATATTGCAGAAAAAATTAAGAATATCACTGTCATGAACTAAAAGAGTGGGACCATCACTCACCACTGGTGATGGATGGCATAGAAACAGTAAACACACAGAACATATTAGAATTTTTGGGGTTAATCCATTCTATTACAGTAGAATATGAAGTGAACAGCCTGGAAGTCAAGAGATCAACTAACCAGTCACTCCACAGTGGCATTTGACTTTGAAGGTAGTGAAGGTTGGTGAGGGAAATGCAAAATACAACCAATATCAAATGAAGTGAGAACAAAGATAAATACAGAGGGGGAAAAAAATCTTAAAATTAAAAGGTTATTAAAAACAATGGAGTAGGAAGAAATTCCACGAGGCAATATATTCTATGAGTGGTTGCATCGATCGCAAGGCTTGTGTGAGCTCGGTCACTTACTTCTTTTAACTTGACAAAGGTTTTAACATGAAATATTATGTGTTTTGTGTTGCTGCTGCCCTCCTCCCTTCAACTTTGGTGAATGGTGTGTGTATTTTATGCCCTTTCCATATAAATATTGCTTCCCGGAAGTTCTTTCCTTCCATTGTTATTGATAAAAGGAAAGATAAATCATACGTAACACAAAGATTGAAGGGAGGAAGGCAGCAGTAACAAAAAAATATAATTCACAATTTTTACTGGGGACAGTTTTGCAGGCATGGCATATTTTTGCTGTCACAGCAAATGTTTATAAGACAAAAAATTGTTTGCTCAAAGATGATGTTTTAATGAATCATGTGTAGTTTTAGAGATGTAGGAATAATGTGAACACTGCAGTGATTCTGATCAGAAAAAAACAGGTGCAGTGTAGGAAACTGTCAGATAGTGACAGGAACTATAAGACTGCATTGGTAACCTGAGAAAATCATTTCCACATACCCGCTCTCAGATGCAAATCAGGAGCACAGAGGGCTTCAAAACAGACCAATGAGAGAAAGGAACTGTGCCCAAAATTTAAACATTTATTTGTACTTGCATAATATCCAATATGCAGCCTGAAGATCACATGTTCTGGGAGGTAGAGCTCCTTGAAGATACAAATGGCAGGATTTCTCCAGCCAATGAAACTCAGTCCTGCATGTGTTCACAAAAAAATTTATATTTGTTCCAATGTGGCAATGAATGGTAGAAGAGAGGAACATATCATTACACCCATGTGAATGGGGGGAAAAGTAGAGATGAGGTCATGACATTGGAGAGGATACCATTCTGTTCCCAACTTCAGCACCTGCAGTTTTTTCTCAAAAACACTACCTCTGTCACTCTGGTCTGACTCTGTAGCATGCAGTTCTGTTTTTGTTTAAACCTTGTAGAGTTCATTAGAGGTGGGAAAGGATGGGGAGCAAGAAACAGGAAAAACTCCAGCCATAGTCTTTCTAAGGAACATTGTTACTGCTCATGTACCACACTCGGTGCAGCCTTGTTATACACAGCAGCAGCAGGCCACCCACCTCAGACAATTAGTATGGCATTTCACCTTCTGCACAGACCAAGAACCACTAAGCTGTATCACTGTCACAACACATCGTCACCTCAACTATAACTGCCGCCACTTAATGAAGAACTCTACCTATATTTCTACTCCCAGTGACAGACATGTTCCAGGTTTGAGTGAACTCAGAATGTAAAATTCTCATGTCCTCAAATATTCTATATATGATCCATTAAAGAAATCACTTTTTCAATAAATAAAATGTTGCATCTTGGCTTGTTTGCAAAACAAATAAATTCATGGTTTTACCTATTCGTGTATATGAGCGAGATCAGTTAGGTCACCCACAGTTAATTTTAATCAAAAACTAACTCTGATAATAAAGTGAGAATTTCATGTAAGGTGCGTTGGGGCAAGTGTGTACCTCAGCTGTAGCTATTTTTATATTAATCTTTTAGTGCTGCCATCTATGATAAGTTGTTCTAAGAAACCTGCTCTTTTATGTGCCTGGCACCAGATAGCATTTAGCACTAAGCATAATCATCACTGAAAGTTACAAAGACTCTGCGTGATTTCACTTGACATGTTGAGTTGCGTGAAGAGAGTTGTATCTATCGTCATCCACCTTAGTTAAAGCTATCTCAGTACATATTTGATACATGTGATGTTATTAATTAATAGTGTGTCCAGTTATTTGTCATACTTATTATTTTTTTAGATATTAATCACTGGTCTGCAGTTGCCCCACAAAAATTTTGTTTTGGGGAAGTACAGAGTGGTATGCACTTATCCCTTTTTGAGTATTAATTATTTAACTGTTAATAATTACTTACTTCAAATGTGTTGTAGTGATCTATGTCGATCACTTCCCTAAAAGCTTCAAATTAATTTTCAAGTCAGTATCCAGGGCAGGCGAGCATGAAAAAGTTAAGCAATAGAGCTATCCTGAGAAGTAGCACGCATATCAGCAAGCCAGTTGCCAAGCACCTATCATTACTGCAAGCTGGTACTATGACTTCATACAGCAGGTTAGCGAGGAATATTGCCCTCTCTACACAGTGATGATAGGAAGTGGAAGTATCTATTTAAATCCTGGGAGCAGGGTCTGTCTGACAGTCTCTCTACGAAGTCTTTCAATGTAACACAACGGCGTCGGTGCCGCCAGGGTGGCGGCTGCAAAGAAGAAGATGATGTCTGGCTTCTGCTACTAAGGTGGGCTCTGCTGCGATAGCTGGGTGGGGATAGTAAGAGGGTCAATCATTTGGACATAGTCTTCGGGAGATTATCGATAGTCCATTTAGTTTGGGCTGCGAGGCGCCCATAAGTTACGTGCTCGCTTAGTCCTTGGCCCTGTCTATAATGTTTCGTTTCAAAGCCAATGCAATATTGTAAATATTCACCTATGTCACCAGTTCATGTGAATAAATATGTAAACTAGGCAAGTGCCATTTCCAGTAATTTAACCTCCATTCCTATATTAATATTTGAATGTACTGGGCCATAGGTGTGGCAGCAGGAACCTACGACGAATATTCATATCAGAACATTGGTCGATCTTTTATGTTCGACCCTTATCCATGGCTCCAGTGGAAGTTACCCTGTCTGCTCTTATCAATAAGCTGGCAGGGATACTACAGTGTATCATTCAAAAATGAAATAGCTATGGATGTATTTCCTTATAATTTATTATTTTTATGTAGTTTATTATTAATAAGCATTATCAATATTAGAAAAATTATTATATACTACATATTTCTTATAATTATTATACTAATATAAACATGTTAATACATTAGTCCAAACTAGTGGGAATTGCCAAACTTTCCACAATTATGAACAATAATCAGTTTGCTTATTTTATTTTTCCCACTTCACGTTCCCTTCACAAAATGGCAAGAAATTACTCAAGAAGACCAAAGATAAGAAATTTAATTTAACGAGGTTGTCTTTTGAATTTGTATGTTTGGTTCTTATTTTTAATTTTTTAAGGGGTTTTGTCAATAAAGAAGGCATTTTAAAGTTAAATTATTTTATGTTAATCTTTTTTAATTGACTTAAAAAAAGGAGGTGGTTCTCAATTCATCTGGTTTTTTTAGTATGTTCAGTGATGTCTTTGTCAATTTTTAACCGATTTAAAATAAAAAAAATTTAGTGGATAGAGTATATCTCCAAAGTGTTCCCATATGAATTTCATTGAGAAACAACCCCTTCCACCCCTTTCCAACCCTTAATTTTTATACAAACCCACATTTTTTATCTGATTTCGATGGAACTTTGGACACGTATAGTAAAAAATTCATCAAAGTAGGCATATACATGTAATTTTTCATGGAGAAACTTTGTCACCAAAATTTAAAAAAAACATCCCTCTCCCCCTTTACATCCCTTAATTTTTGTACAAACCCACATTTTTTTCCAATTTCGATGGAACTTTGGGCATGTATAGCCAAAAATAAAGAGAAAAATACTGTCAACTTTTGGTTTGAAAAACTGAACCCCTCTCCCCTATCAACCCCTTAATTTTTGCCAATGTTCTATGTACAAAGCTATAGTTGACACTATTTAATTGATCTCCATTAAAGTTGGCATATACATGTAATTTTTCATGAAGAAGGTATCTGACCAAAAAAAAAAAAATCTCCCCTAGAAACCTACATTTTTTTATCTGATTTTGATTAAACTTTGCACATGTATACTTTAAAACAAAAACAAAAAAAATCCTGCCAACATTTGGTCTGCCAAAGCTCAACCCGTCTGACTCCTTTCACCCCCTTAATTTTTTTCAACGTTCTATATAAACAAATCTACAGTCACCACCGTTTGACCAGTTATCATGAAAATTGGTGCTTATCTATATTTTTTCACAAAGAAGGTTTCTGACAAAAAACCACCTCCTCGCCCCATTGAACCGTTTAAGTTTGATAAAAACCCACAGTTTTTATCCAGTTTAGTTAGAACTTAGCACACTTTTACTACAAAACAAGAGAAAAATAATGTCAACTTTTGGTTTGCAAAAACTGAACCCCTCTCCCAGTTTTCATCCCCTTGATTTTTTCAATTTTATTTTTAAAAAGCTACAGTCGACACCATTTTATAGATCTTTATGAAAGTTGGCTCATATATGAATTTTTATGGAGAAGATTTCTGACCAAGAACTACCCTAGCTCCCCTTTTATATGCCTTGATTTTTGAACAAACCCACATTTTAATCCAATTTCGGTGGAACTTCGCATGTGTATAGTTTAAAACAAATAAAAATACCCTCCACATTACTTTCTTTCACAAAAACGCAAACCCTATCCCCCTTTCTACCCCTTTAATTACTGTCAATGTTCTTTATATGAAGCTACAGTTTCTAGCCGATTTTGAAAGACGTATGCACATGTGAACTTCAAAACAGACAGAAAAAATCTAGATTTGGTTTAGAGAAGCCAAACCCCTCTCCTCCCTTTCCATCCCCTTAATCTATACAAAGCTACAGTTTCTATCCCATTCTGAAGGAAATTTGCACACATATACTTTAAAATATACAGAACTATTGTGTTTAAATTTGGTTGCAGAAGCTTAACCCCTCTTCCCTTTTACTCCCATTCCTCCTAATTTCCAGTTTTCTTTATAGATACCCACTGTTTTTATCAGATTTCAATGGAACACTGCACATGTACACTTAAAAATAATAATAAACTTAGTATCTACATTCTGTTTACAAAACACAACCGCTCACTCCCTTACCCCATTTAATTTTTACAAATGTTTTTTACACAAAGCTACAGTTTTTATCTGGTTTCGATGGAACGTTGCACATGTATACTTTAAAACAAAGAGAAAAATACTGTCCACATTAGCTTTACAAAAACCAAACTACTCTACACCCCTTAATTGTTTTTTATAACATGTGTTTTTTTAAGCTAGATAGAACTTTAAATTGTAAAAAATAACACAAAAAATTAAATTTTGACGAAACTGTTTGTTTTATTTGTTTCAGTATACTCTGACAAATCATCATGAATAGACTCACGCTGGAACAACGCTACGAAATTATCCAAATTTACTTTGAAAATCAGTCGTCGATTCGCGCAACTTATAGACGACTTCGTCATTTGTATGGCGTACATAATCGTCCATCTGAACAAGCCATTCGTCGAACTGTGGATAGATTTCGTACCACATACTCTCTAGAGGATGCAAGAACACCAGCACGTCGAAGGAATGTGCGTACTGAAGACAATATCGCCGCTGTAAACGAAAGTGTGGAAGAAGATCCAAATTTATCGATTCGTCGTCGGTCGCAGGAATTGGGGCTCTGTCCATCCACTACGTGGAAAATTTTGCGCAAAGATCTCGGCCTACACCCGTATAAGATCCAGCTGGTGCAGGAATTGAAGCCACGAGACCATTATATGCGTCGTTCTTTCGCCGATTGGGCTCTAGAGCAGTTGGAAACTGACCCGTTGTTTTATCGCAAAATTGTGTTCAGCGATGAGGCGCATTTTTGGCTTAACGGGTTTGTTAATAAGCAAAATTGCCACATATGGAGTGAGACCAATCCACAACAGACCCTACAGACTCCATTACATCCAGAAAAATGCACCGTATGGTGCGGTTTTCACGCTGGTGGCATCATCGGACCTTATTTCTTCAAAAATGAGGCCGGAGCTCGCGTTACGGTCAATGGAGATCGTTACCGCACCATGATCAATGATTTTTTGTTTGAAAATATGGATGACATTGATCCGGAGGAGATGTGGTTTCAACAGGATGGCGCTACGTGCCATACGGCGAACGCAACCATCGACTTATTGAAATCAAAATTTGGCGATAAGTTGATTTCGAGAAATGGACCTGTCAATTGGCCTCCAAGGTCGTGCGATTTGACACCTCTCGATTATTTCCTGTGGGGCTACGTGAAGTCACTGGTTTATGCTGATAAACCAGCAACAATTGACGCCTTGGAGGCCAGCATTGTTCGTGTTATTCGTGACATACGGCCAGCAGTGCTCGAAAAAGTGGCCCAAAATTGGACGTCCAGAATGCACTTCGTCAAGAACAGCCGCGGTGCCCATATGCCCGAAATCATTTTCAAATGTTAATGTCACGTATTGATCTTTTGAATAAAAAAAAATTTTGATTACAATTTAATTTTGTGTGTTATTTTTTACAATTTAAAGTTCTATCGGGCTTAAAAAAACACCCTTTACATACCTACAGTTTTTATCTGATATCAATAGACATTTATACACGTACACTTTAAACTAATCAGGAAAGACCGTCTACATTTGGTATACAAAAGCCCAATCTCTCTTCCCCTGTACTCCCACCCCTTTTAATTTCCTATGTTGTTTACAAAAATCCACAGTTTTAAATTCTGTAAAAATCAATTAAGCTATTTTTAAGTCATGGCAGAATATTCATAAAATAAATGTGTCCTAATGTTTCAACTTGGATCCCAAGCTATCACATTGTTAAAACCAATTAGAAATCTATATTTTCTGCATAATGCCAGAACAAACAGGTATATTCCAGAGACAGATTTTTGTATGTGGTATGTATTAATGCCCAGATGTTACATGTTTCGATTATCGAATGGCAGTTTAAACTGATGTTAAATTAGGTCGAAAAACAGCCTGGACCAAAATATAACCTGAGATTCCTTAACACAGCATCCAATTCACCTCATTCTGAAAGTTGTTGAGATATATAAAATTTTTTTTTTTGAGAGTAAGAGCTTTAAGAACAGAGCTACCAGGAAGTTCGCAGAATGAGAACTGCTGCAGCATATTTAAATACAAAACAAACTATAATACCACTAAAAATTTAAAAATAAAATAATTGTTTAAAAAAAAACATATATACTGCCTTAAAAAATAAAACACACTAAAAATTTTAAAATAATTTTATACCTTGCTTTGAAGAAATTAAATCTAAATGGACAATATTTTACATTACTTTTATTGAAATTTTTACATTAATTAGTTATTTTTGGAGTCTGTCAGCCAAAGCAATAAAAACACCAAGAAAAAAACAATAATGAATAACAATAATACATAAAAATCATGTTACTACATACCTACAATAATGCTAGAAACATGTTTCAACAAAACTGAAACATGTAGATGATATGTCAATATTATACTAACTGTAAAGTGTTTACTGCATGATGCAGCCTACCAACTAAAACTAACACCAAGAGATATGTCGAGAAGACCAACCAGGCCGTGCCACAGATTAAAATATTATCTAATTTGTTTCCCTAAGCTGTCTCCCATAATAGCAATATCTGCATCATGACATTCTGTAAAATATTTGGAATATTTATCGTAATCCCCGTTTGGCCTAATTCGATCTTCACAATGTGACAGCTGGCGCCGACTCAAAAAATAACTAATTACAGTAATGTAAAATATTGTCCATTTAGATATGCTTTCTTCTAAGCAAGGTATAAAATTATTTTAAAATTTTTAGTGTGCTTTTTTTGAAGGCGGTTTTTTAAACAATTGTTTTATCCATTTGTTCTCTTCTTCTGACCTGCCCCAGGAAAAAGTGTGTAACTCGGTGATTTTTTTCCATTTCAAGCCATCAAAGACAAAAACAATTATCACTGAACAGAGTTTTTTGTAGTTGCTCCTATGCTGCTCCAGAGTACAATTACAGGTAAAAAAAGGCCACGTATGCACTTATCCCTTTTTGTGGGTGTAATTGCATACGTTGGTTCTTCCTCCGTTTATTTGCTCTGAAATTCGAATGTGTTAAAATAAATTTTGAACACGTTTTTAAGGAGAAGATTCTGCTGATTAAATTTAAAGAGTCCTACATTTCATGCTTCAATTTTTTTTTTTCAGGAGCAGTTAAAGTTGAACTTAGTAAATTTTGGTCTGCACTGACCCTGATGCACCTTAGTACCCAACTGGAATACTTGAAGTCAGACTTATTACAACTTTCATGGAGTAGCTAGTTGTGTGGTAGGCCTTGATGTGGGCACAATCCTGTTGCCAAATGTTCAAGTCCTGCATACATGAATGTTTTAAACCAAAATATCGTAAAATGTGGTTCTTTTTTATTATTATTTATGGCCTTATGCCTCGTCAACATTGAGGTCATTAGAGGTGGCATATGACTGGGAACAAGGAACGGGAAGGAATTCGGCCATGACATTTTAAAGGAAGAATTCGCCTGGAGTGATTTGGGGAAACCATGCAAAACCCAAATCTGGATGCCCAGACGGGGATTTGAACTGGCGTCCTCCCCAACGTGTGGCCAGAACGTTAACTGTTCGCAAACCATGCTCAGTAAAGTGTGTTCGTGTTTTTGTGTTCGTTTGGTCCTCCTGCCTTCATCCATCTTTATTTTTCATGTCCAGGACATAACATTACAAGTTGAAACAAAACAAATAAAATTAATTAATTAATATCAAGCTTATGGACTACAGTACGCACTTAAATGAAATGTGACCAGAATTCCGCAATCCTGATGGCCTTTCCATTTGCCCTAAAAAGGTCATTGATAGTGCAGGTTTCAGGTAGGTTCCACCATACCAGAAGATGTGGGTCTTGCAGCTCCCCACATTCACATAATTCGTTTTCAGTAGTGTAGCCCTATTTTTTGATGTTGGATCTGCATCAGGACATTTCAGTTCCTAACCTATTTAGTTCCTTCCATGTGGCATATGGCTAATTACATCCCGCCTCTTCTACATTCCTCCAGTGCCCTTCAGGCAATGAATTTTGCCATAGTTCTACATGGTGAGCTCCAGGTGAAGATGTTATGGCTGTAGTTGACTTTAGCCTTATGGGTTGAGGTTCGTGTCCAAACAAATGGTGTCTGGAGTCTGTCTCTTCTTCTCCATCTCTGCAGCTGTTTTTCTTTGAATGTCTGGTGGTGCTATACCCATGATTTGATATATTTTGCTGACTAGTTGGTTTCAGGCAACCTGTTACAATGCGACCCGATCATTCAGTGCTATATCAATCTGCCTGACATGTGCAGATTTTTGCCAAACTGGTGCTGAATATTCTGCTGTGGATAAACTGAGTGCCAGGGCAAATGTATGAAGCACACTTGGCTGTGCTCCACAGGAGGTACTTGCAAGTTTTTGGATGATGTTGCTTTGGGCGGATACTTTGAATTTCAGATCCTCACTGTGGTCTTAGAATGTAAGAGAGCGATCAAGCTTTACTCCCAGATATTTTGGAGTATCGCAATGTAATAGTTGTTGTCCCCTCCAATTGATGTTAACTTCCTTCTGGCTAAATTTGATCCATGGTAAGTGACTAGTTATTCTACAGAACTTTGTCATGCATACCAACACGTCTGACACTAGATAGGCCCCGGACCTTAATTTTAGTAAGGCTACTATTCTGTATCTGCTACCTTTGTTTCTCCCTCCCCCCCCCCCCTCCCTCCCAAGCCTGCCTTCTGACAGAGATTATCACTCATACTGTTTACATTATCAGTTACTTTATCATCATTTATCTATCTTTTATGAAAATGGGGACAGTGTAAATGGATAAAATTTTCTCGGACCTACCACTGGGGAGTGCATCAATTTGATGTACTGTTTTGAGGTCACTCTCAGACTTCATCTTCTTCCCTGAAACATAAATTTGGAAAGTTACCTTGAAACGACACATCAAACTGAGAATATTTTATATAGTTAATACACCGGGAAAGTCTCCATTCAATGAATGTAGTTGGGCAATAAAAATAAGGAAATCTAGAGAAAACTAACACATCATTTGCACTAATGAAAGTAGGAGGCATGCATACTGATAAATATGAATAAACTTTAAATTAATTTGGTGTAAACGTTAATCATGTTTAGAGGTGAGATAAATGATGAGATCAGTGCACACCAAGATCCGCCATATGACTGAAGCCAGAGATGTTAGTCTGCGACTTCAGTCGTTTGGTAGATCTTGGTGCTCACTTATCCCTTACCGTATGTCTCGCCTCTAAATGTGACTAAGGTTTGCTCTGAAATAAAAAGTATATTTATGTGTTCGCCGAGTCCTTCTGTGTTCATCTGTGGTGACAGATGGATTTCCTTTCTCTATCCTTCCTTACTTTCGTTTATCTGTTATAATTAAGGGCAGGGAACACAAGCTCTTCATTTACCAAAGCCTAACTGCAGCAAACATAAGATGAACACAGCTTTACAATATTGTAGCAGGGCGTTATCACGCCACACTACAATTTATATATTTCAATATTAATTTTATTTAGGGCCTAGATTAGATTAATAAAACTGATCTCGGGCAGCCCAAATTGTATGTGTTTAAATTAATATGCAAGGGTTTGGATGCCATTTGGCGAACACTGGAAGCATACCTCAGGTCCCCCTCCCTGCCGGACAGCACAAGGCACAAAGGCTACCATGTCCCGTTAAGACTCTCTCAAGGTTGAGTGCATCGCCCCGTTCTTGGGACGCGAGGCTGTGAAGGTCACAACCCCCTTCCTAACTGTCGCTCGCAAAATTGCCGTGAATCTCAATGTGCTGGGACATCACGTGATTTCTAGAAAGCCTAACACACCAATGAAACGTGGACTAAGGGTTTTCATAAGTTATATCATGGCTTATTCTTTCTGCCTCGAATGTTTTCTTCGCCGAGAGGAGGAGGCCATCTTTCGGAAGAGCGAGAGACTCTTCTGGCTTGGCAACGGTCCGAGACTGTTTGACCCTGTGTGTGTCGGGCAGTAACGATCCTATGGTCACAGGCTGGTGATCCTCGTCTGGTTGCTGCATCGCCCTCGCACTGAGACAGGCTGTGTGACATCCACCAGTGATGCTGTCTGCGAGATGGTAATTTGCACTCACCAGGTCTTGAATCATTGTGTTCTTTGAGACTGCAACAGACCCGTAAGCGATTTGAGACGGAGACCTATGCTCTTCAAGCAGATCCAATACTGAGCTAGCTGGCATTTTTTGTCGAACATTATGTGTTGTGGAGGCCTTGCAAATCACAAGTTCCACGTTTTCTTTAATTTAACGGCGCCCGAGATTCATATCCATGTACATGTACATATGTCTTAATTGTTGACATTTACTATCGCTTCATACTGTGCATATTTGTCATCTTTTAATAATTTAACTTCATTAGATAATTTTCGATTAACGTCAATTCATTCAATTATTTGCTTGGATAAATCGGCCAATTGTAACGTCTAGGCTTGTTTGATATTCCAGTGATTTTATGTTAATATTAAATATGCCTAGCGGTGTAAAAGCCAAATGAAAAAAATAAATATCAATGTCAGTTTCCTTGCGATCTGGCAGTGTTGAGATTCTTGCCAAAATTAAATTATTTTAAATAAATAATTAAAATTTATAACCCTCCCCCCCCCCCCCCCCCCCCCCCCTCCGAAAGCATGTCATTGCAAACTTTATTCACGGAGGAAAACGGTGGAAAGAAAAGGTAATAGATCTTGTAAAAAAATTGTATCCTTTTATACATGTTTGTTTGTACACACCTTTTGTTATGGTAAGTTATCACCTTAATTTTTACCCTCTATCTTAATAATATTATAAATGAGAAAGTTTGGATGGATATTTGGATTGTTTTCCTCAGCCACATTTTAACTGCAAAACATATTTATTTCAAATTTGGCACATGGTTAGTATATAGTCTGGGTAGTAACATAGAATAGTTTTTATCCCACAAAAATGAATAGTACCTTTTGGAACCATCATTATCAATTTGCATTTCACTAAACAAAAATGTTTTCCTACTTCAAATACAGCACTGCCACGTTTATTCTTAGCTTGTTGTGTCAAATGCTTACACCGCTTTTTAGTGATCAAAGCAAGAATGTCATGACAATATTCAATAGTAAAATTTTAAAAGTTAAAAAACTAATAAAATCCAGAGTGGGAAATATACATCAGTTCTTGACTTTTTTTTAAACCCATGTGAAGTTAGTTTCTGTATTGTGCTTGTAGACATACAATTCTGTTATCAGATTGCAGAGCTGAAGATTAATGATCAAATATATGTTTCATCAGCATGTCTTACCATTACTAAATTAATATATATATATATACCCCCATAACACTATTTGTTGACAGATTGCAGTATTAAAAATATAATTAACACAGAAATTGATTATTGTTTCTGATTAAACTGTAATCAAGTTACAGCTTTCTTTCCTTTTATGTACATAGTTTTGCGGTTCACTGAAACATTGAAGGTTCACTCCTTTAATTTGCTTGCATATGTTTTAGTAAATCAAACCCAACCTAACTAATTGTAGAAATTTGCACACAGACATTCAGTCTCTTTGACATATAGAAAAACTTGCAATAATATTATCAATCAACATAATGAACAGTCAATTACGACTTTAACTTGCAAACTTCTATTTCAAAGCGGAAGTAACTGATCAAATCAATATATTGACAAAGAAAATAAAAAACAAAAAAATCCAAAGAGGAAATGAAGTCCTTAAAAAAAGTAATTTTATGACATGATGGGCAAACTTAAGTCAAATCTTTCAGTGAAATGTAGTAAAGCTAAGACGATAAAATTATTCAAAGATCACAATGAAGAAACAATCAATAAATACTTCAACATGTAAATTTCTATTTTAGAGCAGAATTGTCTGGTCTAATAGAGGTTAAATATTATGAAAATCTTGTTCATGTGGTAGGATGTGAATACATTTTTATTATTACATGGAATATTTGTTACTTTTCCCATTATTATTATTATTATTATTAAAGAAAAGACTTATACTATAACACACTTCCAAGCGGATGAAGTCATGGTTAACTGCTAGTATTGAATAATTACTAAATGTGGTGAAATAAACTCTTGATAAGGATAAAAAGGATTTATTTAAGAAAACTTTCATCACAGATTATTCTTAAAAGAACATATACAGATAACATATTCCCTGTATACTTTACAAAGTAGACTACACTGTATTAAAAATCTTGTTGATTTTAAACTCGTCCAATGGCATGTTGAGACTGGTGCATTCATTTCTTCATTTTACGGTATCAGTTGAAATATGGTTCTGTAAATATATGAAAATATATTAGAACAAATCTTTATTTCATCTCATACAGGAATACCAAATTATTACAATTTTTCATTACTAGACATGCTTAGCAATGTTGAAATTAGAAGTGGTGTCTGTTAACATGCTCTAGCAGTACTGCCAATGTACAGACGTACAACTTCTTTAAGAGATCCCTTACATTCTCAACTAAGCTGTAATAGAAAAAAGATGATGAAAAATTCATCACTGGGTTTCTAAAGTTGTTAGCTCAAAATATTCTCTAGTTGAAGCATAAGGGATTATAGCTGATGGACCTTAGGTGGGAAAGTACATTCATTCCTATTTCATTGTTTGCACGTACCATTTATATCCCAAATCCACCATCTGAACACTTATGCCAAATCAGAGACTGTCAGCAAGATTAAGGAGATGGCGTAGATCACATGGTACAATATCTTTTCTACACTTGGATATCATTTAAGTTCAGCATTTTTTTAACTCGTACATCGTGGTTTTGGCAGTTCTTTAGTGTAAAGAGTGTAAATTTTATCACCACAAAATCTATTGGTGGAAGTTTATAAAAATGTGTATTATTGTTTTGCTAGAATAAATATAACTATTATGAAAAACCATATTAACATATCAGCCTAGTCAGCAGCAGTTAATAGTTCATATTTTATCCTCTTTTTGAACTCTGGTGTTAAGACTGGTTGCAACTCCCAAGTGTGTGATCATAATGGCTTAAGCCACAATGTGTTCACATGACAATTAGCTTTACATAATATCAATTAATGATGTTAATAGATAGCACTGTAATGTCACCACAACACCATCAAACTCGAAGTTCCCAATGCAAAGATCCTTTGATGTGTATTTATCCACTGTACAAGAGATGTAGTTATATACACTCTGCATTGATTTAGTCACAATGTAATTAATGCCAATAGTCATGGGATACCTATTAATATCATGTCAGAACCCCTTTTATCCAGCAAAGTGCATCATCCCAATGTGACATTGACTCAAGAAGTTGTCAGAAGTCCCCTAAAAGAAATATTCAACCATGCTTGCTCTATAGTCTACATAATTGTGAAGATGTTGCCAATGTAAGGCCACTGTGCACATACTGACCTTACAATCATGTCCAGATATGTTCTGTTAGATTAATATCTGGCAATCAAAGTGCCCAAATCAGTTCCTGGAATCGTTCAGAATATTTTATAAACTGATCATGAATGAATTTTGCCCATGAATGGCTGCAAAAGATCCTCATAAAGCTGAACATAATTATTACCAGTCAATGGTTAGTTCAGTTTGGTCAAAGGTCCAGCACATGCCATGCAAACACAGCCTATACCAGGCAGTGGCCACTGCCACCAGCTAGCACAACATGCTTTCCTGCCAACATGGGTCCACAGATTTGTGGGATCTGCACAGGACCGCATTTAGACGTTGTGGGGCCCCTAGGCTATACATGTGGTGCGGGTCCCTGTTGGCAATTTGTGGATGACCTTTTTTAACTCTACTTCTGGCCTGGGTGGTGGGGCGGGAGGGGGGGTGCGTCTAACCAGTCATCAGTGGCCCTCTCCACATGTGGTGTGGGTCCCCCTCTTTGGTATGGACCCCCTTGGCTATAGCCTAGGTAACATATGTTTAAATTTGGCCAAGGGTCTGCATCACACTCAAACCTTACCATCAGCTCTTAACAACTGGAATGTTGACTCGTCTGACCATGTAGCCTTTTTCGAGGGTTCAATCGATATGTTCATGAGCTCAGGAGAGGTGTTGCAGCCAATGACATTTTTTTTTTGGCAGAGTCACTTGCATCGGTCTTCTGCTGCCATACCCCATAAATACGAAATTTTGCTGCACTGTCCGCATGGAGACATCTGTTACACGTCCAACACTGAGTGGTGTTGTTTTGCGATGCAGTGTTGCCTGTCTTGTCAATAAAGACACACTGACACAGACTACACTGTGGATCCAGAAATGTTGAGTTCATGAACAATTTACAAAATGGAATGTCTAGCGCCAACTATTATTCTGTGTTTATTCATGTCATGCAGCCATAATCACATCAAAAAACCTTTCACACAACTCACGAGTACTGATACTACATGCCACATTTATATATTTCTTCCATGGTGTTACCGCCATATGGATATTTGCATCTTCCTATCCTATGACTTTTGACACTTCAGTGTATGTTTTCATTGTGGTCTGCTCAGTTCAAATATTAAATTTAAAAGTTAAATAATAAATAAAAATAAATTATGTACAAATAATGTAGAGAGGGAAAGGCAGGACAATCTGCATTTAGCAGGTGAATATATTCTGATCCATTCATGTAGTATATAATCATGTGAATGTCCTATGCTGTGAATGATGTTATTCATTTATGACAAAGAAAACTCCCCTAAAATTATATCAATATTTCAAAAAAATAGTGATAGTGTGTTCTGACGTGTCATATTTAGTTTCATTTTAAATTTATTATTATTGATGTGTGAATAGAGACATTCCTGATGCAATGTAATCTTCTTGGGCTTCCAGCTGTATGGTGTCATAGAAACACAACATTTTAACAGCTGGCTCTGCTAGCATCATCAGGTGTAAAGTAGCCTCGACTTGCTTAGCCGCATATGCTTAAAAAAAGGTGTGTTTTATAAATAAGCAATTCATGACAACAAAGGTTATTCCAGAAAACCTTGATTAGTGTGCTTTATGCAAGATATTCAGATGAAAACCCTGATTTCAGTAGGTGGAAAGCAGGTGTTATAAGCCCTTCAGTTGAAAAGAGTGACTAGGAAGAGAGGGATTTTTCAATGAAGTCAAGTGGCAACTATAGGCATCAAATAAGGGAGCTGGAGGGGGAAACAAAGGAAGGCAGCTAGGTTTGGTTGTTGAAATCACTGTAGAACACAATCACTAACTCGTGATAAAAGAGCTTAGTTGGGAATCATAGGAAGGCAAAAAAGGGCAAAGTGGGTGGTTGGTCTGTATAATACAAACATTCACAACGAAGAATATTCGGACCAAAATGAGTATTGGTATGTGCACGGGAAACAGAGTACTACAAACACAAACTCGCACCTCATTTTAGGCCTAAGGGATAGCAAAAATGTTCATTTGTAGTTCAGGGAATCAAGGACAAGAAATTAACAAAGGAGGTGCTGAATAATTTACCTCATACAGTAAAAGAACTTAAAGATTTAAATTTTAAAAAATTTCCAATTGAGTATATGCTCAATCACAATAATAATAATAATTTCAATTTGCTGATTAGGTTGATGTTCAAAAATTACTGAATGCATGTACAAAATATTTGAAAGACTAATTTTGACTAAGTTTTTTTTCTTCAAAAAATAAAAAATGCCATTTAAAGATGCAGCTATAAAAATACTCTCATATTTTTGAAATATTATTATAACAGAATGGATAATTCTGAAGGCAGATTAACCCTAGCTTAAAGAGTCATCTTAATAATATTTTAGAGAAGTAGTGGTCTATGAATAAGAAAGTGCTTTCTGAAACTATATATGAAAAAAATGACTAGTACATCAAGCTCAAGGTCTAAATCTGGGCCCATCAATGTTTTGTGGTCCAGTAGTTTAGGTTAAGAGTAAAGTTTAAGGGAAGAACTGAAGAACCAAAAATTAAGACTGTATGTAGTAGATAATTTAGAGTGTGGCTGTTAAAGTAGATAAGAGATTTGATCAGAATAGGAAGAGAAGGATGATTTTTTTTAACTGCTTAACGTCTCTTAACAGCAAGGTATTTAGAGATGGGAAAGGGGGGGAGGGGCAAGGAATGGGAAGGAATTTGGGTATGGCCTTTTGAAGGAAGCATCCCGGCATTTGCCTGGAGTGATTTGGGAAACCATGGAAAACCCTAATCTGGATGCCCGAACGGGGATTCCAACCGGCGTCCTCCCAGTGGCGTAGCTAGTGTGGGTGACACCCGGGGCGGATATCGATGGTGTCACCCCTTGAAAACTTAAATCCAAAATTGAGTATAATATATCATCTTGTAAGTGTAAAATATGATATTAATAAAACTTAATTTAATAAAAATTTATTGTTATTTTATTTTATTTGTCGTATGGCAAGCAACTAATACAATAATAAATATATACAATGACAAGAACGTTGGTAGCGTTCACAAGCTGATGTCCAATTCTTCCAGCCATTCTAAAAAGGAGCTTGTAGCTCCAAAAACATCTTCATATGGTCCATCATACTTCCGTAGAGGGCATTCCCTGATAATATGCTCCACACTCTGGGAAGGAGCACCGCAGTCACATGCAGGAGAATCCTGAAGACCGCACTTATACAGCATGGCGTTGCATTTCGCATGGCCTGTTCTTAGGCGATTTAGTTTGACCCACTGGTCTCTATTTAGATGGAATCCTGGAAGTCCAGTTGTGGGATTTTTAATATCTGAATGTTTTACAGATACGGAGTTCCAACTTTGTCGCCATTTTTCCATGACATCAAAGTCAAATACATCTTGCCATACCGGATTTCTGGATTTAAGACGAGTGTGTGGTAAGTTATTTAGAACCTCGTGGATTGGGAGATCCTGTGGATGATCAGGATGGTGTAGTTTTATCCACTCACGTGCCGATGCTTCTTGGCGTCTTATCTCTGGAGGTGGTATTTTGCTGATTAGGTGCAACCAGGGGACTGGGGTGGATTTCAGGGTGCCAGTTATTACTCTCATACACTCATTCAGGTGGACGTCAATAATTTATTGTTATTTAAAAATAATAACAGTTAATAAAATTGTAAGATTAACAACATTTAAAAGGTATACAAATAAAATAAAAACAATTGCTTTCACAGTCCCATCTTTCTAGCTTTAACAGCTGCAAACCCGTAAATCACATTTTCAACATTAAAAATTTGATTTACTTCATGTTCAATAATCAATATGGCAAGATTTTAGCCACGTGTTGATCACTGGTGATCGAAAGTGGTTTTAGATTAATTTTAACTCCTATGAAGATCGGGCCTCACTTGCCTGATACTGTTCCGCACCGTCACCGCACCAACACGTTTCTTACTATTGGTGCTCACTCGATCGAAGTTTGTCCAAAGGACACGGCATGTCGTCCGACACCCGGCCATCATTGGATTGGTTTATGTTTTGACCGTGTGGACCAATGTCGGTCTGCTGGATGTGGAGAAGTGCATAGAGAAAGTTCGGAAATTTACCTTCCCTTACGACAAAATGTTGTTTTCATGTTATTGTTGGTCTTAAAACAAGTGTCTTTTTTTCATCCATGTTCATAAGATGTTCTTAACATGCAGGAATTGTTCTAGCATCTTCGCATTAAAAAATCAAAACGTTGCCAGAGTTGAAGATCAATTTTAAGACCCACAAAAATTGCAGCCGAGATCTGCATTTGTAACGGGGACCTTCCACACACGAATCGCACGCTGTAACCATACGCCAGACTAATCTAGAAGTACTGAAAAATATGTATTCAAACACATATAAGATGATTCATGTTTTATGATAGCAAAAATAGATGGTATAGAAAAAAGTATGTTCATTGTATCATGTTTGCAAACTTATTTTTCACTACACCTACATTCGGACTGGTGACTCAAATGACTGCGTGCGATTTGGATACTGAAGGTCCCGGTTCAAATCTCGGACTCGACTGTAATTTTTGCGGGCGTAAAAATTAACATTTACCTCTGGCAATGCTTTTATCTGTTAATACGAGGATTCTAGGACGCTCCGTGTTCGAATTTCACGTTAATCTGTAGGTCTCCTTTCGAAGTTAGGTGACTACGATATAGGTGCACTACGAATTTCCTAATAAGAAACTCTGTGATTAGAACTTTGAGATAACATGAAATTCTTATATTATACAAAATCTTTACGACCTTAATTTAAATTAAAATATGTTATAACCTCGCTCTTTACTTAAAAAAAAAAAAAAAAAAAAAAAAAATGCTGAATGAATCGAAAGGAACCTCAAGCAAAACAAACACGTCAAGTGCGAAGTGATTGACATTTCGTTGCGATTGCGTTGAAATATGCGAGAATCTTTCATTCCGGTACAGTGTGATAATGATTTGTTAATACTGCGCAGGGCTACTATTTTTGTACATAAAAGATCAACCAGAGTCAGATAAAAAAGTATTTCAATGTACTTTCGTACCAAAACTGTGCAAAATAAAGTACAGTATAATAAAGTAGGGTGTCAAACCTACCTGTCATCCCAACACTGATTCCCTGTAAAAATCTCCCAAAGGATTGGCCGTAGTGCATTGTCAGTATACAGACTTGTTACGCAGTGATAAAAGAAAGCTCTAATACTCCAGGTCTATTCAGATGGATAACAGCACGTGAAGACCGCCAAATTGTGTGGGTGGCTGCTGCTGGTAAATGGTTGACTGCAGGCCAGATCCAAGCAGTGGTTACAGAGAGAGTCACCCCCCTCCTCGGACGATTGAAAACCAATTGCTTGAAGCTGGAGTACACTCTCTGACCCCTATGCTATATGTCCCATTAATCTGATTTCATTGCCAGCATCATCTGACCTGGCGTAATGCAAAACACAAAAGGACAGGTGAATGGCGTACTTTTGTGTTTAGAGACGAGTCTCGATTCTGTCTTTGGCAAAGTGATAATTCACGACATGTTCGCAGGCGTATTGGAAAACGGCTTACCTGCTGTGATTTCAGAACATCACACAAGTGCAGTCGCCGGTTTCATTTTTTTGGCGGCAATCAGTTTCGAATGCATGACTGCGTCGGCTGTTGTTGATGGCACAATGACAGCCCACCACTATGTTGACGGGGTACTGCATCTTATTGTGATACCCTTCATGTTCACCATTCAAATCACATCTTACAACAAGATAATGTCCGTCCTCATATTGCGGCCATCGTTACACAAGCCTTGCAAGGAGTTTCGATCACAATTTGAACAGCACAGTCCCCAGATTTGTTCCCAATAAAGCATGTCTGGGATACCAGGAGTAGACACATTTGATCACATGGTGACCCAGCACAAACTGCGCAACAACTGACAGCAAAAGACATGCAGGCGTAAAGAGAAATACCCCAAAGAAGACATTCAAAACACTTGTTGATTCAATGTCGGCAAGGATCCACGAATGTATTGGTGCTCAAGTTGGACGCATTTCTTACTAAAAACTGTATCTAAAGGTAATAACTTAGCCTGATCTATTTCCATTTGTTATAATTTCTTTTAGGTATAGCCCTGGATATACCTTCAAAGTTTCCTAAAATTCTACCATTCCTGTATACATGTTGAGATTCTAATTTTTGCCAGTGTAACTATAGGGCGACCATAATATTTCGCTATAAAATTTAAAAAATTGAAAACTACCCAATCATTTGTTGTTGAAACGTTAACATAGGTTGTATTTAAATGAATTCGCAAGGGATATCGAGAGGAAAGTTAACAGAAGTGGCTTGATCCAAGTAGAAGCAAATCCAGACACAGATGGGGTTCCATCGGTGCAAACCCAAAATCCGGATGCCACAAGTCGTGAGACCCTGGGAGACTCTGTACAGTCAGAGAAGCAACTCCACATTAAGTTCCTTCATAAAAATAGAACAATAAATGCAATATAAAAACAACGCAATTTTTTTTAAAAAAAACGGCTTAGGTAATATAAGAACATGCCTTTGCGATATCTGCCGTCTTTACATGAAGTAGTTCACAAGTGAAGTATTTTACTATCCGCCTAAGATACACGTAGCTACAGACTTCTAAATATGACATTGTAGGTACTGAAGACCGTCTTCAAGTGTAAATTTTACAGTTCTAGCGCCGCTCCCACTCTGTAGCATATAAATAAAAATGTAAACGGCTTGAACGTTCGTTCAGTTTGATCAGGAACAAAAGTTCGACATCTTTGTCGATTTAAGGAATACACCTGTATTCTACAGAGATGTTACCCATAATACAAATTTTCTTCTTCTCTAAATTTATTATAGAAAATTCATAGAGAGTCATCGCGATCATATTTGCATATTCTCGATCAGCAGAAAGCATAGCAAACTTACTTAAGTGCTTACTAATATTACGATTTCTTTAACAAGATTCGCGGTTCCGACTTTTTTTATATTTATTTATTTAAATGGCCTTCGGCCTTATCAGCCACACAGCCAAGTTCTTTGCGTTTTATGACAATTCACATTTCATTACTTTACAGTTCTATTTACATAGTTTAAAAATTTACATTTCATTTTCTCGTTATTCCAGATTGGTGCCCTCATACAAACAGTAGAGCAAAAAAAAAAAAGTCCCCAAAATCCATGTCGTCGGGGGTGACCTTTTGGGGAGGGGGGGGGCTCCAACACCCTAGCCCCTCCCCCCCCCTGGATCAGCCACTGGTAGATTGAGTACAAAAATCCGGAGACTCGCTAACTAAAAGACTGAAATAATAATTATTGAAGAGAGAGACAAAATTAAGAATTCTTTTTATTTCCAGGTCTTAAAAATTGGAAATATAAAATAGTATTTTACATTGAAAGTAAGAAATGTCTTATACACCCTCAATTTCATCGCTGCTGCTTCTGTGCCTACTCTTTTTTTTTTAAGAAAAGGGACCATACATTTTCATTGATGACATTAATTTTAGCATATGCTCTGTAACAGAAAATGTTAAAAAGCCGTGGCAACAAGCGTGTCACCGTGCATAAAGAGTGCGCCGATAATTCTGTACTTCGGTATTTTAAGATTTATAAAATGTATAATCAAACAAAATATGAGCTTTATTTCATGTCAATTGTTGGTTCACACAAGCTGTTGCAAAGAAAGGATTCACAATTATTGACAATTCTGTAAAACTTTAACACTATACCATCAAAGTTTAACAAAACACGAATATAAGGAAAAATCAACAAATAATAAAAAAGTAGCAAAAATCCGTAGATATTTTAACAAAATCCGAAAATTCTAACTTTTAATAAAAATCCGTAGAATCGGCAGCTCTGAGTTACGGTTCCGATTTTTTTAAACACATGCTCTACAAAAATTGATTACCAACGACGGACTATACCATCAACGAACACTTGGACCCATTCGGATTGATTTGAAACCTGACAGTATTGCTAGTTTAATGTACAGTTTTTATTAGCATAAATTCGAACATGATACGATTTCATGTCGAATAGGTGCACTGTCGATAATAGGCAGGTACGCAAAGTGTAAATCGGATAACGCGAAATGTAGTCAGTTTGTACATCACGAATCTGTCAGATAATAAATTCAAAAATTACTAGAAAAAACTTCAAAGCACTTGTAAATCTTAGCTTGAAAGCTAATGGAATTCTAAATAAGCAAAACAATTTTGAAACCCAGACTACGCGTATTCCGACATACGTTTGGTTTTCATTTCCAAAGGAAAATCTAACATTTTTCTCTAAATATTTTCGAGGATTTACAGTTTAACTGTCTAATAACTAGGATTTTAGCAATTATATATAAACTTTAATTTTAAAACTTCCTCTTTTTATACAAGAAAACTTACATTATATCCACCGCCGCTTCTAACAAACCAAGCAACAGGACGTACGGCAAGCACAATACTCAACGATTTCTTGTGATTATTGGAGCTACAGAGCGATACACTCTTTGTTTAAGCGCACGGTATTGCCAACAATTATACTCTACTATAACGAATGAGCACAGCCCTCTGGATAGCATTTGAATAAGCGCTAGATCAACCGAAAAACAAATATTCATAACAATAAAAGCAGACGTGTTTCGGCACCAAAGGATAAAAGAAGTTTATTATTTTTTTGTGTGTCACACTAATTTCGATTACTAATTTCGAAATGCGGGTGTCACCCCCAAACGGGTGACACCCGGGGCGGACCGCCCCAACCGCTCCCCCCCCCCTAGCTACGCCACTGCGTCCTCCTGAGTGCGAGGCCAGAATGCTAACAGTTACACCACCATGCTCGGTATGGAAGGATGATTCCTTAATGGCAGTAAAAAACCTTGCAACAAAAAAGGAAGCTGTTAAAGTTTCAGCTGATCTATAATTATATGGATACTACTGTAAGCCCATGACCGCTTTTTGTGTATTGACATGGATCTAGAATAGTTTCAGTTTTTAGGGTCAAAGATTATGACAGGTTTACCTGATTGGACCAAATATGAAATTGACCTATGTTTCACCTTTAGGGTGAACAAAATCTTTTGAGCTTGAAGAACTCAGAAGTATTAAGAGACGTAGTTATTAAACAGGGATGACTGCACTATCATATAATTATTTCAGAGATCATAGACTCGAAATTGCTCAAATACAAACTTGACTTATATTTGACCCATAAAGTTCACTCTGCAAAATCTGAAGAATTCCTGTTTGTTTCGAAAGCATCACTTTGTTTTTTTTTTTTTATTGAGGATGGGCATTTATAATGTAATCTTTCGTCACAGTGTCTGCAGTGGCCTGAGAACTTAATTAAGATTCCTGATTATTACACAGTTGAGCAACTCCAAAGAAATGAATTGCCAGAATACTCGATTCAGTAACATATCTCATCTGATATCCACTTTAAACAACTTGAACATAGACCAGTGGTCAGTAAAATACGTAAAAAGCATATAAATCAATAAATTGTAATGTATACACTTTGGTCAAGCAACAACATTATCAAAAATTTTAATTAAATTGAAATTTAGCCTAGGCTGGAACAACAATTGGCATTCAGGACTACAGCAGAGACCATGAGTAATTTAAGTTTTTTATGTTACATTAGCAACATGTTGCGAAAAAGCAGTTCCATGTTTTTTCAGCCATAAAGTTTATCGATATTTTTTTTTAAAAAAATGAAGTGCTATAAAAAGCAAACTTAATGAATGTATTATGGTAATTAATTTGGTAGCAGTTGCTTAGCTATTAAACTGTGGATATAACTTCAAATTTCTTCTAATGATATCTCTGCTGGCTGTTATTTTGCGAGCAAAGGCAGACACGTGACACCATTCTCCAGCCAATAGCTATTGTGGTGAGTGAATGAGCTTAGGAAATTATATAGTAGATATGAAACAAACAAATGTTTGAACTTAATTGACACAAATAAGACATCAGTGATGGAAAGTGAAAACAAGGATAAGGACACAACAAAATTTCACACAGGAACTTCAATAATTAATGAAGCAGAGTTATTCTGCAGATACATGAAAAAGCACAAATGTCAATTCTTACCCACTCCTTTAGGCTTCTGTCATATGATGATATGGTGGAGTTTAAAAGGTAGAAAATTACCAAAAGATTAGGTGGTAGTAAAAATGACTGGCAACAGGTAAAGAAGTATACATGATGGTCCATTTCAGAAGAGGTACAAAGAAAATGGTAGTATCTGAATTTTCTTTCCTTTGAAATCACATATCCTTAGGTTAGTATGACAATTTACAACTTGCTAAGGACCGGTAGTTTCTAATACAAACCTCACGCCACAGTGTAAAATAGGTATGTAAGTGTTGATGTATTCACAAGTGGATTATGCAGCAAATTGAAGCATAATGGAAATGGTCTCTCAAATTAATATTTATTCATACTTAATTATAGTAATATCCTTTTATATTCTCTGCCAAAAATCTAGATGGACATTACTCTTAGGAAATGTTTTCAATGTTATGGTTACACACAGAGAGATAGATGGAATATTTCTAGTGTTTGAGTAGGTCCATTAGGAGTTGTTGCGAGCAGGAATGTAAGATAGTTATGTTACAAGAAACTCATAGAGCATTTTAAATGAATATGCACTCTTTTATTTGGGGACAGGGAAATAAATTGAACAAGAGTTGTGTTCCCTGGCAGCTGAGAAGAACCTATTCATATAAAGACAACAAGCTAAGATATCCGACACAGCCACAAAATCCAATACGGTCTCATAATCTGACACAATGAGTGACTCACACAATAGAAGACTACTGAAGAACATTCTGCATTTCCTGTATTACAAAATAATTTAATACCAGCGGTTTTGGAGTATCTGACAGTGGCCAAGATCATGAGTCTTGTCAACAAACATATAACATTAAAATTCTTTAAACCACTCTAAGATCCCGTGTTGAAATCAACGATATAAACTCTTTAGCCACCAACTGGTGCATCAACCATTATGCTGGAGAACATGTTTGAACTAAGCTAAAGGGACTGCCAGTGGTTTTCACGAACAATGTCTCTGGCTTGTTTCACAGCTAGTATTATCAATAAAGTTATCAACAAAGGTCAACAATGGAAAATTATAAGAATATCAAAATATTTTCAGTTCAAAGCCATGTAAACTTTCAATTTGAATGAAGATAAATTATTTATAACAACAGTAATAAAGCAAATAAATTTTGATAGTAATCATCATTTCATGTGTCCTTTGAATTTTAAATGTAAAGGCTGGTTTGAACCAATCTAGTAATTCAGTTTAGTACTGAGTAATTTAGTAACTAAACATGTCTGAACAACGAAAATTTAGTCGAGCAGTTTAGCTAGTACTTTAGTTGAGTCAATCCATTTTGTTTTATTTTATCGGGTGAGTAGTGCTCCCCGCCATGCGTTACTGCTTACTGGTTCATTGGCTAAACAAGTCTGAACCTATCATTTAGTCAAGTTCATTAACTGCCGCAAAAATGTCATTTCGCTAGTGCAAAGAAACAACTTTATAATTTGTTTATAAATATGTAGAACATGAGTGCTCATGGAATGCTAAGTCCCTGCATTATAAAAACAAAGAAATGAAGCAATCTGCATAAATGGATTTGAAAACTATAATGAACATACCTGGATTTGTTGAGAAGTAAATTAAGTTGAAAATTAAAACCCTCAGGTTAGTGCATAATTTTATTAATTATTTTATTACAATAGCATTTAGATTATACAATATCACATTATTGCTATTGTTAGTAGGAGTACTACCTAAAATGATAAAAATCTTTTTAGGTCAATCTACTTGATAAATAACTAAATAAAGGAGTAAAAAAATTAAGGTGCAGGGGCTGACAGAGTTTACATTCCATCAGTAAAATGGTACGGTTTACTGGATGCATCCCCATGAAACATTGCTTCAATTCCTTTAATGTTTCATAGATTGCTTCACAGACTTCTGTGATGAATTCGGGAATAAGTTGATTTTTGGAGTCTAAATATATTTTCGAAAGGCAATAAAGTATAGAATTGTCTGTAATTGCCAGAAATGCACTTCTTAAATGGAAATCTTCACTCTTAATTTGCGATTGCAATTTCACCAACTCAACTTTTGGACATCCTCAAACTATCGAAGTATTCTTTGTAATCTTCTAAAGATAATTCCTTTAGAAAACAATTTGTAGCTCCTAGTTCATCCCTTCTATTAATCCATTTTCATACCCATTGCTTTTTTTTATCACATAAATATTTTCATCCACCTCTTCTAGAATAGTCATTAACTTAAGCTACATCAGCTCATTCACTTAGTTGCGTTGTAGCCTGCTCATCTTGTAAAATACCATGAAACTTGTATACTGTGCTCAACCGTAGTGCGAATGATTTTTGAGCAGTAGCAATTATTTTAGCTAATAAATTAATCGCCACTCGACTAAATTACTAGTCTAGTCCGAACTAAGCCTAAGGGCCGATAACATTTTTGAACAACATAATAATAAAAGCACACATTTTGTGTCAAAAAACTTGTGCCATTTATGTTGGGCAAGAAACAAGAAATGGTAGTTTCCAGCTAAGTATCAAAACATAATAGTTTTAAGAATTTTTTTTACTTATGGCTTTACACCTTGTCGAGGTCATTAGAGGTAGGGAAGAACTGGAGATAAGGAACAGGAAGGCATTCGACCATGGCCTTCTGGAGGAAGCATCCCGGCATTCGCGTGGAGTGATTTGGGGAAACCATGGAAAACCAAAATCTGGATGCTCGGACAGGGATTCAAACTGCTGCCCTCCCAAGTGCAAGGCCAGAGCGTTAACCGCTCACCCACCACTCTCAGTAGTTTTAAGAAAAATATGATCATTTTCCCTGGTCTATACCCATCTTGAAACAAAAAAATTAAAAACTAGCCAAACCATTTTAATTTTACATGTGATTGAAGTTTCTCTCGGCGTTGAGAATTAATATAGTCTTCTCGGGTGACTAGCCGAGTGAGCAGAGTGTTTTCATACAATACTAGCTGCTACCCACGACTTCGTTCGTGTTTGTAAAGAATTTGGATTGACTGCTACTGACATCTAAATACCATAGTGCATGATGGGAGACTCGATGCTATTACCACTCACAAATGTCAGTCATCTGTGCTATGTAGTTCAGGCAGCAAAGTAATATTTATGGACACACACGTCTTTGGACGAAAAACGTAAATATCCTTGATCGACCACTTTCAACCACCATATCTCCCACACTCCCAAAGTTACCAAAATTCGGCCAACGTTGTGATCGATGGGTGATTCTGTGTTAATACCACACACAAAGACCAGGGGTCTGCGCTTCATAGTTTTGGCTGAAAAGTGATACATATGGACACACACGTTTTTGGTAGAAATTTGAAAGATCCGCAGGTCGACCAGTTTCAACCCCCATATCTCCCACATCCCCATAGCTACAGACATCTAACAACCATAGTGCACGACAGGAGACATGATACTACTACCACACATAAACACCAATGCTCTATGATATGTGATATATGCAGAGACACATGTCTTTCGTCGAAATACGAAAATATCCTTGATCGGCCATTTTAAACCACCATATCTCCCATACTCCCACAGTTACTGAAATTAGGCCAAGGTTATGATTGAAAGGTGGCTCTGTGTTACTACCACACACAAACGCCAGTGATCTGCGATAGATAGTTTTCGCTGAAAAGTGATACACCATGACACATGCGTCTATGGCAGAAATATGAAATTGCCGTAGGTCGACCACTTTCAACCCTCGTATCTCCCACACCCCGATCACTACCGACATCTAACAACCATAGTGCACGACAGGGGATAGGATTCTACTACCACACACAAACACCAATGGTCTATGCTATGTAGTTGTGGCAGAAAAGAGACATATGCCGAGACACATGTCTTGGGTTGAAATACGAAAATGCCCTGCATCAACCATTTTTAAACATAATATCTCCCACATCCCCACAGCTATCGACATTCGGCCAACATTGGGCATGACAGGAAACTCCATGCTACTTCCACACACAAAGACCTGTGATCTGTGCTAGGTAGTGGTAGCTGAAAAGTGAAATATAGGAAAACACACGTCTATTTTTATATATATATATACATAAGATTTCGGCAATCGGAAACTCTGTCGCCATCTTCTGGTGAAGAATTTTGCTTACCTGTTTCTCTGTTAAACTATCCAAAAGGTCAAGCAGGTTATCTTCTGGTCCCAAGGCACATTCTGAATCACTTATTGTTAAATCCTCCAAAACCATCTCCATGCCAGGAAAATGATACTGATGCCGTGCATCTATGTTTAATTCATCTTTCTGGGTACACTTAGTTCTTTCATCCCTGAAACAATAAGTAAAATTATTAATAACATAAAGGATAATTATGCTGTGTTCAATAATATGATCTAAAGCACAAATTTAAAGTACATCTTTACAAAATTAGGTACAAATAATTTATAACCAGCCAATTTTCAGTGTATTTCTGGCACCAAAGCCTTCTGTCAATATCAAGTATCTGATACCCAGAATGTGGTACCATACTATCTCATCATGCTTGCAGGGCCGCATTTAGGATCTGCAGGCCCTGAGACTATACCTGTGGTGCGGGACCTTTAGGATATGTAGGTCTCTAGGCTATACCTGTGCTGCTAGCCCTTGTGTGTATATATATATATATATTACTTATTATTCAATTGATAAGCCTTTAATGCAAAATATTGGATAATGTTATGATAGTAAAAATATACGAGGATAACTAATCGAAAGTTCAAAACATGCTTTCTGTATCATTTCCGAGACTGAATTGAGCGTTAAATTTTTCAACTGATTACTAAAAGATGAGGTGCTGTCTATTGTAGTCATGTTGTTGCACCCAAACACTCTCAGCAGAAGTCCGCAGAATTACAAACTCAAAAGTTATAATAACAATATGAAAGAGTAGGCTAATATATTAAGTGGAAACAAATGATAAATGATGCTTAAGATCATCAAAGCAAGCAACAAAGAAGATTTTAAAATGCAATATGGATTAACCTTTTTTTTATGAATAATTGTAACGCCAATGCAATTGAAATTGTTGTTTTATTTTCCGAACACGTATCACTTCATTTGCGAAGCATCTTCAGCGGTTCTGTCTGTGGGTATTTATACATATAATTACATTTGTTGTATTTTACAATTGAAACATGAAAATTGTGGGTTACAGATTTAAGCTTACTTACATTTTTCTTTGGTCACATATGCTTATAATTGTACAGCCTTTTAGCGAATACACGAACTTGACGGACTCAACACTATACACAGTACTCAACACAACCATACACCACCAAAGGACACAGCCAATAATAAAAATACACCAAACTAAACACGAACACATATTTAAAAGCGCGCCACCCACCGAGTAAAACAGAAGACAAATGGTAAACAAACCTGCTAATCAGCGATGTACAGTAACTAACATCAGACATCAGATCTCAAGGTATTACAGTGCTACGCAAATAATCGCTAAAATGCAACCAACATGTGTAATATATACTGCAGTTACAAACATAACTGATGCTAAAAGGCTGTACAATTATAAGCATATGTGACCAAAGAAAAATGTAATTAAGCTTAAATCTGTAACCCACAATTTTCATGTTTCAATTGTAAAATACAACAAATGTAATTATATGTATAAATACCCACAGACAGAACCACTGATGATGCTTCGCAAATCAAGCGATACGCATTCGGAAAATAAAACAACAATTTCAATTGCATTGGCGTTACAATTATTCATAAAATTGATCCTATCGCAATTGAGAAAATGGCCCACAATATCCAGATGCAATATGGATTATTCACATACACATGTCAACAGGAAGACTGTTTTTAGATAGCGCTCCATTAATCAGAGCCTTCCTACGATACACCAAGCAATCGAGATTCATGAATGCTCAAATGAAGTTTTAAAAGAAATAAAAAGTTACTTAAAACAACAAATTAAAAAAATAGAATTAATACTGAGTTTTAAACATACCTATCTCAATTATAAATGAATGCAATTTTTCATAAATACTTACTGTCAAACAAAATATTAAAACTTGGACCTCCCACCACTGTTCACCGTTTACATCGTATACAAAATTAATTTATCTTACCTAACCTTCCAGACATGAAGGCTAGAGAATTTTAGTTCGTTTGGCGGATGAGCGACAGTGACTTCAATCTAAATTCATATGTACTGAGCACAGTATACTGCAACCTTATGTTACAAGAGTTATAATTCCTCCTCATTGAGCCACAATGTTGTTACTTTTCAGTTATTCTACAGTACCTCATACTTCAAAGGATTGAACCACAATACGTGAACATTGCTTTCACTTTTCACGATCTTTTCAGGACTTTTTGTGTTAAAACCTTTTTGGAAATAGGTAACTTTCTTCGCACGTTTGTGGTGCGGGCCCCTAAGCTATAGCCTAGCCTAAATGCAGCCCTTATCATGCTTAAGTAAAGACCTGACCAAGGTTTTGTAAAGGTGTCTCAAAAGAAAGTTCATATTTAATATAATGATCTTTATTAATTATTAAAATATACATTTTATGAGATTAATTTTAAAAATGTTATAATCCAAATTTAATGCTTCTTTCATATTGCACTATTCTAAACAAACAACAAAATTTGATAGGACGGCTTGGTACATCAACTCCATGTTGGCTGCCATTTCATGTCTAATGTTTTCTTGCACCCGAGAACTTAGTTTCTTGGTGTTAACTTTTGATTTGAGATATCTCCACAGATGAGATCAATTGGGGTTAAATCAGGGCTGCACTGAGACTAATTTATGTTATCTCTACTGGAGAACATTTTTTTAGTGAAAATTTCTCGAACTTATGACAAAGACATGTTGGAAGTGTATGACGTTGTTCCTTCTAGCTGCAACCATGTTCTTTGATTATAACCAGGAAATTTTGCAGTTCAGGCACCACCAAAATTATGCAACATTTCCATTTAACACTCTGAACTGACAGTAACTGTATGTCCAATTTGTTTTCAAAAAGTTCAATCTAATTGGTCATCGCATTGACATTCCAGCCCAAACAGTAACTCTAGTATCTAGGTGAATGCAAAGGTTTATAATACTTGTATTTTGGGTTTGCTGCACTTTCGAAACAGCAATTCTGCTTGTTCACATGCCCATTGGGATGAAAAAGTGCCTCATCTGAAAATACAATGTTGTTAATTGTTGAAAACCATTAAGTTATCTGGCTAACAAATTGAAGTCTCTGAATGGCATCTTGAGGCTTTAATTTTTGCACTAATTGAATTGTGTATAGGCAAAGTTCCTAGTGTTTGATTAAAATGCAGAGTAATGATGATCTAACGACATCTCTCTTAAAAACTGAAAGATCAGGACTGTCACGTACGGACTGATTTACACTTTCCACGTTTCTGCCAGTTTGCAATGACCTAGGCTGCCCAGACTTATGTTTATCCGTTATTGAACTGGTATCTTAAACTTGTAAATCCATTTCCTGAAGAGCTGAATACCTGATGCCTCAATGATCTTACATAAACTGTTAAACTTCCTCTGCGCTACAGTCACCGAATCACTGTTTTTATAAAATTCTCGTGCACACTACACATTGTCTGGTCCATTGTGATTGAATTCCTAAAAATCAGGCTACCGATTGATCATGCATGAGTGCAGTGAGCTGGTCAAATATGAACTTTCTTTTGGGATACCCTTTTCATATTCTGTAGAGGTTGGCAAAGTGACTAACTAAAAAGAATGGTTATCACTTGATCACTCAGAGAAAAGATCCAGTTCTATTGAATGGTTCACTAGTTCACTATCTCACTCTAAATAAATATTTTTTTTTAAAAAAATGTTATTTATGTTTTGAATGTAGTATCTGTTCATTTTATTTACATTTAGACTAATTTTGTACATACAAGGGGAAACACGAAATAAAAATCCAAAACAATAAAAAAAATATATTAAAAAAATTGTGCCACAATTGAGTAAAGTGGTCATTTAAACACATTTAAGCTATAATTTAGATTTAAAATGTAACAGAACATATAGCACAATACAGAGAGAGAAGTGAAGCCGTATGTTAGTCAGACTGGAATGAACTGGCTCACTACTGGCACTGCACCGTGAATGCTGGAATGGAGAGCAAAAAATGAATGTTCAAATGAACTAATTCTCCTTGATCTTTTTGTATCGATAGAGTGGATAAGTAATGAACAAAGTGGTGGTGGGTAACACAGAATGAACATGGATGGAGGGGGTCGTCAGTCAGGCGACGCATGGTGGACACTGACAAAGTCAAAATCGACTTATTGTTAATACTCACTTGACTGAAGTCATATCAAATGACACTGCGTGCTGACAAAGTCTACACAAATGACTCATGGTCTCCAAGAAAAACTACCATTCACTTTAAGTGAGCAACAACTCACTAGCTCTTTGAAAAGAACTGGTTCACTCACGAACAACAGATCTCTAATCCTCTGATCATCCTCTCCATTGTGGCATGCGTAATTGAGTTTATTGTCAAATGGTGAGCCAAGATATTTATTTACATAAAATCATACAAAACTTTTATTTTCCTATCAGTTTACCATATAATCTGAAACTTTTGGCAAATGATTTCAATTCATGTTGACCTCCACAACTAATTTTGCAATTGGCTCCAGATATCTCTGCATTTCCTCTTTCTTTTATGTCAAAATTAAAAAGCACATTTTGGAAATCAGTTCTTTTCCATTCTTGCTAGGTGCTCTGTGTGTCAGGAACTTATAAGGTATACTCATTGTCTAGTTGCATTGCTTCACATTTTGTTCAGGAGTGAATACTCCTTAACGGTTTTCAAAAATCATATTTCTGTCACTTTCATGCTCCTTTCATCTTATTAGATGATCTCCAGTGTAAACTTTTATATGGATTTCCTTACAAACATTTTCAAAATTTCTTCTTATTGAGCTACATATATAGAATAGAAATGCTTGTATCATCATTATGGGAGACTGGAATGCAGTAGTAGGTGAAAGAAAACAAGAAGATATAATAGGAAAATATGGATTAGGGATAAGAAACGAGAGGGGTAAAAATTTTGTAATGAAAATTTACTAGTGGTGGGTAACACCCTTTTTGAAAATCACAAAAGGAGACGTTATACATGGATCTCTAATTTAAATGGAGAAAGGTACCAGCTGAACTATATTCTGATACAAAAAAGGTTTAGGAACTGTCTGAAGAATGCTAAAGCTTACCCAGGAGTAGACATAAATTCAGGTCACAATCTCATAACAGGAGAAATACAAATAAAGTTGAAAAATGTGGATAGAGGCAAAGCAAGAGAAAGACTGAACATAGAAACACTAAAGGAGGAAGGTAAGGCTTTGGAGCTTGAAGAAACGTTTATGCAAAACTACGATGGAGGAAAATTTGAATAATGTATAAATGAAAAATGGATAATAATGAGGGAAGGGCGCATGACAGCCACCAAAGAAACTCTAGGAATTAGAGAGTCCAAAGGTACCAGGAAAGAATGGGTAACAGAATAAATCCTGGAAAAAATGGAAGAAAGAAGGGAGTGGAAACATTCTGGAAATGAAGAAGGAAGAATGAGGTACAGAAAACAGAACAATAAATTAAGAAGAGAAGTGAACAAGCAAGAGAAAGATGTATGAAAGAGAAATGTGAGGAAATAGAAAAACTGGAGAAAGAGGAAAAATATGAAATGATGAACAAAATGACTTCTGAGATAGACTTTGAAAGTAAAGGAAACAAGAACAACATGGAAATAAAAAGAGAAGATGGCACATTAGCCATAGAACCACATGAGGAGCTGAGTAGGTGGCAAGAATATATTGAATGTTTATATAAGGGAGATCAAATACTATGTGAAATTGAAGAAGAGGCAGAGGTAACAGAAGATGGAAAGTGGCATGAGATCCTAGAGACAGAGGTAGAATAGGCTATGAAGGAGGTGAAGAATCAGAAGACATGTGGAATTGATAATTTTCCTGCAGAAGTGTTGAAGAGTTTAGGAAACAAAGGAAGAAGGAAGATAGCATACCTTTGTAATGAGATACATGACAAAGAGGAATGCACAGATGACTTTCTTGCAATGGTAATGATACCAATTTAGAAAAAAATAATACTAAGAAATGTGAAGAGCATAGGACTATCAACCTAATTTCACATACAGCTAAAGTGTTGTTGAGGGTGCTGAACAGAAGGGCTATATGGAAAGTTAGATAGATGGATTGGAGAAGAACAGTTTGGATTCAGGAAAGGAAAAGGAACAAGACATGCTATCGGCCTTTTAAGAATCATAGGGGAAAGATATACTGAGAAAGGAAGAGATATTTATTTCTTTATTGGCCTGGAAAAAGCTTTTGTTAGGGCGCAATGGAAGTAGCTGATGGATATCTTGAAGAGGAAAGGTGTAGATTGGAAGGAAAGAAGGTTCATACAGAACCATATTTCCAACAGAAAGTACAAATAAAGATCGGAAATGAGATGTCAGGAGAAAGCAGCATTGGGAGAGGAGTAAGATAAGGTTGTTGTCTTTCCCATTATTGTTCAATTTACACCAAGCAGAAATTATTGGAAAATGCTTAAATGCAAAAAAGAGGAGTGCATATTGGTGGCAAGAGAATAGAGTGTATACAATTTGCTGATGATATGGTCTTGTTGGCAGAAAGTGAACAAACTCTAAACAGAATGCTGAAAGATCTAGACGAAGCTAGTGAAGAGTTTGGAATGAAAATCAATACAGTAAAAACTAGAAGTATGGTGACTGGAAAAGGAAGGAAAATAATAAATATAAAGTTAGGAAGAGCTGATATCAGTCAAGTAAGATCATTTAAAATATCTTGGGAGTACGATCACCGAGATTTGAGATGTCACCAAGAGGTAAAAACTCGCATTGCTGTAGCGAATGAAGAATTTAATAGGGGAAAGGTGGATACTAACTGGAAAAATAGACAAATCACTCAGGAAAAGACTTAGACAATATTTTGTATGGAGTGGAGTGTGGCTCTTTATGGGTCGGAGACGTGGACACTGAGGCGAGAAGATGAAAAACGGTTAGAAGCATTTGAGATGTGGATGTAGAGGAGAATGGAGAGGATAAACACAGTGGATAAAATAAGTAATGTTGAAGTGCTGGATAGGGTTAGTGAAAGGATAAAAATACTCCGAGTACTAAAAGAGAGAAAGAAGAATTGGATGGGAAACTTGCTGAGAGGAGAGTGCCTTGGAAGGTCTAGTTTGTGAGAGGGGAATAAGAGGAAGAAGGAGGTGCAAAATTACAGACATCAAGGAAAATGGCAAATACATGGACCTTTAGAGAAAGACAGAAGAGCATGGAGAGCAGCCAAGTGAAAACCTCCCCTAGGACAGAAAACTGATGATGATGAGCTACATATTGCTTGGAATTTGTTTAATTTCTTTTTGAAACAGGTTCTCCAGCTATCAGAGCATGATATTTTTTAATTTGTTAGAGGATTATACCTGGTATGACAAATTTCAAGCAAATCATATATTCTCCTTTAAATGCTGTAACCTTTCTCATCAACAGTATAAATTTTTAAATTGTATAATTTTCCTTGTCAGATATTCAGATGTATTGATCAGTGAAGTCAGCGTTCTGTATAATTATTTGGTAATCTGTAAAGAGCAATGTATAATTAATTTAAATTATAGGATCTTCTCTTTGTCAAATTTTTAAAAGGTAATATCTGTTGATATTTAAACATGCATGTAATAAGCTACACTATTTTTTTATTATCTCTAGATCAATATAGGATTTTTCTGGGATTATACGCCTTATGCAAATTTGAATGCTTATATAGGCCATGAAATTTTGAGGAAAACCACTCTGATTCAAGCGCTTCCACAATACATTCCAGTCAATGTTGTTATATGCATTTGCCAAATCCAAGAACACTATATGCCTTAGCAAATAAAATTATCTTCATTTTTCTAATATGGCTTAGGGAAAACACATTATTATTTATGCATCATTTTTCTGACCTAAAACTTCTAACAAAACTGAATCATCAATTGGCCTGAAGTGATTCAATGTTATTATAGAGTGGATTTTATAACCACTGTTCAAAATACTGTTGTCTTTGTAGTCATAGTTTATTCTGTGCCCTCCCCCCCCCCCCTTTTATTTAAAGAGATATTACCTTTAACTGTTTTCATTCAGTTGGCACTAATTTTCCTTCCAGGGCTGATTAATCAGCTGAAGAAATCATAATTCAAAGATGTGAGTTAATACCAAGAGTTTTTAAACGAAAGTGTTCACCCATAATAGTCTAAGAATGAATGTCTAATTTCCTAGTCTGTTAATTTATTCTTTTGTGGTAAAGTTCTTGATGTTTAATTTACCCTTCTATCACTGCATTAATCTATGAGCCATGAAGCTCGCTGAATACAAATTCTTTTTGCATGAATGGTCTCCACAATAAACAATTATTTTATTCTTTCACATAAGATGCCACTCCTACTTTGACTTCATGATAACCATTAGAAGTTACTAATATTTGTATGAATACTAATTTGTTGACACTTCTATCTTAATTTTCCAGTTTTTAAACATCACTTCAAAATAAAACATACCTTACACTACTCATGGGACGTGCATTAATCAAAACTGCTTTAGCATGCATCACATTACATGAAACATCATTTTAAAAATATTAGGTTTTCAGATTACATCAAATGAATTAACACTATTTTGCCAGTGGGATCAGAGCTGTACATTAATCAACCCCCAACAAAATCTGACCAGTAGTTTTTACGAGCATATTGTCCAAACAAAAATTATCTAAAATTTCTTAGTTATTTGGCATCACATCAAATTCTAACCAGTAATTTTTGGGTAAATCACCAATACACTGACTACTTGGAGGGAGCTAATAACTGTTGTGGTCTATAGTGTGGGAGTGCAGTGCTTCTGTTATTGCTATGAACGAAACAGTGGTTGAAGATACAAAAGTGTATTTACAAATGTTTCATAGAAAGGAACAATAATGATGATACAGAGTTTCAGCTATACAATAGGACAGTACTATGGCCCAATACATACAGATGCTTAAAGGCTTAGAGCAGAGCGGAGGGTGAGACAGTGGCGATGCTTCAGAGTCCGGTGTTCGGGCCTGGGCAGGCCCTGCCCAGCCTGGCAATAACTTCTGTGTGACGTCTAACCAACCAAGTTCGACCAACCCAGTTTGACTCCTGGCTACCTGGTGGCCTTCTATATATACTTAATTACTGCTGATGTGACCCACTAATGCCACAGTTGCCTCAACATCACCTCAACTCCGCCGATATCGCTAGAAATTCAAGTGTGGCATGTGGCAGAAGCTTGTAGCCTCCTTGGTGTGTTTCAAAAGAGTATATCTAAATGGGTCAGCACTGGGTTTCACTGTCTCCTTTAATAATTCACTATGCGAACACTAAGAGAGCACAAAGACATTACTGTCAACAACACAAAGAGTAACACTTCAATCACTGAGGAAGGTAAGGGGAAACCACAACCACTGGCTTGGAATAGTACTTCCTTCATAGTGGCGCCAACACCTTGGCAAGCATCGTAAATACTAATTATCTGTAGTGAACTTTAAATTTTGAGGTATTTTCAGAAGTTTTTATTTGAAGATTAGATGGTATATTTAAAATAAATAAACAAAAATTGAGATCATTTTTAATTAAATAACTCACCCTTCTTCATGTTCATTGTTGAATAGAGTGAGGTGAATAATTTCCTTGGCAGAGATATTGGCTGTAGGCAATTTATTCTGAAGCAGCTGGGTCATTAACAAATTCAGTTCTCCTTGCCCAACTTTAATATTTTCTTCACCTCTTGAATTTTTGTGAGGTGCTTGTTTTTGTACCATTTCCTCACCAATTCCACAGGAAGTGGGAGAGTTATCTGTATTTGCTAATGGTAGTAAGTATCTGGAAGCAAGCAATGTTACTTCATTTAGTTTTAAAAAGAATGTTGTTGCCTTCAAAAATGTGATTAATAACTGAAGTGAAACTAACTGATAAAATATTTATTATAAAATGCATCTTCAGAATAGATGAAAATTAAATTCTGTGCCACAATTCTTAGTAATTTCTTCTCCTTTGTGGAAATATAAATAAGAAATGGAAGATATTAATAGTTCCAAATATTTTAAAATTGGTAATTTATTAAAATGAATAGTTCTGCAGGACAATATTGTCACTAGAACTATCTAATCATAGTAATAATGATAATTTAAAGATGAAGCTTGGTAACACAAGAAAGTGCCACTTTCAGTAATAATGGAACTGAATGGGGGGAAAAAAACTGATTAGCAATGTCAAATAAGACAAAGTTAGGAACTTCTGGCTTTATGACCTGTCAACATTGAGGTCATTAGAGGTGGAAAGGGCTGGGAATAAGGAATGGTAAGGAAATCAGTCATGGGCTTTAGAAGGAACCATCCCGGTATTCACCTCAAGTGATTTGGGGAAACCATATAAAACCCAAATATGGTTGGGAATTCGAACCCACGTCCTCCCGATGTGAGGCCAGAGCATTACCATTCACTAAGCATACTAGGTGTAAGGAACCAATGTTTACAATGGATGACATCAGAATGGCATGGACCAATAACACAGATATGCTGAAAAATATAATTATGTTAGTTTACAGTTAAAACAATTCAGCAGCAGAGTGACAAGACATTGGGTGTGAGTAGTAACTAATTGTGGGTATTAATTAATTGCATCATATTGATCAAACCTGACGGGGTCAAGTTATTATGAAAATAATTCTGTTAATATGCTATTGCTTTTGAAATGTTACATTTTTAAGCATGTTAGGGTTTGACATTCCCTTTATTTGTTTTTGCTTACGGCTCTGTGTCTCATCAAGGCCATAGAGTTAGTAGGTTGGGGACAAGAAATCTGAAGAAATTCAGGCTTGGCCTTTCGAAGAAACCATTCTGACATTCGCCTGGAGTGATTTCAGAATATGATGAAAATCCAAAATGTAGATGGCTTGACCAGCACTTTAACCCATGTCTTTCTGAATACCAGACAGAAGCATTATGGCTCACCCATGAGGTTTGGTCACAAATATTCCATTGTTTTTTGCAAATCCACATCAATTTTTCATAGACAATTTTTTCCTTACCCACACTTATAATTATACTGAAATACGATGATCAATTTCAAAACAATTATCTGGAAATTTTAGCACTTACAAGACTATAACTCAAGATAGCAATAAATCAATGAAACACACGGAAAAACAGAGCTGATCTGCTTAACATACAAATACTCAAAATTATCCAAAAAATATTTTTTTTAATGATGACATGTACATAGTTATTTAGAGCTGAAGCTGGTTGTGGTTTGATTGGGAATGATTTAAATAAATCTGATTTTGCAACAAATAATTCAGGAATTGGTAGTCATTTCAGTGGTAAAATAAGGAAAGTAAAATTGTTAAAAATATGTCAGAAAAGGCACCAGTTGAAAAAGTTGATAATCAATAGTGGATAGAAAATACTGAATAAGTACTATTTTTATTCATTTAGGAGATGAAAGAATTTAAATAAGAATCCAAAGCAGCAGAACATAGATCAGAAGAATTTAAATATGAATAGAAGCAGGATTTCAAAGCTGTAAAACAGAAAGCAGAAGAAAGGTAAGAAATAGCTGCCGAAAAATTACACAACTGGGGGTAAGGATTGCATTGCAACAATAGTATAGACTGCTAGAATAAGTTACAAAAGGAATTAAATTAAATCTAAGAAAGTATGTACTGCAGCCTATGTACACATTGAAAATAGAACAAATAGATTTCACGTAAGACTAACAAAGAGAACAGCTATGGCAGATGAAATAACAGCAATAGATTAGAGTACAGGGAGCTAAAATGGGCAAAATTAAGCCATGACTTAAATGAAGTGGTACGGCAATGTGTCAGCTGGGATGCTTCGGTTTAACCAACTGAAATAAAATTTGAGCTGGGAAATGGAGTGCAAATAACAGCATTTGTGAAAGCTTATAAAAAGGATATACCATCAGATTGGCCAGATAACGACAAGATCAAGTATGTTATGAGTTTATTGTAAGGTGATGGCATTCACAAAGAGCTGTGATGTCAGTGAAGAGTGAAATAATAATGAACATTTAAAAAAAATATTCTTAGATAAATATTAGGCCAGAGGAATCAAAATAAAGTGAAAAGTAACTTCTGAAATTGCAGATGCACTGAAATATAAGAGTGTTTCATGAGATTATCACAGATTTGGTTTATTTAGACCAGACCACTGAAGATGACTGGAAAACAGAGGTATTGCAACAGACATTACTGAAGGTGATACAAGGCAGGTTTATTATCAGTCAATGAAATCACACTGAAGAGTTTTTAAATGCAATTGAAAAACCGGACACGTGGAATTTGTCACCAGAAGGCAGTAAGACAAACAACAAGGATCATGAATACCAGGTTGAGAGAAAAACAGGGTGGCCACAAAGAAATGATTTAAAAATTCCCTGATATTTCCAGGTTTTCCAGGAAAGTTTGTCATACTTTTCCCTGAATTAGAAATTTTATTCACATAATTATAATATTTTAATATTTGATTACATTTTAATTGGAAAAACTGTTACAAAACTCACAAAAATTAAAAAGACATTTCTAATTATGTTTATTGGAATATCATAATTTATTTAATTATTTTTTAATACATTGCTATAGATGGTATTTTATAACTAATTAAAAATCTTATGAAAAATAATTTAAAATGAGTAAAACAGAAACAAGCTAATGATAAATTAGCACAATTAAACTGTTAGTATTTGCTATATAAAAATCATTTAAGATTTTTAAATTGCTCATCAATAACTTGAATCTCAGCTAGAAGTTTAACTTTTTATTTGATGCCAAATGCTTTTTTTTTATTAGCTAAATGTTTTCTTTTCATATCTTCTGATTCAGTTATTTTATCTTTCTTTTTTCAGCGTTCAATTTCTTGAGATAAATTTGAACGTGAGTTATGGTAAGAATTAACTAAAGATTTTGGAACATCAAGAGTTGCAACATCCCCGTTCGTTTCACTTAAGACAGTCATCCATTAATTGCTGAGCAATTACAGTTTCATATTCTAACTAAACCTTCAGAATTTACTGAAAAACCTCTCTAATATTAGCATTGCCACAAGATAAAACCATGACTATATTTAAAAGTTTTACTATTGACTGTATTAACGTGTCCAAGAATTGATTCATCCCACAACTGATTTAGGCGTTTATTGTTCGTAAATAATTTTTTAAGAACTTGCAATGCTGAACATTGAGAACATAAATTGTTGAAATCTTGATTAATTTCATCAGCCTTATTACCAATGATCCAATTATTTTCATTCAAAATAGTGAGTGGCTTTTAGTCTCCTACTTCTGACTTCGAAAAAATGTGCAAGATTAGGATCAAAACACGAGACTCCTTCAGTAAGTTTATAAAGTAAGTGACTGTGTCAACAATTTTCCTGTAAAAGCTTTCAAAGCAGGGTGTGGCATTTTTCTGCAATTGTAAAATCATGAGATCGGTGATATTTTTTAAAAATTTTTAATCTCTCTTTTAGTACCAAATCCCATGTCAATTTGACTGTACAAAATCAAATTGTTTTCATCAGTTAAGTCTATACTTGATAATGAGTCAACAGACTTCAGTACATCTACTTTGATAAATCTTTGCATTATACTAAGGAGAACTGTCACTAAAGAGCTGTGAAGAAATCGTGCTATAGGAGCATCAGTTTGATATTCTTGTAGGAATGGTTGTGATTCAGCTGGTAATGACTGAAAAACTTCTAGTTTTGCTGGTAGGGTAGGATCTGAAAGAGCCTCAGTTACAATTTTGTAACTAGTGATAGTCAGATCTTTTTTATCATGCTGTAAATCCCTCCACCATTTTCTTTAGATTAGGAATAATTTCGATAGCACAAGCAGCCAACTGTAATTTTCTATCTAATGGGCTGCACAAATTTTTTTAGGATAAAGAGTTGATCCTGAATACTCTTAACTGAGCGTGGCATGTCAGTGCGTCTTTAAACAGATAATAAACTGACCATAAAAACTGAACAATATTCCATTTAGTCGCCTCTATTCCACATTTAAATCCTCCATGCATGTTATGAAGACCACAACTGTCCATGTCAAGTACCAAAGTATCATTTATTTATCTAATTTTCTGTAGCTCAGATTTCAATTCTCCGAAAAATTTGTGATTATCATTTGGTCCATCTATTGAGATTTTTAAACTTTTAAGGCTTATAAGGAGTTGAAGCATTTGCTTGAAGGACAGAAGGTCTGAAGCTCTTGTGTGACAAAGAAAAGCAGATGTTAAGTATCGTGTACAAACTTCATTCTTTACAGTACTCCAAATACATTTGAGTTTCTTGACAAACTTTGTTGAGTGACTCATCAAACCCTATAGCAAAATGATTACAAAATGTTATAGATTCCATCAGTCTACTTTTATAAGGAGCAAACCCATGAAGAAATGAGTAGGTAATTTTAGTTCGCTGCAATTCCATTCCTCTGGCTATTTGACTATCGTTGAACATTTTTTTTAAAAATACTCTACATCACTTCCCGCTGTGCACATTGACTTGTGAGTAATCAGTATCTGAATACATCAAAGTATTACTGCACAGCTTACTTCTTTGAGAAGAAAGGAGCAGAGTGTATTTTGTGAAGCCGGAATTTGTTCTTTTTTCCTGACCCGTAACAGGATTAGAAACAGTAAATTTTTCAGATAAACCACGTTTAGTTATCTCATTACTAGTTTGTTGCGACTGACTTAAAAAAAACTTTGAAAAGGATAGACAGTTTTGCAATTCTTAAGTTTGTTAGTATGTTTCATTTAGCATGACTTGATAGCTGTTTCTATCCATATTAATTAAAGAAAATGTAGCATTGCAAAGTCTACATTTTGCACTTTTAGATTCATTTTTAACTTCTTTTAACTAAATATTAAAATCTGGATTAATCAACCAATCATTTTGAAAGTGTGTTATCATGCTGAATTCATTAGTCTGAAAATTTTAAAAATTAATATTTTTACCGGTATAATGAAATTAAATACATAAATAGTAAACAATAGTAATAACTTCCAAAATGCAATCGACATCCACCTAATGAATGTTCAAAAATAATTATTAATTTAAAAAATAGCAGTAGAAAAGTTTGATATAATCATAAAAATTAAGAAAAACTTCCATTTGATAATGAACTAAAACCAACGATATTTAGAAAACACTTCCACTTTAAAATTATATGTGACGGCACGAGATGTGTCTCGGTTATTCTTATGCCTCATTTACACATTCGCGCGAGTTTATTCGAATCGAGATAGCACTGCTTGAACACACGGTACGCTCGCATTGGTCTTCTCGCGTAGTTGCCCGCGAGTGCCGCTCGCTTCTGTGGCGGGTGTTTGGTGCGAGTCAAAGACACTAGTTGCGAGCGCTAATACGCTGTTTAAACTGTCGCATCGAATTAACATTCGAAAAAACTTTGACGATCGAACACAGATAACGGTAATTAACATTGCGAGAAGAAAATACCAAGAGTTAATGATCAGTAAAATAAATTATTTATACCCTTTAATCGGCTATTTCAGGTGAAAAATAAATAAGCTGAAATGTTTAATGAGAAATTTCACGATTAAAATAAATTAATAACTTAAAAAAATAACAATCTTTCTTCCACTTAATCATAAAAATTAAGAAAAACTTACCATTTGATAATAAACTAAAATAACGATATTTAGAAAATACTTTCACTTTTAAATTAGATATGATCACACGATATGCGTTTGCGTGTTTGTAAACAGCAGACGAAATTTTATGACAAATGAAGCGATTGTCGCTTAGCTAGCAAACTCAACATAGGATATAGTTCGAGGATTCTAATGCCACTTTAACACTTTCGCGAGAGCTTGTGCGAGTCGAGATAACAATGCAGGAGCACGTGGTATGCACGCCGGTCTTCTCGCGTGTTGCTCGCGAGTGACGCAACATCGGTGGCGGCTTTTTGGCGCTAGTCGAAGGTAGTCGTGGCGAGTTTTAGCGCGCTGTTTACACTATCGTTGGCTATTTTATGTTAAATGTATATAAGTTTAAGTATCTAATGAGAAATTTCATTATTAAAAGAAATTCAAGACGACCTTAAAAAATATCTAAATTCCTAGTAGTCGCAATTGAATTCCCTGATTATTTTCGAAATTACCTGAATTCCCTGATATTTCCATGAAATTTCCCGGTTACATGAAATTCCCTGATAATTCCCGATATTCCCGGTTTTCCCGGTTTGTGGCCACCCTGAAAAATGACCATCATATTAATTATAGGTTGAATTGTATATTTCCAGTGAAAAAATTCAAAAATGACAGAGGGAAAGCACTGGTATACAGATAAAGAGACAAAAATGAGGCATTCTGCAGACAACAATGAAACAGTTATGCAGTAAGAGAAGCAGCTAAACAATAATGGTGCACCTATGATTATTATTATTATTATTACTCCATGATTCACTAAAAGTGGGTGGCAGAGGGTGCATTACACCAATCCTTATTGTGTAACCATTTGTGCACAGGAAGGGATATATGGGATATGGCAGGAGATACCCATGGGTTATTTCGAGGAACCATCCCAGCATTCACCGGGAGCAATCTGGGAAAACCCAGATCAGGATGGCCAGAGGGGTTTATAGATATCCACTCCTATTGGAATCTAAGTTCTCTCGCTCGATAACTCCTTCCACTCCCTAATCTTTCTGGAGAAGTGGAGATGAAATGGGACATGGAGAAGAGAATCAAAAGGGGAAACTTGAATGTGATCAGTAGTGGATGTTGTGAAAGCAGGATCATCTACCAGAAGAAGTATGCCAAGAAAGAAATACTGGAAAGAGACATGCAACTGGAGGAGGGAACAAAAATTAAAGCAGTATGACTAGAAAAATTACTCTCACACAGTAAGACACCACCAGGTTATAAAGTCGATAAGAAGAATTAAACGAAGCAGAATCTCTCAAGTGATGGAAATGGTGTAATGATTTAGATGATTGATGATGAGTGATTGTGATCACTAATAACACTCGTTTGCCAAACACAGGAACTGCATTTATTTCACAGTTTATTCTATCACAATACATAGTATGTTGGCACCAGACGTGATCATTGTTGTATCGACTGTCCACTATATTCAAGATTGCAGGTTTCCACAAAGAACAAAACATTTTCTTCAGCACACATGTTTAACGTTCCTATTCAGTATAGTCAAGAACATGTGCGATACATAACTGAATATTCGTACTCAGCGAACAATTTTCACATGACTGGCCACTCCCAATCACTTATTCTACCGGCGACTTTCACTGGTGGCCAAACTTTTCCTCTCTCGGCCAATCACAACACTTCTTCTTCTCACGTGATTGTCCTAGCCAACCAGTGTCTTTACCTCACCTTTCAGCGACATTCCACTTTATTTTAGATGATGCGCTCCTCATCAATTTGAGTGTGCTATGCTATCGTTACAACCCTGCTCAAAATTACACTTGGTTTTGTTTGTGGACACAAAGAAAACTAGTAGAATTTTTAATGATTGGGATGTTTCCCTTACAATACTCATTTCCTCTCACAATACTTATTTTGTCAAATGTATACAATTTTTCGTTCCTATTTCTGGTGCTGGTTACAAATTTAAACATATTATACACTAAGAAATAGTACTTACTGTATTACTTACAAAGAAAAACATAGAAAACTCACAAAATCACGACGTTTGAACATCGTATGTTTGCAAGGGAAAAAAAAAGAGAGAAATCACCCATACATGACATTTGTGCATATTATGTTTGCAAAGAAAAAACATAGAGAAATCACATAAAACCTGGTCCAGTCATGGTTGCCATGTAATGATTTAAATAATTGATGATGAGTGATTGTGATCATTAATAACAACCATTTGCAGAACACAGGAATTGTATTTATTTCACAGTTTATTCTATCACAATACATAATATGTCGGCTCCAGACGTGATCGTTGTTGTATCGGACTGTCCACTATATTCAAGCTTGCAAGTTTGCATATAGAACAACAGTTTCTTCAGCACACATGTTTAACATTCCTATTGAGTATAGTCTGGAACATGAGCGGTGCATAACTGAATATTTGTACTTGGCGAACAATTTTCACATGACTGGCCACCCCCGAGCACTTATTCTACCGACAACTTACACTGGTGTCCGCGCTTCTTCTCTTTCGGCCAATCACAATACTTCTTTTTCTCACATGATTTTCCTAGCCAACCAGTGTCTTTCTCTCTATCTCACCTTTCAGTGACATTCCACTTTATTTTAGACAATGCACCCCTCATCTATTTGGGTGTGCAACACTATCGTTACAACAGGTGTGTAAGCAAGTTATGGCAACAGATGGAGAAAGGATACAGATAATGACCAATGTGAGAGATTTGTTCATGAGGATATGCTATGAAAAAATGGTAACAATGACAACAGAAAGCTTTTCCAAGTAAAAGATCACAACTCAAAAGGAGACAAACAGAAAAACTGATCTTAGAAAATGGAAGGGGATAGCAAAGAGATGTGTCAGAAAACTAAAAGATGGAACGAGGGTAGCCTGACTGGTCTTGGAAAATTGCAAAACTGTATCAAATAGGAAAGTGAATATCAGAAAAGATTCAGAAGAATTGGAGAAAGGATATTTATGTACTATTTGAGAGGATATGCATTATGAAAACAATAAGATAGTGATAAGCAATAATGGCAACCTACAGACACAGCTGGGCACAAAACAGTTAATCCGTTAATCGTTAATTAACGAAGTTAAAAAAATTGAGAAAATTTAACTTTTAAGTTAACCTAAAAAATCATTAACGGTCTTCTTAACTTCCGTTAAGTTGGACTTCCGTTAACTTTAGTCCGTTACATAGGTTGTTGACGTCTTTTCATTTGTTTGAAATGTGTGATATGCCACCACTCGTATGCAGGGCTGCCAGATTGTATAATTGGATACAAAACTTGTATAATTTGGTTACCTCTTGTATCCTGTTTGTATAACAGATTGCCTTGTATATTTGGATACAAAAATGAGCACTTAAAAGTAAAGTACATTCCAGCAGCTTTTTGAAAGTGTTTGCCCTTTGTTTCATTGAATTGGCAACCCTTCCTGCATATCTATTTCCTTTTTGTTATTCAAAATTTATCAATGTATACATTGTTTACTTTTTGTGGACTTTTTTTGCTCCCAGCACTTTCACTCACGTATGTAATCAATGGATGACCCTTTGTATAATTGGGTTTCATTCTGTATAATTTCAAAGAGACAGCGGTATAATACATATAAGTTGGCTGTACTGGCAGTGCTGCTCGTATGTTCGGTGTAGTAGTGGGCGCCGCCTGCTAAAATCTTGACGGCGGCGCGCCGAGCATTTACAGCCGGCGGCGGCGTAACGCCGGCGGCGTGACTATTTTATATTGTGAATTCTGCAAACGTAAATAAACTAAAAAGCGTCATAACCTATCTTATTGACAAATCAACATTATTATCTGTAATGAGGTGCATTAATTTGTAAACATCGTTAACAATTAAAAGTTGCAAAACAACACCCCTGCCATACATAAGAGATCATTATGTTATGAAAGAAAATGTGCTATGACAACATGGAAATATGTTAACGTAACAGAACAAGATTTTACATGATTTATAACGAGGATATTAAGAAAATGCAATGACACGCAATAGTTATACCCTTTGCTATACTTCAGAGGGACCGTCCATAAACCACGTAGCTCGGTCGTGGGGGGGGGCTTGGCTGGAAAGCTACATTGGGCTACGTGGGAGGGGTTCCGAACCAGGCCACGTTGTTTTTCATTTGTATTATTGTCACAGTTAAAATGAGGTGCATAACACTCAAGAGAATGTAAATATATGTTTCCGACATTTAATATTATCTCCGTATGTAATTTACGATAGTCTAACAAGAAAAAACAGACCAAATTCTTCTGGAATCAATAGGAAAAAAAGCTACGTGAGTGTGTGTGTGTGCGTGGGTGGGAAGGGGGTAGAGACAAAAGCAACGTCGGGCTATATGGGGGGGGGGGGGGGGAGTGTTCAAAAGAGGCCGGAATGGAGCTACGTGGTTTATGAACGTTCCCATATTAAAACTGCATCCTTCAGCTCAATTTTAATAAATGTACGCGACTAAACTCAGATCATTATTGAACAGAGATACTCTTATCAGGGTGAATTTCTTCTCAACAAAGATAAACAAAGATAAAAAAAGACAGGAATACCACTTCGTTGTTGTGGCGATAGCGTAACCACAATTTGTTAATTTTTATAAATAAATCCACACTTGCATCATGGTACATCACACCTTGAGATAGAGAGCAGTTATACCTACCGTACTATAATACTAATACATCAGTACAATTTTTGACTAGTTAACTTTTAACGAATAACTTTAACTTGCGTTAAATTTATAAACATTTAACGCTTTAACGATTATCGAAGTTAACTTTTTAAGTAGCGGAATAATGATTAATGAAGTTAATGTTTGGATTAACTGTGCCCACCTGTGCCTACAGAATAAAAAAACTAAACCATGTATTGAGGATAAGCTGCTGGAGTGAAGGAAATAATGAGAAAAATAATGAAAAAATGAGAATCTAGGAAATGTAAATGGAATTATGAAGAAAAATAGAAAAGATGGAGCATGGTACATCACTGAAGCACCATAGGATGATTACTACCAAAAAATCAAGAAAAGGAAATACTGAATAAAAATAAAGATGAAGGACTGGAATCGAGTTTAATAAGAAAATGTAAGCACCTTAGAATTTGGCTAAATTCTAGCTTTCTTTGCTATAGAGCATAAGGGAGGGATTAAACTTTACAGTAATCATAAAATTTTTCATTTCGAAACTACAGGACATGAGAGACATGTTTCATGCAGAAGCCAATACTGCAACCTAACTCAGTAAAAAAGCCGATTTAAAAACAGTAAAGTCACTCAATATATAATAAAATCTCTAAATAAACAATTTATAATAGTAAATCACTTTTAAACTAACCTGGAACAGGGTTACCCATAATTATCCAGTTTGTAAACAGTCGATTTTTGTTACGTGATAATTTCACTAATTCTCCAGACTTTTCGATGCAGTAAAGTAATTTTAAAATAGTAATAATCAGAAAGAAAGTTAAATTTACTAAAAATCAGTAGTTTCAAGCTGTGTAAATAGAGTGAATAAAATTTTAAACACTTCGTTAGACACACTTGCCCTTTCAACATTTTTAATCACACATTTTCGATAATTTCACGAACTAAAAAGCAAATTTCCTAAAAGAACAAAAAATCTATTATAACATGTTAAAGTTTCAAAAAATTCCACGCAGTAGAACTAAGATTAAATCAATTTTAAAGTTATTTCGTCATAAACAAAAACGTGGTAGTATTCAAAAATTAATTTGGGATTAAACTAAGCCACTTCCGTAAACAAAACAACTGTTAAAACACGTAATAAAAGTCAAAGAAAATTCACATGATATCACTTTATTGATATAAACAACACTGGAATAATTATTAAAAAGAAACAAGTTTTTATGTTATGGCATCTCGACAGTTTCAAACCAGATTTTTGGTAAATAGATAACTTTGCTAATACATCACCGACTATAATAAAATTTACACCTTGAAATCAGGAGTAAACATAGAACAAGTTGACACTAATTTTATCACGATAATTTGTAATCCAGCAGGGATGTCTAAAAATTGCTCAAATCAACTTACATATCGGGGATTTACCAATTGTTTTTCGGAAACTTATTACCATTGTGCACACACAATTAATTCATTTAGAAGAAAGCTAATTATTTTAGAATTATAGCCAAATACTTTTTATAAACCTTAAAAGCCAAGCTACACACGGTTAAATTTTGAACACAATCTATAATCACATCTTTTTAGACAATTTTTTGGTAAGCGGTATATTACACCTATCATCCGGCTGAGGGTATTTAGTGGGACATGGTAGCGATCTCAGCGTCTTTATCCGGGAACCTTTTGTGTAGTAGACATGCGCATGTGTGTTTCGACGTGTCTTTGTGTGCTTGTTGGTTAGACCAGGATGAGTTCCAGTTGGGTTGAACTTTAAAAGGCAGCATGGTCAACTCACCGCCATGTTGACTTGTTTCTCACCAGTGACTAATATTTGCATAGACTATGGACCGATAAATTTTCTAAAGGGGTTTAGTCAGGACTTCTTCCTCTTCATAAGTTGTAATTTTTGGAAACGTTTAGTTCGATTGCCTACTCAACTGTAAACGCAGTCATACATCATACCCATACATTAATAATTATAAATGTGAAAAATGTTTTTATTAATTTTTATTACAAATTATAAAGCTACAATACTTGTCCTATTTTATGAGTATTTCTGAACGCAAACTAGTTGTTTATAGTCGAGGAAGATGAATAATTACGAAATCAATTTAAGAGAAAGCTGAGGATGGCATAGGAACATGGTGGCATTCTGTGCCAAGCTGCAGAAATCATAAAGCAATTAGTTGGACTGTAAAGTGAAAAACTGATTGGACTATGTTAAGTTTATTCACTCACGGATAAATAAGACACAAAGAAAAGATAGTTGTAATGAGTGCGTAAGAAAAAATTGTGAAATAAAAGTTATGTTTGGTTTAATTTGCAGAGTTATTGATGAAAATATAACTGACGAGTATCTGTGAGTAAAACTCAGGACAAGATAGTATAAACACATTCTTTCGGATATTATAATAGGAAGAAATGAGGAGTTTCTGGAAACTAACTGAAGAGCTAACATCATAAGCCAACTAAGTTTAAAAGGAGACACAAAATGTTCTTGGCCTGGCTGAAATGACTAAAATGACATACTGAGGTACTTTAATTAGTTTAAGAAATGGTCATCAAATGCAAACACTTGATAGTTATATATAAAAGTAAAGATAGATGAATGATTTCTTTTGGGAAAGCTTTGCTGAGGTGTAACCTGTGTTGAGGTTAGAGTAAAAAGATGTATTAAAGATTATTCCACCTTACCTTGAAACATTATTTAGCTTTACTGTTTTCCAGAGGACCAGAAAAATGCAAGAGCAGAACTTGTCGACAAAATGGGGGCAACAAATAAGGTCAAAAAGTTACATGCCAATTAATTTGAAATCAATTGTAGGTAAATTAATAGAGAGATTGATATGCAACCACATATGAAATGTAGGAAAGAAACTGATTTGCAAATTGATAAAACGGCTCTCCCCAAGGATATTTAAAGGTAGAAAGCAAAGAATTAAGATAGGAAATACAATATTGAATGAAGTGAAAAAGAGTACCACAGAGTAGAAAGTTTGAACCATTGCTACTCATTATTATAATGATGACTGCTTACAGTCAAAAAGTTAGGTCGTTTGCAGATGGCAAATTGTTTATAATTGGATTAAAATGGAGAAGAGTGTTAACAGCTTCAGGCGATCTGGACGAGATATCTCGTAATATAAATGCCAAGAAGAGTCAACATACTAGGTACAAAGATAAAAAATCTAATGGTTGTTTATGAATATAAGTGTAGGAATGAATTTCTTGAAAAATGTAAATATCTTGGCACAACATCTCATAACAAACGTAATTGTGCAGGATACATTAGGCAGATGGTAAGAAAAGGTTTCAAACCTTTTCACTGCAGGGGGTGATGAGAGGATGAACCAGATAAGTGAGCAATTGGGTTTCAAAACATTAGTGAGGCCATTGTATGAAATAGTGTTGTTGTTTGTACCCACATTTGAGTATCAAATAAAGGAGTCAGAGGGGGAGCAAAGGAAGACTGCTAGATTTCTTTGTGGAAATTATTGCAGAGTGTGCCAGTAACTGAGTAAGGAGCTGGACTGGGATTCATTGAAAGACAGGAGGAGTGTGAAAGGGTGCTGGGAGTGTACAAGGCATATATTGGTTATGAGGCTTGGAAAGATATTGGTGGAAGAATTAAGAGTAGTGCATGGAGGAAAAAGATGACTATCACCACAAACTAGTTCTCCATTTCAAAGCATCTCCAATGAAAGTCACTGCTCAATTCCTGAAATGTGCAGTGACTCCACATGAGAAAACCAACATAATACAAGTGATACCAATATCGAGAAGTACTGTAAGGGTTCAATTTTTTTTCTGTTTTTAGCCGAGTATTTTAACAAATTCTGGAAGACCAAACTGTCTATATATGTTGATGACAATTTAATAGGGATGAGTGAGTAACTGCGAAGAATATTATAAATTCTTTAAGAAATTTTTTTGGCAATATGTAGAAAGGGTATGACACTGTCTATGTGTGAGTTTATTAACAAAAAATGATTTTTTGACAAAAACATACATGCAGACACGATAAAATTTTGTTCCATTTTAGAGTTTAAAATTCCTAAAAGAAAGAATCAAGCTATTTCTTGCATTAGGCATATTTTATAGGAAATTAGTTTGCTTTCCTTTCATCTTTATGACTCAACAAAATTGAGGTCATTAGAGGGGGATAAGGACTTGGGGCAAGGAAAGGGAAGGAATTAGCTGTGTCCTTTTTAAGGAAGCATCCTCGAAATCGCATGGAGTGATTTTGAGAAACTACGGAAAATTAATATTTGGATGGCCTGTCAGGGATTTCAGTCTGCATCCTCCTGAATACAAGGCCAGGTATTACTGCTCACCCTCTGTGTTTGGTAGGAAATTTGTATTTGACCAATAGCCTAACAACCATCACTTCAATGATCTACTGAAAAAGTATGTACTGTAATTATGGATGGAAGAGTTCCAGCAAACTTTCAAGTAACTGAAATTGAAAGTGAAGAACAGTAAATTGTTGTACTGTCCCAACTTTGCCTTTTTGCATGGCTACCAACAGTTCTAATTACAGTATGAGGATACCACTGTTCCAGACAGTAACAATTAATCAAAAAATGGAGTGTAGGTCCCTTTGGCAGCCACACTGTAAATAAATATTCATAAAAAAGAAATCTTTGTAATTATGTGGTGTTTTGAAACATTTAAATTTTATTTATGGGAGCATTAAACATTAGTGTATACCAATAACACGGTGCCGATCTTTCCTCAAGATTGTAAACTGATGCTTGGTAGATTGAGCCAGTGAGCATTGCTTTTGTAACAGTTTTGTTACAAGATTCAATATGTAACAGGTACCAAAAATAATGTATCTGATGAACCATCTCGACTACTGCTTGGATGAGACAAAATCAATGAAATTCAAGACTGTGGGAAGATATTACCAATTCCAATAGGTAAAAGTCTCTAAAGTAACAACAAAATGGATGATACCACATCTTGACTACTGCTTGGATGAGACAAAATCAATGAAATTCAAGACTGTGGGAAGATATTACCAATTCCAATAGGTAAAAGTCTCTAAAGTAACAACAAAATGGATGATACCACATATTGTATCTCAAATGTATCGGATCTAGTTGCAGTGGATTTATTCAGCTCATTATCCAAATCTAGAGATGGATTCGTAATAGTAGATGTTTTTTAAAACATTGTTACATCACTAGAAAAGCAAAATAAAGAAAATAAAGAAAGCTATTTGGCAAAATGGAGATAGGCTATTTAATAAAAGTGGGTTATCTGAAAGCCATTTTATTGGATAACGGAAGTTAGTTGTTAGGTTTTTTTTATGGTCAAAGCATTTAGAAGACCAAGGGATTAAGCATGTCACAGTATCTGCTTACCATCTCAAATCAGCTGAATGGTATACAAGAGAAATTGGTAGGCTGTACAGAACCAACTGCAACAAAGAACATATTAAGTTGATCGATTATACCTGAAGGAATTGATAATGAATAATGTTTTGAGAGAAAGTATTGGGCCTGCTCCATATCAAATTATGAATAATGAAGAGGATCCAAATTAAGTATCGCAAGTAATAAATTTTCCCCTAAGAAGGATATCAGTTGAGATGGCAGCTGAAGGAAAAAGAGATGTGACAAAGAACACAAACTGACCAAGTTTAATTGTGGGTGGCAGATGCAGTAGGATTTGCCACGATTTTTAAGATTGTATAAAATGAAGGACTGATTGTAAACCACTTGTATGTGTGGACTTGTGTATTTGAATTTGTGATGAGTATGATGCAAAGCTGTACATGATTTCCACTTACCTGCAGTGTGTTCAAGATTTTAGGCTATTGTAAGGCTAATGTGATGAAGTGGACAAATTGTTAAGTCTGGATGGCATTGAACTTATGGCAAGGTTATTTGGACTGACTATTCAGCAAGCCTTCCTAGAATAATGAATATGTCAGTGGGACATGAGGCAGTATTTTGTTTTAGTACTTTTGTGTATTTTTAAAATTATACATTCCATCTTATCAATTATTTCTGATTTATTTATATACTATACGGCTAAGCAACTAATGTGATATACACAAAAAAATACAATATATACAATGTAGCATTCACAAATCAATGTCTAGTTGTTGCAGGCAGTCTAAAAAGGAAGATTTAGCATTGAAAACACCTTGGGGTGGTCCATCACACTTCCTTAGAGGGCATTACTTAATGATACTGGGTACGAGCTCCTCAGTTACAGACAGGAGAATCCTTAAGTCTCCAATGGCTCTGCATTTGGAAAGGACTGTTTATGGGCAGTTCAGTTTAACACATTAGTAGCTCTCCAAATAGAATACCAGAAGTTCAGTTGCAGCACCTTGAATACCTTGGTGTATCACATATGCACATTTCCAGCTTTGTCATCATTTTTCCTTGACATTGAAGCCAGATACACCATGCCATAATGGATGCTTAGATTTAAGGCAAGTGGGTTGGGGGGGGGGGGAGGTAGATTGTTAAGGACCTCAATTGATTGGGAGTTCCTGTGGATGGTTAAGGTGATGTACTTTCTCCACTCACAAGCTATAGTTTCTTGATGTCTTACCTGTGGAGATGGCATGTTAATGACAGTATGTAACTAGGTGACTGGAGTGGATTTTAGGTGCCATGTGTGATGATGATATCGTTGTACTTATGTATCTGTAGATAATACACCGAAGAGCCAAAAATAATGGAATAGGAAGGTGCAAATATCCAGATGGGGTCAACACCATAGAGGAAATATATAAATGTGCAGTGCAGTGTCACAACTCTCATTTATACTCCTGATTCATGTGAAAGGTTTACTGACATGATTAATGCCATACAAGAGGAATTAAAGACATTCTGAATCAGGAATAGTAGTTGGTACCAGACGCATGGGGCACTCATTCCATTTTGGAAATTGTTAATGTACTCAACACTTCTCAATCCTAAATTCAAGAGTGTGCTAGGAACATGTATTTTTGGCATTACCTCCTGCCATGATCAAGTGGCTGACAATGTCCACTTAATAGCCAGGACCAGAGGCATCTGTGTCGATGTGTCAGTGTTGACAAACAGGCAACACTATGCCAAAGAAATGCAACACTCAATGTACAACACAGATGTGTCCTTGTGGACAGCACAGCAAAATTTGGTGTTGATGGGATATGGCAGTGTAAGAATGACACAAATTCCCTGGCTAACAGAATTCTGTCTGCTGCAACACTCCTCCTGGGCTTATGAACATATCTATCAGACCTTAGATGACTGGGAAAAGGTTGAATGGTCACTTTAGACATGATTTCATTAGGTATGAGCTGATAGTAGGGTTCAAGTGAGACACAGACCCCATGAGGTCATGAATACAGGTTGTCAGGAAATCACGGTGCAAGCTGGTGGTGGTTTCATCCCGGTAGGGCTCAATTTACACGGCATGGACAGGGACCTCTGTTCAATCTACACTAGCCATTGCCTGGAAATGGCTATATCTAGCTGCTTACAGACCATTTGCAGCCATTAATGGCTTTCATGTTTCCAAACAATGTTGGACTTTTTCAAGAAGAAAATGCATGATGTCACTCATTGGTCCAAAATCAATCATGGTTAGTTTGAGGAATATTTTGCGCAGTTACAGCAAATTACAGGCATGAATTTAGTCAAACATACCTGGGATATGATCAAAAGGTCATCTCATGCACAACATCCTGAACTGTCAATGATTTCACATTTATGGATAGCTGTAGAGGAAGCATGGCTGCATACTTCATCAGGGAACTTCTAACAACTTGCTGTGTCAATGTCACATCAGGTTGCTGCTCTTCGTTGGACAAAAGAGGATCCAACATAATATTAGGAGGTCTCCCATACCTTTTGGCACTTCACTATATATTATGTCTATTCATGTTATCAACAATGGAAGTTTTAGAGTCTGAGTAGCACATTAGCAGTAGTTGACCCACCTGGCATATGGGTATTAGTGCTAGTGCTATCACTGCAGTGACAGCAGGAGAGAAGCAGTAAGTTTAACATGGACAAAGGCAGTGATAAGACGGAACAGCACTGAAAAATGACTTTGAGAATAACCAAGAGGTTGTTATATTTTGGAGAAACCATTGAAGTGATGATATCATTGCTGCCTGTTTTATAGAATGTTTGCAATGTGTTACATAAATTATCAATGTTTTGGTAGAAATAAATAGTGTCAAGTGGAGAATACGTTTCATTGAGTGTATGGGGAAAATATAAACCACCAGTATTTATTATTTTAATGGACTATTATCTCAATGATGCAATGAACAATCAACATGCTGAATTACAAATTTTGACAGACAAGTTCATTTTCTTTTTTGCCACGACTGGATACCAACTCAAGAATTTGTGCCATAAATTCTCATCTTCTGATTCTCACAGATTATTTCTGGATTGGATGATCAGCTTCCGATTTTCCTAAACCACCCCATCGGGCTTTTCTATTCAATAGACATTGTAGCAAGACTTGCAGCATGCATCCATTCAGCCATACCTCAAGGTAATATTTTCCTATCACTGGCCATGCCACTTGCGTAACTTACCCGCCTTCACAGCACAGCTTCTTACACAGACCTCACTACTAACCCACTATTCATCAGGATAAATGGCCACAGGCGAACAGTTATACTGCCAATCTAGACCATCCAGTAGCAACCCATTCCAGTTCCCTGCATGCTAGCAACCTCAACAACTGATTAACAATTATTATTATTATAGTATGCCAAGTACAACACAAGACATGTCAATCAGATAATTAAATCTATTGATTCAAGCCATCTTATGGCAGCTGGTCAAGCTTGATGCAGTGTGAGAAGGCCTCCAGATAATCTTCTTGCTGGACAGTCCATCACAATGTGGTCAGCAGTGTAATGGGCAAATTTAATGGATAACAATTAAAATGAATAAAGGAATAAACTGTGTAAATAAAGGTTGAGTGAAGGCGGCAGCTGTGTAAACCGCGAGACCGGTAATGGTCGAGACAGACGCTGACAAAGGCAGATTCAGCGCTGAGCGAGCGGGATCGGGTGAACGCTTGCATTCAGGCAGCTTCGGGAACATTCGAAGCTGACGTCCGATATATGCTGAGTGACTCTCGAGCTACAAGAGTTTTCTAGAACGTACAACGAACTTTGATCAAGGTCTGCCAAGTCAGTACACTGCTGTACTATATAAACGAGGCTTCAGAGGGCCTCGGGGCTCGGAAGTGTTATACTGATCGACGCCGCCACTATGTCCGTTTAGGAAGCCAGCCGGGTCCGGATTCGGTTCCGATCGCGTTTCCATCTGTTCGATCGAATATTCCAGTAACGGGTAATTGCTCTAAGTACTGTTACCAGCGCCTGGATTAGTGCTCCGTGGGATAACCTATCGTGTGTAGAATCGGACTAATGGGAAGTAATAACGGGTTTAAAGCATTTACGGACTTTCTCTGTCTGCTTACCAATTCGTGTCCAAGTTGCCTTTCAGGGAAAGTTAGAGTCAACCCCGCAGCAAGCTGAAGAGAGGACGTTCGAGGATGCGCAGCACTCCATGCAAGTAAGTGTCAAGAAGCTACTTCGGAACAGTGCCTACCACTTGCCATTCCTGGCTAATCGACTAATCACCCCACTAATAGTCGTCACAAGCTGTGGTTACGAGGGGTCAGTGACAATCTGGAGTTAAGCCGGTTGCAGCTTAGTGTTGGGTGACGAACAGTCGGTTATATTTTGGTAATAACCATTACAGCAGTTTGGATACCATCACAGTCACACAACGCATCTTCACGGAGACCCCACTTATGCATGGTTGCACTGCACACTCCGTGACCTGTGCGAAATCTGTTCAGTTGACACCAAAGACACTTAGGCCAGTCAAATCCTGGAACACAGGTTGTTAGATCTTTTAGAAGCCCACAGTTGTGTGGGCTTTTGGCTTCCACTCCTTTCTCCACTCTTCATACAAGTATAGTTATTATGTCTGAGATTGGCTACTTCCATGTAGGCAGGTCTCCTCGATTTTAGTTATGTGTGAGGCAGCTGAAGGTCATTATGCAGAGGAATCATGTTGTTTTCCTCCAATTCTCTAAGCAATATCGATTTTCTCCTAAAATGTGGTGGAGGAATGTTGGAAAGTACAGGCAGCCAGGATACTGGGGTAGACCTAATGACACCACTCACAGTCCTCACAGCAGCATTTATCTGGGTGTCAACTTTGGCAGTATGAGCACACCAAGCCATAAAGAGCAACAATATTCTGCTGCATAGAATGTCAAGCCAAGGGTTGCTCCTCGAAGAACTTGGGTGCCACCACCCCATGACCTACCAGCCAGTTTCTTAACAAGGTTCACACGAGTCTTCACTTTCTCTGCAGTGTTAGATAAATGCTGATGGAAAGTGAGGGCTCAATCTAAGGTAACTCTCAGATATTTGGGGTGGTCTTTGTGTTCTACTATCCCAAGGGGTCTGAAGGATGGTCTTATTCTGACGTAGGCAAGCTGGTTTGAAAGGTGGAAGGAATAAGACTCTTTGTCAGATTAGGTTTTAGTCTACACTTAGAGAAGAATGTGTAGAGCTGGTTAAGACTCTCAGAGAGTCTATCTTCACAAATCTGAAAGTTTCTATCCTGGAAAGTAATAGCCAGATCATCGGCATAATGAAATTTCCTGCAATTTAGACGAGGTATGACCGCAGTATATAAATTAAAAAGCACAGGCGCCAGCACCGAACCCTGAGGCAGTCCATTGTTGAGAACATGCCAGCGACTCTTTTGGACATCGCAGTGGACATGGATTTTGCGATTACTCAGCATGTTTTTCAAGAGTTCAGCTATTCTTTTACACGGTACAGCATTTAGGAATTTGAGAAGAAGACCCTCACACCAGACAGTATCATAGGCTGCTCATAGGTTGACGAATACAGCTCCTATTTTAAGTTTCTTTTGGAATCCAGTCTCAATGTGGGTCACGAGAGTTAGAACCTGCTCGGCACTACTACGCTTTGGTCTGAATTCAGCCTGTTCTTGGGGGAATTACTTTATTAATGGCATTGTGAATCCGATCAAGCACCATTCTCTCAAGCAGCTGATGTGCTGAGGAGAGAAATTGGCCTATAGTGTTCTGGTGCAGTTCCTTCTTTATCCGGTTTTACAATGGCAATCACCTTAGCTTTTTTTAAAGGCAGGAGGTCTGTAATATTTAATTGAAAAGTGCAAGCTACCATTTTCTTGCGATAGGGCCTGTATTAACGAGAAATTCTGGGTACAGGCCTTCATGTCCAGCGGCTTTGCGGAGTCTAGTGTACTTTAATGCAGCATCAAGTTCAGACAAAGTAAAGTGGTTTGAATATTCTGCATTTGGTTTAATGAGCTTCTTGACTTCACAAAGTTCACTTTTTACAAATCAATTTTTTTTTCTTTTAACTGCTTAAAGTCTCTTAACAGCGAGGTTTTTTTAAAGACGGGAAAGGATGGGGGGCAAGAAATGGGAAGGTGTCCTTTTGAAGGAAGCATCCCGCATTCACCTGGAGTGATTTTGGGAAACCATGGAAAACCCAAATCTGGATGCCCGGATGGGGATTCGAACTGCCGTCCTCCCGAATGTGAGGCCAGAGCGCTAACCGTTACACCACCATGCTCAGTAAATCTAATTGTATCTCTATTGCCAGGCACCTAGAGGTTCTTAGCAGGTGACTGGCTGTGCATTACAGGACGTTCCCCCTTTCGTACCTATCTGGTTGTAGTCAACACCCAGTTTTCTGATTAAAGACCAAGCCTTTCTGCTTGAGTGTATGAAGTCTAACTTTTCAGTTGTTTCCTGCCCGAGTTCATTTTGATGTTGGTTAAGATACTCCAGCAACCTTGTTGCTAAGGCGTGGTTCCACTTATCAGTTTAACAATGAGATCTGTCAGAGCTTTTCCTGGTACTTCTGCCCTTCTGAAATCTGTGGATGGGAACAAGCCAACCAACATATTCTCAACATCAAGCATCACACTCACCTTAACTTTTAGTAAGGTACCACAAGTGAACCTGTAATTTATTTTGATTATATATGTATTTATGAATTGTAATATTACTTTGTATGGCCCTTTCAAAAATTACACTTTCCCATAATTATCAACTGTCTACTTCCCCTCCACAATTGCAATTCCCACCCTCCATTTCTGGCTTCAATTATGCGGTGAGTCTGTGTGTAAATGTGCACACACCTGATCCACTTGAAATATGTCTCACCTCTAAATACAATTAAAGATCATATACATTATTTCTGAAAGGTGTTTTTTTGTTTGTTGTCACAAGCCATTATCTCCTTTCATATCTAACCAAAATTGATAAATGAGGTAGCATTTTAAGGATTAAGGTATCTGCTTTGGTCACGTCATATTTTAAGAAAGTAATTTTTCCAAATTTGACCATTAAAGTGCAAAAACGTTAATATTTCTGAAATGTGTGTTGTTGTTTTGTGTGTGTGTGTGTGTGTGTGTGTGTGTGTATTATGGGTCTTTAATCTGGATACATAAACGAAATCAATGAATGAAGTATCATTTTAAAGATTAAGATCTCAGCTTTGGTGACAACATATATTAAGAAAGGAGTTTTTCATAATTCAATCCTTAAAGGGCAAAAGTATTAATATTTCTACAAAGTGCTTCCGTGTCATGAGTTATTTATCTCCGTTGATATCTAACCGATATAGATAAATGAGGTATCATTTTAAAAATTAAGGTCTAGACTTCAGTCACATCATATTTTAAGAAATGGTTTCTTTTGGAATTTGACCCTTAAAGGGCAAAAGTATCATTATTTTCGTAACATATTTTTTGTCACAAGCCATTTATCTTCCTTGATATCTAACAGAAATCAAGAAATGAGGTATTACTTTCAGATCTCCACTTTGGTCACATCATATTTTAAGAAAGGAATTTCTCAGAATTCAATCCTTAAAAGGTAAAAGTATCATTATTTCCATAACATATTTTTTGTCTCGAGCCATTTATTTTCCATGATTTAACCAAATTCGATAAATGAAGTAACATTTAAAAGATTAAGTTCTCCACTCAGGCAACATCATAAATTAAGAACAGAAATTTTTCAAATTTGGCCCTTGAGGGACAAAAGTAATAACTGAAAGTCACACATACAATAGAGTTCAGAGTCAAGCCACTACAAAACAGTAGCACATTTCACAGATACATTAACAAACTGCTTCATTGGCATCAACTTTTGTTATAAACCTATAACACTAAACAAAAAAAACATCTGAGGCAGTTTTCTTTCATCCTATTAAAAACCACCAACCTTACTATTTATAGTACTCGTGAAATTTTCGCACAGATCATCTAGTTCTAGCTAAATATTATGTGTTCATGTTCATTTGTTCACTGTGCCACTCCTGCCTTCATCTATAGTGAGAGATGGATTTTCTTTCCCTATCCCTCCTTATTTTCAATGATAAATTTTTAGCTACATCAAATGCAGTATTTAAAAACAGGGCATGAAATCACATACCATCACCTTATTGCATGGTTATGATCTGATAACCAGCTTACCAGACACGAAACAAAAGCAAATTAGATTAATGAGAGGAGAAACATAATTTAAGTAAATTGTTACAGTAATCTTCAGAAAGCAGTAGATGCATATTAACAATTCCTTAATATTCAGTTACCAAGTGCTCACTACATGTGCAACAAAAATATAACACTTTTCACTTATCTACCAGTATGAAAGATATAAATGCACCAACTTTGTAACTTACATATTACATCCTAAATCTAGATTTCTCTCCCCTTGAAGCTCCAAAGAGCCTTGTGTTCTTGAAGCTTCATATTCTCCACCTGACGTAAATTTTTTCAGTCCTTTCAAATCACCATTCTCATCAAATATTCGTATTATGCCCGGGATCTCACAGTCTAAAAATAAAAATATAAAACCTTTAACTGCAACAACTTGTATGGTCCAGAACAAGGTTGCCCAACAAATTTTCGATTCCAAGTTAGCCTGTGACCACAATTTCGATTCTGTATTAAGCCTGCGGGCAACATAATACTTACCTATAGTTACAACAAATATTTAAATAAACAAAGATATAAGTAACACAGTTTAATTACAATCAAAAAGTAAAAACCATCAATGAGACCTTTGCAGAGGTTTTATTCTAGACTGCTGCTGTTGATGGACAAATTCAAATATGCCCACAGGCCTGGGTTTGGGCAGCCTTGGTCTAAAATTTATATCAATAATGAATATCTAAGAATTACTGTTCTAACAAGTTACTTCAGTTTCTACAGTGATGATAATACACTGAAAAATCATGTTTTGATGAGAAACCAGTAACTTTAGTTTTATTAGTATGACAATGCATTGCAAAAAAACAATCGGCTGTGCATGGTAAGGCACCACCACACTGGATTGGGGAGGTACAACAGGGTAAGATTCAAGTCCTGGTCCCCATGTGCTCTCCATCCTGATTGCAGTTCTTAGGAAGTTTTCTGCATTCATCAAGGCAAATATTGGGATGGTACCCAATAAAATAACAGACTTGAATATTTAGATATTTACATCCACGTTGATGCAGTCACTCATCAATTTGATCATTAAAACTATGACAAGAAAATAACATTTTGATAATCATCATCCAAAACAAAACACACAAAATGCACTATTAATGTTTTGCATCATATAAATTATTTCAATATCTTATGAAAATAAAAGAATCCATTCTTTTTTTATAAAAAGGAGTAAAAAAAATGCTAATAAAAAGTCTATTGTGTTCTACAGCCCAGGTAATGAAAGCAATGGCCTATGTTACTTGTGGAGATGCCAAGGGCTTAGGGGTAGTCACCATATCCAGCTCGAACTGTTGCTGTCAAGGCCAGAAGTAGTAGATTCCAGGATAAAAGGAACTGTAGTTACTATTGGTCATATATCAAAATATGTTAAGTTAGATACTAGTAGCAAAATTTGTTAAGTATAATCTGTGTTTTATGTACATCTACAATATTATCTATGCTATGTATGTGTGCTTCTATGATCTCTGCTTATTAAATAAAAGTCAGTTGTTCTTAAAGCACGAAAACGTGCATTACAGTTTTAAAACTTACAGGTTATGGGCCCAGAGCGACTGATAGGCTTAGCAGATTATCTCGCAAAAGTTTAAATAAGTTATTTTATTCGCAGTAAGAGAAGTAATCAGTAGCTAGCTTAGATATTGTGCAGTAGTGCATGAACTGATCTTGTGTTTGGTTGCCGCTGGTTTAAATTAAAAAAATGGCGACAACGAACTATAGGGCCTATTGTAAATGTGCCTAAGTTATGTGGTAGAGAGAACTACGACGAGTGGGTGTTCGCCGCAGAGAACTTTTTAATACTTGAAGGCATGATGAAGTGTATCAAGCCCAAGAGAAACGAAAGTGGTGCTGAAATTACAGTGTCGGCTGTTGATGACGCCAAGACAAAGGCGAAATTGATTCTTACAATAGACTCATCACTATATGTCCACATAAAAACTGTCAAGACTACAAAAGAGCTATGGGAAAAGCTCAAATCGCTCTTTGATGATTCCGGTTTTACAAGAAGGATAAGTCTTTTACAGCATTTGATATCCATTCAATTGGAGAGTAGCAGTTCAATGACCTCGTATGTTACGCAGATAATTGAGACGGGTCAAAAGCTAAATGGAACAGGATTTGTGATAAATGATGAATGGATTGGTTCGTTGCTGCTAGCTGGACTACTTGAAAAATATGAGCCAATGATTATGGCCATCGAGCACTCAGGGATTCAAGTGACATCGGACGCTATTAAAAGCAAACTTTTAGACATGGAGACGGGAAATGAAAGTAGTCATAGTGAAGAGGGTGCATTCGTTGTGTCGAAGAATAGCCAACATAAAAGGAAACCATTATATGGCAACAAATATAACAAAGATGGCAGTTCAAATAAGTCAAGTAGTACCAATATTAAGACTGTCAATGTCAAATGCTATAAGTGCAAACAGATTGGTCACTACAGAACGCAATGCCCAAACAACATGAAAACAAATGCGTTCTCAGCAGTGTTTTTGAGTGGAAGTTTCAATAAAAGAGACTGGTATATTGATTCTGGTGCTAGTGTTCATCTAACGGCTAATCAGGACTGGATCACCAGTAAATATCGTGAAGTACAACAAGAAATAATGGTAGCAAATCAGGAAACTGTTTCAATTACGTGTGTTGGCGATGTGAAGATAGTAACCGCAGTTAAAGGCAGTGCAATCGATATAAACATTGAAGATGTGTTTTGTGTTCCAAACTTAACAACAAATCTCATCTCAGTTAGAAAGTTAATTCAGAAAAGCAACAAAGTGATTTTCACAGAAAATGGTTGTGACATCTACAATAAATGTGGAGAATTAGTTGCTACTTCTTCTTTTACGAATGGTGTTTATAAATTAAACCTGCAAGAAAGGATGGTTGCAGCTGTGACAACTACAGGTCTCACTTGGCATCGCAGACTAGGTCACGTGAACAGTGATTGCTTAATGAAAACCAAGAAGGCAGCAGAAGGAATGAAGTTTGATGATAAAGTCAATGTAAACAAATCATCTTGTAAGACTTGTTGAGAAGGAAAGCAATGTTGGCTACCTTTTGCAAGTAGTGGTACAAGAGGTACTGAATTATTACAAATCGTTCACAGTGATCTGTGTGGACCGATGGAGCAGCAATCACTAGGAGGTTCATCCTACTTTCTATTATTTGTAGATGACTTCAGTCGGATCACATTTATCTATTTATTGAAAAATGAAGCATTAAAGAATTTAAGGCATTAGCTGAAAATCAAATTAATAGAAAAGTGAAAGTTTTCAGAAGTGATAATGGGAGAGAATTCTGCAATTCAGATTTTGATAATTACTTAAAGGAGTTTGGAATAATACACCAGACGACAAATCCATACACACTGCAGCAAAATGGGTTACGTGAGCGGATGAATAGGACGATTATTGAGAAGGCAAAATGTATGATGCTGACTTAAGTAAGAAGTTTTGGACTGAGGCATGTAACACAGCTGTATACTTACATAATTGTACTGTATCATCAGATCTGGATGGTAAACACCATATGAGCTATGGATGGGAGTTAAGCCAGATTTAAGTAATTTGAGAATTTTTGGATCTCCTGTTATGGTTCTTATCAATAAAGAAAAAAGATCTAAGTGGGATAAAAAGTCAGTTGAATGTATACTTCTTGGATTTCCTGATAATATCAAAGGATACAGAGTATATGATCCAATAAAAAGACAAATATTTACAAGCAGAGATGTGATCATTATGGAAAAACCATCAGTAATGGTAGACATTGCATATGCAGATAGTGAAAAGGAATGTATAACTGAAGAGAAAATAAGACATTACAAGATTCAGTGGCAGACATCACAGACTTAACATTAACTGAAGAGTCACTGAAAGCTTCATCAGATTCTGATTATGTCCCAACTGACTATGAAGAATGTATGGATGCTCAGGGTACAGGTGATGAACCACATAGGCCTATCAGAGAAAGACGTGCGCCAGACAGATATGGTTTTGGTGGTATTTGTTATACAGAGAATAATTTAGACAATGTGACTGAACTTACATTTAAACAGGCATTGGAAGGACCTGAGAAAAATCAGTGGTTATAGGCAGTACAGGAGGAGTTAAAAAACTTTGAAGAAAATGATGCTTGGGAGATAGTAGAGCCTCTATGTAACTCTACTATAGTGCAGTGTAAGTGGGTGCTTAAGAAAAGATTGAGTGCAACAATAAAGTGCGTTTTCAAGCAAGGTTAGTAGCTAAAGGTTTTACTCAACAACCTGGCATTGACTATAACGAAACATTTTCGCCTGTGGTAAGACATAGTACTTTACGATTACTATTTGCTTTGTCTGTGAAGCTTGGATTTGATACTATGCATATAGATGTAGTTACTGCGATCTTAACGATGATATTTACATGCAAATTCCTGAAGGATTTAACTGTTCAATCCTGGTAAAGTTCTAAGACTAAGGAAAGCCATATATGGGCTAAAACAGTCATCAAGAATGTGGTATGATAAGGTAAACACTTGTTTAATTAATATTGGATATTCAAAGTCCAAATATGAACCTTGTTTATATATTAAGAATAATGGTAAAAGTATAACCATAATCGCATTGTATGTTGATGATTTTTTTGTTTTTTTTTCGAACAATTGTAATGAAACAAATAAGTTAAAATCTGCATTAGGATCTCAATTTAAAATTAAGGATCTGGAGCAAATCAAGCAATGTCTTGGTATGTCTGTCTTTAATGATAAACAAAAAAGAATTTTAAATTTGGATCAAAGTAATTATATTGATCGGTTGTTACTCAAATTTAATTTAGTTAATTGTAAGTCTGTTGATACGCCAATGGAACCTGGATTAAAATTAGCTAAAGATGAGAATTGTGATAAAAAATTGCCTTATCAACAATTAATTGGCTGTCTAATGTATCCAGCAATACTTACCCGTCCAGATATTTCATTTGCAGTTGTGTACTTGAGTCAATTTAATAATTGTTACAATAAAGAGCACTGGACTCATGCTAAGCATACATTAAGATATCTCAAAGGAACCAAAAATTATTGTATTAAATATTGTGGGACAGATGTTAACAAAGAGATAGTTGGTCATGTAGATGCAGATTGGGCTAATGACATATTAGATAGGAAGTCCTACACAGGATTCTGTTTTAGTCTCTCAGGTGGTGCGATATCTTGAGGGAGTAAAAAGCAAAACAATATTATATTATCAAGCACTGAGGCTGAATATGTAGGAATATCAGAATGTTGTAGAGAGGCCATTTATCTGAGAAATTTAAATAAGGAAATAACTGGTGATTTACATTGTATTGTAATCTTTAATGGCAATCAGACTGCTCATAAGTTATTGTATAATCCTGTCTTTCTCAATAGATCAAAACATACTGACATAAAATACAATTTTGGTCGAGAATGTATTAATAAGAATATTGTTAAAGTAGAATACTTAGAAACAGCAAGTATGCCTGCAGACATACTCACAAAGTCTTTATGTCATGTGAGGCATTGTAAACTTTTAAAACTGTTGGGAATACAAGAAAAGTAATGTTGTTAGTTTATTTTGATATAGTGGGGGTATTGGTCATATATCAAAATATATTAAGTTAGATACTAGTAGCAACATTTGTTAAGTATAATCTGTGTTCCATGTACATCTACAATATTATCTATGCTATGTATGTGTGCTTCTATGATCTCTGCTTATTAAATAAAAGTCAGTCCTTCTTAAAACGTGCACTACAGTTTTATTTAAAACTTACAGTTACAATAGCAAAAGATTCAAAATGCAGGGCAAGGAAAGCTCAAGTAATTTGCAAGTCCATGTAAATGTTCTCTACAAATGGATTGAAATCATGTACGAATGTAAGAGCAGCATTTCCTAGTAGGCAGCAGTTGACACAGTGGTGGGAAACAGTTTTGACATATCACAGGACTGTACTCACAATTCTGTAACTTCCAGTGCATCAAAATGCAACATTATGATGTTGTCGAAAGGCCAAGAATTTTTTACCCATAGGCAACACCACAAATCTCTTCAATCTTAAATAATACTAATGTTTCCATATTTTCAGCCCGTTTTCTTCCCTCCCCCTTTTCCACCTTCCCCTTCCCATAACTAGAAATGGCGGTGAGAAGGACATACCTGGCTCTGCAGATGGCAAGGTTAGCTTCCTTTAGGAGTGGCAGAGAAACTATGAGTAACAATGAAAGGAAAGAAATGCCGCGAGGCAATATTTACATGGAAAAGAAAGGGAAAATACACCCAACACTCACCAAAGTTGAAGGGAGGAGGGCAGCAGCAACACAGCACAACACACAAACAAAGAAAAAACAATATTTCGGGTGAAAATCCCCTTTTTCAAGTTAACAGAGAGGTGGCTGGTCTTGCGCAAGACTTGCGTAGGACGCAGCCACTCATAGAACACCATAGAAACTATGAGATTAGACTTGGACTCCAACTCTGATAGGGTGAAGATCTAGCTGAGTAACAATCACTGACTGACTTTTATAGTCAAGCATCATGAAGAAGATGCAATAAGCATTCAGCAGATGGCTCTATTGTGAGGTGGCATGGTTTCAGATGCAGTGACTACCTGAACACAGCACATGATTGTACGAGGGTTGCTATTTATATTTCTAGCATAATTATGAAAAAAAAATATTTATGATAGAAATTGGTTTTATTGTTTCTCAAAACATTCTCCATGAAGATCAATACACTTTTGCATGCATTTGAATAACTTTTGAAGCACTTTTTCCACTCCGATTGAGATAACACCAGAACATGCATCTTGAATGCATCAACCACTTCTTCGGGTGTCAAAAATCGTTGACCACGTAATTTGTTTTTGATGTGCGGGAATAAAAAGAAGTAATTTGGTGCCAAATCAAGTCTGTATGGCAAATGACACATCAATTCGATGTTTTGACTAATCAATAATTCCTCTGTTTGAGCAGATGTGTGACAGCTCGCATTGTTGTGATGTAGAATTATTCGCCTCTTCTTCGACTTTTTCCGAATTTCTCCAAAGACTTCTGGAAAACAAATGGCCGTGAACCATTCAGAGTTGACTGTCCTACGTTGATCTAATGCCACTGTTGCCATGTGACAGGTAATGCTGAAGAAACAGGCAACCATTTGCTTCGATGTGCTTCTTCCGCGAACAACTTTTGTCATATTTGGCTCGTTTTGGAAGACCCATAAAGTCGATTGCTGTTTTGTTTTGGGCTCATATGCATATATCCATGATTCGTCACCTGTGTAGATGTTATACACAGCCTCTGATGTACCTTGAACGTATTTTTTAACATTTCCTTGCACTAATCGACAAATGCTTCCTTTTGAGCATTTGTCAGATTATGCGGGATCCAACGGGAACAAATCTTTTTCACGGCCAAATGATCATGCAATATTTTATTGATGCTTGTCATACTAATTCCCAAAGATGCCTCAATCTCACAGTATGTCACATGAAGATCTTGCTTTATCAGTTCACGCACAGTAAAACAACCGATTTTGGACGCCCGTGGTGGAATTCGTCCAAAAGCAAACTTCGGCCATGATTAAATTTGTTATACTAGTTTTTTACATTGCAATATGATGGTGCTTTATCGCTGTATAAAGAATTAAGTTCCTCAATGCACTCTAGACTTGATGATACACGTCGAAAGTTGTGAAAAATAATGGCATGAAAATGTTCACGAATTAATTCCATTTTTCGCCCGAGATGAATTTTTAAAGTTACTGTAAATAACAAATCGGGTTCAAATGACACATTGTTATGAATAAGGCTATGTTCAACAATGTTTTTTTATTATTTTATTTTTTTTAACTGCTTTACGTCTCTCAACAGCGAGGTCTTTAGAGATGGGAAAGGATGGGGGGCAAGGATGGGGGCAAGGAATGGGAAGGAATTTGGCCATGGCATTTTGAAGGAAACATCCCGGCATTTGCCTGGAGTGATTTGGGAAACCATGGAAAACCCAAATCTGGATGCCCGGACGCGGATTCGAACCGCCGTCCTCCCGAATGCGAGGCGAGAACGCTAACCGTTACACCACCATGCTCGGTCAATGTTTGTTTCCAATGGAAATGTCAGATGGCACCTGGCAACACTTATTATTGCCAAGGCCAGAAATATTAATAGCAACTCTCGTAATAATGTACATGACATGAAAAATGAAATGATTTGTCCATTGAAACAATTCAACCTATACACAACACCTGAGATTTAGTGTTTTATTTTCTTTTTCCCATGCTTTCAATGTCAGGAATCAGATCTTATAGTAATTAAAATGCTTCATACCATTGAATTTATATCAGAACAACTATTAAATCTGTTGAATCTTGAGCTATATCAGGATTACTTATATCATCAATTCAATAAATCCTAGCAATCATTATCACAATCCACTTGCTAAGGTACATCATGTTAGTTAATATCAAAGGTAATAAATAAAATATTAAATCACACAAGTGGAACTCAACCAAGGTATTTGACCAATAACATCTTATTAATAATAACTACAGAATTAATATCTTTCGTAAGTATCTGGATAATTTCTCTATCATTAGGGAGCATCCATAAACTATGTTGCTTTAACAAGGGAAAAGGGTGGGAGGTTGGAAAAAAGGTAATATAGGGGGGATGGTGTTCTGGGCCAAACTATGTAGCTTTTCATTCATTTTATTTTTTGCAGTTAAAATAGGGTACGGATTACCAGCATTTATTATCTACTTGTTTTAGATACTCTATATCAGGGACCGAGCGTGGTGGTGTAACGGCTAGTGTTCTGGCCTCGCATTTGGGAGGAAGACGGTTCAAATCCCCGTCCGGGCATCCAGATTTGGGTTTTCCATGGTTTCCCAAATCACTCCATGCAAATGCCAGGATGCTACCTTCAAAAAAGGGCCATGGCCGAATTCCTTCCCATTCCTTGCCCCCCATCCTTTCCCATCTCTAAAGATCTCGCTGTTAGAGAGACGTTAAGCAGATTTAAAAAAAAATCTATATCAGGGGTGGCCAATCCGCGACCCGCGGGCCGCATGTGGCGCGTCTTGAACGTTTTTCTGGCCCACGAGATTCATCACACTTTTACAAAATATATTTATTTTATAATGGCCTAAGAAGTTAAAACCAATGATAAAAAATAAATAAATAAAAACATTATTTTTGCATCCATATATTCAAAAATAAACTGCTGAGATTATGAGAAAACATTAACTTTGATTTTTAAATAATATTCTTGTGAATATATAATTTTATATGCAGCCCACGGAGTTATTATGCATTTCCAAAGTGGCCTGCAAGATCATTTGGGTTGGCCACCCCTGCTCTATATAGTGACAGTGCCACAAATGCATGTCACCTAGTCATGTTTAAACACATGGAGATGACACATTTACACTAACTAAGAAGTGAAAATTTATTTTAGTTGCACTAGACAGAAAAAAACCACTAGAAATCCTTAAAAGCATATATCGGTCATGATCATTATACATGCAATAATTTTAATGATTGTCTGAAAAACAACACAAAATGTACTTTGAAATTAATAGGGGAAAAGTTATGTTCCACATGGAAAAAGGGAAGGGAGTGTAAAGGCAAGAGCCATGTCGGGCTATGCTGGGGGCGGGTGAGGGGTTCAACAGATGCAAAAATGGGGCCATGTAGTTTATGGATGCTCCCTTATCTGAATATTTATATAACTGATCAAGACATGATGAGTATGATCTGTTGATTCAGACCACTCTAGATATTGGCATCAGACATTTAACCAATACCTTTAACAGCTACTTTCAGATTTAAGAGTCAATAGTAATTTTAATATACAACATACTAACAGGTTATCTAATTTTTTTTCATACTATTAAAATAAGAAATATTAGAAAACTCTCATATGAATAATTAAATGTGCTGTTACTGTCAAAAGTAGACCAATATACATATGAACTTGCTGCAAATTCCCAGATCCATTTGAAAACAATTAGATATTACTTTTGTTGTTAATATAGGTCTTATAGTTATTGTCAAAATAATGATGTTTTAATGTTTGATTCAAACTCAAACTTAAAAAAATAATAATAATAAAGAATTTAAACATGTAGAATTTTGTCATCAAATAACAGTATAATTCAAATCGAAAATTTCCATATCTAGCAATTTATGCCACTGCAATGAAGTGTAAAATGAATGTTACACGCAAAATCCAAACCTATTTTAATTCAGGACCCAGCTTATAGAACAAAAAACTAAATGTTCAGGCTTTAAAAGTACCTTTTGGCACAACAAATATTGATAAAACATCACTGCACCATGATATAATTGCAGCAGACATCCCTTACTATCATAAATCTTGTATACTTACTTGTTTAATTTTTTGGTAGAATTCACAGATATTTTGTAATTCACTATTTTGGGAGACTAAAGACAAGTGTAACATTATAAATACAACTAAAGGAAATAGGCTGATAATGGTAAGGATACCAACACACTTTGTAATTATAGCACTGATTTCATTATGACAGTATTTTGAACTAATAGGTGCAGTTCACCACATACACCGTTGGGAAAGCTTAAGCTTATTCTCATGGATCCTAAATACACTTTATGAAAATCTCCAAAGTTGATACTGTTCAAACTATTGTCTCACATAAAGAACTTTTGGGAACAGAATGAACAGAATAAATCTCTAAATACTTGTGTACTCAATTCATAGGCTGCGAGTAGACACATTCTATCTTCTCACAAGACCAGTACATCCACACACACACAACAGATGGTATAAATGTCTCTTCCGAAAACACATCTTCAATTGACTGGAAAATCTAAATTCACCTCTGTTATTTCAAGATCAAATGACAAAGGAATAAAAAAATATTTTACAATATTCTTTAACAAATGACAATCAGAAAATTACATTTTCATGGACAAACGAGGAACAACTTTTTTCATGGTAATTCAATTCTATATGACAAAAATGATCCGGTCACAAGACAGACAACGCTGGTCGATACACAAAAAGAGGGAGATCAAGATGCTTTGTGATCCAGACAATCCAAAAACTGTAATGTTTTGGTTGATTTGGAATGTGATCTTGAATTCTCAAAATTATGTAGGGAAACTAAAACACATTGGGAAGGACATACAAAAGTCAAGTATTCAACCGAGACAGTATTACAATTAACTTCTAATATAATTACTGTTCCCATTAGTTTAATAACTCATATAGATTAATAGTTAAGTAAATTTATATAATTTTTTTAATTGTATTAAGACTATGGAACTGAAAAATTCTAAAATGTGTTTAAAATCTTCATAAAACTATCTTCATAATGCTAAAAAAGTTTATTTTTATTGTTCAAATTTCAATACTTACGATTATTCTGAACAAATATCTCAACAAATTATATTTTACCAGTTAGAATATCAGTTATTGATGAATATGATGTTATTAAGGATTTTATAACTTATATCTACAATGTTTTGAAGAGAACTAATGGAAAGAAAAATTGCATTGATTTAATTGGTGAACCCAACATTTTCAAGGGTACATTTGTCTCTCTGATATCTGCAGCCATGATAAACACAAGCTAGTTTAACAAAAATAACAAGTATGTCTCCAAAAACCAGAACATCATCATCCTCCCTGCCGACAAAGGCTCAACCACAGTAGTGATGGACCGCAATGACTATGTGGCTGAGGCCCTAAGGCAACTGTCTGACACTAACACCTACCTTCCACAGGCTACAGATCCCACTACCTCCATATGCCAGGAAATAAAAAATCTTCGTGACCTGCAAGGCCTCTCTCCTCAGTCCATCTCCCTCCTGACTCCCCAGAATCCCCGCACTCCCACACTGTATCTTCTTCCTAAGATCCATAAGACTGGTAATCCTGGGCGACCTATAGTTGCGGCATATGGATCGCCCACTGAAAGGATTTCATCTTTTGTGGATCAACATCTCCAACCCTTTGTCCAAAATCTTCCCTCCTATGTGAAAGACACTCCACATTTCCTTGAAAACCTATCCACAATCCACACACCTCTACCTAAAGACTCCTTCCTGGTCTCAATTGATGTAACTTCCCTTTATACCAAAATTCCACATAGTCAGGGCCTCAGTGCCCTAGAATACTACCTAGACCTACGACCGCCATATAGCCTGCCTGTTACATACTTCATTTCAACTTTGGCCCATATAGTTCTCTCCAAAAATTTCTTTACCTTTAATTCTGTAGTATATCACCAAATCCGCAGTACCGCCATGGGCACCCGCATGGCCCCATCCTATGCCAACTTATTCCTTGGTCGTCAGGAGGAACGTTTCCTGAACAACACTCCCTTTAAACCCACTGTATGGTTCAGATACATAGATGACATATTTGTGATCTGGACCCACAGCGAAAACCACCTCCTTGAATTCCTCCACTCCCTTAACAATAGCAACAATTCCATCAATTTCACTTGGACTTACTCCCGCTCACACATCACATTCCTCGATGTTGCCATCATGCTCAGGCACGGTGTCCTTCATACCGCAGTCCACATCAAACCCACTAATTTACAGCAGTATCTACACTTTGATAGCTGCCATCCATTCCATACCAAACATTCCCTCCCATACAGTCTTGGCATCTGTGGAAGTCGCATTTGCTCTGATGCTCATTCTCTCCATCAATACTCACAAAACCTATCCCAAGCCTTTATTTCCCGTTGTTACCCCAGGGATCTTGTACATAAACAGATCTCCCGCGCGATCAACCACCCTCCACGTAACCACTCTCACTTGTCTTCTACAAAAACCAACCATAGCCCTGCCTTTGTCACTCAGTTCTCTCCTGGACTCGAGTCCATCAACCATATCTTGCGACAGGGGTATGACTTCCTTCGCTCATTTCCGGAAATGCGTACTCTCCTACCCAAAATTCTACCCAATGTCCCTCGTGCATGTTTTAGCAGACCACCCAATCTTAAAAACATCGTAGTCCACAAATACCCTCCGTTAGACTCTCCAAAAGCACCATATGGATCTTATCCTTGCAATATACCCCGCTGTAAAACCTGCAGCATACTTCCACCCACCACTACATATTCCAATCCCAACACAGAGGAAACTTTACCCATTATTGGACATGCCACCTGTTCAACCACTCATCTTATATAACAACTAACTTGCCGCTATTGCATCAGTTCTTACATAGGCCTCACCACACAGCAACTCTCTGTTAGAATGAATGGCCACAGACAAACAGTCCACACCCGCAACCTGTACCTTCCAGTACCAGAACATGCCAATAGCCATGATTCCAACAACCTCAATGACTGTTTTACTGTGAGAGCAGTCAGAGTTTTCCCTGACAGCACCACTGCAGCAGAACTCCGGAGATGGGAACTAGCGTACCAGAATATCCTGGATACGAGACACCATCCTAGACTTAACCACCGTTAAAATCCAATTAACCCATCACTACCTTCTTTTTTTCCGTGTTTATACCGTACCCGTACTACATATGCTCATTTTACCATCGCCTGCAATATATTATCTCAGACATTGCATACAGATATCAATAGTCTACTCCTTAGCCATTCCCCCACCCTCCCCCAATACTCGGTTAGTCATTAGGTAACGTTCCGAGCCTAATGTCCCGTTTTTCTACTTGTGAACAAGGCAGATGCCGAAATATTGTGTAGTTGTTTGTCAGCATAAGTGTTCCCTCTCATCGCATCCGTCCACTTTGGTATGTGGTGGGTTAATTTCCCTTTCTTTTCTTATTTATATCGCCTAGAAGCCGCTTCCATTTTCCTTAGTTGCATCAAGTATGTCTCTTTTGGATTACAAGAACATAGAAAGGAGAAGACTGATTGTTACAGATGATCCAAACTTTGATCCTAGCAGCTTAGAATAACTGTAAACCATTTTTTTCTGGCAATTCAATTCATATATCTGTAAAACTTAAATTCTACCTAACACTCCAGTTATTGTATGCAATAATGTAAATTACTGTAAAGGACATGTTTGGGACAAAAGGATTGAAAAGTTTTATTGGAAAAAAGGAATTGTAGAATGGTCAAAGAATTAAACCCATTTTCTTTGAACACTTTTACAGTTCTTTGGTAAGCAGCAAGACTACAAACTCAATCTAACTAATATTACAAGATAAGGTACAATATCATATTCCACTATCTTTAACACATCTGTAGTAATATTACCTACACCCGCCCCTTTATGCTTTTTTAAATTTCTTAGTTCCTTCATAATTTCCTTAGGATCTATTTCGAATTTTTCAGTCTGCACAGTTCTATTCATATCAGGAAGTTCCTCCTCTTATAAGGGATGGACTGAAGCAAATATACTTATAATTTTCTTGTACCTATGCAACAGATTTTATATTAAATACTTGTTTTTATACAAAAAAGAAAAGATTTACTTGGCTACTAAAATATGTTTAAACAAAGGAAATGAATATCTACGGACTGTGAAAGTAGTAGTTGTAATTAATTTGTTTTAATGTAGTAAGTAAAAAAAAAAAAAAAAGAATGTAATGAAGTTAGAGTAGTAAACTCATTATGAAAGGAGGTGGATGTTTGGAATCAAAGTTATTTGAGATTGTTTTAATTAGATTTGTTTTCAATGGTTGATCTATAAACTTTATTTTGGACAAATAATGGAGAAGAATGGTTATAAAAGAATAACAATAATTTATGAAAATAAGAAAGTATGAGGAAAATAACCTATCAGAGGTGAAGGTAGGAGAGTAAGAAGAACATGCAAAAAAGTCAACAAACGAATCACAATATTTCGCTTAGTCATGTAGGAGGTGAGACATATGACAGGGGAAAACGTGTGACCACATCAATGAATAATTTATGAAAGAAAACTAAGAATTTGTGTTCATATTTTGTGAATGTATTATCCCAACCTCCAATGATCTATGCAAATTTTAATGATACAAAAAAGTTTTTCATTTTGCTGGTGTACAAAGGAATCAAAACTACTATTTTATTTATGTTATAAGTATATGCAAGTAATAATTCATTATTCTGTATGGAATTCATCGGGGTAATTCACAATACATTCTCGTGGACAGCCTAAAATGTCTGACTCATTAATGCATCGACCAGTCGGCTTATAAAGGCATCAGTCACAAAGCAAGTTATAACTGGCTCCAACGATGAGTACAATGTTACAAGATATATTATACTCATCTAAAAATTCTTCCTGTGTATATATCTTGATAAATTCTACTAAGCTCAACATCAAAACAGCTACCTTTGCTGCTGGTGACATGTTGTTGCAATAACCATTTTGCCCAATGACTTAACCTGATGAAACACCGAAGGTAGCAACAGACACATCTTGCATGGTAGAACTTGTCTGCGTGAATATCCTAGAAGAATTTTTAGAAGCTGTATGCCAGGAAAGACACATTTCTCACATCTAATTATCTTATCTACACCCCCCTCCCCCCCCCCCCCCCCGGACTATAGTTCCTAATGGTCACATTAAACCATTCACTTAATATCTCCAACTTTTTCAAATCTTCAGTAACACCTTCTCCATCCTTTTCCACAATTGTCTGAATTCCTACTGTTTCCCTTAGTTTTCTAACTATCTATATGCATCATTCAGTGATCTGCCTGTACCCATAATTTTCTTCATAAACCTATCTTTAGCTGTTTCTTTAAAATGTTTCCTACTGCCTTGATTTCTCTTAACTCTGTTGCGGTCTCTTCTCACCAACCCCTTTAGGGCTCTTTCACACACACCGGCAAAACTGGAGTCAGCACCGATTCCTGATGTAATGTAATCAAATGAGAGCTTTCACATGTAGTCCAGTCCGGCAGATTTTCCAGTCTGGCATCCAGCACAGGCGAATGTGGCCGGTGGTGAACTCAACAACCAGACCGACCTAATCAGTGGCCTTTTGATTCCCTTGTTTCTTATGAACACTGGTGCCGCTGGCGGAGAGGTGTTTAATCAATCTAATCTCAGTCACAACAATTTTCCTCATATTTTTGTAACACGATACAGTGACATTAATTGAATTGGTGGAGAAATATCCGTATTTGTGGGATAAAACAGCTGACTATTTCAAAGACAGAGTAGAAAAACTGAAGGTGTAGAATGAGTTGCAGAAATTTTTTAAATAAGATTTTAAAGTGAAAAGAAAAAAAAGGACAGCTGGAAGTTAATAAGTTATACATTTATTATTAATAATAACACTAGTTTACCCAATTTATTTCGTTGATTTGCCACGGCAACGCCCCTTCATTACTGACAAAGTAGCTTTGAGTTGATACCACAAAAAATAGCACAACCACATTTACGATTTTAAGTAAAGTAAAGCATAAGTACATCTGGTTGTGCCAACTCCAACAATTATATTTTTAGGAAAAAAAAGAAATATGTTATATCACCCTCAGAATCACAAAAGTTAGACAGTTATTTTATCCTACTTTTACCTGGAGGTACATGACCAGAAGTGGCTATCACAAATTTTCCATCATTATTTTGTATTCTCTGTCTTATGAATACAGACACTCGTATCTTAAGATCTTGAAAGAAACTGAGTATTCTGTGTCTCACGTCCTGCAACTCACCAGTTGACATAGCTCCATAAATCTAAAATGGAGAATAGGTAAAATTAATATCTAGAGTTGAAATGTAAACAAGATTTAGTAAATGAGAAATAAACCAAATTAACATGGGTGAAAGAAGGAAGGAGCAAACACAATTATACAACATCCTGGTTAAGCACTTTAGAAGGATAAAGAAGAAAATTAAGTGCTAAATATAAGCTTAATGAAATATCGGCAGAATTACTATTTATAAAATATACATGACACAGCAAATGCTATCTACAAATCACCAATACAAGTGAAAAGTTTAATAAACATGACATTTTAAACACATTTGAGTTCTTCAGCTAAAGAAATTACAGTTGGAACTAACTACCCCTTCGTGACATCTTAAGGGGTATTTGGCTTTAGCAAAGATTGAGGCGACTGCCCTATGTGGTCCACGTAATAATAATAATATTTAATTAAATTGAGATGGAGCGCATGCCCCAGTGGCAATTTCCCTACACACCCATCTTCTCCCTTTCCTGCACCCACCTACAATTGCCCTCTGCAAATTTTAACTTTATATTCTTTCAATGTTTTTGGTAAATTATTCATCATTTCTCTTGGTAACTTATTCCAATCCATGAAACCCTTACCCAAAAAAGAGAATCTTCATACACCCTTGTGCCTGAAATCGAGTGCCAGCTTGTGGTCATTGTCATCTTTTCCCTTCCTAGCATTACTTTTATTTCTTACATCAATATGTTTCCATGCCTCATCAGCAATATACAACTTGTATATTCCAATGACCCTCTTCATCCTCCTCCGGTCTTCCGATGAATCCCATTCCAGCTCCTTTATCACATCTGTCACTGATTGCATTCTGCAGTAATTTCCAGAAACAAATCTGGCAGCCCTTTTTGCACCCTCTCCATCTCCTGTATTTGATACACAAAATGTGGATCCCATACTACACTACCATATTTAATCAATGGTCTGACCAAAGTTTTGTAATCCAATTACTTTACTTCTCTCGTACATTCACTCATCAGTCTCTCCAACAAGTGCCAAATTTTGAAACCTTTTCCTACCACCTGACCAATGTGTCCTGCCAATTTAAGCTTGTTATCAAATGTAATGCAAAGATATATACATTTCAAGTCTTCAACAAGCAATTCTTTCCCCACCTTATAATCATAATCAACATTTAGTTTTTTTATTTGTGTATCTAATAAGCTGACTATTCTTTGCATTTATCTTCATCCCATGTTTACCAATCCAACTAGATATCCAGTCCAGATCACCCTGCAGCTGTTTACAGTCTTCTACTGTTTTGATCCCTTTATATAGCATTATATCATCTGTAAACAATCTAATTTCTAATAGTAAACAATCAACACAATTATTCATTAGCATAATGAATAACGTTGGTCCAAATACGCTACCGTGTGGCACTCCCATTTTTACTTCCACTCTATTTTGATCCTGTATTTCCTACCCTACCTTTTCTAACTATTAAAAATTCTTCTCATCCACTGCAATAGTTTTTACCTTATTTACTACTATTTTATTGTCACTGGTTATTAATACGTGTGAAAAATTTCTAACAATTTGGACTTCAAGAAATGGGTGAATATTGAAAAATTCCATTACATTCAACCATTTTTTCTATTTTTACTGTCAAAGTAATGAGAATACGAGGACATAGCTATGAAATGATTGTTTTTTCATCGGTTCTCAATACAAGTAGTAACTAAAATGGAGGATATCAAAGAGAAAAGATTCTTAACATGTTTTGGGAAAATCTGAATGTAATGAAGCAATGTGAGGAGAATTTTACTTGGAAAATTATTTACTTTTACAACAGTTGAAGTTTCGCCGCAGAAGGAAAAGAAAGCAGTGAGATGGTCTTTCAGTGTAATAAATATTTTAAAAGTGACTAGTTTCATTTAAAAGGTAGAAGTACAACCAAATTTATGTGTTTCATGAACAAAAACGGTTTATTTAATGCACTTTTTGATACTATAGATTTAAACCTAGAGGAATATTTTTTTGAGAATAGAGATAATGTTTATTCCAGAATATTATTGGTGTAGGAGGGTAACTGACTGATGCATCTAGAAATTTACTTGGCTATATTAGAAAACTAAATGGAAAGAGAGTATTCAGACAATCTTATATATATATATAATAACAATGAGCAGGAAAAAGCTTTAAGGCAATAAAACTAAGGAAGGATAGGGAAATATGATCCAACACTTACCACAGATGAAGGCGGCTGGGACGACAAAAAAAAAAAAAAAAACAAACAGAAGAGAAGCGCAATATTTCGGCACCAGGCGGCATCATGTGTGTACACATAGACGGCCCAGCCTTCATCACTCAGTTCTTCCCTGGTCTCGAGTCCATTAACCTAATCCTTCACAGTGGACATGATTTCCTACGTTCCTTCCCCGGGATGCACACCATTCTCCATAAAATTCTACCCACTGCCCCTCGCACATGTTTTAGCAGACCATCAAATTAAAGAAATATATTGGTTCACAAGTACTCACCAAGTAATTCCCCCAGACTGCCACAGGGTTCATTCTCGTGCAATAGACCCCGCTGTAAAACATGCAGCATGCACACAGCCACTACCACTTACTCCAATCCTACCACAGGTGAAACATTCCCTATCATTGGTCATGCTACTTGCATGATGACACACCTCATATACCAACTGACATACCTCCATTGCTCCAGTTCATATATAGGCCTCACAACCAATCCCCTAGCTATAAGAATGAATGGCCACAGGCAGACAGTTTATACTAACAATGAGGCCCATCCACTTGCAAAACATGCCAGTTTCCACAAAATCAATAATTTGAACATCTGTTTTTCAGTTAGGGCAATCAGAGTTTTCCCTAACAACATGACCCCCTTTGAACTTCGTAGATGGGAACTAGCCTAAAAGAATATCCTTGACACCAGACATCCTCCTGGCCTCAATCTCCAATAAACTCTGCCCACCAGATCCAGCACTTATTTACCATTTACATTTTTTTGTATTTCTGTATTTACTATTATCCATGCTATTTATATATATATCCCCACCCAGTTATTATTCACCCATTTCAATAATAACATATCATTATCAGTATCGATTATCAATCCAATATTTGAGCTTACTCTCCCCCCCCCCTCCCCTTCCACCTAAACTACCATCCGCTCCTGAGACTCCATTCACCAGTCAGCCGTCTATGTGTACACATGTGACGCCGCCTGGTGCTTCACCTTCTGCATGTTTAAGGCTGCTGTAGGCTGAAATATTGCGCTTCTCTTGTGTTTGTTTTTTGTTCGTCGTCCCAGCCGCCTTCATCTGTGCTAAGTGTTGGGTCATATTTCCCTATCCTTCCTTAGTTTTATATATATATATATATATATATATACACACCTGTCGTTTCCACGTAAATATTGCCTCATGGCATTTCTTTCCTTGTTACCTGTATATATATACAAAAATATAAGTGGTTTCCCCATATTTAACTTTTCAGTTACCACTACTTAGCACAGATTGCTGGTGTTTGTGTGTGGTAGTAGAACGGAGTTTCCTATCACGCACAACGTTGGACAAATGTTGTGGGGGTGTGGGAGATATGGTGGTTAAAAGTGGTCGATACAGGGCATTTTCATATTTCGACCAACGACTCGAATGAGACTTATTTTTCCTGCCACAACTACATAGCACAGACCACTGATGCATGTGTGTGGTAGTAGCATTGAGTCTCCCATCATGCACTATGGTGGTTAGATGTCAGTAGCTATGGGGGTGTGGGAGATATGGTGGTTGAAAGTGACCAACCTAGGGCACTTTCATATTTCCACCAAAGACGTATGTGTCCCTATGTAACACTTTTCAGCCAAAACTATCTAGCTCAGATCACTGGTGTTTGTATGTGATAGTAGCATATAATCACCGATCATACACAATGTTGGCCAAATGGCGATAACTGTGGGAGTGTGGGGATATGGTGGTTGAAAGTGGTTGATCAAGGATATTTTCGTATTTCGACGACCGACATGTGTGTCCATATATTTCATTTTGTTGCCTCAACTACATAGCGCAGACCTCTGGTGATTTTGTGTGGTAGTGGCCTGAAGTCTTCCATCATGCACTATGGTGGTTATTTGTCGGTAGCTGCAGGGGTGTGGGAGAAATAGTGGTTGAAAGTGGTTGACGTAGGACATTTTCCTATTTCTACCAAAGATGTATGTGTCCCTATATTCCACATTGCAGCCAAAACTACCAAGCGCAGACCATGGGTGTTTGTGTGTGGTAGTAGCTTGGTGTCTTCCATCTCACACTATTGTGACTGCATGTCATTCGCTGTGGAGATATGGTAGATATGGTGGTTGAAAGTGGTGGAACTGATAAAAATAGACATGCGTGTCCCTGTATTTTACTCCACAGCCAGAACTACCCGGCACAGTCCTCTGGTGATTGTGTGTGGCATTAATCTCAAGTCTCCCACTGTGCTCCATGGTGGTGTCATCTTGGTAGCAATGGGGGTGTGGGAGATATAATGGATGAAATTGATTGACAGAAGGCAATTTCATATTTCAACCAGAGACATGTAAGTCCCTATATTTCATTTTGCAGCCATAAACACCCTGTGCAGATCACTGATATTTGTGTGCAGTATTAGCCACGAGTCTCCAATCATGCAGTATGGTGGTTACATGTTGGTAGCTGTCAATCAAAATTCATTACAATCACAAACGAAGTCGTGGGCATCAGCTAGTTGTAGATAAGAAGGGAGTTGAAGTCACTGAGGATTTTAAAATGGCAGAGACATTGTGTGACTGGTTCAATGAAACCACTAGGGACTATCATTCCGTGATTAGAGGGAATAAATCAGAGTAGTGTCTCCCAACAGGTATAAATGAGGAAGCTACAAAATTTGAAATTGATTGTCAGGAAATTATGAAGGCATTCAGAAAGTTAAAACCACACACACAGAGGGGCTGCTGTAGCTAATATTACTACAGATGTATTAAAGATTGTGGGATACAATATTGTACCTTACCTTGAAATGTTATTTAAAATGATTCTGAAGTCTTGCTGTTTACCAGGGAACTGGAAAAGAGTGATAGTAGGACCGGTTCATAAAAAAGGGAGGGTGACAAATAGGGTTGAAAATTACAGGCCGATTAGTTTGACATTGGTGATAGGCAAAATGATGGAGAGATTGATATGCAAATGTAACAGAAATGTCCGTGAGGAAAGAAACTGGTTTTCAGATCAACAACATGACTTTAGGCAAGGATATTCATGTAACTCTCAGATGGGCTACATGCAATATAATTCAGATGACTTGGACATAGGAGACCAAGTTGATAGTGTAGCACTAGATTTTTCTAAGGCATTTGACAGAGTAGGCCATAAAAGTAAACTTAAAAACTACTGGATTGAATGAAAAAGTTACTTGCTGGGTAAAGATATTCTTGAAAATCAGAAAGCAAAGTATTAGAGCAGGAAATAGATTATCAAAAGAAGTGCAAGTAAATATGGGAGTGCCACAGGGTTGTGTATTGGAACCGTTGCGGTTCATTATTCTAATGAATGGTTGTGTTATGGTTTACAATCAGATATCATAGGATCAAAACATGGGGAGACTGTGAACAGATGCAAGGAGACATGGATAGAATATCTAAATGGGTAAGTCAGTATGGAATGATGATAAATGCAAAGAAGAGCCAACTTATCAGGTACATAGAAAAAAACTAAAAGATAATTGCGATTATAGGATTGGGTCAGGTTGCTTGTAGAAGGCTTGAAATGTATATATCTTGGCATAATGATTGATAACAAACTCAACTGGGCATAACACATTGGGCAGGTGGTGAGAAAAGGTTAGAAAATCTTTCATTTATTGGAGAGGGTGATGAGGCGATGTTGCAGAGAAGTTAGGGAATTGGGTTACAAAACTTTGGTCAGACCATTGATTGACTATGGTGGTGTAGTTTGGGACCCACATTTTGGATATCAAATACAGGAGTTAGAGGGCATGCAAAGAAGAGCAGCTAGATTTGTATGTGCAAATTATCGCAGAACCCAGTCAGTAACTGGTATGATAAAGGAGCTGGATTGGGAGTCATTGGAGGACAGGACGAGGGTGAACAGAGTGCTAGGAATATACAAGGCATATGATAGTGATGGGGCTTGGAGGGAAATTGGTCTAAGAATTAGGAATAATGCATGGAAGGGGAAACATGACCATGACCACAAACAGGCACTTGATTTCATACATAAGGGATTGGTAAAATTTTCTTTTGTGGACAAGGCTGTCAGGGATTGGAACAAATTACCATGTTAAATGATGAATAATTTATTAAACGCTGAAGGAATTTAAAATTTATAAATCTCAAAAGTAGACGGCGTAGGAATTGAACACTCGAATTATATAAGATAGTAAAAAGATAAAATAAAAAGAGGTAATCAGATGACTAAGGGAATTGCCATCGCACCGTGTGTTTCATTGCAATAAAATTATTAATAATATTAAATAATCTCAATTATTATGAGTGTTGATAAAAATAAATTCAGAGAATATTAATAGCATAAGGGATTGTAAAAGAAATACATAAAGTAAAATGATGTCTAATTAGTCAATAAACAAACAGGACAGATGTTAGTTTTAGATTTATTAAAAAAAGTGGTTATTACATTAGTTAAATATCTGGAAAAGTAATACAGTTGAGATGAAAAAAAAATAGTATCAAAGCAAAACACAAGGAGAAAAGTAATTATTTTCGAATATACAGAAATTTAAAGTTTGCAGGGAAAACTTAGATAATTGATATTTTCATCAACATGATGGGTACAGAGGATTTATACTTAGCAAAAGTAACTGGAGGGTACAAGAAATGATTTTAACACGAGTTTGATGGTTAAAGTCATTCACTTGTAATCTGATGTTCTAAGAAAATGGTAAAATGTCATCAAGAAAAGATTACTTTCGTTATTTATTAAGGGAATATAAGTGTTGCTACGGAAATCTGATCTCACAGAAAGAATTTTTAAATTCAGGGCAGTCTACATTTGGCAAATATTAGTAAGAGAATAAAGTTTCAAGTCATTTCAATAAAATAAAACAAAAAATACACAAAACAGAAAAATAACATGGTGGTTTAGCACAAGAAATTTCAAGAGAATTCTGAATTGATCAGTTGAGTGGTCATATGACAAAAAAATGATATCAGGAATGGGCAGCCTATATGCTGCATTTCAGTGTGGGAGCAGTAAGCACTAGTGGAAGTCATTTTGTGATGAGACCCCACCCATAGCGTGTTCAGAAATGTGAAGGGTGGAGGTACGAGGGGCGTTGTTGTTGTTTTTTTTTTTTTTTTTTTTTTTTTTTTATCCCCAATCTCCAATAGGCCACAAATAAAAGACAAATGGCCATGGAAAAATATTTTATTATGAACTGTTATGTACACTTATGGTTACTTTTCAATGTAATCACCTTGAAGATTAAGGCATTTGTCATACCCGTGGTCAAGCTGTCCAATACTTTCTTCATAAAAATGACTTTAAATGAGTCATCACATTGTCTTGAAGCTCCTCACTGGTTTGGAACCGCTGCCCTCCTAGTCACTTCTTCAGTTCAGCAAAAAGATGAAAGTCACTTGGTGCTAGGTCGGGACTGTATGGCAGGTGATCAAAAATTTCCCATTGAAATTGTTCAAGAAGTCACTGGGTGACACCAGCACTGTGAGGGCGAGCATTGTCGCGGAGCAGAACAATGCCAGAAGTCAGCATGCCTCTTCTTTTGTTCTGAATGGACCTCCATAAACGTCTTTAAGTTTCATAGTAAACAGCTGCATTAATCATGGTTCCTGGCAGCATAAACTCCACAAGCATTACACCTTTTTGTTTCCAGAACAACCTTTAAGCTGTTGAAGGTCTCCCTGATTTTTTTTTTTTTTTTTTGGTTTGTTCGGTGAATTTGTTGGGATTGTTGTTTTGTTTTGGATGTGTCATACTGAATCCACATCTCATTTCCAGTCACAATTGATTCTAAAAATCTTCTCCATTTGTGTGATAACGGTCAAGGAACTTCGAAGCTGACACCATTCAGTCAGTTTTGTGGCTGTCAGTCAACATCTTAGGGACCCAGCGAGCACAGATTTTTTTGTAGCATAACTTGTCTGTTACAATAGAGTACAGAGAAGATCTTGACACCACTGGAAAATTCATTGATAAATCACTTATCGTGAAGCTGCGGTTTTTTCTTACCACTTTGTCAACTCATTGAACAAGGTCATCTGTAGTGACAGACTTGCGTCCTTGACCACCTTTATCGTGCACATCAGTTCGGCCTTTTTTAAATTTTCTGTAGCATTCATGAACAACTCCTTCACTCATAAAGCTCTTTCCATACACTTGGCTCATTCTTGATGGATTTATGCTGCACTGTTCCCTTCTGCAAATAACGCTTCATAACTCACACTTGGCGGGAGAATTGATAAATGTGGTCATGTTTCTGTGACTGCAGCTCGGCATAGAATGAAGTCACAAACGCAGCAACAACAGAGTGTGGTAGGTGAGATGCGCAATCGTCTACTGCACACACCACTCACCTGCCACTCATCTGGTCTCTAAGCTGTGCAACCAGAGATGTCAGTCATCAAGTTAAGTTTTGGAACAATGACTTATAAGTCAGTGGGAAGAGTTCAAGGAGATAATTAAAAAAGGGAAGAAAAATTTATTCCAAAGCAGAAAATACAGAACCTAAATATTATAACAGGGAGGTGAGAAGGTTAAAGAGGTTGGTGAGAAAATAAAATAACAGACCTAAGAGACAGCAAGCCAGTATGGAATAATTGAAACAACTAAATAGGGAATTAATAATGGCAAAGAAGTTGGATAAATATGGGTTTATGAAGAATATTATTGTTGCAGGGGACCACTGACAGATGCATCTAGAAATTTTTAAGGCCATATTAGAAAACTGAGGGGACTTTTGATATCTTTACATTTAATTCTTGTATCAAGATTCAGCTCCCCGATATAATACGGAATGTGACAATGCCATACAACATGCTGACTTTTGGTCATCCACTATATAAACTCTTTGATGTTGATTGATATCATTTTATTTCTGTTATTGTTATTACTGTTTCTAATAATTTGTAAAAGCAGCGTCTTTGACACAAAATAAATAAATAAATCTTACCCAAACTGTTTAGCAGGAAGCAGGCCTATTATACATAATAAGTTTTATAATAAGTTCATAAGTTTCATAATAATAAAGCACTTTTCAGCTCTGAACATGACCTTGTTATTTATCCACTAGATCAGGTATGGGCAACCTTCGCTTAGCTTAGGGGAATAATTTCGGGACTTAATCAGGTCGCGGGCCGGAATTAATCAGGTTGCGGGCCGTAGGTAAGAAAGAAGTAGATAGTAGTGAATAAAAAGGCAATAAGAATTCACACATTTTTTATTTACTAGAATTACAATAGGATAATCAAACATACAAAAAGCAAATTAACAAAAACAGATAGAAAAATCAAATGAAAATTAATGGGAGACTTGAGTTTGAAGGGTTATTTGAAATTTCTGAATCTCTCGCGGGCCAGACTGAAGTTGGTGGAGAGCCGGATCCGGCCCAGGGGTTGCCCATATATGCACTAGATGGTGCCCACAACTTATTTTGTGATTCTAAACAATTTTGATAGACAGCTACCAACATGTAACAACCATAGTGAACAATGAGAGACTCGAGGCTAATACCACACATGAACATCAGTGATTTGCACAAAGTATTTATGACTGTAAAATTAAATATAGGGCATCACGTCTTTGACCAAAACATGAAAAAGCCCTCTGTCGACCAATTTCTTTTTTTTTTTTATCTGCTTAACGTCTCTCTAACAGCGAGATCTTTAGAGACGGGAAGGGATGGGGGACAAGGAATGGGAAGGAATTCGATCATGGCCGTTTGAAGGAAGCATCCCGGAATTTGCCTGGAGTGATTTGGGAAACCATGGAAAACCCAAATCTGGATGCCTGGATGGGGATTCGAACCGCCATCCTCCTGAATGTGAGGCCAGAACGCTAGCCGTTACACCACCATGCTCGGTACGACCAATTTCAACCACCATAATTCCAAACCTACTGACTTGACACCATCTCGGTGCACGTTTGGAGACTTGAAGTTATTATCACACACAATCACCAGTGGACTGCGCTAGGTAGTTTTTGCTATGGAATGAAACACATAGGGACACACATGCCTATTTTTACATCACGTCCGCCACTTTCAACCACTATATCTACCACACCCCCATAGCTACCAACATACAATCACCACAGTGCACAATGGAAGACTCCACACACAAACACCTGTGGTCTGTGCTTGGTAGTTCTGGCTGCAAAGTGAAATATAACACACAGGTCTTTGGTAGAAATAGGAAAATGCCCTATGTCGACCACTTTCAACCGCTATATCTCCAAAAACCCCATAGCTAATGACATATAACCACCATAGTGCACGATGGGAGACTTGAGGCCACTACACACACAAACAGCAGCTGCCTGCTCTATGTACTTGAGGCAGCAAAGTGAAATATATGGACACATTTGTCTTTGGTCGAAATACGAAAACGTCCCAGATCAACCACCACATCTCCCACACCACCACAGCTACCGACATTCAGTCAATTTTGTGCACGATCAGCTACTCTATGCTACTACCACACATAAACACTAGTGATCTACGCTAGATAGCTTAGGCTGAAAAGTGAAATATAGGGATACACACGTCTTTGATCAAAATATGAATGTGCCCCACGTCGAACACTTTTAACCACCATATCTCTCACACTCCCATAGCTACCAACATATGCATGATGGGAGACTCGATGCTTCTACCACACACAAACACCAATGGTCTGCACTATATACTTGTGGCAGCAAAGTGAAATATATGGACACATGTGCCTTTGGTCTAAATACAAAAATATCCTTGATCAATCACTTTCAACCACCATATCTCCCACACCACTACAGCTACCGAACTTCGGCCAATGTTGTGCGTGATTGGTGACTCTATGCTACTGCCACGTACAAACGCCAGTGATCTGCACTAGATAGTTTTGGCTGAAAAGTGAAATATAGGGACCCACACATACTAAAGTACCCCATGTCTACCACTTTAATCCACTATATATCCCACACTTCCATAGCTACAGACAGTGCATGATGGGAGGTTAAGTGCTACTGCTACACACAAACACCAGTGATCTGCACTATGTAGTTTTGGCAGGAAAGATAAGTATAGGAACACACAAGTCTTTGGTCGAAATATGAAAATGCCCCACATCAACAACTTTTAACCACCATATCTCCCACACCCCCACAGCTATTGGCATTCAGCCAACGTTGTGAACGATAGTAAACACTATGCTACTACCACATACAAACACCAGTCATCAGTGGTTAGGTAGTGGTGGCTGAAAAGTGAAATATAGGGACACACTAGTCTATTTTTTATATATACCGGTATATAAAGATTATCTTGCCTAAACCGTTTAGTAGTAGGCTTATTACATATAATTCATGTAGAGAATAATTTTTATAATCTTTGTCTTAATGATAAAACACTTTTCAGAATGAATTCTAACCATTTTCGGAAAGAAACAAAAAAAAGGTTAAAAGTGAAAATTTTATGTTAATCCCATTTGTTGCCTCCATGTTTGCTAATAAAGCTTGAAATTAGGTTTAATTTGAAGAGTAATATGTCTTGGCTTAAAGTGTTTGTTAAAGAGATTTTTCAATTTTCAAGCTGTAGGTTGTCACGCGGTTGGAGGGAACAAAGGAGCAAGCACATAGTTTAAAATTCTCCATAAATGAAAAGGGTTATGCCAAATTTCAATATCATAGGCTTAGCTAGAAGTGTTCTGAATAAAGTTTGAGTAGAATAAGTAATTTCTAGATATGTTTTCTAGAAAGGTAAAGAATTTGAACTTTTTAAATTAAAGAGCTAGAAAGATAAAAGTAGGCTCAAATGAGAGAGAAAAATGCACTCAGTAATAATAATATAACAGTTTAAAGGAAACTTGAAATTTAAAGGCAGAAAAACGAAATTTTAGTGTTGAAATGTTATGACATCATCATGTGTTACTTGTATGAATTAATAGCTCTTTAACGAGGATAATTATGAGAAAATTTGTAATAACTTAAAAGTTTGCGAATAAATCAGACTATACGATAAAAAAAGTTTCAGGAGAATCTGAGAAAAAATAGGGTACCATGAGAACATGGGATTTTTGTAACTCCAAAGAGAAGAGTACTTTACCTCGGGAATACCCCTTTATTCTATAATGAGTCAGCTAAAGATTAGTCAAGGCTATAAATAGCAAACTAGTGTTCCTTTGAGAGAGGCAATTTCCAGCAGTACTCGATCGCTGTAAGACGGGCATGTCATTTCTCTGTAATAACCCATCTATAGTCAATATGTGGGCGATAGAATTTGGTCAGTGTCTTAGGGACCAATCAAATCATCAGAGGGAAATATCTGAAGCTGATTCTTCAAAAACAGTACAGGTTGTTCACACAATTTCACAATCTGTGGCCAGCAACAGCAACTACAAGGACATATGGTCTTCATGCATTCCACATTCTATATAGTGGTTTCATCTTATGTTATATGATTTTCAAGTCTGTGGTATCTGAAGGATACTCTGACAGTGAATACAAGCAAGTTCAAGGATGACACCATGTTCTGCTATTGGATCATGAGTGGCTAAGCATTCATCCAAAATATTTCTTTTCCAGAGTATCTATATGCTGTCATAAGTGCACTGAATTAGAAATTTGATGCTTAGTGATTGTGCAAGGGTCATAGTGAAATTAATGAGTGACAATTTTCAACAAATATGACTTTATTAATATAGATAAATTGAATGCACCATCTTAAACTAAAGACTTTCTTCACTTGTCCTACATAGTTTCTATGTCTTAGCACAATTTTTTCAAACATTTTGTGAACAACATTCCACTGGCCCAAAGTCACCACATTCTGCAGTCCTCCACCATCTCATAACATTGGCCTCACATAACATAAAAAATATGATAGTCAAGGTACCATGCCAGGGCTGTGGGGAGAATGCAGAAGTTCTCACCCCATTTTCTCAATGGTGGAAAAAGCAAGGTGTGGCAGTGGGTTATAATTTTTTAGAATGAATTCTGTCGAGGGCATTTATTGCGCTACGCATAACAAAGCATCTGAAGTGTCTGGATATAAAAAGCAGCATGGACAACTTGTACAAGTTCAAGAATTTGTGATGGGACAGTGATATACTTGTGGTTTTGTACTGATTAATAAATGGTTTACAGCTAATGGCTTGTCTTTAAACTTTAATAAAACTCAGTATATGCTATTCAGTACATCACACAAATTAACACCAGATATAGACATAAAATTTGCAGGCCAGTCCGTTCAAGAGGTAGAGAGTGTGAAATTTCTAGGTTTGTATATTGATCACAATTTAAATTGGAAAGTACATGTTTCTGACTTACTAAAGCGATTGGGTGCAGCCACATTTGCAATTCGTACAATTTCAGCTATAGGTGATCTCCGTATGGGGCAGCTAGATTATTTTGCTTATTTTCACTCCTTATCGTCATATGGAATAATAAAAAATTATATGTGGGGTTAGCAGTAGAACTTCATCTAGAGAGCTGTTCAAGAAGTTAGAGATTTTAACATTAGCGCCTGAGTATATATACACATTAATGTCCTTTGTAGTCACAAATTGTTTGAAACAAATAGTAAAATACACAATTATGGCACTAGAAGTAAAAATGATCTTCACAAAAATTACAAGTCATTGTCATTTGTTCAAAAAGGGGTGCAATATTCAGGGATAAATATCTTCAATAAGCTCCCAACACATATTAAATGTCTAGCAGATGATAAGAATAAAACAGGAAAAAATTGAAAGAATTTTTAATTGACAACTCCTTCTAGTCTGTCGAAGAATTTATTTCTAAGGTATTAAAAAAAAAACTGCCCGTAGCTTGTGTAAATGTAGTTTACATAATTAATTTACCATGTATGCTATGGCTGTACATCTCCTGGTGTATGCATTTATTTTGTTATGCAATTGTTTATGGTACCACGTATGCTATGACTACATCTACTGGTGTACTTATTATTTTGTTATGCAACTGTTTATCTGTAAATTGACAACTTTCCACATCCCACAGAGCCAGTCTCTTATATTGGGATCAATGGAAAATGAAAGTATTGTATTGTAGTGAGTGGCAGCAAAAAATTATGTTGTGCAGATTTCATTAAATAAAACATATACAAAGATTGGTTCACACGGGGTTTGCTGTTATGTTATCTTTGAGGGAAAAAAGGTTGGTCATGAACAATGGAAGGTGATTCGGTTTTAGTTCTCAAATATTTACTCCTTCAAAAACATTGAATGGTTGTTATACTGTGCATGAGTGTAGTCTAATGAAATAAACCTGCAATCACCAAAAAAAAAAGTACAAAGTCAGATCAAATTATAAACAGTTGTAAATGTTGGAGCAATTAGTCTAAAAAAGAAATATTAAATTCAGTGGTGAAACAAAAATGCTTTATAGCTCTTTTACTGCCATAAATTTTAACCAACCCCTATGCATCCAATGAAATCTTGCTACAATCTTTCAAACAAGCTGCATTTGCTTTCTTTTGATGCCATTCCATACTATTCCACAAACAGATCCCAGTCAGTGAAACCCTCCGAGAAAAAATCGCCAATTGTAAGATTGCGATGGCTAGGACACGTCAAGCGGATGGACCCTACAAGATCCCGAGGATATGGCTGGTAAAAGAATTGGAGGGTAAAAGACCAAGAGGCCGGCCCAGAAGGAGATGGACTGATCTTGTGAAATTGGACCTACAGGATAAAGGTGTACAATGGTCCAAAATCCAAGAAGAGGAAACATACTTGGACAGGCAAAAGTGGAGAGCGCTCTTACACTGCACCCAGGGTAGATGGAAGAATATGATGATGAATGATGGAAGCTGCTTTCATCGCCCATCATGACACCCATAAATGTCCTGGCTTCAAGATCTCAGAAATCAGTCTCAAATTGTGGTTTTCCCCTAACTTTTGGTAAGTAAATATGGGACCCATTGAGCTAAAATAGTTTGAAACCTTGAGCTTGTGAACTTTTCTGCAGGAATGTCTTCCTGCAAGTTTTCATAAAATTGCATTCACAAAGATCATCATTAATTCTCACCTTAAATGCTCATGTTTCCAATTTAAAATGCTTCTCCCATTTCCTAATACTCCTAGCACCCATGTACACATACCTGCTTAAGTCAGCAGTGAATTTCAGCAGCCAGGATTTCCTCTTAAAAAGAATTCAATAACAATACATTGATGAAATAAAACTTTTCTTCTGGTGATTTTGTGTCTACTGGCTGAGAGCATATGGAAGAGGCCAGTGACATGGAAACAAACCAATGTGTTATGCAAAGTCCATAGACTGAGATTGTTCTAAACTGATGGATTTCAATTGCTGAAGAAAACAGTTGCTCAATAATCTCCATATAACCTTTGAATAATGATTTCTATGAAAGCAATAAAATATCTGGACACAAATAAATCAGTTGTCCACTAAAAGGGATGTTGCAACAATTTTGCTTTGAATAACTAAACAAGCGAAATGTAATCAAAAACATCTCGAGTGCCATCATGTCAAATATGAAAAGTCCTCCTTCACGACACCCACAGAGCCACAGAGAAATATAATTAAAACCAATAGAAGAAAAGCAATTCAATGAGAACTGGTGCTTACATTACATGTTGTGCATGTGCTCTTGCAAAGCTTGGTGTCTCAGTGAACAGTGCCACAGAGATAAATTCATGTAAAAGAGCAGTTAATCCCAGACACTAACTTCAGTTATCATTTTATGGGCACAGAATACTTGTTTCTGCACTGAAGGAACTGGCACATAATTCCAGATTGCATCTAAATGATTTAGAGTGATTAAAATCAAATCAGTTGGATGAGAGGCCATGAAAACTTGATACTTGAACACCATAGTCATTAAATCATACAATTTATCCATGCTTGCTGTATTTAACCGCATAATTGAAGCATGAGCAAGATCTTCAAACAATTTTTTTAGTGCCTGTTTGTTATAAATTTCTTGAGGTTTGAAGAGTTCTTTCATAAATCTTTCATTGAGCATCACACTAACAATGTCACTCAGCACTGAAACAAAGAAAAAAATTAGCACTGTCAAGCAGCTGTAATCATTATTTGAACAAATCTATTATCAGATACAGAATCAGCAAATATTCTAATTTTTTTATTTTATGATATATCTTACTTCATATCTTTTGTTCTACAACGATATTTTCACATGCAGAAATTAAGAGCTTAGACGATCAGTTTTGCAATATTTGCAATCAGTAAAAGTATTTCTTTTTCAGGAATACAGCAGATATAAAAATAAAATGTTTCAATTTTACACCTCCAATAATCTTGGTTCAGAAAGTTATTAGCTAGTCAAAAGATCAATGATAATATAACTATGAATAAGACAAGGCACCAGAGAAAACAAACAATAGCTGAAAATTTTGTGAATTATTTTATAAGCAGTTTCCAATTATAATACAAAATATTTTTAGCATTTGTTTAACATATAGTCACAAAAGGAAGTATTATATACCATATTCCTGCAATTTTAGGATTGAAAGGAAACAAATATGCTGGCTGAATGTTGATGACAACAGTGTAAAATGCTTAAAAAAAAAAAAAAAAAAAGCTCAAATGGTTTGTCCAGTGCTATGTGTCTATTGGTAGGCCAGTTCATAATGTCTGAACATTGGTAATAAGAGGGAAGTGAAGTATGGCATCAAGTTATTGGTGTTACATATCTTGGCAAGCACAACAGTGAAAAAAATGTTTGTATAAGTCACATGAATTTGAATTCAGGGAAAACTATCAGGCAGATTTCGTCCTTCTCCTCCTATGGCTTTATGCCTCATCAACACCGAGGTGATTAGAGGAAGAGGAATGGATTGGGGGGCAAGTAATGGGGAGGAATTCAGTTATGACCTTCGAAGGAACCATTCTGGCATTCACCTGGGATGATTTCAGAAAACCATGGAAAACTGAAATCTAGGGTTCAAATCTGAAATGCAACTTCTACAAGATAAGCTGTTTATTTTGGCCAAAGTACTAAACTCCACCCACTTCCCCCTCTGCAGAGGGTGATCCCTATGGTGGGTATCAGTTGTAGTGCTGAGCAAGTTATCCAAAAACTATCAGGGGAGAGATGACTGAATAAGTGTAACACAGACCTACACATTTCTGGGAAGCCAAACAACTACAAGGCTAACAACAGAGACAGATTTCCCATAATATCATTCCTTGTGTCAGAACAAATAGATGATCACACTGTTGTTGAACAAAAAAACCACTACTCTGCTTCCATCTGATCTATACAAAGCCAAGATGTGTGGTTTATCTGATAGTTTCATTAAAAGCTTCTACAAGCCACTACAACTCTCACTGTCAAGAGAAAAACAATGTTTCATCTGAATAAGGCGGTATTATTGTTACGTTTAAAATGCTGCCAGGACACCCAGACAGTACATTCTACACCAGTGTTTTTCAACCTTTTTGAATACGTGACGACTTTACAACTAAAAAAAAATGGCGACCTCCATGCCCGTAAAAATCTTTGATGACCCCTCCCCCACCACCCCAGATCCATAATAAAACTGTCAGTGATTTAAAAAAACAATGTATTTAATTTTCTTCCTACTGATTGAGAAATCAAATGCTGTGCAAGGTAGTTGTGGGCACTCTGTGGGCAGTGATATATTCTTTGCCACAGTGGCAGCACGGTAGGCAAGGTGAGGTCAGCAGTCGCATCAGAACGATTTGTTTTCGTTCACTCAATCAGTTTTCTGAGTACACCAGCAAGTATGGACTAGCTTCATTGCAAGCGATGAAAAATCTAGTTCTCAAAAGATATGCTCAACTCTCCAGGTCCACTACAAGTGGCAAGGGTGGAAGCAAACCAACACAGAAGAAAAATTATATTCACTGAATGAAGAGATAGGTTTAAATTAGAAAATTATTTAGTAACTTTATTCTCAATAAAACAACCATGATTCCACAAATCTTTTAAGACCTGCAACTCTTGCTTTTTACAATTACCTGGCTTCCGACCATGACCCAGCGAGCAAGACTTGGTGTCCCCCTCCCCCCAAGGGATCGCAACCCGCAGGTTGAAAAACACTGGTCTACACAATTTACATGAATATGTGCCCCTGTTCCAAAAGGGTAACAGGTACACAATGGAACCGAACGGTCCTTTCATCATTCTCTACTCTCATGTTAAGAACTCATCTTAGTTTATCAATAAATTGCAAGATTTGTGGTTACTGTAAAATGATGTTTTCATTATTCAACAAGATTATAATGAAATGGATTCTGCAGCTTTTTCATTTTCCATTTTATATGTGGTATTGTTATTCTCTTTTATTATATTCTCACCTCCAAGCATTTCTTTATATGGAAAACGCCAGCAAAGGACGTTCATTGTGGTAATGGGGTGACCTTTGTCTCCAATAATAGATAATATGTAAATAATTTAAGATGCAGATGGATTGAAAACCTAGTGCACACTGCAAGTCCAAACAAAGGGACTTGCGTTTGGAAACTAGCAGCTGCTACCATCCTACTATGCACTGCAGTGAACTTCCAACTAAGCCAACACTTTTAACACGGTCAGAATGGGCCTTCCAGCATTGTGGGCAAAGTATCAGTCCATGAGCAAGATTTGAACAGCTAGAGATAAGGCATTGTATTGAATCACATATTTGCATGCCTTTTCAAAGTATATGGAAAGGAGAAAGATGTGGGGCTAAGCCATTCTAGGCACACATCTAAATTATAACATCCAGATGCTACTTGACACCTGATGAAGATAGCAGAGCCAGCTACTGAAAAGCATTTGATTGGATACCCAAGAAGATTGTATTAGATTTCTTGTTTTTATTTTTTTCTTGTTGACATCGAGGTCATTAGAGGCAGGAAAGGACTGGGGACAAGGAACAGGTAGGAATTTGGCCATGGTCTTTTGAAGGAACCATCCCAGTATTCACCTGGTGTATTTGGGGAAACCATGGAAAACCCAAATCTGGATGGCTAGACCAGGATTCAAATCCACGTCTTCCCCAATTGAAGGCTAAGTGTTACTGCTCACCCACCACATTAAATTCAATGACAACTAGTTTTATCTCAGTGGTAGAGAAATAGACATAGAGCTAGATAAGCAACAACATAAAAATTGTGTTAGAAAGGAAAGGAGTTTGTAAATTAGCAACATGTAATTAGACATTTCCTGTGTGAATCTCAGTTAGTATTTCAAATTAAATGGATAAGGGAGCCAAGTTGACAGAATAGTAGTGGATCTCTTCAAAGCTTATAACACAATAAGCCATAGATTGATGGTAAATAATCTTAAAATCATTGGGGTGAAATGAAAAATAATTTGCTGGGTGGATGAATTCTTAAAATACAAGAAGCAAATTTGGAAAGAAACAACAGTTTCAAAGGGAGGAGTACTACAAGGTAACACTATTTTGTATTGCAAACAATGTTGTTCATTATTCCAATGAACAAAGTGTTTTATTTATAGTTAGAAGTTTGATTGTTCACAGGTGCAATAATGATTAATATGGAGTAGATTCAAAACAGTAACCGGAAGAGTAATGATAGAAAGGGCATATTAGGTACACAGATAAATCAAGCTTTGCATGATAATGAAAGTAAAGGAAGAGCTGCTTGCTGAAGTAGTAAGATGCAATTGTCTTGGGATGTCATTTGACAATAAACACAGCTGGTCCCCACACACTGGGCAGATGGCAGGGATAGGGTTCAATGTCCTGCACGTGCTAGAGGAAGTGATAATGGAAAACTGCACCAATGATGATGTGAGGGAACTAGGATACAAAGCATGAGTAAACAGAGTGGGGTGTAAGGGTTTGGGAGAGGCTATACTACTTTCCAACCAAATGTCAACCTCTCCTTCACGTGGTGCACCCTGTTTGCACGGACGAGGCTCTGGCGACTGAAAGATTCCCGGTATAAGGAGTCACCCACTGCTTGCCAACGGCCTCCGAAAGGAGGGCGGAAGAGCGGGGAGGTTCAGGGCACCCTCTTGCCCTTGGGGTTGGAAACGGCCCCTAAAGGCGGATGAATCAGAAATGATCAACGGCATGGGGATGCAGAAGGCAACGGGAAACCACTGCATTAAAGACCCAAAGGGTATCCCGAGGACATGTAATCCTCTCAAATTACATATATCATGATGGCTTCTTCCTGGGTAAAATATTCCGGAGGTAAAATAGTCCCCCAATCGGATCTCCGGGTGGGGACTGCTCAGGGAGGAGTCATCAGAATGGATAGAAACATTCTACGAGTCGGAGCGTGGAATGTTAGAAGTCTGAATAGGGCAGGTAGGTTAGAAAACTTAAAAAGGGAGATGGAACAACTTAAGTTAGATGTTGTTGGGATTAGTGAGATTAAATGGAAGGACGCACAGGATTTCTGGTCTGGGGAACACAGGATAATTAGCACACAAGCTGTCAATGGAGTCACTGGTGTAGGATTTGTAATGAACAAGAAAGTAGGGAAACGGGTGAGTTATTATGAACAGTTTAGTGACAGGATTATTTTGATGAGGTTAGAAACTAAGCCCGTCCCAACCACATTAGTACAAGTGTATATGCCAACGTCACAGGAAGATGACGAAGAAATAGAAAAAATATACGCTGAAATTGAAGAATTAATCCAATATGTGAAAGGGGAGGAAAATCTAATAATCATGGGTGATTGGAATGCAATAGTGGGAGAAGGAAAAGAGGGGAATACTGTAGGAAGTTTTGGTCTAGGAGAAAGAAATGAGCGAGGAAGCAGGTTGCTAGAATTTTGTGAAAGATATAAGCTAGTAGTGGCGAACACACTGTTTAAGAACCATGCAAGAAGAATATACACCTGGAAACGTCCTGGGGATACAGGCTAGATATCATGGTCAAACAGAGATTCAGGAATCAAGTTCTAGACTGTAAAGCGTACCCAGCAGACAGGACCATAATTTGATAGTAATGAAGTGCAGGCTGAAATTCAAGCGAATAAGGAAGCAGTATAAGCAGAACAGACTGGAAGTGAATAAACTGAAACAATCTAGCACAAGAGAAAAATTTGCAGAAATGGTAGACTTAGGTCTAAGAAGTAACTGTGAAAGGAGCTCAACCGAGGACGAATGGAATGCATTAAAGACCGAAATAATGAAAGCTGGCAAAGAAACATTAGGCTTTAGGGAACAAGCTGCCCGAAAACCTTGGATCACAGAAGAAATTTTGGAGCTGATGGATCAGAGGAGAAGGTACAAAAATGCTCAGGATAGCAGGAAGAGAGCAGTACAGGCAATTTAGAAATCAAATAAATAGGAAATGCAAAATAGCAAAAGAAAAATGGCTACAAGAAAAGTGTGAAGAAGTAGAAAAGGAAATGGTCGTAGGAAAAGTAGATGTTGCATATAGAAAGATCAAACAGAATTTTGGAGAAATGAAGAAAAGAGGTATGAACATTAAAGCTGCCGATGGGAAACCTCTTTTAAGCTCAGAAGATAGAGCTAACCGATGGAAGGAATACATTGAGAAACTGTATGATGGGGACGACTTGAACAATAGTGTATTGGAAAAGGAAGGCGATGTCGACATTGATGACTTAGGAGATCCTGTTTTGAGGACAGAATTTAATAAAGCTCTGAATGACTTGAAAGCAAATAAGGCAGTTGGAATTGATGAGATCACTGCAGAACTTCTTAAATCCTAGGTAGAGGAAGGAATCGAAAGATTATTCAAGCTGATATCAAAAAGTTATGAAACAGGAGAAATTCCAACTGATTTTAATAAAATATCATCTTCACACTTCCAAAGAAAGCACAAGCCGACAAATGTGAGAATTATCGCACCATTAGTCTAACAACACATGCTTCAAAATTACTGACCAGAATAATATACAGAAGGATGGAAAGGGTAGTAGAAGAGATAGTAGGTGAAGATCAGTTTGGGTTTAGAAAATCGCTGTACAAGGGAAGCAATTCTGTCCTTTAAGATTAATACTTGAAGGGCGGATTCAGAAAACAAAGATACTTTTATGGCAGTTTGTTGATTTAGAAAAAGCTTTTGATAATGTTAGGTGGGACAAGATGTTCAAAATTTTAAAGAAGTCAGGTCTAAAGTATCGAGATAGAAGAATACTCTATAAACTATATAAGAATCAAGTGGCTATAATAAAAGTAGAGAATCACGAGAGACATGCATCAGTTAAAAGGGTGTGAGACAAGGGTTGTAGTCTATCCCCGTTAATATTCAACTTGTATGTAGAAGAAGCAATGAAGAAAGTCAAAGAAAAATTTCCATGTGGCATAAGTTTTCAGGGAGAAAAAAATCAGTATGCTACGATTTGCTGACGACATTGTCCTTGTTAGCAGAGAGGGCTGAGGATATTGAGAAGTTACTGAATGGCATGAACAAAATACTGAAGGAAGATTTGGACTGAATATAATCAAAGCAAGACAAAAGTGATGAAATGTAGCAGAAATGATACCAATACTAGTAGATTAAATATAAAAATAGGATCGGATGCAATAGGAGAAGTAAGAGAATTTCTGTTACTTGGGAAGTAAAATTACAACCGATGGCCGAAGCAGGAATGATGTTAAAAGCAGAATAGCACTAGCAAAAAGAGCCTTCATGAAAAAGAGAAACCTTTTAGTTTCAAATATTGATCTAGGAATTAGAAAGAACTTTTTAAAACTCTTTGTGTGGAGCACAGCACTTTATGGTAGCGAAACATGGACTTTAGGAATACCGGAAAAGAAAGAAAATTGAAAGCATTTGAAAATGTGGTGCTACAGAAGAATGCTGAAAATTAAGTGGACAGACAAAGTAAGAATGACGATTTTGGAAATGATGGGTGAGAAAAGAAGTTTGTGGAAGAAGCTTACAGAAAGAAGAGTACAGGCTGGTAGGTCATATTTTGAAGACATGCAGGATTGGTTAATTTGTTAGTGGAGGGAACAGTCGAAGGTAAGAACTGTAGAGAAGACAGAGATTAGAATATAATGAAGCAGATAATTGAGGACGTGGGCTGTAGGGGTATGTAGAAATGAAGAGGTTAGCACAGGATAGGAAGGGATGGAGATTGCATCAAACCAGTCGAATGACTGACGATAGCAAAAAAAAAAAAAAAACGGCAGAGTAGTAAGATACACATATTATAGATAACAAATGCAGGAGTTGGAAAAGACACAAAGGATGGCAGCTAGGTTTGTATGTGAAAATTACCTCTGAATACAATCGTACAATCAGTGACTCTCTCCCCCTGTGTGTGTGTGTGTGCGTGTGTGTGTGTGTGTGTGTGCGCGCGCGTGCGCACGAATGCGCTTATAGCTTTACACCTGATTGAGATCATTAGAGGCATAAGTGCGCTGAGACAAGGAACGGGAAGGAATTTGGCTGTGGTCTTTTTAAAGAAGCATCTCCAAATTCACCTGGAGTGATATGGGAAAACCATGGAAAACCCAAACATGAATGCCTGGACTGGGATTCAAACCCACATCATCCTGAATGTAAGGCCAGATTGTTACCACTCACCAACCACGCTCAGTCTGTATAAGGCAAGCATTGGGAAGAGGGGTGGGATGAAATTGGGAAAGTTAGGACTAGTAAGCGAAAAGGAAGATATGATCACAAGCATAAACTGGTACTTGATTTCAGGAATTAAGGGAGTGGGAAATTTTTCATTTGTAGGTAAGGAAGTTGGAGACTGGAATAAATTATCGAGGGATATGCTGAACAAATTACCTCAAACAATTTAAAGTGAAAATTCTTGTAATGAAAAAGTCAGTATACATGAAAACTGCCACTGGGGCATGAGCTTCATGGCAATTAAGTATCACAAAAATGAGTTATGAGCCATGTAATTATGTCTTATAAGCAATATGAAATAACAGTCAAGGCATCCCAAACTGAAAGCTCTTTAGCCAGAATGAATCCCATGACAGAGAAAAGTAAAACTGAAAGGGTATTTCTTTCTTCAATTCATAAATCATTTTTTTACTGAAAGCATGAGCACTTAGGTTTCCATGAATAAGAGCCACTTTTCAAAATTTTATTCTGTAATTTTGTGTAATTAAATTAAAATTTAGTCTGCAGCAGTCTTACTGGTACAAATAAGTGTACCATATGAAGAATGTCAACTTCGTAAGATTCTTACACACTGAAATGACACATAAAAGAATTATATGGAGTAACCTAATATATTTACATTCTTTTTGTATGACTTATACATATATTTTAAGGAACCAATAAGCAGTAACAATTTTGAGAAACCATGAAAACCAAAATCTAGATGGAGATGGGAAACTGGGAATTTGAACCCTTGACCTTTTGAATGCCAGGCAGAAGTCATCCATCAGCTTCAGTCCTACTGCTTTCATCAATGTAACAATCGATAAGGGTGTCATTATGTATTACACAGAAATAATAATTAAAAAAAATTGTTTATATCAAGCATTGTCTCCAAAAGCTGTCACTGTTCCACAATTCAGCTTTACTATTTGCATTTAGGTACTATGTTCCAAAATCTATAAAGTTCAATATTTTCCAGTTCTAACTGACATGGCAGTACTTTAAATCACAATGCAATTGAAACTTCTTAATGGTGCTGAATTAATGTTATCAGTAACAGTTGCCAATGAAAGCAAATAAATATAAAAATAAACGTTGAAAACCTGTACTTTGCCATGCAGTTTTTGTTGAAATTCTGATTGAGACCTGATAAACTGGAATACATGTAGAACTGTTTCCACCCACACGATGTAATGCCAGTAACATGGCACTCACTAGAAATGTTAATCATAGTAACTAAAATCTCTGTGCACTATGCAGTAACCATTGGAATCATAACCGTTCATAACTCTGCGGAATTAAACTGTTGATGTACAGTCAAAAGTTAGATTGTTTGCAAATACAGAGGGATCTTGTTGGGTAGATATTCATGTGATAAGGATAGATGCATGAAATAGTCAGCTTATTAATCACACAGATAAGTTTTTGTGGTTGTTCAGTGTAGAGGTAATTGCATGACAAGGGTAATAAAAGTCAATATCTGGACAAACTAGTTGGTTGCAAGATTATTATTATTAATAATTTAACTGCGATGGAGCTAACACTCTTGTGGCAATTCCCCAGTCATCCTATTACAGCCCTTTTTACGTATATACATATTTTTTTAAAATTCTTTTATAATTGATATGTTTAAATTCCCCCCCCCCCTTTAATATTATGATTTAAACATTTTAATTCTAAATTCCTTAAGTGTTTTTGGAAAATTATTCATCGCTACACTGGTAATTTGTTCCAATCCCTGACACCCTTATCAACAAAAGAATATTTTCCCCACTCATTATGCATGAAATCGAGCGCAAGCTTGTGGCCATGGTCTTCTTTCCCCTTCCATGCACTATTCCTAATTCTTTGATCAATATCCCTCCAAGCTCCATCACCAACATATGCCCTGTACATTCCCAGCACTCTCTTCACCCTCCTCCTTTCCTCCAATTAGTCCAATCCAACTTCCTTATCATAGCAGATACTGACTGGGTCCTGCAATAATTTCCACAAAACAAATCTAGCTGCTCTTCTTTGCACACCAACTCCTGTATTTGATAACCAAAATGTTGGTCCCAAACTACACCACCATATTCAACCAATGGTGAGACCAAAGTTTTATAACCCAACTCTATAACTTCTCTCGTACAACCTCTCCAGAAAATGAAGGATTTTTGTAATCTTTTCCTACCACCTGTCCAATGTGCTCTGCCCAGTTGAGTTTGTTATAAAATCTTTATGCCAAGATATTTACACTTCAAGCTTTCAACAAGCAATTCTGACCCCACCCAATAATCGTAATTGACCTTTTGTTTTTTTATCTGTGTACCCAATAAGCTGACTTTTCTTGGCATTTATCTTCATTCCAAGATAAACCGATCATAGCATATGGATGAGACTGAAAGGGTACAGTTTAAAGTATTGCACCATTTGGAGAGAACAATCAGATGATCTACAAGGGAAGTAAGAGAGATGAATCACAAAAAATTAAACAAGGCTCTTGTAAGTATTGGGGGGGGGGGGGGCATACATTATAGGTACGGTATCAAAAACTGGAGTTGGGTGCATGCCTATATCGGAAACTGAAATGATTTTTTAAAAAATGGTTTTGGCATTAATTGAGGGTTGTGAAGAGATCTTTGAATTATTGGAGATCATAGTATCACGCGAGATACCATATTAATGCGGTAGACAATCGCAAAACGTTTTACCGGTATTTTCATGCAGTAATTAGGATATAATACACTCTGAACCAGCATAACAGCATAAATAACTTTCTGAATTGGCAAAAGATCACTAGATATACAATATTATGATGTTATTACATCACGTGGTGAAAGTAGTTCTAGTGGTATCGACATTTACAGTAATCCCACTGTAACATTCCCACATGAAACAACAGAAATCTCAATAATAAGGTAAACTATTACAAATCAGCAGAAACGATTTTAGGGTGTTTTCGAGAGGTTCATTTTTAACAATATTTGTCCATTTTCTGACTTAGGTGACCAGTCACAAAATAAAGGATTACTAAATCAGAATAAATATAGGAACTACCCGAGAGCCTCTATTGAAAACGAACCTTTCATTCCCTTGTCTTTTGGTATCTGTTGTGCTTTTAGCCTTTGATCCAATATATAAATCATTTCACCCCCAAGATTAATAAATAACAGCGGGACGGTATGTATACTTGTCATCTCACAGTTCATTTACTAAATTTTAATAGTAATACATCAAATAATAATAATCACAACTTGTTCACTGACAGAATAATATCCCTTGCTTGAATACAGCATCTGACGATTTTTCGGAATTTAAACTTGCATCTTTTGTTATCTTTGCTTACAGAGGGCAAAACAAAATAAACAGGCAACCAGAGATGTCCATTTATAATGAGGAAATTCTAACTTTTGCGCGCGCATCAAATATGGGTTGAACAAGCATCTTCAGTGCTTACTGATGAAACACCCAGTATGGAATAACAAAATGCTTCAGTACTTTTATGATTTTATCAGACTAGTGTGAGTTACTTCTTCAGACGGCACACAAGTTCGTTTCCTCTGGATTGAAGGCCATACGGGAATAATATATAATGAGATCGTCAATCAGCTGGCGAGACGGAGCATCAGCGAATGACATTTTGCGGATATCAGGATACTATGGAGGAATTTTATCACATCGGTTATTAGAAACGAATACGTTAAGTGGAACGAAAACTGGTGTCAAACGCAGCTACAACAGGATATAATTACAATAGCAAAACAATCAACTATACCTAACAGACCATGGTTTAGTGATTACCACATACCAAGAAAGCACTTAACAACTATTATTAGAATGGCTGCTATCCATATCATCTATACCGCCTTCGTATAGTACCAGCCGCAAAATATTCGCTTGTACAAGCACCTAGAAGAGCTCTCAGTCAGATATCCGATGAGTGTCACAACTCTTCTGCAATAACAAAATGTATATATTTACAAGGCAATCATCCGTATCCACCAAGGCAATTGCATGAGGATTTGAAGTTTTGGTTCCACATGAAGTTTACGGTGTGTCACAGGGACGGAAGAATAAGGACCAACAAATGATGCTACTAAATTGTCTGGCTGAATGGCCTCATACTTAATGTCATGAATTGAAATAGAGAAATTAAAAAAGTTGTAAATGAATGACGCATATATTGTCACTGACGTACGGCGTAGGGGTCATAGGAGCTGATAGTTTCTGGTATTTTTCCATGGTTTTCGTTTACCTTCCATAGATTTAATTGGAATATTATCTCTGCTACCACAATAGAACACTCGACTGTTTAATTTATCGTCATATGACATAAGGAACAGCCAGGGCAGGTTTAAGGCTACCGCAAGAACCGCAGTCGTGGGGGGTTCTAAGCCTGAGTGGGCTCCGCAACGATCCCCTTCAAAATTTGTCCTTACTTAACGAACAATTTTCCTGCTAAATAAATAATCTACAAATTTATAATGTTTAAAATAGTCCTAGTGTCGAGAGCACCTTCGTTGTTGAACCTATTTTCCCATAAACACGACAGATTTGATGAATACCGCGATTGTCGATCTCCTCTAGAATCGTCGACGATATAGCTTTCCATTTCTGTTCCAGCCGGTTGCCGGCTTCTTAGGAAATACCAGAAACGTTTGACGTCGCCGACAGATGCAATACGCCTTCCTGCGAACAATGCCGGCTGCCTGTTTGGGATTTCCGCTGATATTGGAGACAAGTGCGTTCGAATAACGGGCCCCAAATGTACCTTGGTTCGGTAACCCAGTCAGGTGTGAAGTACAAACGCAGTTTGTGTATATATGTCTGGTGGTATCAGAACCTGTGATTTGTTTCACACAAGAGTGTAGAATGGATCGTAAGTACTTGTCAGGTGCTAAAAAAAGGAAAAATAGGTGTGATATCCTAAAAGGGGAGTTGCGCAAAAGGGTTCATTAAATAAATTTTTAATTCGAACTAAAAGTGTTTCTAAGAATTTACATTTTGAATTGTGATATAAAATAATGCAGTGTTATTAATACGTCATCTGTCGATACTGATGAACAATTGTATGCCTCTTGCAAGAAAGAATTAGTGGCTGACGAAGCTGTCTCACTAGTGGAAACACCTACTAGTAGTGAAAGTGTTCCTGCAAAAGAAACCGTAGCTGGCCACCTCCGAGAAGAAAGAACATCGTCTAAGGAAGATAATGGCCTTCGAGTTGTAGATGATCTTACCGATGCGGGAACCTGTCCTGATATTATAAATGATAATTTTAGGATAAGAGCGATTAAGGAAGGTCCGCAAGACATTAGTGAAAAAAATACAAAATTTCTTATGGATAGCGAAACAAGAAGGTGTTTTTCTATTTTTTATTGCTTCCATCAACTTTCAAATGATGAAAAAGTTAATCGAACGTGGCTTGTAAATTCTCGAACAAAAGATGGTGTGTATTGCTTTTGTTGCAAATTATTTAATTCGAATGGTGGCTCTATCATAAGAAATGGTTTAAGAGACTGGCAAAGCTTGTCACAAATTCTCTCTAGCCATGAACTGTCATGCAACCATATTATAGAAATGTGTAGGTGGAAAGAGCTATCAAAGAGAATTGAAAATTAAAAATTAGTTGATCAGGCAACTCAAGATCAAATTGATCAGGAAGAAAGGATGAGGAGGTCGGTTTTGCTAAGATTGTTTTCAATAGTATGTTTCCTTCCAGAAAGAAGTCTTCCATTAAGAAGCGACCATGAAGTGTTAGAAAACCCAGGTAATGAAACTTTTTAGGGTAGAATTAGTGGCAAAATTCGACCCCGTATTAAATGAGCGCATTAATCCTGTAGCTAAACCTGGAAGATTGGTTACTTACAATTATTACCATAATTTCTGATGAAATAGTATCTATCATGAAGGATACCCTACATAAAAATAAATATTATTCAATAATATTGAACTTTACACCAGATTTAAATCACAGGGAACAATTTTAATAGTGGTAGATGTATTTTCCTAACCAGTTGAAATTGAGGAATATTTCTTTGGATTTTTTGAAGTGAATGACTCTACAGGAAAGGGTCTAACAGAATTGCTCCTTCAGATACTCTATAACCTGGGTATACCTTCGGAAACAACTTGCAAGAAATTTTCCCAAATGTATCAATTGCCTTAAAAATAAGTTAAAGATAATTAAAAACTATCTCAGATCTTCAATGAGCAACGAGTTGCTAAGAGGTCTTACCATATTAGCAGTGGAAAGGCAAATTGCGCGTTCCCTCGACGTGGAGAATTTGGTGCAGGTATTCGCTGTTCAGAAAGCAAGGTGAGTAATTTTTTAAAGTAATGTTTTTTACAATTCAGTTGGATTTTCTCAGTTTTGTTTAGCGTTAGACATAATCTGCTATTATATTATATGCCTATTTTTCCATGATTATAGTAGTCTATGTAAACGGTATTACAGACTGGTTAGCCTAGCTTCGCTCGGAACCAACCCTGAACCAACCACTTTCTGCTTCTTAAAAAAAAAAAAAAAAAAAAAAAAAAAAAAAAAAAAAAAAAAAAAAAAAAAAAAAAATTAAAGTAACAATGAAATGTTCAGTAGTTACATTCATTGCAATATCTCTAATAGTTTGTGGTTCCATCAATTTATATGAAATAATTGTAAGTAATTTTTTACTCATATCAAAATAAGTATATCCCAGCTTACTCTTAAGATTGCGAATTAAAAGCATTAAGGGCTATATCAGATTTTATGATTCCGGATATACTTTTTGAAGATTACTATGCAAGCGTCATTCCAACACTAAAGTTCAAACTAATGAAGTTCTACTTCGTAATATAAAGTGACGCAATTGGGCTTTTCCAAACGTGAAAACGAATTTTACGGGATCCTGTATACTTAGAAATTTTTTAATACTTAAATTTCTGAATACTAGTTCATTGTATAAATAGTTAGTAGTAATTGTAGAAATTTTAAAATCAATAAAAGACAGTAATATAAAATTTAAATGGGGCCAATCGCTCTTATTAATAATGTTATTTATAACATAGTCGTAATTTATTTTCTCAGTTATTCAACATCCCATGGAAACTCACGTTAACGACGACAGACGTTTCCGAGGCGTGGAGTTTCACAAGAAGTCCTTCATCAGATTCAGTTTTGAGAAAGTCGTATCTGATGTAATTACAATACCCCTATATATTCTAACGCGTGTATTCCTCTGAACCTGTTTCAAAAATGTATGTAATTTCGTTCGAATAAACTCATTCATCTTTTGAAGTTTCATATAAATAGATATTGAATTAAAATGTGTATGCCTGTTCACGTGTCTCCAGTCTCAAAAACCTATATGTGCTAGCAAAGAAAGGCAAGAAAAGAAATGTCATATACAAAAAGTATATTACAAATATAATAGCTATACACTGAGGTGACAAAAGCTAATAACGTGTCGGTCCTCCATTTGCCCAGCGAAGTACAGCAACACGGCGTGGCATGGACTCCACGAGTCGTTGGAAGTCCTCTGGAAAATTATAGAGCCATGCAGCCTCTATAGACGTCCATAATTCCGAAAGTGTCGCCGGTGGAGGATTTTATGCACGACCTGATCTCTCGATTATGTCCCATACATGTTCGATGGGATTCATGTCGGGCAATCGCGGTGGCCAAATCATCCGCTGGAATTGTCCCGAATTTTCTTCAAACCAATCGCGAACAGGTATGGCCCGGTGACGTGGTGCATTGTCATCCTGGAAAATATCATCGTTGCTTAGGTACATGAAGTCCATGAATGGTTGCAAGAGGTCTCCCAGTAGCTAAACCCAGCTCATTCCATGTAAAAACAGCCAACATCATTATGGAGCCACCACCAGCTTGCACAGTGCCTTGTTGACAACTTGGGTCTATGGCTTCATGGGGTCTGCACCACATTCGTACCCTTCCATCAGCTCTTACCAATTGAAATCGTGACTCATCTGACCAAGCCATTTTTTCCAGTCCAACTGATATGGTCATGAGCCCATTAACGCCACTGTTGACGATGTCGTGCTGTTATGCCATAGCCCATTAAAGCCAAATTTCGCCGGACTGTCCTGACGTACACACCGGTCGGACGTCCCACGTTCATTCCTGCGGTTAGTTCACGCAGTATTGTTTGTCTGTTCACACTGACAAGCCTCTGCAGACATCGCTGGTCGCACTCAATAAGTGCCGGCAGTCGATCACTGCGTTGTCGATGATGGGAGGTTATGCCTGAATTTAGGTATTCTCAGCACACTATTGACACTGTGGATCTCGGAATGTTGAATTCAGTAACGATTTCCGAAATGGAATGTCCCATGAGTCTAGCTCCAACTAGCATACCACGTTCGAAATCCGTTAATTCACGTCGTGTGGCCATAATCACATAATCAACCTTCTCGCACGAAGCATTTGACCACAAATGAAAGTCCTGCCCAGGCACTAACCATTTGTACAATTTGAAAGCAACACTATTGCCATCTATATATTTGCATTTTGCTATCCCATGACTTTTGTCACCTCAATGTAAAATCGAATACAAAAACAATTTCATTTCACACAATGGGCAGCGTGGCTTAGCCTGATATGAAAGTGACAGAAGTTGGGAGATCTATATGAGATTCACTGATAAAATACCAAAAAATCGGCGAAGTTAGTCCCGTTCAGCTAATACACAATAAATTGCTGGCTCGTTTGTACACAGATTTAGAGAAACCTGAGTCCGTCTCTTTAATCGTTATTTGAGCTCTACGCACAGATTTTATATATATATGTATATGTGTGTGTGTGTGTAAAGTCACGAAAATTATCTAAATTGTAGGCAAAAGTAGATCTAGAAAAGCAGTAGGGGCCCTGAAATTCCTTAAGTCGGCCCTGGGAACAGCACAAACTGGCAGGTGGTTGAGACAGATTTCGAAAAACATTTAAAAACCTTCGTGGTCCCATTGCTTGAGCTAAAGACTTTCCTAACAGGTACACTCACTAACAATAGTGATTCTTATTTGGCTGATCTGTTTCAGAAGTATTACTTTTAGGGGGAAAATGGGGATTGGATTTGTTAAGTGCTCAGAGCTGAACTAAAGGACAATTCGAATGCTGCGAAATAACCTTCTGCGCTTTTCAGCTTTCACGATCTTGAAACAGAGCCCTAGACCGAGGGGGCCCACCTACTCTTCTCAAACAAACGCGCCCACTGTAGCTTCCAAGGGTGGTAGCGGAGCTAAAATAAAAGGCCTCCGATAAAATGGTGACCCATTTTGCACCCCCCACCCCTATGAGATCAGGTACTAAGGGAGGGCCCCATCCGACGAATTTGCCACGGGTATCATGGGTATAGTTATACCACTTGTCCAGTGAATCCAATAAATATTCAATTTCCCATTGTTGACTAGTAATCCCAAATTGGTATACTTTCTACAGTTTTTCTCAGTCTTCTTCCTCCTTGATCCTATTATAACCATTATCTCATACCCAAACAAACTTACTTCTGATTGCAAAACACAATCATTAATTAGGATAATGAATAGTAATGGTAAAAATACATTACAATACAAAACATTAGTATTCCCACTTTCACTTCAACATCTTTCGATAGTGTATTTCCTACTCTTTGATTTCTACCTTGCGAGGTCCTCCTTACTAATCACCATTTACTAGCAGAAGGCAGATAGCCCGCTACTGGCGACACATGGCCCAAAGTGTCGCTTTTGCGGTTGCACTACCTCCTCGCATATTAATTTTTAATGACAAACAAACACGCTGTTCTTAATTACACTCTGTATCTTGCATAACAGACATCAATACTAAATGAAATCCACCAGTATTCTCTAGTACACAATTTATTAAACACCTTTTAATGTACACCAACAAATACAGCCTTGTTATAGCTCCATCATTACCAATCCTCTCGGTCTCTCTCTTATACCACCATATTATATTCTTTTATAGTGGGCACAGTACTGCCAACTTACAAATAATTATATTACAACAAAGATACTTAAAATTAGCCCAAATACCAATACACACTACTATGGTGTGAAAACCTATTATTTCCAAATTTATTTACAATCTCGTCATATCTATGACTTGTGAGTGGGACCTCACACATGCCCCCACTTTATGACATACAACCACATTTTTTCCTTTGAACAAAATTGATTGCTTTGTTATAAAGCCCAATCTTTTTCACAAGTCATTTCCCCTTTTTCATACATTTTTTTCACACTTCTGTCCTGTTTTATTCCTTGATTCATACAAATGATCACTCACTGTCTCTGTCAGTCTACATCCTTACCAGTCAATTTTACACAATATTTCACAAAAACAACACATTATTGTCACTTGCCTTCTCTTACTTCGAACAGTTTCAAGTCTTAACCCAAATTTTCTACCCAATTTATGATACACTAGCCAGTACGCGTTCCTATGTGGCTTCCCATCTATCTTAAGCGGCCCATGGTAAACATCGAAAAACTTTCTAATCTCTGCGTTTATCTCGCTGTACCTCTCCTTTGTTTTCACCAGTACCAAATTAAATTTGACAAGTTTATATCTTCCGTCGTGCCTATTCCTACTTTCTTCTCATCTTTTCTTCATTCTTTCCTTTACTTGATTGAATATATCTTCTTGGGATTTCTCTTCACTCACTCGGAAATTCACTACTTCTCGTACTAAGTTAGGAGCTCTCTTGTTGTACATTAAAAATATGCTTTCACTTGGCACCGAGTGTGGTGGTGTAACAGATAGCGTTCTGGCCTCACATTCAGGAGGTCGGTGGTTTGAATCCCCGTTCGGGCATCCAGATTTGGGTTTTCCATGATTTCCCAAATCACTCCAGGCAAATTCCGGGATGCTTCCTTAAAAAGGCAATGGCCGAATTCCTTCCCGTTCCTTGCCCCCATCCTTTCCCGTCTCAAAAGACCTCGCTGTTGAGAGATATAAAGCAGTTTTAAAAAAATCACTTTATACACTATTTATGACGTCTTCAAAATCAGCTACATACTCTATCCAAGTAGTATGTTTATTGCTGCAGTAAGTTCGTAACAACCGACCAATCCCTCTCTTAATCCGTTCTGCTGGGTTACTTGCCGGATGATACGCAGCTATCCTTATGTGTTTTATCCCATTTGTTTCCAAGCATTGTGCCCATTTCCGTGATGTTAATTGTCTCCCATTATCCTATAGGATTGCTTTTGGATATCCCATATTCTTAAAATAGTCCTTCTCCAATCCATCCACTAATACATTGCCAGTACTGTACATCTAGTGGTGTACTTATTATTTTGTTATGCAACTGTTTATCTGTAAATTGACAACTTTCCACATCCCACAGAGAAAGTCTCTTATATTGGGATCAATGGAAAATGAATGTATTGTATTGTATTGTATAGTGGCATTCTTAACCGCATAAAAACGTACAAACTTCGAAAACACATCCAACAATATAAAAATATTCGTAAATCCACCCTTTATCTTTGTTATGGGCCCCTATAAATCCACTGCTACCAATTCAAATACCTTTTCAGGCAATATACTTTGCATTAACCCTTTAATCGCTACTATCGAAATTTTTGTGCTTTGATAACGATCACAGCTGGCTATCCTTTGTGCCACCTTGCTCTTCATGTTGTCAAACAGCATTATTTCCTTTGGCTTACGAGTACATTTAGCCACTCTGTAGTGATCGTAGCTTAAAAGTGTACATAATCTATAATCACGTCAACATACTTTGTTGGCCAACATATCTTCTATTCGTCCGATAACTCATCTGTTGTCCTAAATAGGATCCCATCGTAATCTTTATAATATCTAGGCAACTTCGTATTCGTCGGATCCCCTAGGTTTTGCTTTATCAACTTCAAATATTCATCTCCATTTTTCCTCCTCCTCATGTTCTTGCAAACCCCCTTGATAATTTTCTCATTAGTTACTCCGTTCATGTAAGACATTTTAACTGCATTTCCAGGTCCAACACTCTCATCCATGTTGGTTGTGCCCAATGGCAGTCGTGATAGTGCGTCAGTAACTTTATTGTCACTACCCTTAATGTATTTTTTGTCAAAATCGAATCGTGGTAAAAATAGAACCCATCATGTCAAAAGGCTGATCATAAGTTTTTGCATTCACTTAAAAATGTCAACGCCTTACGGTCAGTAAACACTATTGATTTATGACCCCATAAGTAGTATTTGAATCTTCCAAATCCCCACACAATAGCCAAGGCTTCTTTCTCAGTTATTCCATAGGATCTTTCATGCTTATTGAGCACACGGCTAGCAAATGCAATTGTTCAGCTTTCTTCTCTTGCGCCAATATCCAAGAGTTGAAATAAATGAACACCTAATCCATAGTCAGAACTATCGGTTTCAAAGCATAAGGGTAGACTCAGATCTGGATGAAACAATATTTTACTATTTTTAACTCGTTCTTTAACTTTTTGAATGCTTGCTGACACTCCTCCATCCTTCGCCAAGTTGCATTCTTCTTCCTCAATTCTATTAAGTGTGGGACATTGAAGGATTGGTCTGCCACAAATTTTCGGTAAAAACCGCACAACCCAAAGAAGAAATTTAACTGCTTCTTGTTATTTGGAACTGTAAATTCAGCAATGGCCTTTATTTTCTCGGGATCCGGTCGTATTCCTGCTGAATCTATTTAATGTCCTAAGAACTTTATCCCATTCTTTACAAACTCACACTTAGAGAATTTTAATGTCATGCCCCCTCTTTGCAAGGCTGCTAATCCTTCTTCTAAAATCCCACAGTGCTCTTCCCAAGTGCGAGTGCTTATCAATAGATCATCAACATAAACGGATAGTTTTCTCAGCAGACGATCCCCAAACACTTGATCCAAAGTTCAAATGAAAACGGAGACAGAAACATTCAGTCCAAAAGGAACCACCCTGTATTGGTAACATTTACCTCCAAACAAAAACGTGGTATACTTTATCGATTCTTGTGCCAATGGAATCTGCCAATATCCAGCTGACAAGTCCAAATTTGTCATATATCTCTCACAGTAAAGTTTCTGTGACATTTCCTCAAGATTTTCCGGCCGATCGGTTCCTCTATCCACAATTTTGTTCAATGTCCTGGTGTCTAACATCAGTCTCACTGATACATCTTTCTTCCCCACTACTATCAAGGGATTGTTGTACTGACTGCTGCCCGGTTCAGTTATGCTCCAACGAATCACTTCATCAATCTCCTGCTATACGGCTTTCTTCTTCGCAAATGGTATTGGGTGCCAATTCACAAAAAACGGGGTGTGAGGCTTTATGCTTAAAATACATTTATAAGTCTTCACTATCCCAGGACAATCAGAAAATACATTCCCATATTGTTTTAAAATTGTTTTGGAATTGGTTTCGGCTTTCTCCTTCAACTCTTCAATCCCTTTGACACAATCCCTTTCATTTTCGTAAATTCTTCTTTTATGGCCATTTGCTCTTCCTGTATTATATTATTACTTTTCTTTACTTCCTCCTCAACTTTCTTTTGCACTAAGCATACTAAATTCTGTTTGGTAGTCTCCTCATGCTTTTCAACATACTCATACACTATGGTTAGTTCCTTTTTGACCCTTGCATTGACATCTTCTTTTAATATCTGCTCTAGCTTTTCTATCTTCTCGTCACACCTCTCGTCTGATTTCCGAATACATTCATCAATTTTCAACAACATATCCTGCCTTATCATTCGTACTTCATCCTTAATTCGTTCAGTTGAATTATAGTTCTCAGTTGTAATTCTCTGTTCGCTTAATTCAATTTTTCTTTCCATTTTCTCGACAATTTTTTCCATTTTTTCCATTTTGATTCTTCCCTCATATAATCCATTAAGGCAACTAGCATTGATATTTCGCCACATTTCTTTTTCTAAGGATCAATTGGTTCATTATCCATCTCTTTTTTTCGTATATTAACTTGAATGACTGGTGCTGGTGTTGACGTAACATTTATCATATAACTCTCTGCATCAACTCCACAGATATCACTACTTCTAACATCTACACTAATATCACCGCTGGTCAACTGTACAACTCATGGAGGAAGGAATATATGGAGACGACGCAAGGGACCTTCGCCACATACTGGAGTGAAACCGGGTGGAGACAAGTGGGGAGGGGAGGCCGCCATATTGCTTGACCAGAGAAACACGGAAATATGCACAAAAACCTCAAGGGAATAATAAGACAACCGTGGCACCGCAATTTGGTGATGGATTATGATGTAACTCGACGAGACACATCAAAAATGAAGAATAAATTTTTTTGATATCGTGCTTAGTTCTCGAGATATACTGTCTCAAAAGAGTGGAGTTTCTGGTTGAAATTCAGAAGAAACGTGTCCCCAAAGTCAAATTTGGTGATAGATTCTTATGTAACACGACGATACAAATCGAAAATAAAGAATAAAATTTTTCGATATCTCGCTTAGTTCGCGAGATATACTGTCTCAAAAGTGAGGTTGTTAGGTTATGAGGGGATTCAACGATAACCGTGGGGCCGCAATTTGATGACGAATTCTTATGTAACTCGATGAGGGAAACTGAAAGTAAAGAATAAAATTTTTTGATATCTCGCTTAGTTCTCGAGATATTGTACCTTAAAATTGACGTGGTTAGGTTGAAATGCGGCCTGGACCAGAAAAAAACTATCGCCATATCCATATTTGATGATGAATTAGGACGTAACTTAATGAGCAGGTAATTCTTTTTAACTTGAATAACAAACTGTTTATTTCTACAGTCCTTAAATTTTAGTTGATGTTCAACTAGGTTATATTTTCACATTCTATTTCAATAATTGACAAGGAAGATTTCAAAATCTAGAAATATACTTGTAGACATATTTACAAACAGAAACAAGCCATATCTGAAATTTAAAAAAAGTATAAGTCAATGTTTAGAGCTTTAAAAAAAATTAATACTTCATAAAACCTCATAGTTTCTGAGCTAACTGAGAAGATATTGTACTGATAGTGGCCTATATAATTTTGCTAGAAAAATCAGTACATTCAAAAATCAGAAGCTAACAACTAATAATAAATAAATTGTTTGTTCTCTTCTGGTATACACCGCATTTCAACCTGCCAATATTTCCATCAGTATTGCCGCTACAAAACCAAACTATGTAGACACATCTAAACACAAGAAATGCATCGCGAACTACATTTCTTTCAACAAATTTTATTTCATCACGTTTAGTAGTTCGCACAGCACAAATTATCACGATTAATTTCATCGTGTAATTTCAGTGTTAACTTAAACGTGAGTAATGCATGCAGAATACCATATTCACTGTGTCGCGATGTAAACATGACCCGCCTTAATTAAATTTCCAACATTTGTCTACAATAAGGCTAGCTTTTCAGGTGCAAAATAGTAACATATGCTAATTGTCTACACTACACCAACAAAAATTTGAGATTAATATGATCCTATTGAGAGCAATGAATAAATTTATAGCGAATGGCACTAATGTTGCGGTTGCCTGTCAGATACTTCAAGAACGATAATTACAATGTGACTTACTTATGAAACGCTATTCCAGGTTTTTTCCTATCTCGTCTGTTTGTGCAACCATATGCATCACAACTTGGCATTATAGAAAACTTTAGAATATTAGAAAATGAAATATTCTCAGCAGCTGACACAGTGCAAACAGCCCAATGTTTTGGTACTCCTACGATGTCCGCCACGCAGGCACAGTTTTTTCACGAGGTTTCACGGATTTCGCGTTATCTCGTCTCCATATATTCCTTCCTCCATGGTACAACTCATGGAGGAAGGAATATATGGAGACGACGCAAGGGACCTTCGCCACATACTGGAGTGAAACCGGGTGGAGACAAGTGGGGAGGGGAGGCCGCCATATTGCTTGACCAGAGAAACACGGAATATGCACAAGAAACCTCAAGGGAATAATAAGACAACCGTGGCACCGCAATTTGGTGATGGATTATGATGTAACTCGACGAGACACATCAAAAATGAAGAATAAATTTTTTTGATATCGTGCTTAGTTCTCGAGATATACTGTCTCAAAAGAGTGGAGTTTCTGGTTGAAATTCAGAAGAAACGTGTCCCCAAAGTCAAATTTGGTGATAGATTCTTATGTAACACGACGATACAAATCGAAAATAAAGAATAAAATTTTTCGATATCTCGCTTAGTTCGCGAGATATACTGTCTCAAAAGTGAGGTTGTTAGGTTATGAGGGGATTCAACGATAACCGTGGGGCCGCAATTTGATGACGAATTCTTATGTAACTCGATGAGGGAAACTGAAAGTAAAGAATAAAATTTTTTGATATCTCGCTTAGTTCTCGAGATATTGTACCTTAAAATTGACGTGGTTAGGTTGAAATGCGGCCTGGACCAGAAAAAAACTATCGCCATATCCATATTTGATGATGAATTAGGACGTAACTTAATGAGCAGGTAATTCTTTTTAACTTGAATAACAAACTGTTTATTTCTACAGTCCTTAAATTTTAGTTGATGTTCAACTAGGTTATATTTTCACATTCTATTTCAATAATTGACAAGGAAGATTTCAAAATCTAGAAATATACTTGTAGACATATTTACAAACAGAAACAAGCCATATCTGAAATTTAAAAAAAAGTATAAGTCAATGTTTAGAGCTTTAAAAAAAAATTAATACTTCATAAAACCTCATAGTTTCTGAGCTAACTGAGAAGATATTGTACTGATAGTGGCCTATATAATTTTGCTAGAAAAATCAGTACATTCAAAAATCAGAAGCTAACAACTAATAATAAATAAATTGTTTGTTCTCTTCTGGTATACACCGCATTTCAACCTGCCAATATTTCCATCAGTATTGCCGCTACAAAACCAAACTATGTAGACACATCTAAACACAAGAAATGCATCGCGAACTACATTTCTTTCAACAAATTTTATTTCATCACGTTTAGTAGTTCGCACAGCACAATTATCACGATTAATTTCATCGTGTAATTTCAGTGTTAACTTAAACGTGAGTAATGCATGCAGAATACCATATTCACTGTGTCGCGATGTAAACATGACCCGCCTTAATTAAATTTCCAACATTTGTCTACAATAAGGCTAGCTTTTCAGGTGCAAAATAGTAACATATGCTAATTGTCTACACTACACCAACAAAAATTTGAGATTAATATGATCCTATTGAGAGCAATGAATAAATTTATAGCGAATGGCACTAATGTTGCGGTTGCCTGTCAGATACTTCAAGAACGATAATTACAATGTGACTTACTTATGAAACGCTATTCCAGGTTTTTTCCTATCTCGTCTGTTTGTGCAACCATATGCATCACAACTTGGCATTATAGAAAACTTTAGAATATTAGAAAATGAAATATTCTCAGCAGCTGACACAGTGCAAACAGCCCAATGTTTTGGTACTCCTACGATGTCCGCCACGCAGGCACAGTTTTTTCACGAGGTTTCACGGATTTCGCGTTATCTCGTCTCCATATATTCCTTCCTCCATGGTACAACTCATGGAGGAAGGAAATATATGGAGGAGAAGTGACGTTAAATTGGTGAAGCAGGCTCGCGCATGCGCAGTGGCGGCAGCGGCGATATTCCGCTTCCAAACAATTGCGATGTTCCCAGTATATCCCGAAAACTAAGCAAGATATCGAAAAATTTTATTCTTTACTTTCGATTTGTCTCGTCGTGTTACATAACAATCGATCATTAAATTTGACTTTTGCGAAATTTTTCTTCTCCATTTCAACCTCACTTTTGATACAGTATATCTCTAAATTATATAATTCGTAGGCCTACAAATTTTAGTAAATGATAATAACTTACAAGTCGACTAAAAGACCGAGAATGTCTCTTGTCAAATAACGGGCAATAGCTATAATCTATAGACTTCAACTATACCGAAAAGGATATATAACCTAATTGGATAGGAGCCAAAGAGCTCTAAAACATTCTGGGATAGAGTTTGTTTTAAAGCATTTCGGTGTCATTTTCCCTGTTAAAAATTTGGATTCAACCAAAAATCTGTTCCTGTAATTTATTTAATTAGTATCTTTCCTTACTTGCAAATGTAATTTTTTACTTTTGTTGCTATATAACGCATATATAATAGATTTGGATAGGTTTTAGCTTTTTGAAAACATATTGCCATAGCCTAAACTGGATTAGCAATGATGGCTGTACAATAATTACTTCTAAGTATTAATATAAATAATTTTCCGGATAGCTTTTTGAGAAATTAGAAACGTTTATCTTATATTTCATAAATTAAATTACATTATAATCTAAATAAAACAAAACTTTCAGACATTATTAAGGAAACCAAAACATTGGTAAAATCCAAAAAAGGAAAGTTTTTAGATGACGTTTACATTTTTTTCACCACTATATTTGGTACAACATAAAAGGGAGTAAACCATTTCTAAACAGAATGGCCCCAGATCACGAAACAACGGACAATTGTTAGTTATGAATAAGAATATTCTAGAAAGCCATATCATACCCGGTCGAAGTAACTATCGCACTAATATTTCATTTCTTGTTAAACAACATGTTGTTAATCAGGGACTGCTCCTTTACACCATAAAAGCATTTCAGTTAATGGAATAATACCAACAATCATAGGAAACGCCATAATATGGCTAATGGGAAACACTATATATTACGTATTTACCAAAAAGAATGCAAATATAGGGGACTATTGGTGTCATCTTGTGGTGGACTACCATACATTTAAGAGGAAGAAAAAGAATTAGAAAATTCCCTTTGTAAACTATTTTGATTACATGTACAATAACAAAACATGGTTTCCCAATATAATATACTACACTATGATGGCCTAAGATGCAAAAGACTACATTCAAAGGATATGATGGAAAAGGGGAAAGAAATCCCCCCCCAATCCTAGGTATACATAAAAAGCTATTAAAAAGGTGTAGAGCCAAGCAAAGAGCCAAATATTTAGATAACAAAACGAAGGGCTAAAGGGGAGGAAAGGAAACTGCGCTGCTCGGGAACGACGTTAGTCCGTGGGGGTTGCACTGTGGAGATCATTGGTAGGTGGGATTTCACTAGGCTTGGCCTACTCCTAAATATGAGGGTCAAGAGAATACTTTTGGAGTTGTTGGCTAGGGCTGTAAGGGAACCCGCTTCCAGTGATGACAGTGTCACGACTGTGCCTTTTTTAGGTTAGGGGCTGCTGGTGAGGGGATAAAAATAGGTAAGCAAAGGTATACTAAGTGTAGATCCATTGTTAGAAAAATCAATAATGATAAAGAATAGATGAAGCTTTTGAAATAATAACAGAGGAGAGCAGATCTGGGAAGTCGAATGTAAGTGCGCAAAAAATATCGCAAAGCCCGCGACAAGGCTGTTACTTGTAAACTGTAAAAGTATATTGGAGTTTGCAAACCTAATAGAGATTCACGAATCTCAACTAATTACACGGGTATAATATTGGTTAAAAGAAAGAGTACTAGACAATGAGGTTTTCCTCGATGGTTGCAGAGTGTAGCGCAGAGATAGGGAGGCAATTAGTGAAGGTGTATTCGTACTGGTTAGCAAAGACTACTTCAGTTCACTGGTGTTCATGACAGTGAATTACTGGGGATAGAATTCTGGGGTAGTAAAAAAAAGTCGGCTGTGTACTGTAATGGAAGAACAAATGATAAAGTTGAGACTCTTGGGGATAAACTAAATTCATATTCAGAGTTTCGTAAGTGAGAGTAGAATGGTCATTATTGGTGGGGATTTAAACTTACCATGTGTCAACTGGGTACGAAATAAGACTTATAACACAAGGGAATAGAGCTCTGCAAATGCCTTAATAAGAGAAGGGGGCTTTACACAAGTGGTTGAGCGGAACATAAAGGACCAAACATGTTGGATATCTTCCTAATAAAGCCTGATGATGACCTTATTTGGGTGTCAAGTAACTGAAGGAGTAAGTGATTACAATGCAGTTCTGATTGAGGTAAGGCGATTCAGTAAACCAGTTGCCAGAATTGAAAGGAGAAATAGGTACAATTACAAAAAAGCTCAAATTTTAGAACTGAAAAGATATTTCATGGATAGTTTCAGCAAATGGAAGAATGGTACAAGGTTCAGGGAGATAATAAAAAGGGCGGAGAAATCTTTATTACAGAACAGAAAATAAAGAGAAATGAAGAACCTACATACAACAAAATTTAGGTGAGGAGTTTAAAGGGTGGTGAGATGAGAACACATCAGAGTTAAGAGACAACAGGGCAGTAGTGATTTCTTGAAACAACTAAACAAGAAATTAATAATATCAAAAACTCGCTAATGATGAATTTATTAAGAATATTATTGGTGCAGGGGGACCACTTATTGATGCTTCTAGAAATTTATATGGCTGTATCAGAAAACTGATGTGAGGAGAGGGTGTTGAGACAATTATAGATAAGGATGGAGAAGAAGTAACTGGGGATTTATAAAAGGCACAGTTATTATGTAACTGGTTTAGTGATACCATTAGGGACTATGATTTAGGAATGGTAGGGGGTATATCGGAAAACGAGCCTATCTGCACAGTTCGAAGTGAGCAGACAGAAAATTTGAAATTCAATATGAAGATATAAAGGAACTAATGAATCTAAAAAAGCGTAAAGGGACCGTTGTGGATAATATTAGTGTGGATGTGACATTGTACCTTATGTTGAAACATTATATAAATTGTGTCTGGATACTTGTTGCTGCCACATGACTGAGTGCGATAGTTTTACCAGTCCATAAAGAAGGGGTTGTAACGATTTAATGAACTTGCCCACCACAGCACATGTGTTGGCAAGCGAGCGGGCGATAATGAATTTGTTGGGATAGTAATAGGTTTGATTGTTTCTAGATTGCAGGTTCAATTTCTACTAAATCATAAGGTCGCCTTTAAATTCACTTCAGATTTATTTCACAAACTCGCATATACATATCCACCACAGCCAATAAATATACCTTTTCATTTTGACCACGGATAAAGGCAATACGACACTTCATCTCTTCAAATTGCAGGTTCTGACCACGCTTTCGTTTACTTAGTCCATACACTGTGTCACAACTCCTATCAGCTTGTCAATCGTCACTAAGCACTTTCATTTAGCGACTTGCAAATAACATTTAGTTACTGTTCCGTCTGCTCAAACAATAATTCAGGGCACACAGCTAACTTAATACGAGGGCACGCAGCCAACTTGCGACCGACTTCTTCAGCAGCCCGTTGCAGACTAATTCAACCTGTTAATTTGCTCTACCATAGTGCAAGGCGCAGCAGCCAGCTTACTACAGGGCACGCAACCAAACTTAATCCAAGACGCAGCAGCCAACTTGATTCAGGGCGCGCAGCCAAAGTTAATGTAAACTACGGTAGCGGCCTACACTCGACCAAACTCTTCGGCGGCTCTTTGCAGACTAATTCAACAATCACTTTTTGCCTCTCGTGGCTCTGCGCTTAACAATGCTTCGTGTCGATTTTAAGCTTTACCCATAAAATACATGGTTTCATACTGTCCTGCCACAGGGTGGCATATAGGGTTTAAAAACTATAGGCCAATCAGTTTGACATCAGTGTTAGGTACATTGGTGGAGAGATTAATATGTTAAAACAAATCGACGCGGCTCCATCCGGAGAACCAAGATAATACATATCAGACATGTCTATGAAGAATTAAAGTGGTTTTCAAGTCGGCAACATGGTTTTAGACAAGGATATTCATGCGAATAATAATAATAATTGATGAAATTACAATGGAGCACTCGCTCCGGCGGCAATCTCCTCTTTCTCCTTTCCTCTTCCAACCTACTTTTGCCCTCTACTAATAGTTACTTTAAATTCCTTCAGTGTTTCTAGTAAATTATTCATCACTTCTCTTGGCAATTTATTCCAGTCCCTTGTCTGTTAGTAGGCTATATTTCTGATGAAATGAGTATGAGATATCAAATTGATAGTATAGCACTAGATCTTTTAAAAGATTTTTATAAATTGAGCCATAAAATGGTGCTAGATAAGGTAAAAACATTTGGAGTTGACATAATGGTAATTTACTGGATGGAAGAATTCTTAATACTTAGAATGTATTAAGTTAGGGTATGAAATGCACTATCAAAAGAGGTAGGAGTCAACATTGGAGTTCCACAGGGTAATATATTGTTGGTACCATTGCGATTTGTTATTGTAATGAATAAATGAGTTAATGGTTTACTATCAGAAGTTAGAATGTTTTACATTATTATAGGTTAAAAACGGTAGAAGATTGTAAACAGCAGCAGGGTGATATAGAAAGGATATCTAACTGGGTGAATCAATATAGGATGATGAGAAATACAAAGAAGAGTCAACATAAGGTTGATTATAATTATAAAGTGGGGAATGAATTGTTTATTGAAGACTAGAAATGTAAATATGTGGCATAACATTTGATAACAAACTTAACTGGGCGGGACACATTGGACAGGTAGTAGGAAAAGGGTTCAAAATCTTTCACCTACTGGAAATAGTGATTAGGGGATGTACTAGAGATGTAAGGAGGTTGGGATATAAAACTTTCGTCAGACCACTGCTTGAATATGCTGGTGTAGTTTGGGACCCACTTTTTGGGTATCAAATAGATTAGTTGAAGTGGGTGCAGAGATGGGCTGCTAGATTTGTTTTTAAAAATTACAACAGAACACAAGCCGCAACCAATATGATAAAGGAGCTGGAGTGGGATTAATTGAAAGATCAAAGGAGGGTGAAGAGTACATATGTATGTATATTGGTCACCCACTGCTTGCCAACGGCTTCCGAAAGGAGGGCGGAAGAGCGGGGAGCGGTTCAGGGCACCCTCTTGCCCTTGGGGTTGGAAACGGCCCCTAAAGGCGGATGAATCAGAAATGATCAACGGCATGGGGATGCAGAAGGCAACAGGAAACCACTGCATTAAAGACCCAAAGGGACATGTAATTCTCTCAAATTACATATATCATGATGGCTTCTTCCTGGGTAAAATATTCCGGAGGTAAAATAGTCCCCCAATCGGATCTCCGGGTGGGGACTGCTAACGGAGGAGTCATCAGAATGGATAGAAACATTCTACGAGTCAGAGTGTGGAATGTTAGAAGTCTGAATAGGGTAGGTAGGTTAGAAAACTTAAAAAGGGAGATGGAACAACTTATGTTAGATGTTGTTGGGATTAGTGAGATTAAATGGAAGGACGCACGGGATTTCTGGTCTGGGGAACACAGGATAATTAGCACACAAGCTGTCAATGGAATCACTGGTGTAGGATTTGTAATGAACAAGAAAGTAGGGAAACGGGTGAGTTATTATGAACAGTTTAGTGACAGGATTATTTTGATGAGGTTAGAAACTAAGCCCGTCCCAACCATATTATATGTATAAGTGTATATGCCAACGTCACACGAAGATGACCAAGAAATAGAAAAAATATACGCTGAAATTGAAGAATTAATCCAATATGTGAAGGGAGAGGAAAATCTAATAATCATGGGTGATTGGAATGCAATAGTGAGAGAAGGAAAAGAGGGGAATACTGTAGGAAGTTTTGGTCTAGGAGAAAGAAATGAACGAGGAAGCAGGTTGCTACAATTTTGTGAAAGAAATAAGCTAGTAATGGCAAACACACTGTTTCAGAACCATGCAAGAAGAATATACACCTGGAAACGTCCTGGGGATACAGGCAGATATCATGGTCAAACAGAGATTCAAGAATCAAGTTCTAGACTGTAAAGCGTACCCAGGAGCAGACATAGACTCTGACCATAATTTGATAATAATGAAGTGCAGGCTGAAATTTAAGCGAATAAGGAAGCAGTATAAACAGAACAGACTGGAAGTGAATAAACTGAAACAATCTAGCACAAGAGAAAAATTTGCAGAAATGGTAGACTTAGGTCTAAGAAGTAACTCGGAAAGAGTTCAACCGAGGACGAATGGAATGCATTAAAGACTGAAATAATGAAAGCTTGCAAAGAAACATTAGGCTTTAGGGAACAAGTTACCCCAAAACCTTGGATCACAGAAGAAATTTTGGAGCTGATGGATCAGAGGAGAAGATACAAAAATGCTCAGGATGAAATAGGAAGAGAGCAGTACAGGCAATTTAGAAATCAAATAAATAGGAAATGCAAAATAGCAAAAGAAAAATGGCTACAAGAAAAATGTGAAGAAGTAGAAAAGGAAATGGTCGTAGGTAAAGTAGATGTTGCATGTAGAAAGATCAAACAGAATTTTGGAGAAATGAACAAAAAAAAAAGAGGTATGAACCTTAAAGCTGCCGATGGGAAACCTCTTTTACGCTCAGAACATAGAGCTAAGCGATGGAAAGAATACATTGAGAAACTGTATGTTGGGGACGACTTGAACAATAGTGAATTGGAAAAGGAAGGCGATGTCGCCATTGATGACTTAGGAGATCCTGTTTTGAGGACAGAATTTAATAAAGCTCTGAATGACTTGAAAGCAAATAAGGCAGTTGGAATTGATGAGATCCCTGTAGAACTTCTTAAATCTCTAGGAGAGGAAGGAATCGAAAGATTATTCAAGCTGATATCAAAAAGTTATTAAGCATGAGAAATTCCAACTGATTTTAATAAAAATATCATCTCACGCTTCCAAAGAAAGCACAAGCCGACAAATGTGAGAATTATCGCACCATTAGTCTAACATCACATGCTTCAAAATTATTGACCAGAATAATATACAGAAGGATGGAAAGGGTAGTAGAAGAGATAGTAGGTGAAGATCAGTTTGGGTTTAGGAAAAATCGCTGTACAAGGGAAGCAATTCTGTCTTTAAGATTAATACTTGAAGGGCGGATCAAGAAAAACTAAGATACTTTTATGGCATTTGTTGATTTAGAAAAAGCTTTTGATAATGTTAGGTAGGACAAGATGTTCAAAATTTTAAGGTCTAAAGTATCGAGATAGAAGAACATTCAATAAACTATATAAGAATCAAGTGGCTGTAATAAAAGTAGAGAATCACGAGAGACATGCATCAGTTAAAAAGGGTGTGAGACAAGGTTGTAGTCTATCCCCGTTAATATTCAACTTGTATGTAGAAGAAGCAATGAAGAAAGTCAAAGAAAAATTTCCATGTGGCATAAGTTTTCAGGGAGAAAAAATCAGTATGGTACGATTTGCTGATGACATTGTCTTATTAGCGGAGAGGGCTGAGGATATTGAGAAGTTATTGAATGGCATGAACAAAATACTGAAGGAAGATTTTGGACTGAATATAAATCAAAGTAAAACAAAAGTGATGAAATGTAGCAGAAATGATACCAAACTAGCAGATTAAATATAAAAATAGGATCGGATGCAATAGGAGTAGTGAGTGAGTTCTGTTACTTGGGAAGCAAAATTACAACCGATGGCCGAAGCAGGAATGATGTTAAAAGCAGAATAGCATTAGCAAGAGCCTTCATGAAAAAGAGAAACCTTTTAGTTTCAAATATTGATCTAGGAATTAGAAAGCTCTTCTTAAAACTCTATGTGTGGAGCACAGCACTTTACGGTAGCGAAACATGGACTTTACGAATACCGGAAAGAAAGAAACTTGAAGCATTTGAAATGTGGTGCTACAGAAGAATGCTGAAAATTAGGTGGACAGACAAAGTAAGAAATGAATGAGTTTTGGAAATGATGGGTGAGAAAAGAAGTTTATGGAAGAAGCTTACAGGAAGAAGAGACAGGCTGGTAGGTCATATTTTGAGATATGCTGGATTGGTTAATTTGTTAGTGGAGGGAACAGTCGAAGGTAAGAACTGTAGAGGTAGACAGAGATTAGAATATATGAAGCAGATAATTGAGGACGTGGGTTGTAGAAATGAAGAGGCTAGCACAGGATAGGAAGGGATGTAGGATTGCATCAAACCAGTCTAAAGACTGACGACAGCAAAAAAAAAAAAAAAAAAAAAGAATGTTGATGAGGCATGGAAAGATATTGGTGGGTGAATTAAGAGAGGTACGTCGAAGGGTAAAGATGACCATGATCGCAAGCTGGAACTTGATCTCAGGCATAAGGGTGAGGGAAAATTTTCATTTGTAGGGAAGGGTGCAGGTGTTTGAAATAAATTATCAAGGGAAATGATGAACAATTTACAAAAAATGCTGAAATAGTTTAAAGTTAAAATTAGTACAGCATAAAAGTAGGTGGGAAGAGGAGAGTTGAAAGACGGTTATGTAGGAAGATTGCCAATTGGGCGTTCGCTCCACTGCAGTTGTATCAATTATTACTATTATAAATGGACCCCTCAAAAATATCTAATCAAGTAATGTTTCAATAGTTCCTGTAAACTTATATATATAAAATAGACGTGTGTTTCCCTATAATTAACTTTTCAGCCACCACCACCTAACATGGATCACTGTTATTTGTGGGTGGAAGTAACATGCGCAACGTTGACGGAATGCCGATAGCTGTGGGGGTGTGACAGATATGATGATTAAAAGTGGTCGGTGCAGGGCATTTTCTTATTTCGACCAAAGACTTGTCTCTCCTTATACTTTTCTTTCCTACCACAACTACATAGGATAGACCATTGGTGTTTGTGTGTGGTAGTAACATCGAATCACCCATGGTGCACTATGGTGGTCAGATGTTGGTAGCTATGGAGGTGTGGGAGATATGGTGGTTGAAAGTCGTTGACCTGCGGCACTTTCATATTTCTACCAAAGACGTATGTGTCCCGGTGTATCAGTTTCAGAAAAACTATGTAACGCATATCACTGGTGTTTGTGTGTGGTAGTAGCACACAGTCACCCATCGATCACAATTTCGGTAACTGAGGGACTGTGGGAGATATGGTGGTTGAAAGTGACCGATCAAGGATATTTTCGTATTTCGACCAAACACATGTGTCTCCATATATGTCAAATTGCTGCCACAATTTGCAGCTATAAATACCCTACGCAGGTCACTGATGTTTGTGCGTGGTATAAACCTGGAGTCTCCCATTGTGTACCATGGTGGTTACATCTCGGTAGCTGTCAATCATAATTCTTTACAATCACGAACAAAGTCGTGGACATGAGCTAGTCAACAAAATATTCCAAAGGCAGGAAAACGTTTTGCGGTTTTCCTGTTTACAAATGTGCCTAGATCCCATTGTTCAAATCGCTTAGTGCCCCGAACTAAATAAAATCTTTAACTACTTATCGTTATTAGACCCACCACAGTCCTTGAAAATTTAGGTATGCCTCCTTCGGGAGGTTCCAGCCAACTACCGGGTTGTGACTAACTTGTAAGATGGTTTTTCCTGAAATTCAATAAGGACGAATTAACTTATATTATTTTCCAGTTTTCTCTCTCTGGTATGGCTGTCGATATTTTTTTAAATATCGGATTTTCGATATAATTATATGCTAATAAGTATTAATATCGGCTATCGATATATCGGAAAAAGTATCGATATATCGACACTTTCATAAATGCAATTTCATAAAAACAAATCTTGTGTAATATAAAACTCGAAAGAGGTTTGCGAAAAATCATTTTTTGTGTAGTTGTAAGACTGGTAACTTTTTCATAAGATTCTTATGGTACTTCATTTAGTTTTGTAGGCTCGAGCGCAACGCCAGGGTCCCAAGAAGTAAATGTGCTATAGGTCTGAAATTTAATACACACGTTCCTAAATGCATATTATTTCATAAAATGCTGCATGTGATGCCGTAAAGCGTATGAAAAATGTATAAAGTTGTTTGAAATATGGGTAGCTCGTTAGAAGTAATCATGCAATAAATGCACGTTATTAGCTGTAGATATTCATTTCATGTGTTCTTAAGTCTTCATTATTGGATAAAAACTGCTTTCCACCTGTAAATTACCGACACTTAATAAGAAGAAAATCATCAACATTTACAATTCATATGTACGTGGCGACATATTGGATTTCAATGCTTAGGTATATTGCATGGCAGCCTACCTTCCAGGGTAAAACATGGCGCTACCTTAACGGATGTTGGATAAGTTAGTTAAAATTTTTGTTAATAGCAGTTGTGGTTAGGTTGAAATGCAGCCTGGACCAATAGTTAAGGGTAAGAAACACGCAGAAAAATATCAACATGTAATAACGTGGGCGGTAATAACATTTATTGCGTGATAACTTGTAACGAGCTACCCATATTTCAAACAACTTTATACGTTTTTCATAAGCTTGACGGCTTCACATGCAGCGTTTTATGAAATAATATGCATTTAGGAACGTGTGTATTAAACTTCAGACCGATAGCACATTTACTTCTCGGGACCCTGCGTTTAGTATGTTGCTAGCTTATTCTGAGTTGAGGCTTATATTTAGGTAGAAGTTTAGTAATTATAGCATGCATTATGGGCAAGTTACATAATTTTTTCACAACTTTTTTTTGGTACTTCATTTAGTTTTGTTTGTTGATAGCTTATTCTGAGTTGTCTTTCTTTTCTTGCTCTCTAATTAGGAACTGTACACTTACCAATATCCCTGCTAACACACTAATTTCAAGTTGGACCTCATTGAACAATGCGCAAGTCATTTCAAACATTAGCATCTGAGTATATATACACATTAATGTCCTTTGTAGTCACAAATTATACATTGTTTGAAACAAAGAGTAAAATACACAATTATGGCACTAGAAGTAAAAATGATTGCAATGTACGCCGGGAAAGTCTTCGTTCTTACAGTAAAAATGATCTTCACAAGAATTACAAGGCATTGTCATTTGTTCAAAAAGGGGTCCAATATTCAGGGATACATATCTTCAATAAGCTCCCAACACATATTAAATGTCTAGCAGATGATAAGAAAAAAACAGGAAAAAATTGAAAGAATTTTTTATTGACAACTCCTTCTACTCTGTCAAAGAATTTATTTCTAAGGTATCTAAATAAATAAAAAGAAACTGCCAGTAGCTTGTGTAAATGTAGTTTACATAATTAATTTACCATGTATGCTATGAATGTACATCTCCTGGTGTATGTATTTAGTTTGTTACGTAATTGTTTACGGAACCATATATGTTATGACTGTACATCTTCTGGTGTATGTATTATTTTGTAATGGAAGTGTTTAATGTACCATGTATACTATGACTGTACATCTAGTGGTGTACTTATTATTTTGTTATGCAACTGTGTATCTGTAAATTGACAACTTTCCACATCCCACAGAGCCAGTCTCTTATATTGGGATCAATGGAATATGAATGTATTGTATTGTATTGTAAAGAATGGGCTCTCGTTCGATTTTTGCAGGACGAGCGATGCCTTGCCTACACCGTTGTCATCATTTGAGTAGATGTGGTACATAAATTACCAAATTAATTATGAAAACGTAGTAAGATTTACTTAACATTGCTGATCCCTATGCGTAACAGAAATTTGAGGGTCATAGTGTCATCCAGAGCAAACGAAAAATGATAACTTATTTTAAAAAATCCTAAAAATATCACTCATAAATATCGATATTCTAAAAATATAATATCGATATTTCGATATATTATCAACAGTCCTACAGTCGCTGCCGTGATTTTGGCTGTTAATCAGAGACAATAATATTGTCAATGTTTACTTCTAGTTGTCTCTGGTTTACTGCCTGTAATGCGTTGGATGTCGGAACTTATTGGTCACGTGGAGTAAACAAAATTTCTTGTGTTAGTAGTTTGTATTACGAATCTGCGGTTGTATTTTCCCTTTCGTTGATTACTCCACTGAAATCATAATAAATATTTGAATCCCCTACAAAGCATGGAGCTAGTTGATAAACTATTCCAGCGGCTTTGTGAGCGTTTAAAACTTGAAAATGCGGTTGAGAATGTTTCCGAATTTTTTTCTTCTTTAAATAGCGATCAGCTTCGTGTTTCATATGTCTATGAATTATTAACACGTTATGATTTACTGTCTGTTTCTCTTAGTTCAAAATCCATTAATAAATGTAGCCAACAGGCTTTTAATTACAGAAATCTTGGTAACAAAGCATTTCAAAAGCATGATGATTTTAAAGCTCTTTATTATTATAACCGTAGTATAGCTGCGTCTCATATACCTGACACTGAAACTGTTTGCGAGGTGCAGAGCGAAGAGCTCTCCTTAGGCTTTGGGAATAGGTCTGCTGTAATGATGTCAATAGGAGATTACGAGTCTTGTCTCAGAGATATAGAGTTAGCATTCAGGTATAAATATCCTGATGATTTAAAATATAAGTTGCTATTGAGAAAGGGGAAATGTTTGGTGGCTTCGAGAAGATTTGATGAAGCAGTGGATTGCTTGAGGGTAATTAGAAACTGTTTCAAAACAAGTAAACAATGTTAATAATCATGAAACTAATAGTCCCTTCCTTCTTAGGTGTCACTTGAAGCCTTGGCACTTGCAACATCAATTCAGGAAGAAAAGAAAGACTCTATACGGAAAGAAATGAGTATGTGGCAAGAGAAAGCAGTTCAAAAGGCTCAGATAAAAGTTAAATCTTTTCAATTTAGTTTACAGCAAAGACTTCCTCAGAAAACATACAAAAACAATGACAGTATTCTTTGTGCCACAAACGCAGTTGATATAAAACACAACAAAGAAATCGGCAGGTTTATAGAAGCAACAAGAGATTTATGGCCTGGTAGGTTTCCCTGTTTCATATTTCTTCTTACAACATTATTAACATTTGAGTTTTAAACTGACATTCATTTGCTGTGATCTTAAATTACATTTATTGAATCATTTCTTTCAGAAATGTAAGTCTCTTCTTGCCCATTTCTCATCAAAAATAGTTTGTTTTACTAAACTTTATTTACACAGAGTGCAATAGTTCCTAACACTTGAAAGAAGTTAATTTGCCAACTTATATTTGCTGCTAAATGAATTATAGTTGCATGTGCTTGATTATGTTTGAATACTAACAGAGTTGTAATTTCACCATTTGGGTGATGGCTAACATTCAAGCCTGGCATTTGGGAGGATATGACTTGAAATCATCAGTCTGGCTATCCATATTTCAGGTGTCTATTCCCTCCCCCCCCCCCCCTCTTCCCCCATAACCCTACTGCTTGGGACAGGCATGGGAGTTTTACTAGGTGTAGCCTACTAGTAAATAACAGGCTTTACTTTTTGAATTATTAGATAAACTTTAATGGAACCTCCTTTCAGTAATGACTGGATTATAAAAGTAACTTTTGGTAAATCATAGGCACTTTCTGAGAAGCTCTAACCCTGTTGACGAGCTATAAAAACCTTAAGTAAAAAAGAGTGGGAAAAAACTGGTGTATTAATTATGAAAATGATAAGTATAAAAAGAGATGTAAGTTATGTTGTGAAGGAAAAATAAAACAGACCAATCACAAAAGCTGACTGTGGCAACAAAAAATGTTTAACAAAAAAAAAAAAAAAAAAAAAAAAAAAAAAAACACCATTTTTGGTCTTAAGACTTATTAGTATTTGTTCCAAATCCATTAAGTTTTTTAAAAGTAAAACAATAAAAGGAGAGTTTTAAGATGATGAAAATATGTTAAAGCCAGTTGTGAGATGGTGACTAGTAATCTGTAGTTCCATAATGAACAAATTAATAAAATTTGGTAGCACATTAGAGGTTTATAAACCACACATAGTTAAAGGTGTAGATTTTCGGTTCAAGGAAGGAGTGCGTTTCACAAGGTCATAGATGTAGAGAGTGTGTATAAGGAGACAGATAATGAGGGGGAAGGAGGGAGTTATTCATGCTGGTTAGCAGTGGCTGCTGTAATTCACTGGTAGTTATTGAATTGTGTGGGAGCAGCTTTCTGGGGGAAAACGAAAGCAAAGAGAGTTAAAATTTCAATAATAGCACCGAGCGTGGCGGTGTAACGGATAGCGTTCTCGCCTCGCATTCGGGAGGACGGCGGTTCGATCCCCGTCCGGGCATCCAGATTTGGGTTTTCCATGGTTTCCCAAATCACTCCAGGCAAATGCCGGGATGCTTCCTTCAAAAGGCCATGGCCGAATTCCTTCCCATTCCTTGCCCCCATCCTTGCCCCACATCCTTTCCCGTCTCTAAAGACCTCGATGTTGAGAGACGTAAATACAATAAAAAAAAAAAAAAAAATCAATAATAGTAATTTAAAATACTGTCCATTTAGATTTTTTACTTCTAAGCAAGGTATTAACTTATTTTAAAGTTTTAAGTGTGTTTTTAAGGCAGTTGTTAATGACACACTTGTTTAAGTAGTGCAAAAACTCCTTTTCATATGACCTTAATGACCACCTCCAAAATGTGATTATGAGGAATGTGGCCTGAAGCCAAGTAGTGTGCCAAGAAAGACTACTATCATTGATTTATTTATTTCCTAGCATTTATCAGAAAGTAATTTGTAGCAAAGATAAGAGCTATAGAAGGTCAGGCAGATCTAAATCCACATTTTTCTTCTTCTAGGTTTTGGTTTAACTATTTTCCTTATCTTTCCTCCTAGCAAATATTCAGGTAATGGCGAGTGCCATTAAGCAATGAAAATAAGGAAGGATGGGTAAAATAACCCACCACTTGCCTTAGATGAAGGCAGGAGAGCCAGGTGAAGGCAAAAACATAAACATACTTTACAATATTTTGGTTTATTCATCTAGGTATGATAATGCCATTAGGCAGGAGGTGTTCTGCACACACCGTGGCTTCTCACATGATTTGATAGGCCATGGAAGATGTGGGGGTGGTCAAGGTGGTAGGGATAAACTATTGGATGTGGACTATTGATAACTCGCAGAAAAATACTAACGTATGTATATAGATTGTTTGGTAATAAAGCTGCCATGAAGCAGATAAACTGAAATTAGCTGTTATTGTAGAGCTATCTGACTATTGTTGAGGAAGAGATCCCATGAATGTGGATTTGTCTATACCTCTTTTGATGTTCCAACAGTCTTCAACTTTGGTAAGCAGTGATAATTATCCTGTCCAAATATTTAATATATCACAGCTGGTGGTGAAGTGTAGAAGCAGATAGGAACAAATGTAAATTTTATTAATGGAGCAGTGAAAAAAAATGAGCATGAATAAATTTAGAAGGATTTTGTTAAAATTATTGACATATGTACAATACATGATGGGTTCATTGGTAGTGTCTTATTGGTGATTTTGGCCAGGAAGGTGTCTTGTACCAAGGATGTTTTGGTATGCAGGTTCCCATCTGTGAAGTTCAGATGTGGCGAAGGATTCTAGGAAACTTCTGACTGCTCTCACTGTAAAGAAATCATTGAGGTTGTTAGAGATGTGATTATTGATATGTTCTTGGAAGGTATAGGTTGCAGGTATTGACTGCTTATCTGTGGCCATTCATTCTGTCTGCGAAGTGTTTTGAAGTGAGACATACATATGAACTATTAGCAGATTAGTTGATATGTGAGGTGTATTGTGGAAGGTTTCCCCTGTGGTAGATATTTGCATGCTCCGGATTTTGCAGAAATGTCTGTTGCATGAAAAAGATCCATGTGATGGCTTTGGAGAACCTGAAGGAGAGATATTCTTAAGATTGTGCAGTCTGCTAAAACATATGCAGGAGAGGGGCAGGCATTTCTGCAAAGAAGCGAAGTAAGTCATGTCCATGTTGCATGACTTGATTGATGAACTCCAGACCAGAAGATAACTGTGCGACAAATGCAGGGCTATGGTTGGTTTTTGGAGATGCAGGAGGAGAGTAGTTGTATAGAGAGTGTGTGGAACATACCTGAGGTTCTTCTCAGCCACCGGGAGATAAAAATCTTGTTCAGTTTATTTCCCTCTTTAAACTGTCCTAAAAAAATGGCAGTTTCTTTCTGTTCTCGAACAAGATAAATTTAATATTGTCCTTTTTCACTTCCAATCCCAATCTACATCAGGAGAAGCAATTTCTTTCTATCCGAGGAAAAGATAATCTTCAGCAGTGATCATCTAACGAAATTGATATTATCACTTTGCATCTATAAACATCAACTCTGACAATGGCATATTCATTTAAAATGTTCATTGGGTGTGTCATGCGTAACTATCTTTAATTCCTGTAACACCTTCTGCTTGACGTGTATGCACATCACAGTACTCTATCTATCTGTGCATAATCATAACAAACATACATTGTCCATCTAGATTTATGACAGAATACAAAAGACATTGATATCACTGAGTATGAATTAATATTAATACGATTTTATAATATTAATTTGGAAGTCTGTTTTCGTTATGCCACACACTTTTCATAATTTTACATGAAATTGTTTTGAATTGAGTACATGACACAAATTTCCAATTTATGTGAAATTTTTAAGTGAAAATATCTTGAAATCTAAACATGTTTTTTCCATTAAAATTGAACTAGCACATGATATTCATTAGTAGCCACTATAATGCATCATAATCTCCTGTGTGAAAAATAGACTTGACACACTTTTACCATTGGCTCTTTATTTGTATTTCTGACTTATTATTTTCAGGTTAATGTGTTTATGAGTTACATAAGCTGGTAGCTCAGTGGTTAAGGCACTTGCTTTCAAAACGATCGTTGCTCTGGTTCTGGGTTCGTTTCCTGGCAGACACAGGAATTTTTAAGAATTGTGTTTAATCATATGAGCTATGCCAGGTCGCTCCGTGGTTCGGATTCCATGTTAAACTGTAGGTCCCAGGGGAAAGGAACTGGCCATACTATCTCTGACACAATGGCTTAGTATGCCTCCTTCGGGAGGATCTAACCAACCTTCGGGTTGTGGACTAAGTTAGTTTTTTAAGAATTCATATCAGAAAATATATTTAGATGTACAGTAATAGACAGGTTTAGTAACAGTTTTAAAAGACATAAAACATTGAAATAGAAGAAAATTTTATATGTGTGATGATTTGCAACTGTATTGACACAAATTTGGGGTAAAATATTCAACCCCCTCACAAAAACAACATTTTTAAAACTGCCTTATTTGAATGAAGATTCCTATTTGAATGACATAGCTCAGGGAAGACATGTGATTGTATGTGCTTATAAATTTGTAATATTATCAGCTAAGGAATTTGACAGATTCGTTTATTGGCAATGGATCCTCAAATATAAAATAATAAAGAAATTTAATCAGATATTATTATGCCAGAAATTTTCATAATGAATAAATACCAATGTTTTGAAAGCCATCTATGTTCCCATCACCAGGAACTAATGAAAACTCTTGATTATCTGAATTTTTCCAAGAGAGCAACATTATTTTGCTACCTGGATGAAATATTCTAGGGTATGAAGCGTTACTAATTATGATATTTCTCTCTTTCCATGGTAAATAAACAGCAGCATAATCCGGATTGGGAAGGCATGATTATGAGAAGAGATTGTGGTATTTGAGTTTGTATTGTACTGTCCAATGCTTTTCCTTCTTGTCTAGCAAAATAACCAGAAGATGGAAGACATGTGAATGATAACTTTCTGGTATTAAAGAAATATATCACACCAATTACTGATTTAAATTTCCTAAGGTCATATCTGAAAGTATTTTGGGTTTGGCTGTTGTGTAACATATACACTTTAAAAGACAGAAAATGAATTTTTGTTATATTTGGAAGATAACTCTGAAGCCTATGCAGATAAATTTGGCATGAAGGGAAGTAGTAACTCTGATTTTATTTGTCCATGAGTTTTCATCAGTTATAAGAGAAACATTCTCTGAATTAATTTGTTGAAATGTCGTCAGATGAAGAACTAAGTACAAACGCGACTGTAAAAAGAAAAAAAAAAACCTATAATTTTATAGAAAAGAATAGCAATAAGAATTTTCAGGTTGGCTGCAAAAATAGTCGTAATAGTGCAAACTGTGCCTTTTGTAAGAGTTGTAACAAGTTTATTAATATTAAATTAGGGAAAGACATTGCCAAGAAACACCATTCTTCACAAAAACATTCTGTATCATTAAAGAACATAAAATCACAAACAAAGAAAATTTTTCATATTTAAGTATGCCAGCAAATTGGTAGCAATTCTTGGAGTTTCCAGTTTGGTAGTCAAATTGGTGTCAAATGGATAGAAATTCTTAGATAGCAAATCTTGCCTAGCAAATTGTGATTAATGGGATTGTACTTTTTCAGATACCGATTTTGGGTACAAATATATCGATATTAGTGGGCAGCTCTACCGATTTCGCATTTTGACGTTCGAGACCATTGATTATCTCCCTCCATATCTAACCAAAATGTATAAATGTGGCATCATTTTAAAGATTAAGGTATCTGATTTGGTCACATAATACTTAAAGAAAATAATTTTTTTTCAAATTTGAACCTTAAAGTGCAAAAATGTCAATATTTCTAAAATAATGTTTTTTGTATCACGAACTATTTGTCTCCTTGTATTCCTAATCAAAATCAATAAATGAAGTATCATTTTAAAAATTAAGATCTCTGCTTTGGTGGCATCATATATTAAGAAAGGAATTTTTCAGAATTCGATCCTTGAAAGGCAAAAATATCAATATTTCCAAAATGTATTTTTTATCAAGAGCTATCTATCTCCTGTAAAATCTAACTGAAATCAAGAAATGAGGTATTATTTTAGGGATTAAGGACTCTGCAGTATGTTTTAAGAAAGTAATTTTTCCCTTAAAGGGAAAAAGTATCATTATCATCATAATGTATTTTTTTCACAAACCATTTATGTTCCTTGATAACTAACCAAAATCGAGAAATAAGGTATTATTCTATAGAATCATATTTTTTAAAAAAGGAATTTTTTTGGAATTCAACCTTTAAAAGGCTAAAGTATCAATATTTCTACAACACATTTTTATGTCATGGGCTATTTACCTCTCTTGATATCTAACCAGTATAGATAAATGAGGTATCATTTTAAAGATTAAGGACTCTGCTGTGGTGACAACTCATTTTAAGAATAGAATTTTTTGGAATTTGACCTTAAGGGCAAAAGTATCATTACTTCCATGCCGTATTTTTTTTCATCACGAGCTGTTTATCTCGCTTGATATCTAACCAAAATCGAGGAATGAGGTATTATTTTAGGGTTTAAGGTCTCTGTGTTGGTCACATCATATTTTAAGAAAGGTATTTTTCAAAGTTCGGCCCGGGCAAAAGTGTCATTAGCTCCATAATGTAGTTTTTTGCAAGAGCCATTTATGTTGGTTGATATCTAACTGAAATCGAGAAATGAGGTACTATTTTAAAGAGTAAGATCTCCACTCTGGTGATAACATATTTTAAAAATGGAATTTTTTGGAATTTGACTCTTAAAGGGAAAAAGTATCATTATTTTCAGATTGTAATTTTTTTTTATCACAAACCATTTGTCTTCCTTGATACCTGAAAATACCACCAACCTTACTGTTCATTGTATTCACGAAATTTTCACACGGGTCATCTAGTTACATTATATTTTAGTTGACAGAAACATTATTTAAAAAAAAAAACATATTTCTCAAAATCTTTATATTCACTTTTTGTTTTGCAGTAGCCTCCTTCCTTTCAAATACTCACAGTTATTGTCTATGTTAAATGATAGCTTATCTTATACGTCATAAAATGTGACTTGCTGTCCCCAGTAATTTTTTATATATTATTCTAACATAATTTACAGAAATTTCATACTTTTTAAGTCAACTTTTATTTTGAAATACTGTCATATATTTTTGTAATACGGTACGACTATAGACTCTAAATAAAACTGTCAATGTACTAACTTGTATGCTATTATAAAGAATAAAATTATTTTCATAACATATTAATTTTGTTTTCTATTGTAAAGCATGCTATAAAAATTCCTAAGCCATCCTCTTTAATTCTATGTTTTTAAAATAGAAAAAAGATAGGGAAACCTACCAGTGATAAAACAGGTAGCTCATAGTAAAGAGGAATAAAAGTTATGGAATCTTTTTATCTATTTATATGGCTGAGTTAAATGTTGTAGCAAATTGCACATTTATTAATACACCAAGACGAGACCTCAGATAATACATATAGAAACTAAGCAATAAAATTTACAGAAAGTTTCACTTTTTTCATCTTTTATAAGCTGTAAGCTCCTTAGAATTTTGACAAATTCTAGTTTCCCTAGTAGTAAAATGTTCTATAGATCGATTGTAAAGTTGCCTATGTTGGACTTAGAAATTTCGAGAAGAGTAATTGTCAACTTGAAGGAATTCTCCTATAATATTTCCCACAGTGACAATTCGCCATAAAAATCATTTTAAAGTGTATTTATCATATCACGAAATGTTTATTTTGGGAGATATTCCGCTTTGTTCAAGCTTTGAAACACGCAATCATAAAAGTAAAAATCTAAAGTTTGAAATATCTTTAAATCGCGTAAAGCTACAACTGATCTTTTATCACCAGCTATAATCATTGTTCCCGATATTTTGGTAGTAAAATTAAATAATCTGGCAAAGTATAATTAGCAGTTTTAATTAAGAGAAAAAATGAACTTTTTAATTAAAAAGAAAATTAATTTGAAATTTATATCAGTAGATATCCCTAATTAAGACGATTACGAACATATAGTGGTTTCGGTGAAAAGTTTAAGCATTTGTCTGGTAATTAAGTTTTTGAAAAATAGATTGTCGTGGATTGTTGTTGAAGCGCGTAAAAATTCCCCTAAGTTGGTCATGTGATGACTTTAGTTTTTAAGACAATAGAAACCCTTTGGAATAATGAATTAAATTAAAACAAATAGAACATGATAATAGAAAGTCCCTGTAAAAATTTCGAGTTAAACTATTTTGTACTTTTGGAGATATTAATTAAGCAAAGATTTGCCAAGGTCATAGGCTCTGAGCAGCCTATAAAAGATCGTGCAGTAAGTTCACATGGTCTCACTTGTACGCCAGAAAGTAATCGCGCATGATTTTCTCAATGATGTCCAAAGTAGTAACTTCATAATATGTAGTCTTTTCTTTCTTTCGGTTTCGTCCTGCCCTTTTTCCGTGGAGTACTATGATAGTTAACCTGCGCAAGTCTTGTATCGCAGCGTGTAGGAAGCGGTTGAAAGTTGGCGCTACCGAGTCGGCCAAGTTGGTACTTTGGTGTGATAGCCTGCGAGATTAATGTCTGCTAGAACTTTGAATTTCTGAAAAGGGGTTTTGGTTGGCAATTTCTCTCCACAATCTGCAATATTTTGGAAACGAGTGTTCGATTTGCCTTCTCAACTGTGAAATGCATTTGAGATAATGTGACTTTGAAAATAAAACTTTAAATTTTTCTGAAAGTGAACTGTTATAATTTAGTAGAAGAACCTTTTCTAGATTTGTGGTTTAGAAACAGATCTAGTGGCGACCTTTAAGCATTTAAATTGAGTTTCTAGTAGGCTACATGGTCAAATTATTTTGTGAAAATTCCACAGAACTTTCCATCCACGTGAACTTTTAGTTAAGTCACCAAGGCAATACTATAACCCCCGTGTCAGCTTTGGGTCTTACAAAGCCCTAATGAAATTTATTATAAATTACATTATTTTTAACCTCCAAAGTTGGAGGCAGGAGTTCTGTGACACAGATAAAAACAAGATTAATAAAACACACAGTATTTTGTGGAAACCATTTCATATTGTGAGAAACATTTGTTACTTGAAATAAGTTTGACTCTTGCAAGTCTGAAAAATCTTACTTTGTGTAATTGTACTCTTCATAAATTTTGTTCGGTTAGCTCAAGACATTTTCATGGTTGATCCAAGATCCAGCAGCAATATGATGCTTTATATTATTATCTATATCATATTTAATAATGAGTACAGATTAATTGAGAAAAAAGCTTTTTCTGTATTTTCCATAAAGTTATTTACTGTATAAATGCAATAAACATAGTATCATTTGTCCACTCAAGTGCAGAAAAAAACATCAAAACACACACAGAAAAAAGTAAAAAGGAAAATTAGGTACACAGAAAGATACCAAGAAGTTTCACTTCTTGTTCATGTACACATTCATACACACACTAGTGGTTTTTTTTTTTTTACCTGTATCCACCTTGCTTGGTCGCTGTATAACTAAACCTTATATAGTGACCAAAGAAGGCGGATTACAAAAAATATATATATATATATATTTGTGTGTTTTTATATTTTTTTCACACTTGAGTGGACAAATAATACTATGTTTATTGCATTTGTCTGAGTTATTCTCACAAACAAATGAAAATTAAAAGCACACTTCGCATGATTATAGACATCTTGTCTTATTTTGTGTTTAGAGCTTTTGTATTGGAGTACATCTGGGACAAAATTATGTGATAACTACTCCTACAATCAATTTTCATTAGTAATTAGGATCTAAGACCAACAAAAATGATGGGTTGAATGCAGATTTCTGGCTCATAATTTAAATAATTTTTAAAAGTTTAAATGAATTATTTCCTCCTTTGTAAAGGGGGCAGAATATTAAGTTCGCATGTGCAGAACATTGTAATGCGTAATGCTAAAAATTTCTCCCTATCACGCCCAAAGATGTTTCATTCGAAATAAAGTTGTTTCTGGAATTTAAGAGATTTTTTAGGGGAATCTAAAGTTTGTGGAAGACGATTGCCCAGAATAATGTATTTGTGTAGTATTTTTGTGGTGTTTTGGTATACTTTATTTTCCCTTTCCACATTAATATTGCATCACAGCATTTCTTCTTGCGCTACTGGTGCTGCAATTAAGGTGGTTTGTCATTTGTATGGAATTTTACAGTTTGAAAGTTTACTTCTGTTTCTTTTAATTAAAAACTACTACTTGCTGCTAACATCCCCCCACACACCTGTAAAAAGCATATTTATATCCCATCACCCAACACATGACCCTGTCTATAAACATTATTTTCTAAATCAAAATTCTCACAACTCATACAAGCTAATTGCACCATTGCTGATACCATCATCATTTCAATGAAACCCAGGCTACCTGCTTTGTCTGCTGATATTTCGGGCCACCTGCTTTCATACTAACTACCCAGCACCAAATGCAAGTGTCCTTTGTTCTTATCTGGTATTGTATTTGGGTTCACTCATTCTTACATGAGTGTTTTACTCCTGTAATCAGAGTAGGCCTCTCCTTATCCTTAGAAAAGATGCCTCTAGTTTCTGGAGGCACAGCAATACATGACAAATCTCTGTTTCTTCATTGTATTTATCTTTCCACTGTACATAGTCTTAGTGGTGGGTTGTGTTTGTAATTCCCTTTTGGTGCATTGTTATTTACCTTCAGACTCTTCCTATCCTGCCTTTCCTCCTGTTTTTGTGCTATCTGCTTGTAGCATCTTCTGTGTTCATCAAATGTTCTTTACACATATTTTGCATCTTGTTCCCTGAAGTTAGAAGCTTCATCTACTCTTTAATACCTCACTTTGCTTACATTCCTGTAACAGGTATTTGGGAGTCCACCATATTGGCACCTGTTTGTGTGAGACTTTGTCTTTGTAAGCAATTATATTATGTACCATGGCCAGTTGTTTGAGGTGTGGTTAGATAATAACTAAACTGAATTTATAAAACTTTTTATTTTTGAACTAGAACATTTCATTCCTAATACCCTTCAGTATACAGTACAGTCCCCATCTATCCCTATTACACCCCATACAAATTTTCCACTGTGAGAAGTGGTGCTGCAGGTCATCGTCTGTCAGGTTCAGTCGTGAACTTCATTAGTTTTTTTTTTTTTCACTGCATCAAAAGGCTCAAAACAGGTTCCCTTAAACATACTCTTTCCTTTGTGAAATGAGAGGTGACAAGTTGCAAGGTCATATGGGTAGTGGGGTGGATGCTTCAACATTGATATTCCATGTTTCACCGAAAATTCCTTGACTGGAAGAGCATTGTGTTGTGCACTGCTGCATTGCCATAGTGGACAATCGAAGACTGATTCTTACATGTCCAAGGTCTTCTTGTATATGCATGTAGATTGATCAAAACCTGTTTACAGTAAAACTGAATTACAGTTTGACCTCCAGTCACCCAATAGCATATATGTAAAATTTCTTTAGGTTTGGTGTGTTTAGACTTTTCCAGTGCATGGATTAACACTTGATTTCAGTGTCATACATAAAAAAGATCATAATGTTATTATCTTTTCTAAAAAGGTTACGATCAGAATCGAAGTTCTTCAGTATGTCGGATCGAAATCGTCACTTGAACCTCAGTATTTTTGGCATCAACCATGAATACACTTTGCTTGTGTTAAAAGTGTAATGTAAAATTTGCTAAATACTTTATTTATATTTTCCAACTCACTGACAGTTCTAATTTAATTATTTATTACTATTGTTTGTTCCATGGATTCCCACTGAGGAATGGTCTCAGGGATGTGGAACATGTCATCGCTAATGTATATATACATACAAGAAGAATAATAATCATAGTGACAAAGAAAAACTAATGTAATATGTTGTATCAAAATTTAATTTTAATGTTTCAAAAAATTGAACAATAATATTTATGCATCAATTTTGGAAATGGTATATTAGACATAATTCTTTTGAACAAATTCTTGGATGGAGTAAAGCTGTTGCAAATAAGTTAATTTCTGAGTTTTTTCTATAAATGCAACTTTATTGTCTACAAACTGTTTTAGTATGTTTATTAAAAATAAGCATCATGTACAAATTATTTCTGTTTCTTGAATTGAAATTGCCTACCTGTGAATTTGATGTGGACAAGTTAAAATATTCTGTGACAATGCTCATGAGAGAATATACACACTGAGAGGTCATTGTAAAAACATTTATCTTTTTAAAGAGTTGTCTGCAAGACGTTCTTGGTTTTCTCCTGAATAGCATCCTAATATTTCTTTTTGAAAACTTTATTACTTTGCAAAGTCTCCCAAAAAAATTATGCCTTATGACATGATTGGATGAAAATAAGATGTATGTATCTGTTTTGTTAATTCCATATGTGCTGTCTGAGAAAATGTTCTTTTTGTATCGGAGGCACTATCTAACTTATTCAGTAGCAATGTGATGTGTGTTCTTTTCAACTGTGTTTCTCATCTATTTGAATTCTAAAGAATTTTATATTCTTTGTTACCACGATTGTGTTAATTTTATAATATATACTAGCTGACCCGGCAAACGTTGTTTTGCCATATAAATAACTTTCAAGTAATTTCTAGTGTAGACAAAAAATAGCTTACTTATTGTAAGTATGTATGTATGTAAGAATGTGTATAATGTATGTATGTAAGAATGTGGTATATGCGTGAAATAGGCATGGAGCGCTGTGAACGATGAGGGAATATAAAAATAACAGAACGTCTACATTTTTTGCTGCTAAAATTGCTCTTTCTGCAAGCCACTCATGATTTATGTACTGTGTGTGTACATCGGGAAATATTTGTTCAATGAGAGTATCTTGCGAATCAGCGATTGTGCAGAAATCGGTCGGTAATTTTACGTATCCACTTTCATCTATAGCAACTTTTCCATCACCGATATCTAAGAGTTGTTTTGAAAATGTTTCAGCGGATGGATCTTGAAGCATTTGAACGCGCATATTTACTTTTAGTTGTAATTTTTCAACATTACGCCACAATGGAGATGATTTTAAGCAAGCGTTGATCTCATCAGCGTATGTTGAACGTGGAATGACTGGAAGTGTTTGTCTGAAATCACCTGAAAGGACCAACAGAGTTCCACCAAATAGTTTGTCGTTGTTTTTAATATCTTTCAATGTCCTGTTCAACGCCTCAAGCGAATGTTTTTACACCGTTTCAGCACGGTGGCCATGGACGATTGTTTCTTAATGTTGCATACTGCATCAGGGTTATTCTGAATATTTAGTGGCAGCTTAAATACTGAATGAGCTGTTCTGCCTCCATCCAATAAAGTTGCTGCAATGCCCGATGATGCAACGGCCAATGCGATGCCATTATTTGATCGTATTTCAGCAAGAATTAGCGAAATAACGAATGTTTTGCCAGTTCCACCCGGTGCATCCAAAAAGAATGACTAAAATGGCTATTAAAAAATAAGGGTTGATCGTAGAAGGCTGAAAATTTAGGATTGTATGTATTTTTGTATGTTGTATCATAAAAAAATAAAAAATAAAAATTTTGTCTAAAAAATAAAATTTTTTTTTAGGGATGGACTACCCTTAACATTTAGGGGGATGAAAAATAGATGTTGGCCGATTCTCAGACCTACTCAATATGTTCACAAAATATCATGAGAATCGGTCAAGCCGTTTCGGAGGAGTATGGGAACGAAAATTGTGACACGAGAATTTTATATATAAGATGTAAATCTTGCTGCACACTGTTTTTTTTTGTTTAAAATCTAATTAATGTATTTCATCAGAATTTAATTTTAATGGCAATAACAATGGAATGGGAAGAAATGCCACGAGGCAGGATTTATATTGAAAGAAAGATGAATTATATCCAATAATAAACAAAGTTGACAGGAGGAGGGCAGCAGCAACAAAAAATAATACAAAGACACTGTATTTCAGGCAAAACTCTTTTTCAAGACAATAGGCACATATTACTGAACACGTGAAAATGCCTACAGTCAACTCATCCACATGTATCCATTTTCTTGAAAAAGGGTTTTGCCCGAAATATTATTATTTTTGTTTGTTTGCGTATTATTTTTTGTTATTGCTGCCCTCCTCCCTTTAACTTATAGTTGGGCATAATTAATCTTTCATTTCCATACTCAGTTTTAAGGAGTTTGCCTTACATCAGTTTGCTACTTGATTGTGTACTTTATTTGCATTTAATTCAAGATTACTGTTTTTCTTTTACAGTTTTTAGAGTAAAAAAGTGAGACCTCTTGCTTTCTGCTTTCTGTATATGAATTAAACATTCAGTTCTACAAATACCATTTTATTATTTTTTTCAATATCAATTAATGGTTAACACAGTCAAATGATTTTGCAAATGACACAAAATTCCTACAGGGCACATTTTATTATTTTGTTTCTTAAATATATTAATTTACTAGCTGGTACCCATGACTTCGTTCGTGTTTGTCATGAATTTGGATTGACAGCAACCGACTTCCAACCACCATAGTGCATGATGGGAGACTCGATGCTATTACTACACACAAATGCCAGTCATCTGCGCTTTGTAGTTCAGGCAGGAAAGTAAAATATATGGACACACATGTCTTTGGTCGGAACACGAAAATATCCTTGTTAGACCAATTTCAGCCACCATATCTCCCACTCCCACAGTTACCGAAATTCGGCCAACGTTGTGATCGACCGGTCAACCACTTTCAACCACCATACTTTCCACACCTCCATAGCTACCTACATCTAACCACCATATTACGTGATAGGAGACACGATACAACTACCACACACAAACACCATTGGTCTATGGTATGTAGTTGTGGCAACAGAGTGACATAGATGGAGACACATGTCTCTGGCCGAAATATGAAAATATCCTTGATTGGCCACTTTCAACCACCATATCTCCCACGTTACCACAGGTACCCAAATTTAGCCAATGTGGTTATCGACGAGTGACTCTGTGCTACTACCACACACAAACACATGTGCTCTGCGCTAGATAGTTTTCGCTGCAAAGTGATACACCATGACACAAACGTTTTTGGTAGAAATATGAAAGTGCCGCAGGTCGACCACTTTCAACCACCATACCTCCCACAGGCCCATAGCTACCGACATCTAACCACCATAGTACATGATAGGAGACACAATACCACTACCACACATAAACATCCATTGTCTATGCTATGTAGTTGTGGCAGCAGAGTGACATATACGGAGACACTTGTCTTTGGTCAAAATACGAAAATGCCCTGCATTGACCACTTTTAACCACCATATCTCCCACATCCCCACAGGTATCGGCATTCGACCAACGTTGTGCACTACAGGAAACTGCATGCTACTTCCACACACAAAGACCAGTGATATGTGCTAGGTAGTGGTGGCTGAAAAGTGAAATATAGGAAAACACACATCTATTTTTATATATATATATATATAAGATTTAAAAATAATAATGTTAATATATAGCAATTTCTTTGGATGCTCCCCTTTGGACTCCAAACTATGAAGCAGTAAGAATATTGAAGTAAGTAACTTGTTTTATTATTCTATGATCTTTAAGATTCCTGGAAGTTAAGAATTGGGATAGTAGTTATCTATATGTGTCACTTTTCTTTATTAAATAATGGTTTTACAACTGCAGATTTTAGTCTGTTTGCATTAAATTACAGATGTATTCAAGCTCACGACATAAATAATCTTAACATCTTTTAAGTAATTTACTTGAAATGTTGTCATAGCTATAAGAGTTTTTGTACTTTAATTGTTTCATGGGAGTATTTATTCCTGAGATGTTACTAATGACAGCTACATACCCAAAAATCTATTCGGGAATGAACTATTTGTGGATTCTTTCTCCATTCCTAATTTTTCTACTACTGAAATAAATTTTTTGTTAAATATTTCACTACGCTTAATCCAAATAAAAACCAGACAACTGCCATAGCAACAGGTATAGCACAGCTCCAACAAGAGTTAATCCTCAGTTCCTCCATGAAAATATGGGGCACTTTGCAACTGGCATCTTGCAAAGAGAAATGAATGACTGGGACCAACTGATGTCTGCAGTTTGTGAGACCATGAATAATCTTGGGCAACCTCGTAGGAATTGACTTCACAGATGATGGAGTACCGAATATTGAATGTGTAGTTCACAAGTGAGCCATAGGTTGGACAATGTGGAACTCAACTAAGTGAAAGGAAGACTGGGACGATTTAACAAAGGTACAGAGACAGTCATCCAAACTATTACTCTTGACAGTCAAGGATGGACAAATTGGATGAAGAATTAAGGCTGTACAAATCTAGAAATTTTTGTTGGGCATTCAAAGAGGAACTCTCAGGATATAAATCACCATGCCTTCACTTTCAGAAGAAAAGTTGGTCACCTGAAACTGCAAGAATGTGGAACTTCTGGCAAACTACTTTGGCCAGTTCCTCAATTGCCAAGAGCCTAAGGAGAAATAATACATATCAACTCCCCTCCCTCCCCCACTCCCCTATCTGAATCACCTAGTTTGCAACAGGTCACTACTGCCATCAATCGCCTCAAGAATAATAAAACACGTTGGGAAGATGGCATCATTGTGGAAGCCCTTAAAGCAGGTGGAAGTATAATTGCAAAGTTCGAACACCAGATCCTGATTGACTGTTGGGCCACCAGAATGATACCTGATGATTGGAGGACATTATAAATACACCCATTATACAAGAAAGGAGACCAAGGTTTTGTCAACAACTACCGGGGATTATTGCTGTTACCAGTAGCCTACAAAATTCTGTCTAGGATTCTGCAGGACAATGTGGAGAATCAGTGTGGTCACACGACTGGTGAATATGAGGGAGCTTGGATGCACCTGCAGTGAGCAGAATTTCAACCTGAAAACCATTCTACAATTAAAATATATGACGATATATGACTGTAGTATTCGTCAACTTTAAGAAGGCTTATGATTTGAATGACAACCAGACACTCTTTGCAGGCTGTGAGAATTGAGTAAATCTCTTCCATGGTGAAATTCAGAGAAGTGTCATGGTGTTTCAGGATCACAACTGGAGTAAGACAAGGAAACAGCCTTTTATCCATTCTGTTCAATATGGTGCTTGACAAAGTCACCAGGACAATATCAGATTAAACCAGTCACCATTAAAACCAGAACATGAAATATCGTAATAAAGAGCTTGGCTTTCATAGATGACATCACAGTCCTAACCGTCAACTGTAAGAATGCTGCCATTGTTGTTCAAACCCTACACGAAAAAGTGGTGAATACAAGGCTACAGATATCTTATGAAAAGTCTAAGTATTTTGAGGAAAACTTCTCTGATGACCATCCATGGCAAGTTTGAAAAAAATGATCGATTCTGGTACCTTGGTGAATGGGTCCACCCCAATGGTAGAGATGGAACCTCCATCTTAGGTAGATGTTCCAGAGTCAACATAGCATTTCAACTGTCACAAAACCATTACAACAAGAAGTGCATTAAAAAAAAAAATCTGTCATTACAAAACTGTTGTCAATAATCAGTTCTTAAATGCTGTGGAGACATTGCTGATGAACAGGAAAGGCATCATGGATGATTGGTGAAAAGTTGAAAGACATATACTATGAAAAATTTGTAAACCAAGAGTACTCCCAGATGGGACCTACTGACTGAAAGCGAACTCTGAATTATACCACCTATTGGAAATGGCTAACACCAGTTTATGACAGGCAGCTGAAGTTTTATGGGCACCTTCTGAGAAAGGACAGCAATAGGCTTACCAAGAAGATCTTTTCATATTTTCAAAAGCTATAAGACAGGAAGCATGTAGCTCAATGAGGTGGAATCTACTGGGTGATGTTGCAGATAAAAAGGAACAATTATTAGCTGGAATCAAGGCGTGTTGAGAACTATAGTGAGCAGCCTAAAGTAACTAGTCATAAGTGTTTCCTAGTGGGCTTGAATCGTAAATAAATTATTTGCCAGACTCTTACTAATAACAAAAAAAAAAATCTATCCAAGAAAGCAATCTAGATTAGGGCACTATCTGGGGTTTCATTTGTATACATCATTTTTCTGTGACTGGAATAAAATGTTTGTTAAATATATCACTCAGTTCCTCTACTTCACTATGAACAAATCCATTTTGTTTTATTGTAATGTCTTTTAAAAGATTTACAGTTTTTTCCTGTTTCATATTTTAGTATATTCCATATAGTTTTCATTTTACTGTCAGAATTCTTTATTTTCTCTGAACACATAATGGACAAACACAGTTAACGCAATATTTCCATTGTTAACGCTTTTCTTGCAAGTAGATGAGACACTATGGATATTTAAATGTTTACACACCGACGTGCAGCTCGTGAATTCATCTACTTGCAAGAAAAAGTTTAACCACTAAAATATTGGATTTCTTGAGTTTATCGATTTTCTGTTCATCGTTCCCAGCCACCATCAAACTGTATTAAACTGGGTAATCACTAGTGAGCTGTAACTTTAACCTCTTCAGTCCCAGAGGTATCATATATGATACCTCCAGGAATTATTTTTTTCTCGGGCCACTGCACAGCTGAACCTTTTCTGGCCTATCGTATCATCTACAATATACATCGCGCTTCTCACAGCTCATATTTTCGATCTTCTGCTTTTGGCAGCCCTGATTGGAAACTTAGGATCCGGCAGCTGTACAAGATGGCTCATCGAAATAAAGGTAAAGACATATATTTTTTCCATGAAATAAAGTAACATGAAACAGTAAAATTGTGTGTATAATTTTCATGCTTGACTCCCGAGGTATCATATATATATACAATCTATAAAAAAATAATTATTGTTTCAATAAAAAATTTTATGGTCATTCATTGTTAACTAGCATTAACACAAAGTAAATAACACAATAGTAGTTCTCTTGCACTTTTATTATGAGCTCGGGATTGACGAGGTTAACCAAATAGATACAGTAACGAGGTTCTAGTGCGTACATGTGAAACGAACTTTGCTCGCGACCTTCACCGAGCCACCTCACTAAGCGTACTCATTAGCGAACTGTAGCTGTAACCAAACGGATACTGTAATGAGGTTCTAGTGTGTACGCGAATTCCATATCATTGTAATTGTAACAACAAGATGGATATATCTGTAGTGTTTGTTTGGAGCTCCACGAAGTCGGATGAACTGTCTCTCATTTGTGTAGCATTCTCTCCTAGACACTTTACTAGATAATTATAAACGGCCACTAAGATGGTGAATTCATTGTCTCTATCTGTAAATGACTGATCTGCTTCTTTTTTTTAAAAATCGACAAATCTTATGCAACTTTACCTATGTACATATTAGGACTCGAGGAAGAATTCCGCATGGAGGTGTATTATAAGGACGTAGTTTAAAAAGGATCATAGAAGAGAAATCTTTAAACATACCTGAACCTGTATCCCAACAAAATCTGAGTAGGCAGCTTCCCAACTACTCGATGACTCAGAATTTTCTTTGGGAGAAAATACAATGAAACCATTCGAATGGATTTAAAGAAGGAGTTTTCTACAGTCAGTTATCAAGAGACCTAGGAGTGGTTGGAAATGCATTTATAATTCTTGTTATGAAATAACTGTAATGAACTTAGTGGTTTTACATAACATTAAAAGGCAATCTTCCTCGTGCTCAGTGTACACATCTCAAGACTCACTGGACAGTGAAAACCCTAAGAATGCTGAAGTCATGCCAGGAACATGGAGAAACTATGGGGAAGGAACAAAATCACAAAGAACTTGCACATTATTTTGTAAAATGCCATGGCAAGATCACTACGCATAAGACAGAGACAATAATAATATATCTGTTCATTCTGCATACTTGATTCCATTTCAAGCTATGAAATGATGGTCCAAGAATATATATAAATAATTAAATTTAATAAAATTAATAATCAGCTGATTGACAAATTAATGGATTTTTTTTCTAGGTTAGGGACCTATAATGTTTCTTTTTAAAAGCTGTTCAGTTTCATGAGAACATATATACCCTTAACAATAGATTACTAATTCAAGGTCACTTTATATATATGCTAAAATAGATAGGACACCATTTTCCTTGTAGCATTTATCAATAGAAGACATTTATCCTCTGTCCATTCACTCATGATAAGCAATAAATGCTTGAGAGTATTTGCAGGTTTGCAACGTACAACGATCTTCACTTTGGATGTCCACAAATGCAGTGCAAGCGCCCTTTTATTCACAGCAAAAACCAACAATTGTCGGCTCGCTGTGAGCCATACGTGTTACGCTTGCAGCAGTCTTGCAACACACTATAGTTTTAGGCAACAGTAACAGAATGGGTACGTGTTTATTGTTGGCTCACTGCGAATGCAACATGTTCCATTTGGGGCAAGCTTGCGAGGCATATACACACTATGGTTTTTGACAACAGTAATGGGCAACAGTTACAGTTACAGATCGCTAGTGAGTGCCCAACTTAAAGTTTAGTTGCTTTAAAGCATTATTCCTGACCTTGCTGATTACATTTCTTAGTATTTCAGAACAAAGTGTATATTTAAGTGAATCTCTTGATCTTGTATAAAGGTCCCTTTTTATTAACTAAAAAATATTTACATAAATATGTGTGTCCCTATATTTCACTTATCAGCTACCACTGCCTAGCACAGAACACTGGAGTTTGTATCTGGTAGTAGCATTGAGTTTTCTATCATGCACAACATTGGCCGAATGGCGATAACTGTGGGGGTGTGGGAGATGTGGTGGTTAAAGTTGGTCGATGCAGGGCATTTTCATATTTTGACCATAGACTTGTGTGTCCCTATACTTTTCTTTCCTGCCACAGCTACATAGTGCAGACCATTGGTGTTTTTGTGTGGTAATAGCATCAAGTCTCCCATTGTGCACTGTGGCGGTTGCATGTAGGTAGCTATGGGGGAGTTGGAGATATGGTGGATGAAAGTGGTCAACCTGGGGCACTTCCGAATTTCAACCAAAGACGTGTGTGTACTTATGTTTCACTTTTTAGCTAAAACTATTTAGTGCAGAAGAACACTGGTGTTCATGTGTGGTAGTAGCATACTTTCACCGATCGTGCAAAATGTTTGTCGAATTTCGGTAACTATTGGGGTTTGGGAAATATGGTGGTTGAAATTGATCGATCAAGGATATTTTTTTATTTCAACCAGTGGCATATGTGTCCAAATATTTCACTTTGCTGCCACAACTACATAGCACAGATCACTGGTGTTTGAGTATGGTAGTAGCATTGAGTCTCCCACCATGTGCTATGGTGGTTAGATGTCGGTAACTATGAGGGTGTGGGAGATATCATGGGTGATATTTCAACCAAAGATGTGTGTTCCTATGTTTCAATTTCTATTCAAAACTATCTAGCGTGGATCACTGGTGTTTGTATATGGTAGTAATATCGTCACACCCATCATGCACTATGGTGGTTAGATGTCAATAACTATGGGGGTGTACGAGATATAGTGGTTGAAAGTGGTTGACATAGAGCATTTTCCTATTTCTACCAAAGACATGTGTGTCCCTATATTTCAACTTGCAGCCAGAACTGTCAAGTGCAGACCACAGGAGTTTGTGTTTGGTAGCAGCCTACAGTTTTTCACTGTGCATTATGGTGATTGCATGTTGGTAGCTGTCAATCAAAATTTTTTACAAACATGAATGAAGTTGTGGGCACCAGCAAGTATCCTATAATATGTACGAGGGCGGTTTGAAAAGTTCTCAGAATCACCGCTAGATGTCAGTGCTATAGCAACGAGGTTCCCGCGTAATAATCACACATCCTTTGTGAGTGAACACGTGGCGTGTCAGTGCTCTAGCTGCAGGAGTGTGGTAGTGATGACTCTTTGTTGTTGTGCCCGCGTAGTGATTTGTGACAATGGAAAAAACTGAGATTCGAGCAGTGATTAAATACTTTGTAAAGAAAGGTATGAAAGCAAAGGAAATTCATGCCAACTTTCAGAACACACTAGGGGACTCGGCTCCTTCATTTTCAACTGTTGCCAAGTGGACCAGCAAGTTTAAATTTGGTTGGGAGAGCTTGGATGATGATCCACGTAGTGGACGGCCAAAAAGTGCTACGACCCCAGAATTTTTTGCAAAAGTGCATAAAATGTTCATGGAGGATCGTCGATATTATATTTTAACCGAAGAATTGGGTATGAAAAAATTATCCACAAGATGGGTGCCGCGGCTCTTGACACTGGATGATAAACGCACCAGATTGGAAATGTCCGAACAAAGTCTGGCCCATTTTCAGAGCAACCAACAAGATATTTTGCGCCGGTTTGTGACTACAGATGAAACTTGGGTCCACTACTATACCCCAGGGACAAAACAGCAGTCAAAGCAGTGGAAACATGCTGATTCACCACCACCAAAGAAAGCAAAGGCAGTGCGTTCGGCCGGAAAGGTCATGGCCTCAGTTTTCTGGGATGCAAAAGGCATTCTGCTGATAGATTATCGTCCTACTGGCCAAACAATCACAGGGCAATACTATGCAAACATCCTAGACCAATTACAGGAAAAGATACGCGAAACAAGGCCTGGTTTGGCAAGGAAAAACATCATCTTTCATCAGGACAACGCTCCACCGCACGAAAGTGTTATTGCCATGGCAAAACTTCATGAACTGAGGTACGAATTGTTGCCAGATCCACCTTATTCACCTGATTTGGCACCATCAGACTTTCATCTATTCCCCAAGCTGAAAAATTTCCTCGGTGGACGGAGATTTTCTACAAGGGAAGATCTGACAGCCGAATTGGAGAGGTATTTTGCAGGCCTGGAGGAATCTCATTTTCGAGATGGGATCAAGGCATTGGACCAAACGCATTAGTCTACAAGGAGACTATGTTGAAAAATAAAATCAGTTCCACCGAGGTAAGATACTTAATTCTAATACATTCTGAGAACTTTTCAAACCACCCTCGTATTCACAAAAATAGTGTTACATATTTTAATGTGGTTTAACATAAGATTTGAGTGTGGGCTTCAACTTGTAGCTGGCTTGGTTCTTACATTATGGAATATTTACAGCATATTAAATATATATCATACTACATATAGATGATTATGCATAATAATAATAAACAGAACAATAACATTTTACATATATGAGGATTATGAAAACACTACTGATACAGTCATTTGAATTACAGTAGAAGTCTGATTATCCGAGGTAAAGGGGACCGGGACCACCTCGGGTAACGAAAAATGCGGATAACCGGAGGTCAAGGGAAGAGGTTACAATGAGTCAGAAAACTTATTGAAATTGAAATAATACAATTTATTTATAGTGTAAAACTAATTTTTGAAGCAATAAAGTTGTTTTTTGTATATTAATTACGATCATTTGCCAAAAAAGTATTTGTCTTCTGTGTCATAATTTTGTTTCTCTTCTTAGCAGAAGTATAGCGCCAAAGCTGTAGCATCATTATATCAGCTTCTGTGCTTTCTTCCTGTTGCTCAATATACTCAAGTGCTGTTTCTATTCTTTTTAAACCTTCAGCATGAGAAATTTTTGGAACAGTTTCATTTTATCTTCTTCTTCATCTCTTTGTCCGCTGACAACCATATTAACAATTTCATCATCGTTAAGCTGATTTTGATCATCATCCAACAACCACTCTTGTATATCTTCATTGTTAATTTATTTTATGACTGGAAGTTGGTTCGCTAATTGTGTCAGTTCATTGGCATCTTGTTGAGCTAGATCATTCTTTTTAGGATTTTCCATACCAAAAAGTTTCCTCCATGATCGTTGAAGCATTTCCTTTTTACTTCATCCCAATGTAGTTAAAAATATTCTATATCTTCATAAAAGCTCCCTACCATATTTCAAAAATTTGCCTCGGTTAACCCGGCGGCTCGGATAATCGGAACTCAGATAACCGGACTTTTACTGTATATGAAACAAAACTGTAAAAAATTATTAATAGTAATATACATATAAAGAAATGTTGTATATATTCATTATGTCACTACGTATATATATTATTGTTGAACTGAGTGGTGAAAGTTATTTAGTTCATTGATTGAGTCATAGTTTTTCAAAAGTCTCAAGGGTATTCATTAATTTTAATTGGTCCCATATATCATTTACTCATGGTAATTTCTATTACAATTAGTCGAAGGGATATAAATTATGTCAAAAGTTAATTGTTATATACATTAGAACACTTTTCATTCTCTATTCATACATATTTAATTTAGGGCAGTCACTGATTGGGCTTCAATTAGTTACATGAACTCAAAATAGGAGGGGGGAGGGGGGTCCAGAAAAATCTCACTTAAGGGTGGATGGGTCAATAAAAATCTCACAAGAATGTTTTATTTCAGGTTTCCCCTGCTCATCAAAGAGCATTAGAGCTTAAAAAAGGTCTTCAAAATTGCAAGGCGAGGTCAATCTCATGTTAGGGGGAGATCTCACCAAGGAGTAGGGTGGGGTCCAAATTTAAGAATAAAAGACTCACATAATTAATGGATGCACCTATCTTATCCTACATCAGTACTATATATTTACTTTCCTTTTTACCTTAAAAACATTCACTAACATTTATGCTATAAACTATCATACACAGTTACCCATTGTTAATTCAAATGATTTTTTATGCCATTGTTTCCCTGTTCCAAAATCGAAATGTTCTTTGATTGAGGATAAAGATTTATTAAAATTTAGCCTGTAAGCTTATGCCTGAATTATTTTCTCTTGTTACTGATTAATCTTAATTCTACAGGAAGCTTATTTAACAATTGAACCCTAGAATAGGAAGAATGTTTCTCAAATTGTTTTGTGTTGTGCATTTATAAAATGAAATCAGACTTATTACCTGTTCCATACTGGTTTATTTCTTGATCCTTTTCAATGGCATTTTTAATGATTGAAACTAATATAGTCTTAAACATGTATCTACAAGGAAAGGTGAGAATCTTAAGGAATCCAAAATATTTTCTAAGTCGTATGATTAGCTTTTCTTTTACTATTGTTTTAATGAGATATGAATTGGTCTATTGATTACATTGATGGGTAAGGTGAGCTTGAATGTATTTGTCCTCATAGACTACTCTGTTGAGGAATATATCCTCAATTTGTCTTTTGTAGCCCAATATTTATGTTTGGCTGGTAACTAAGATTGAAGACATTTATATTGGCAAGTATGTACACACTTTATCATTATTCTTGGCCGCCACTGAAAATTTCTATCACTCTTATCTTGCACAATCCTACATCAATGTCATCCTAAGAAACAGTAACGCAATACTGGCTCCAGTACTGTTCCTTGGAAAATACCATATGTCACTTCAGTAAATTTACATAAGATGTCTCCAATTTGTGTTCTGTTAAACAGATAACTTTTGAAGAGTTTGAGAGGAGTTCCACATATGATGATCTTCTCGAGTTTCATGATTAACGTACTATTGTTAACTGTGTCAAAATAAATAAATATTAAAAAATCTAGAATACTGAAATTTTTCGTCTGAAACTGTTAGTCGTCTTGCATTGTTTATTTGTCAGGGAATATATAGCATCCTGAATACTTACATTTAGTCATCGGGTGTCTTGATTGGTTTAATGAGTCCTCCATCCCTTTGTATCTTATGCTAAACGCTTCATCTCAATATATCCCTTAAATCCCACATCCTCAATTATAGGCTTCATATTTTCTAATCTCTGTCTTCCTCTAGAATTCTTCCCTTCAACTGTTCCCTCCATTTGCAAATCAACCAATCCTGCTTGTACCAAAATATGACCCACCATCCGGTCTCTTCTTTCTTTTAGTCCCTTCCACAAACTTCTTTCCTCAACCATTTCCAAAACATGCTCATTTTGTACTTTAAATGTCTACTTAATTTTCAGCATCTTACTATATCAGCACATTTCAAATGCTTCAACTTTCCTTATTTCTGGTACTTGACGTCAGCAACTTTACATAAGATATCTTCAATTTTTACAATTTGTGTTCTGTTAAATAGATAATAGTTTGAGAGGAGTTCCAAGTATGCTGATCTTCTTGAGTTTTATGATTAACATAGTATTGTAAACTGTGTCAAAATAAATAAGTTTTATCAAATCTAGAAATACTGAAATTGTTCTTCTGGAACTGTCAGTCATCTTGCATTGTTGATTTGTCAGGGAATATATTGCATCCTGAATACTTCATACCTGGTCATCGGGTCTCTTGAATGGTGTGATGCAATCATCCATTCCTTTCTATCTTGTGCTAAACTCTTCATCTCAATATACCCCTTACATCCCACATCCTCAGTTATCTGCTTCATATATTCTTCCCTTCAACTGTTCCCTCCATTAAAAGTTAACCAATCCTACATATATCAAAATATAACCCACCATCATGTCTCTTCTTTCTGTTAGACCCTTCCACAAACTTCTTTCCTCATCGATCATTTCCAAAACACATTCATTTTGTACTTTATCTGTCCACTTAATTTTCAGCATCTTACTGTAGCACCACATTTCAAATTCTTCAACGTTCCTTCTTTCTGGTACTCCTATAGTCCATGCTTTGCTACCATAAAGTGCTGTGTTCCACACACATAGTTTTAAAAAGTTCTTTCTGGATCCTAGATCTACGTTTGCAATAAAGATTTCTACATTTTTCATGAAGGATCTTTCTGCTAGTGCTATTCTGCTTTTTTCATCATTCACATTTCAACCATAAGTTGTAATTTTACCTCCTAGCTAGCAGAATTCACTTACTTCCCCTATCACATCCAATCTAATTTTTGTGTTTAGACTTAGACTGGACTGTAAGTTACGTAAGATTCAACCCAAAAAACACTGAGTTGGCATAATATGACGGGATTGCAGCATTGTCGGTAGAACCGACTGTGGACCTCTGGTTCAGAGCCAAGTTGATGGTCTAAACCAGAGACTGCAGTTTTTCTGTGATAATCATGGCTGCAGATTCCTAGATCTTCACCTTGAGGTCGAGTTGTGTAGGGTTCCCTTGGATAAATCAGGTGTGCTCTACACAAGTGAATTGGCTACACGGGTAGCAGGGGCCGTGTGGAGTGCATTGGAAGATTTTTTGGCTGAGGTAGGAAGACCCAAACCTGGGATTACAGTTACGGGCAGCCCAATTAAATTCAACACCATATGTTAGGAGTAACGTAAATCAATCTCTACCGTTAAAAGTACTTGTTATTAACTTTAGAAGTGTTTGTAACAACCAGCCTGAGCTTGAAAGTGTTATTAGTGGCACAGAAGCAGATAATATATTAGGGACTGAAAGCTGGTTAAAACCAGATATAATTTTAGCAGAAATTTTTAACAATAGCATGAACGTTTTCCGTAAGGATAGGCTGCATTCTAACGGAGGTGGTGTATTTATAGCTGTTAGTAGACACCTGTCATGTAACAAAATAGATATCCTTCTTGCGTGGTTCTTAAAGGGTGTGTTTGCTGTGACAAGTTTATAATTTATCACAAAATTCTTACAACCTGCTTCATCGCTCATCTCTTTCTCCTAGAACAAAACTTCCTGCAGTATTCCCATCTATTCCTTCACCCACTACCACATTCAAATCATCCAGATTATTAGATTTTCCTCCCCTTCACATATTGAATTAATTCTTCAATTTCAGTGTACATTTTCTTCATAATCTTCCTGTGATGTTGGCATATACACTTGTATTAACCTGGTTAGAGTGGCTTAGCTTCTACCTTCATTAAAAGTAATCCTGTCACTAAACTGTTTATAATAACTCACCTGTTTACCCAGTCTCTTGTTCATTACAAATCCACACCTGTAACTCCACCAACAGCATTTGTGTTAATTATTCTGTTTTCCCCAGACCAGAAATCTTGTGTATCCTTTAACCAAATCTCTCTAACTGCAACAACATCTAATTTGAGTCTTTCCATCTCCCTTTTTAAGTTTTCTGATCTACATGAACTATCCAAAATTGTTTGATAAAAGCTTGAAGTATAAATATCTTAGCATAACATTTGAGAATAAATGCAACTGGACATGACACTTTAGACAAGTGATTGGAAAAGGTTATAAAATCCATCAATTACTGGAGAGAGTGATGAGAGGATATTACAGAGAAGTGATGAGACTTGAAATACAAAACTTTGGTTATACCATTGATTGCATATTGTGGTGTAGTTTGGGACCACATTTTGGATTGGAGGGCATGCAAAGGAGAACAGTGAGATTTGTTTTTGGAAATTACTGCAGAGTCCAGTCAGTAACTGCTATAATAAAATAGCTTGTTGGGGAGTCATTGGAAGAGAGGAGGAGGGTGAAGAGAGTGCTGTGAGTATACAAGGAAAATGTTGGTGATGATTCTTGGAGGGATATTGGCCAAAGAATAGGCAGTAGTACATGGAAAGGAATAGATGACCATGGGCACAATCTGGCTCTTGATTTCATGCATAAGGAAGTGGGAAAAGTTCTTTTGTTCAAAGGTGTCAGGGATTTGAATAAATTACCAATGGAAGTGACGAATAATTTACAAAAAATGCTGAAGGAATTTAAATTTAAAATTTGTAAATTGGAAAAGTAGATGCGTGGAGAAATTTAAAACTTAAAGTATGTAAGATAATAATAGTAAAGGGGGTTGTTAGGTGACTAGGGAAAGTGCCACCAGAGCATACGCTACACTGCAATTAAATTCAATTCAACCTGCCATATTGTATACCATCTCACTTCATATAAAAGATCACCTGACTTCCTTGCCTGAGTTTTTACATGTCCTCACTATGAACTAGTTGTTTATCAGAAAGAATGGTTAGGTTTAATTCCAATATCTAAAACACTCTTCTGCTGCCCATGGCAGCTTCTGAAACTTGTGTGTCCTCAATAACTGTTTCTTATTCAGATCTATCTATCAGAGTACTCGCAGAAGCCACATCTCCATCCATCCGTCTATGGAACATGTAGCTTGTGCTCTATTTGATAAGTTTATGATTGTTTGTGAAATATGAAAAATATGAGACAAAGGTAATTGCAGAAAACTACCTAAAACCTGCAATCAGAATGGCCAATACTTCTAGCCCGGAATTTGAATCTACCTCTGTTGTACCTAATCTATCAAATGTGGTGGTGCTTTAACTCACACAGCCACAATGGTGGGTATTTCTTAGTATTACATATGATTATTTTCCATTCCATGAATAACATTTTTAATGATATTGTTCTTATCCATCAGCCCCTCCCCTCTTCCTTTTGCAGTTACCTCCAATTTAAACTAACAGTAATAACCATACATATGGCTGTGAATTAACCATGCGCGCTTATATGGACTGAGCGATATGCTTCATCTTCTACAATCATATATATATATATACACCTAGCACAGATCACTGGTGTTCATGTGTGGTAGTAGCATGGTGTTTCTATTGTGCCCAACAGTGGCCTATTGCCTGCAATTAAGGGGTTGTAGGAGATATGGTGGTTGAAAGTGGTTGACCTGAGACACTTTCATATTTCGACCAAAGATGTGTGTGTTATATTTCACTATCTAGCACAGGTGTTTGTGTGTGGTAGTAGCATAGAGTCACCGATCACACACAACATTGGCCTAATTTCAGTAGCTGTAGGGGTGTGGGAGATATGGTTGTTGAAAGTGGTCAATCAGGGATATTTTTGTATTTCGACCAAAGCCATATTTGTCCGTATATTTCACTTTGCTACTTCAACTACATAGTGCAGACCTTAAGTATTTATGTGTGGTAGTGGTCTCGAGTCTCCCATCATGCATGGTGGTGGTTAGATGTTGGTAGCTATGAGGGAGTGGGAGATATGGTGGTTGAAAGTGATAGACCTGGGTCTCTTTCATATTTTGACCAAATACATATGTGTACCTATATTTTAATTCTCAGCCAAAAATATCTAATGCAGATTACTGGTGTTTGTATGTGGTAGTAGCATAGAGTCACCGATCACACACAACATTGGCCCAATTTCAGTAGCAGTATGGGTGTGGGAGATATGGTGGATGAAAGTGGTCAATCGGGGATATTTTCGTATCCCAATGATGGCCGAATTTTGATAGCTATGGGGATGAAGGAGATATGGGGGTAGAAAGTGGTCAATCGAGGATATTTTCATATTTCGACCAGAGACATATGTGTCTGTGTTTTTCACTTTGCTGGCACCATTACATAGCGCAGATCACTGATGTTTGTGCGTGGTAGTAGCATCAAGTCTCCCATCGCGCCTTTTTGTGGTTAGATGTCAGTAGCTAAGGCGGTGTGGGAGGTATGGTGGTTGAAAGTGGTGGACATAGGGCAATTTCCTATTTCTACCAAAGCTATGTATGTCCCTATATTTCAACATGCAGCCAGAACTACCCAGTGTGGTAGTAGCCTTGAGTCTTTTGCCGTGCTCTATACTGATTGCATGTAGGCAGATGTGGGGATGTGGTAGATGTGATGCTTGAAAGTTGTGGACTTGATATAAAAATGGACAAGTGTGTCCCTATATTTCACTCCACAGCCAAAAATACCTAGCACAGTCCTCTGGTGATTGTGTGAGGCATTAACCTCAAGTCTCCCAACGAGCACCATGGTGGTGTCATATCAGTAGCTATGGGGTGTGGGGGTATGATGGTTGAAATTGGTCAATGGAGGGCTTTTTCATATTTTGACCAAGACCTATGTTTCACTTTGTAGCCATAAATACGCTGGGCACATCACTGATGTTGGTGTCTGGTATTAGACTTGAGTCTCCCATTGCGCACTATGGTGGTTACATGTTGGTGACTGTCAATCAAAATTCTGTACAAAAATGAACAAAGTCATGGACACCAGTTAGTATATATATATATAAACAGATGCGTGTGTCCCTATATTTCACCCTGCATCCACCACTGCCTAGCGCAGACCACTGATGTTTATGTGTGGTAGTGGCATGGAGTTTCCCATTATGCATAACATTTGTTGAATGCCAGTTGCTGTGGGGGTGTAGGAGATTTGGTGATCGACAGTGTTCGATCTGAGGAATTTTCATATTTCTACCAAAAATATGTGTGTCCTTGTATTTCACTTTACTGCCACAACTACATATTGCAGACAGCTGGTGTTTGTGTGTGGTAGTTGCATCAAGTCTCCCATCATGGACTATGATGTTTAGATGTCAGTAGCTATTGGGGTACAAGAGATATGGTGGTTGAAAGTGGTCGACCTGTGACACTTTCATATTTCGACTAAAGACATGTATGTCTCTATATTTCACTTTTCAGCCAATTGGCATTTGTGTGTGGTAGTAGCATGGAGTCGCCCATCTTGCACAATGTTAGCCAAATGTTGATATCTGTGTGGGTGTGGGAGATATAGTGGTTAAAATTGGTCGATCTGGGATATTTTCTTATTTCAACCAAAGACATGTGTATAAATATATTTCTCTTTGCTGCAACAACTACATACTGCGGTCCACTAGTGTTTATGTGTGGTAGTAGCATCAAGCCTCCCATTGTGCACTATGGTGTTTACATGTTGGTTGCTATGGGAGTGTGCGAGACATGGTGATTGAAGTTAGTCAACCTGTGACACTTTCATATTCCGACTAAAGACTTGTATGTCCCTATATTTCACTTTTGCCAAAACTACTCAGTGAAAATCATTGTTGTTTGTGTGTGGTAGTAACCTAGAGTCACCACCCTGCACAAAATGGCTGTCCGTTGGTAGCTGTCAGGGTGTGAGAGATATGGTGGTTGATAGTGGTTGACCTGAAATCAGAATAGACGTGTGTGTCTCTATATTTCATTCTGTACCAAAACTGCCTAGTGCTGTCCACTGGTGTTTTCGTGTAGTGGTAGCCTCGAGTTTCCCAACATGCACCATGGTGGTTACATGTTGGTATCTATGGGAGTGTGGGAGATATGGTGTTTGAAATCGATCGACAGAGGGCATTTTCATATTTTGACCAAAAACATGTATCCCTACATTTCACTCTGCAGTCAAAAGTACCTGGCACAGATTACTGGTGTTTGTGTGTAGTAGTAGCCTAGAGTCTTCCATAGTGCACTGTGGTGGTTGTGTGTTGGCGGTATCTGTGGAGATATGGGAGATATTGCAGTTCAAATTGCTCGACCGTTGTTTTTTTTGTTATTTCGACCAGTGACATGTGTGTCCCTGTATTCCACTTTCCAGCCACAACTATGTAGCGCAGACCACTTGTGTTTGTGTGTGTTATTATCCTCAACTCTCCCATCATGCACTAGAATGGTTGCATGTCGGTAGCTATTAGTCAAAATTCTTTACAGACACGAACAAATTCGTCAGCACCAGCTATTCATAAGTAAGGGCTATGTCCTCAATTTTACCTTTTTTTTGTTTGTGTAGTGTTTTTGTCACACTGCCCTCCTTCCTTCAAACTTTTTAAGTGACGAGTCTTCTTTATCTTAACTTTCTATTTACTTTTACTGAAAACAAATAATTTTTGTGAAATGATTTCAGTGAAATGTTTATTAGTTTTATCTGTAGTTTTTGTCAAGGCTAACCTTTGTTTTTTGTATGTTTATTAATTAAATTCAAATTTTTTACTACAATTATTACCAATTTTTATCAATAATAATACATTAACAGTTTTTTTTTTTTTTTTTTTTTTTTTAAATGTCTTAGATACCATACCTTAACAGTCAGAAAGTTTTTCAGTAGTAAAAACTAAGTAGTTTTCATTTGAAGTATCATGTATTGCATGAATATAAGGCTTGCATAAAAAATATCACATGTATATGAGGCTTACTTTTATTTTTTTTAAATTTTTTTTTTTTTAAAGAACTAGCAGTGGTAAATACTGCCACTTTGGAAACATATGATAGAAGATTCATTGGCTTATAAGGTAATGTAAATTTCCTTTTTTCGTAATGATAACAAGTTAGAACTCAGTTGATGTAAAAGATTTTTTACTTTGATTTAATTGATTTCAACTGAATCAGTTGTTGCATTGAAAGATGTTAAGCTTACACAATCCAGTCACATTAAGGCTAATAGCAAGAACCACCATGAGATGGGCACGAAGAAAGTTACTGATGTTATAGAAGGTACTTGCAGGAATGTGGAGCCATGCTGATTCCATTTCCATGTCTGCAGATCCAACTCAATTCTTGTGGTCTCACAAATTCTTGATTGGGTTTAAGTCTGAGAAGCTTAAGGTCAGGGAAATATTGTAAACACATCCTGCTGCTCTTTGAATTACATACCTAGGTTACATTGATCTGCTGGGAGATGCCATTAAGGGGTGGAAATCATCTGCAAGGACAGATGCATGCTTCTGTTGATCAATCATGCCATCTAAAATAATGAGTGCACTCAAGGGATGCTACAAAAATATTCTCAGGACCATCATGCTGCCTCCTCCATCTTGGATCCTTCCAGGAATTATTGGAGAGTGTTTGTTGTGTGTTTTGCACCATACAACTTAATGTCAGTCTTTCTGACAGAGCATAAATGTGATTCACTGGAAAAAGCAACAAATTATCACTTATTGGACATTAGATGTGGTACTGGTGTGCAAATTCCAGCCATCATTCCAGTCAAACAGCTGTCAACATAGGTTCACTACCAGTCATCTACTGCAGGGTCTGATATACAGCAGTGTTCACACTGAAGTGTCATTGAAGATACACTTTTGATAATCCCTTAGTTTATGTGGATGGTCATTTCGTCAATGATTGCATATCTGTTCATCTGAATGCATCTCCAGAGTATTCTGTGGCCTTTGGTGCACCACACTTGCCATGTCACTGACTTTGGTTGATGCCATTTTGACACACATGGTACACTTTTACCGTAATGGCATGTAAACTGCTCACAAGATTAGCAGTTTTAGAAATGATATCAATCACCGTTGACCCAGAAGCTAAAGATAATGCCATTTTGGATGTTAGATAAATTGCTCTATTTCTGCATTATTCCAATGATTGCAAAGTTTTCCTATAACCGCAAAAAATAAAAAAAAGTAATATCATAGCTATTATTAGTGGTTCTTTAGTGAGCAAGCTAAAGAAATTGTGTCTACTGTAAATTTGTGTTCAAAATCATATTTTTCAGGAGATATTATTGCAGTTGAGGAACCTTTTGCTTCTGTTCTTCTACCTGAAGTTTACTTCTCACACTGTCACAATTGCTTGCGAAGGAGCTATGGATTACTCCCATGTCAACAGTGCTCTTTGGTAATAAGACTACTGTAACATGTAGAATATAACTTTAAAATGATTTGTCATACTATACTACTGTTTTATAACCAGTAATAACTGATTTACAGTTGCAATTTATTTTTTTACCAGGTAATGTTCTGCACTGATAAATGTAAAGAGGAAGCATTTCAAAAGAATCATTCCATTGAATGTCAGTTATTGCCAGTGCTGTATGAACTTGGTGTTGATAAGATGGGATTACTTGCTTTAAGAATTGTTATAGAGGTGTCATCATATGGAAGGAAATTGCATGAAATGCTGCAAAATGTAAAAGCTTTTGAAACTGAATCAATCATAGATGAAAGAACTAAAGGCTTTGATAAAAATGGTAAATACAACTCAAAAGAATACTCTACTATTTACCATCTTGTGGGAAACACTGATAAGAGGTCTGTGGGAGATTTATTTAGAAGATCTGTAACATCAGCTTGTATCTTACATTGTCTGGAGAAGTATTCAAAATTCTTTGATGTTGGTACAATAGAAAATATCCCCAAATACGAGCATGCCGAAACTGTTGCAATGATTGGAGGTCTATTACTGCGACACCTGCAGAATCTGCCATGCAATGCACATGAAGTTTCTGATTATGTTCATGAGCCAGAAGACAGTGATGAAGAAACTATTTTGTTGAAAACAATAGAAATTGGTGCTGCAGCCTATTCTTTTTTGAGTTTAATAAACCATTCCTGTGATCCTAATGTTGTAAGACATTCTTACAATGGAAGCACAGTGGTGTTGAGAATCATACAGCCTATTAAACAGGGACAACAGGTAAATCTTTTGCATTAATCTATCATTACTGAACTAATCCATTGATAATTAGAAAATTTTAATTGCAATGGAGTCCCCTTTCCTTTTCCCACCTACTTTCGCCCTCTACTAATTTCAACTTTAAATGATTTCGGTGTGTTTGATAAATTATCCATCATTTCTCTTGGCAATATATTCCAGTCCCTGACCGCCTTCTACTTGAAAGAAAATCTTCCTACAACATTATGCATGAAATTCTTAATTGTTTCATCTGATATGCAGCCAACTAATATTCTCATCATGTAGCAAATGGTATTTAATTTTTTACAAAGGTGATCAACGTTTATATTCCATTTTAAATTATCTTGTATCCATATTCCCAGAAATTTTGTTTTTCCTACATTTTTTAGTAGTTCATCACAGAGTTTTGCTGTAGGTACTGGAGTATCTAAATTAGTTTTTGTCCTGAAGTGTATGGCGTGTGTTTTTTCTGTGTTTATTATTAGTTTGTTTTGAGAAAACCAGTTTGCTAAGTTTTTAGCACAGTGTTCAATGTTTTTCACTAATTGTTCCTTATTACATACTGTTATTAATACGCTGGTGTCATCTGCATATTTAATATACTTCTGGAAATAAGATAGGATAGGGAAAATAAACAGTTACCCGTCACTTACCACAGATGAAGGCAGGAGGGCGAAACACGTAAAAACACAAAAACAAAAGAATTACACAATATTTCGACTTTTCAGTCTTACTACACGAGTAAGACTGAAAAGTCGAAATATTGTGTAATTCTTTTGTTTTTGTGTTTTTACGTGTTTCGCCCTCCTGCCTTCATCTGTGGTAAGTGACGGGTAACTGTTTATTTTCCCTATCCTATCTTATTTTCAGTGCCTCGCGGCAGTTTCTTTGTTTCCTTTATCCAATAATATACTTCTGGCAGATACTTATCGTTTCTAGATCATTTATATACACTAAGAACAGTAAAGGCCCAAGAATTGATCCTTGCGGCACTCCATATAATGTTATTATTACTTAAATTTCGACAGTTAATAGCGTAGAACAGTAGTGTACTAAAATAAACTGTAAAGAACACGTTATTGCGAACAGCAATTCTTTATTACACGTTCAATGCGCAATACAACGGACAACAACATAGATCAGCGAGATTACAGATAATGCAAAGAATAACTTAATGTCTGTGCATTTCACTGATAATCTCTACAATACCCCCCTCAGAAGACCATTGACCTGTGGGTGATCATTCCGCACTTTGGAGATTATGCCACCTGGACCTGCTCCACTAGCTGACTGCAATGCGACTCGTGTAGTCTGTGACACAGCGCCTTCATGAAGATGTCTGCAACATTTTGTTCACTTGGAACGTATCGAAGTTCCACTGTCCCGTCCATCACCTTTTCTCTTACAAAGTGATGCCTGATTGTAATGTGCTTTGTCCTGGACTTGTCAACATAGTTTCTAGCATGTGAAATAGCCGCCTGACTATCACACCATATTGTGGTTGCACTGTCACTTATTTCTTGGAACTCCAAGGACTTTAATAGTTCTTTTACCCAAAACACTTCTCTTGCACAAGCTGCCAAGGCCACATATTCTGCCTCCATTGTACTAAGTGCAATCACAGTTTGTTTTGAACTTTTCCAGATGATTGGAGGACCTGCAAGTATAAGCACATATCCACTTATGCTCTTGCGAGTTTTTGTACAACTAGACCAATCTGCATCAGCATATGCTACAAGACTTTCATTAGTTGGATAATATGTAATTCCATAGTCTTGTGTCTCTTTTAAATACCTAAGTACTCTTTTAGCTGCATTCCAATGACACTTGTGGAATTGTGAACAATACTGAGGCAACTTGCCTACTGAAAAGGCAATATCAGCTCCAGTTCTCTGCGATAAATATAACAGACCACCAATGAGTTCTCTGTAAGGAAGGTTCTTGAGGTCATCTTCATTACACTCGTCGAGAAACTCTGGCCTCTGCTCCATTGGGGTTTTAATTCCTTTGGTGTCTTGCAGTCCAAATTCATTCAACAGTTTGTTGACATATCCTTCTTGTGAGAGGGTGACGCTACCATCCTCTTTCTTATTGAATTTTACTCCCAGTAGATGCGAAATCGTTCCTAGGTACTTAATATCAAAGCATCTCTCCAGAAGTTCTTTAACACTGCTTCTCATTGATTCGTTTTCTGTTAATACAAGTATATCATCCACATAAACAGCTAATATGGCCTTTCCTTTTCCTTTCTTCAACTGATATACACACGGATCATCTTTATTATGAATGAATCCAAGACTTTCTAATGTTTTGTTGAGATGTTCATTCCAGCACCTTCCACTTTGTTTCAAACCATATATTGATTTGTTCAATTTACAAAACAGTTTTTCTTTACCTCTTTGTATAAACCCTTCAGGTTGTTCCATATACAAAGTTTCCTTTATATCACTGTGAAGATAAGTAGATTTAACATATACTGGTCCATGAACCACTTTTTCTCAACACCAATAGCTACAAGTAACTTTAGGGTATCGAAGCCTGATACAGGCACATACACTTCTTCATAATGCACTCCCTTCTTTGAGAGAAACCCTTTGCAACCAAGTGTGCTTTGAAGCATTCTGTTTCACCTACTGTCTTCCTTTTAAACACCCATTTGCATTTAATGACATTTGCATTTGGAGGTTTTATAACCAATGACCAGGTGTTGTGCTTCTTCAATGATTCTATCTCTTCATTCATTGCTCCAAACCATTGCGCTGCTTCAGTAGAATTAATAGCCTCATTGAATGAAGATGGTTCCACTATATTATTAGTATGAACCATATGAGATTGTGGTTTTATGTTATCATCTTTCTTTGATTTTATAGAACACCTTTCTCGAAGAATCATACTGTGTTGCTTTTGCAGATTTGCATTATGTTTTCTAGAATTCCCCTTTAGTTGTCCTCTCTTCTTAATTTGAACAATTGAGTGTCCTTCACTCTTTTCACCTTTGTCTGAAGTTTCTTCTTCTTCACTTTCTGTGTCTGGAAATCCTTTGAAGTCTTCTTCTTCACTTGACAGATTTTCTACAGAATTGATCATCACATTTTCTTCAGGATTACTGCCTGAAATTCCATCACTGCAATCAAAAGTGATAGCTTCTTCTCTGTCCAATTGTTTGAAGCTAGAATCTTCGGGTTTACTAATGTGTCCTGCTTCATCACTTGTACTCTCTTTGAATACACAGTCACGTGACTCCACAACTTGTTGAGTATCTGGCATACAAATCCTAAAACCATGCTCATATATTGCGTATCCAACCAAAATTCCTTTCTTGGCCCTTGGTGATAGTTTTGAGTGGCATTTCTGTTTAGGAATATGCACAAACACTTCACCTCCTTTGCCCGAAGGTGAGCGACACTTGGCTTCCTGCCAACCCATAATTCATATGGAGTTTTAATTTCATTATGACTGTGACTCTGTTCCTGATATATGCTGCAGTATATATCAGTTCTGCCCAAGCTGCCTTAGACAATCTACTACTACTGATTTCACTTCTCACTAAATCCATCAGAGTTCTGTTCAATCTCTCTGCAATTCCATTTTGCTGTGGTGTGTAAATCGTTGTCTTTTTGTGTACAATGCCATTACTCTTACAGAATTCTTTGAACAAAATTCAAGTCCATTATCTGTTCGAACTAGCTTTAAAGATTTGCCAGTTTGTTTTTCAACTTGGATCTTCCATGCTTTAAACTCAGCCAGTACACTTCCCATTGTTTTAGGAAGTCTGATGAAAGCATATCTGCTAGCATCATCCACTATGCTAAGAACATATCTGTTGCCACCAAAGCTTTTCACATCTATTGGTCCCACGAGATCTGCATGAACAAGATTGAAAATTATTCCATCACTTTTCAAGTTGCTTCATGGATGTGTCACAAATGGCAGTCATGTCGCTTTTCCTGCTAAACAGTCATTACATGGAGTAGGAGTTGTCAACTCACAGCTTAAACCATTTACAGACTGTGTTTTGACCATTTTTATAACCTGATTTTTTCTAACATGCATTAGTCTTTGATGCCACATATCCAATGTTTTTAACTTTCCATTTTCATAGTATAATGAGCTTACTACACTCTTCTTTAAATTAGGTTCTGTTCTCGCCACATACAAGCGACCCATATTCTCTGCTTTCAATAGTAAATTCCTACTGTCATCGTAAATGCAACATCCATTTTTATTAAAAACAACTTTCTTGTTATTTTCAGTTAACTGTTTAGCTGACAAAATTCCATGGCTAATGCCAGGAACTAAAAGAGTGTTTTTAATTTGTATATCACTTTTTGCGGAATTATTACCTATAATCTTTGCATTTACAGTATCTTTTCCAATTGTAGTTGTCGTTGCACCATTTGCTGTCACAACATTTTCAGTAGTCACATTTTTACTAATCCAAGAAAAATACTTTTTCTCTGGAGACATGTGATGAGTAACACCTGAGTCTATGACCCAAACATCGCTATTCAATATAGCCGATCCACATGAAACACTTGTTGTCGATGCACTAGATAAACGTTTAGGGGAGAGTGGGGGAAATACACGCACCTAAGGAAAAATCGATGTAATTGAGTATTATATCATTAAATTTTTCCAAAACAAATGTAAACCTTACTATGGACATTTCTCGACATATTCCAAATGATGGAATGTAATTATGAACATTACCTTAATTTTTATGATTAAAATAAAAAAGTGCAAATGCGTGGTATTCTCCACCCCGTAGGGTAATGACACGCATGATATGGGGTAATAACACGCAATACAAACAATGGATAAAAATGGTATGCTATTTTTATTTTCTGTTAGTTTGTTTTATTAATTAGGTGTACTAAAAAGTACATTATTGAAGAAAATGATGTTTTGTAAACTTTTCTTTATATATAGGCGTGTAAATAGTGCATTTTCTTGTATAGCAAACATCACACTTGTAATGTTTTGAAATGTTCCAGCCATTACATTCTTCATGGCTCTACCTAATACTCAAAACACATCGGTACACTAGTTCTCCATCTTTCCCTTGGTATTTTTCGTTTTCATTCTTGTACGCAGAGTAGCTTCAACAATCCCATACTTCTCTTATTTTTCTTCCTAATTTTGTGGCATCAAGACCCTTATGAAGCTCCTCTTGGGTCCATTTTACTTTCTGGTTTTTTCTTTTATAATATCTAGTAATCTGAACTATAAAAAAACTCGTTGGAATTGAAAATATAACCAACTATTTTTATTATGAAGGGGGAATACCACGAACTTGAAGAGTCGCATGCCAATACCCCAAAGTGAGTTCGAGGACTAACCTAAGTAGAACTCGGGTCTTAGTTCAAATACCTAGACAGATCTACAACTAAATGAAAGGTTACATCTGGGGCTAGTAGTTGATATGCAAAAAATTGCATTAAAGCAACTTATGGTAGCACTTACCTTGCAAAATATAGCTGACAAAAATTACATCAAACACATTGAAAATAAATACCACCACAACGCAATCAAAACATGTCTGGAGTGGGTGGCACTGTAGTTTTTACACCTGCCAGAAGGGTTTAGCATCAACTGGGCAAAGCCCGCACCATTCAAAATGCGTAATTCAACCTGCGTGTGATTATCCGCATGCGTGTATTTCCCCCCCTCTCCCCTACTGCTTGATTTATTTGGACATATATTTGCAAAATGGCTGATTTCTTTACAGATAAAACATTTGCCTTTACCATTCTTGCCGTTTCGTGTTCCTTTCTTACAGTGATTGGCATCTTCGCTGCTAGATTTTGGGTCCATAATTTTCGTGTTAACTTTCTCCACGAATAATGCAGACTGTTTCGTGCTATCGTTTTCTTGTCATCTTGAATCTTCAGCAAGAAGATGTCTTTTCACTGTAGCACATGTAAACTCGCTATCTGGTAGGTTACACAAAGCTGTTACAACAGAATCCCATTCCTCGGTAAGTCTGCACAAAATCGTCATAGCTAAATCTGCATCTTCCATAGCATAGCCAACACTAGAAAGATCTGCAACAGTTCTGTTTATCTGTCCCAAATATAATTCCATTGAATTATTTTCACTCAGTTTCAACGAATATAATTTTTGCCTGAGTTGCACAATATGAAATTTGCAGTCACATGGTGCATACAACCGTTCCAGGTCATTCCATGCTTCCTTAGCATTCGTTAAGTGCTGAATATGCATCTGCTGTTCGTCACACACAGAAAGTGCGATCTTTGCATAAGCTTTATTTTGTCTCGATGTGTAATTACGTTTTACAGTTGTATCTGCGTCGGTAGCCAGTTCTTCTTCACCTGGATCAACAACTGTCCCATAAATCACTTTCCATCATTACCATTTTCATTTGGTAACTCCGTGATGTGTAATTTATATCACTCAATTTGGTTATAGTCGTAGACCGGTGATTAGACATGTTAAACTGATTTAAATAACTTCTGTCTGCCGTATCTTTCACGCTAAAAATTCTTAGCCAACTTTTTCGAATCGATGCTACAATTTAACAATTGCACAATGAATTTTACTGTTTATAACACTTCTGCGCTATAACTGGGCCCATAACCAATGTTATTATTACTTAAATTTTTGCAGTTAATAGCGTAGAACAGTAGTGTACTAAAATAAACTGTAAAGAAAGCGTTATTGCAAACAGCAATTCTTTATTACACGTTCAATGCGCAATACAACGGACAACAACATGGATCAGCGAGATTACAGGTAATGCAGAGAATAACTTAACGTCTGTGCATTTCACTGATAATCTCTACAAGTTTGTTTTGAGAAAACCAGTTTGCTAAGTTTTTAGCACAGTGTTCAATGTTTTCACTAATTGTTCCTTATTACATTCTTTTATTAATACGCTGGTGTCATCTGCATATTTAATATACTTCTGGCAGGTACTTGTCGTTTCTAGATCATTTATATACACTAAGAACAGTAAAGGCCCAAGAAATGATCCTTGCGGCACTCCATATTTCATGTGTTTGCAATCTGAGCGCACATAGTTTACACTGTTTTTAGTCTTAAAACTAAATTCAGCAATCTGTTTCCGATTATAAAGGTATGACTTTATCCAATTTTTTGCTACTCCTCTAACTCCTAAATGTTCTAATTTTGTGAGCAAGATATTATGGTAAATTACATCAAATGCCTTTGAGAGATCCAAACATATTCCAGACACATGTCCTTTTTCATCAAGTGTCTGTAAGATTTCTATATAAAATGAAAAAAAAGCAGTTTCAGTTGATTTATTCTTTCTAAATCCATGTTGAGTATTTGATAATAGTTTATTATTTTCTAAAAAGTCTTTTGTGAAATAGTTTTTCTAAGATTTTGGAGAAACATGAGAGGTTCGACACCAGGCGATAGTTTGACACGTTTTCTTTTTCCCCTTTTTTGAATAGGGGTTTAACTTTTGCTGTTTCAAGCCTGTCTGGGAATATTCCACTAGAAAATGAACTATTGCATATATGAGAGAGAGGGCAAGTTATTAATTTAGCACATTTGTTTAAAAGAAAATCTGGACATCATCAATTCCGGATGAAAATTCAGGTTTTAACTTGCCAATAATTTTTAATACTTCTTCTTCATTTGTGGGTTGAATAAAAAGGGTTTTCCTATTAGTTTTACTGATATTAGCTTGTGTGTTGATGTTGGACTTATCAACATTTTTCTTAATCAGATCTTCAGCAATATTTGAGAAATATGTATTAAAGGTATTGGATATCTCTAAAGGATCAGATATTATTTTTTTATTCTCTTGCAGTTGAATGTTATGGCTATCTACCTGTCTTGTTCCTACTTCATTCTTAACTTATCTTCCACATGGTTTTCATTTTATTGGTAGCTGAGGAAATATATCTGTCATTTTCTAATTTTTTTTTGCATATCTTACTAACCTGTTAAGAACCTGTTTGTATTTTTTGAAATATTTATCAAATTCTGGTGTTATTTCCTGTGTTTTTGAGATTGTATGTAATAGTTGTTTCCTTTTTGTAGATATTATGATACAAATAGTAATCCAGCCTTTTGTATTATTTATTACATTTTGCTTTTTTGTCCTAAGTGGGAAACATATTTCAAAATAATACAAGAATGTATTAATGAATGACTCATATTTCTCATTTGTATTTGGCCAACTATGCATTTCTTCCCAACTTTCATTTTTTAAGAGATTATTAAATTTGTTAATCTGTTGATCCTTAAAACTATGTGATTTTACTGTTGTCTGTGTATTAGTTTTAGATTCCAACTTTAATGTTAACATTTGTGCTAAGTGATCTGAATAACCTGTATCAAAATTTACTGCATCGTGGCTATAATTACTGCTATTTACAAAAATCTGGTCAATTGTTGTTGTTGTATTTTTTGTAATTTGTGTTGGTGTTTCTATCAAACTTTTAAGATTGAAAGTATCACTTCTCAGCTTTGAGTCCTTAGAAAAATCTATATTAAAATCACCACATACAATTATAGTTTTATTTACTAATGGTAAACTTTTTAATGTTTTCTCAAACAAATTAAAAAATGTACTATTGTCACCATCTGGAGATCTATATACACAAATTAGTATGATTTTATGTTTTGGGATGGATATACCAGATACTTCAAAGTGCTTTTCTTTAGAATATTTTTCAGTGAGTTTATTTCTTCAAAATCAATGTCATTTTTATTAAATATAAAATTTCCTCCCTGTTTGTATTCATTTCTGCAAAAAACTGATGCTAAGGTAAAGTTTGGGATGCTTGTTACATTTAGTTGTGCTGTATTGAGCCAGTGTTCTGTTAAACATACAACTGCCACATCTTTAAGATGTGTTGAGAGAAGTAATTCAATTTCAGTTTTCTTGTTTTTAAGAGATTGCACATTATGGTGACAAATTATAAAGTTTGAACTTGCTTTTTCGGTATGTACATTTGCTCGACCACTTACCTCTTTATTGGTGCCCTCTACCTTACAAGCTTTATTTGTATTGACACTTTTTTCACTGTAGCACAGTCTCACTTTAGGTAGAGCTAAGGGGATCACCACTTGCTTATTGTTATTTATCTGGATGTCAGTTTGTCTGCATGGCGAGCCCATAAAAAATTAGCATTTCTTGTTGGTTGATTCTTTGTGCGGGTTGATGACCTTATCACTAGTCTTGTGAAATTTTCTGCTTCTGCTGCTGAGGTAGTTCGGGTTTCAGCTTCTGTGTAAGGGACTAGTCGAGTGGTCTAACTCCTCTTCTGTGGGTGTAATTTGGAATCTGCAGAGAGTGTCTGAAATCTCAGGTACTAACCTTTTTGGAGTTGCTACTGCTGAGCTCCAGCGACCTCGGCTCCACTGTCCAGCTTCAGCTGTAAGGCTATTTACTAATATCAAGATCTGACACCACTGTGGATTAAGGCCACAGACCTGTGTGGTTGTTAGTATGGCTTCACTAACTTAGGCTTACTATGGCAAACAGCAGGTTCTCTTATATTTTACCAGTGAGAAGACAGCCTAACTGAAGTACAATACTGTTTATTGCTCATCCTTCACTGAATACATATCATCCGTTTTGACACCGTCTGCGAGGCTATCCCTGTAGGCCTCTATTGGATTTAAATCTTCTTAAGTACTAGTAGATGATGGAACAATTACTTACATATATGTAGAATGGCTATCGGAGGATTCCGCCAAGTGTTGCAGCATTGTCGACCCTAATGCGAGACCAGGCTATTGGAGAGAGAGAGGCTATTTTCTATCCGCTAACTGGCATAGTGACATGCCTACTGTCAATCTGTCACTGAGAAGACCGAACACATGTCCGTGCTCCTTATATTGCCCGTATCAAACATTCTAGACTTCTTTCGGCAATTGACCGGCCAGTGTCCCTGGCTTTGGTATGCACTGATCGTTTTCGTCAGCAAAACCTGACTCATTACTTTTGTGCAGACGGCACACAACTCTGGCGTACTGTCACGACACACCTAACACTCATTTAATTCTAAATCACACAACTAAATTTTTTTTACACCAAAACTTGGCCCATTACATCTGTTGTCTTTTCTCCTATGATGACTGTTTCTACTTTTGTTTCTTGAGGCACTTTCCAGTCAAGATGTAAAATTTCTTGGCACTCTAATTCTTTTGATATGACTTCCAACAACATTCTTGAAATTTCAGCTTTCCCTTTTGTATTAAGATGCTGTCCGTGATTTGTGTAGTATCCACTGTCACTTGGTGTGCTGATAAACTGAGTGTTTTGGAATTGTTTCACAATTTTGCCTAGTTTTCTGTTTGTTTTCATTATTTCTTTATTCACATAGGACCATTCTGGTAAGTCATGCCTGTGTGGTATACCTACTATCACTACATTTGTATGTTTAATTGATAGCAGAGAGTTTTTTATTGTTCTAATTGCAATGTCTGCTTCATTTTTTGCAACGTCATTTGCTCCTGCCCATATCACTAAATGGTCTTTTTCTTTTAGTTTCATAATGTTTTTAGTGTTTTCCAGTACTTTGCCTTGTTATGCCAAGGTACAGGGGCGGATCCAGGGGGGCAGGGTGCTAGGGCGCTCAAGGGGCCCCCCCCCCATATGTTTCTAGGTCCACCCCTGACATTGTAATTTTGGAGACCTTTCTTTTTTAGATCTACGGATTCGAGGCCCGTAGACTACCCCATGGCCGACTGAGACCCCCCCCCCCCACCCCCCAAACTAAAATCCACTGAAGGCAAGCACTTTGAACCAAAATTCACTCAAGCTAAGACCTCCCCCCAAACCAAAATCCTGGATCCGCCCCTGCCAAGGTATTTACATATCAAGTCTTCAACAAGCAATGCCTTCCCCACATTATAATCATAACCCATCTTTAGTTTTTTTTATCTGTGTACATAATACACTGACTCTATGGTGATTGAATAAGGCATCCTTCATTTGATAAGGCTGGTGGGTATGCAAGTATCTGATTGTTAGGCTTGCATGTTCTACTTGTTCCAGAAATAATATCACGGTTCGCTTTAAAGTTCATTCTAGATTTATTCACACAACTCATACGTTATCCACCACCACCACTAATTAGAATCTTTACTTTGACCGTAGATAAGGCTTATTGTACTTTTTCTCCTCCAACTTCAGATTCTGACCAAGCTTCAGTCTAGTTAATTTACACACTGCGTTTCGACCTTGAAATGCTACTGGCTTGTCGTTCTTCATGAAACACTTGTTGAAAATGATTAACGGGCAGCATCATGTTGTTTCTTTGTCCACTCAATACTTAATTAATGGAAGCATAGCTCTCTTTACAACTTCTCATGCCGCCCTATATCTTTTCATCTGTCTCCTGTGGCAGCCATCTTCAGAGTCCCCCAACAATTACTTTATTACACTGTGCACCTCTGCACTCAACAATGCTTCATGGAAATGACTTAGTCTTTACAAATAATTAATTCTATTTACTCCTCTAATTATCTTATGCTTCCCCAAATGTTTAATTAATCCTCAATATCATTCAAGCCCACTAAATGTTTGATCACCTATCCACTTTTTCTAGGCTTACCTTAGCTAATACTGTCTCACTACAGCTCTTCTTTGTATTTACCTCCATCCCATGTTGACTCACCCACTTAGATATACTATCTATATCACCCGCAGCTGTTTATATTCTCCTACCATTCTTAAACTGGAAGAGTCTGCACTTATAAGGCCTCTGGTTGCCAGGTGATATCAGTCACTTGCGTTGGTGGCCAATTAGTACACAGAAAGTGAGACAGGGTAGGACCTGGTGGAGTGGCCGAGTAGTTGGGATGGAGGCATGGTAGGGGTATATGCAGTGGAGGGGAGTGACTGGTGGTACTAATCTAGCAGCCTTAATCTCTGCCTTCTTAGATGTCCTATCACCAGATTCCATGCCTTGCTAAGGCAGTAACCCATTTCCTTGTTCACAGTCCCATCATCCAGGAGAATCTCTAAAGCTTTCTTAACCCTTTCCTACCAGCTATTGGAAAAAAAGGGAAATTTATAATTTCAATTATATATTTGTATAAAGGTACTTGAAATTAAACACACATGTTTTTTTCAAATTTTTTTTGGAACTCTAAGTGCTAATTACTAAGCCGGTACTTATAAGTACCGTCAGGGACTTTGTGTATCACATGATGTACAGAAACAGCAATTGAAATCAATTATGTTAATATTGGTATGAAATATTTGCCTCGCGATATTAAAAAAAAAAAAAAAACCATTCTTTTTGCTCATTCAGACACAAAAGACATTGTAGTGCAACATTTGGAATGATGTTTTTACTGTATTTTCTTCATTCTACATACTTCACAGCTTCATCAGATTTTTACAATTTAGGGACAGTTTCCAAATCTTACATTGTATTCATTGTAATGTACCACTTGTTTTTTTTGGTCTGTATGCTGAAAACTTAGAAAATTAATTTTTCGGCAATTTCACGCAGAAATTTAAAAATAAATGTTGTCATTGTCTGACTTAATCATACAACAATACATCAACAGGCTTATCAATGCATTGGACACTGGTATTGTCGAATTATATGGTGGTAAATACAGTGGTACTTATAAGTACCGTCAGGGAGGAAAGGGTTAATCATATCGTCCCAAAATTCCCTGGTGAAAAAAAGTATTTTCGTTATCTCAAAGGCAAAACTATGTCTTTTTTTTCAATACTGTACAATGCCACTGTAGACATTGTGACCTTCCCAAGCATAAACATCTTGTATGTTCTAAACAATGCTGGAATACAGAGTGTGTGGTCTGCCCAATATGTCGCTGCTCACATTCACAGAGGATAATATATACCGGACTGTCTAAGGCCCAACCCATCATTAGTGTTGTGTGGTAGTTCACTTAGCTTCCTAGGTTGGCAGAGAAAGGTCTTATTCCCAGCTTTGTTTAACATTCTGGCAGTTATTTATCTATTATCTTGCCCAAACTGTTTAGCAGAAAGCCTACTACACATAATCTGTATAGAAAATAACTTTTATAATCATTTTCGTAATAGTACTTTTCAGCTCTGAACATAAACTTTTTATACATCCATTATCTTGCTATCTAGAAGGGGCCCAATCTCATATAGTTGTATAGTAAATAACTTTTATAACCATTTTCTTAACAGTAAAGCACTTTTTAAATTGATTCTAAGCCATTTTCGTAAAAGACATAAGATTCAAATAAGGTTTTTTCCCAGTCACAATGAATTTTGTTTCATTCATTTCTACTAAGAAAGCATAGAATGACAATCGTTTTAAGGTGTATTTTGTATGCTCCTAAAATTCTATTAGAGGAGATATTTCAAAAACAAAGAATTTGAATTTTTAAAATAAAAGGGCTACGAAGATAAAAGTAGGCTTAAATGAGAGAGAAAAATTAATTTAATAATAATAAGATAACAGTTTAGCAGTAATTATAGATTTAAAGAGAGAAAATCAGAATTTTAGTATCACATCACCATGTGTAACTTTTAAATATTACTAACTCTTAAATGAGAAAACCTATGATAAAATTTGTCATTGAAGATTCGCCTTGCTGATGAGATTATGAACTGGGATATGGAAAACTGCCTTAGCATGGCATGGAATCCGGTGATAGGACATGTAAGGAGGCAAGGATTAAGGCTGCCAGATTACCAACTCCAGCCTCTATCTTCCACTGCGCATACCTCTACCATGCCTCTGTCCCCAGTACTCAGTTGCCCCACCAAGTCATACCCTGCCCCACCTTCTGTGCACTGGTTGGTCCCTGATGAATGTGACTGACATTACCTGGCAACCGGAGGCCTCATAAGCATGGACTCTTCCAGAACCTGACACTTTGCCAGAAGATGGAGCCAGAGTCAGGCTCCGAAATGTTGCCTCTTGCTGATGTGATCTCTTGGTGGAAAGCTTGAGAATATTTTATACAATTGATTCATCAAAGGAGTCTACATTCTTTCATCTTAAGTCAATACCATTTTTTATACAACATTTTGGGGTTTACTGACCTTTAGTCCGTTTGTGAGTCCATGGGCTTTGTTGATTGTCATTGCAAAGGCTTTTTTTTTGTTGGAACTGTAGTCTTTTAAACTGAAATGATAGGTCCATTAGAATTATTGGAATCCGAGAAATCAACACATCATCAACTTTTGCCATTCCAGTCATTATCACAGCTTTTGTTACACTCCCGCCAATTGTGCTATTTGTTGACATGTGCCTTCTATAGTTGCGGTGCATCGAGGTAGCAAATCAGTAGTATTGGAACCCAGATTGTAATCAGAAGGCAGTCCTAATAACTCCAAAGAGTTAAGGAACTCTGTAGGCAATATGGTAACTTTTGCAGTATCCATAACACTTTCCACCAGTAGATATCCTACTATTTCGCCTTGAACTTGCAACATCATTTTTTCATTTACTTGTCCAGCAGTTTTGTCAGTCAGTGTCAAAATTGCTTGTGCCTGTACATAAAATTTTTTGAACAGATCATATACAAACTGACTCCAAAATAAACAAAGCCTGAGAAACCAATATAGCATAAAAAATGTGTGGCATTGTTGGCCAGGAGATCCTGAAGGATTGTCTGGCAGAGTTTTGATTTACCACTGGACTTACAGTTTGACACAGTTAACCACAGAACATACTGGCATGGCTCATATATAATCAAACACAACTCTTCAAAATTCCTGGCCTCATCGGGATTTGAACCAGTGAGTGGACCCTAAACTTTTGAAAGCAATTGCTTTAACCAGTGAGCCATCAGATCGCTTACTGATATAAATTACAAATACTTTTATACACTATTCATCTGTCTGTCACCACTGAGCTAGTTTTCAAAATTTCATGGCAAAATATGTTATTTATCTGGGAAAAAATATCCTCTTCTTCCTAAAAGTACATACTGTTTCATTGTCAGATTTAATAAAGGCATGAAAACATTGAAAAACTTTGAAAGAATTTAAAGATAAAATTTGTAGAGGGCAAATGTAGGTGGGTGCAGGATAGGGGGAAGATGGGTGTGTTGGGAAATTGCCACCAAGGCCGGTGCTCCATTGCAATTAAAAAAATTAAATTAAACATAAGAGACAGAGCTACTTTCACATTTATAATATTAGTATAGATATAACTGGCAATGGGACAATGAAACAAACTGGTGGTTTATCTAAATTCATACGAAGTTTTAAGTCATGGTAGTGGAATACATAGAAAATTTGGAAATGTGGGCTTAGATGTTCCTGGTCTCACATGTTTAGTTCAATACACCCTCCTACTATGTCATTAAATGGCACACATGTTTGTGGAGTACAAAATCCATTTTCAAAATACTATTTTTATAACTCCATAACTAGAAGTTCTGCCTAAAAAATCCTATTTTATGAGAATGGAAAACATGTATATTCATTTGTAAAAATTGAAGTAGAAAGATAAAACCTAAGTTTTTATTGGTGTAATTCACCATTCATTAAATAGCCTTAAAACCAATCTTTATAAAGAAATTTGAAAATATTGCTAACATTAAGTGTTTTTGTTTTGTTTCTGTAGATACTTGACAACTATGGATATCACTATGCAACAGAGAGTTATGAAGAAAGGCAAAATCATCTGAAATCTCAGTATTTTTTTGACTGCAATTGTGAAGCATGCATGAATAATTGGCCCTTATATGATGACCTTCCTGATAAAGAACCACAGCTGATTTGTGTAAATTGTAATGAAATTGTCCCCACTATGGGGAGTTTATGTACAGAGAAACTGTGGATTTGCTCTAAATGTAAATGTGAAAATAATATTGATCAGAGGAAAAGAGAACTTAAGGAGAGCTCCGAATATTTTAAATCAAAGTTATCTGAGGTGTTAGCTGGTCACACTGAAAATGTTATGAATGATTTAGTTCATCATTTGAATGTACTTTATAAAAATGTTAAAAAACCATGGAAAGAATTTAATGACTGTCAAGAAGCATTGAAACAGTGTTTTAGTATAGTTGCAAATTGTTATGTTGTGAAATCAATGCAAGCAAAACTGTAAAGCATTGTAATAGTTACAATTAAAATGTAACTGTTAAACATGCTTAGACATTTGTTAAAATTACATATATATTTTTTAGTAAATTTATGTTTTTCTTATTTTCTCCTAAATATACATGATTAATTGTATCACTCATATGCATTTACTATTATTTATCATTATTATTTTGTGTATGATGCTACAAGACATTTACACAATTCAATTACAATTATTCTGTATGCAATGAACAATCTAAACGCACATAGTTCAGCGGACAATGCCCGCAGCATCATATATGATACTCATGTGTTTAATGTTTCTTTCCTATTTCATATGAGCTCTCTACCTACTGGAAAATGGATGCCTATTGTTGCTAATATGGAGCTTGTCTATCTGTGACATTCTTCTAGGTCAGTAGTTCCCAAATTTACTATGCCCATGGACCCCTTCTTAAAGCGAAAACATCACCATGAACCACCGAGTGAAATAATTCTACATAACTGCATAAAAGAAAATTTTCATATATGACTTTGATGTGTTTCAAGGTAATTTTTATTTTTGGGTGTCTTAATTACTATTTGTTGAAACTTTAATTCTAAAATGCAGAACACTTTCTTTTTTCCAATGAGAGTGGCATGCCAGATGGGGTGCTCTCTGAGAGCACTAATTTTCATTTTGCTTCTTTCTTTCTTGATGAGGCTCATAACTGCACTAAATCAATGTTCTACTAAATAGGTAGATGGGAAAGTAATTTTCAGATTAAGTGCAGTGACCTATAATGCAGGATATAAAATTGGTTTCAGTTTTTTATCTGTTCAAATATTGATTTCAGCTCTTCACTTTTGAATAATCCAATTAGTTGCTTGTAAGGGGTGAAACCAGTATACCAGGGGTGTAGTATCAGTTTCATCACCTTAACTGACTCTTTACTCGTCGAAAGTTCTTCTGAATTTGCATCAATAAATTTAAATGACCATGTCTCCTTGATGATTCAACTGTAAAGCTTATCGACCGCCACAAAGCTTATTTAAACCAAAAGCTGAGGAAAGGTTACCGTTCACTACGAAAGCACGTAAAATTCCACTTTGGTGAAAAATTAGAAGTTTATTAAACAGTCACATTCTGAAAAATAGCAATTACATTTGAGTAGGCAATCGAACTAAATGTTCCCAAAAATTACATGTCATGAAGAGGAAGAATTTCCCAACTGAACCCCTTTTTTTTAAAAAAATTATCGGTCCATAGTCTCTACAAATAATAGTCACTGGCGAGAAAAAGTCAACATGGCGGTAATTCAACCATGATGCCTCTGTGAGTTCAACCCTATTGGAAATCAACCCAGCTAACAGACTAGCACACGACGAAACATACTAGCGCAGATCCACTATGCACAACGTTCCTGGATAAAGACCCCAAGATCGCTCCCACGTCCCTCTATATACCCTCAGCCGGATGATAGGTGTAATACACCGCTTACCAAACAGCAGCCTAAAAAGATCTGATTATAGAATATGTTCAAAATTTAACCATGTGTAGCTTTGCTTTTAAGGGTTATAAAAAGTATTTAGCTAAAATTCTAAAATAATTAGCTTTCTCATAAATGAATTAAGTTTATGTGCGCAATGGTTATAACTTTATAAGTTTCCGAAAAACAATTGGTGAACCCCCGATATGTAAGTTAATGTGAGCAATTTTTATGTGGTACTGCTGAATTACAAATTATAGTATGTTTGCTCCTGATTTCAAAGGTGTAAATTTTATTATTATCAGTGGTGTAATAGCAAAGTTATTAGTTTGTCAAAAATTGTACTTGAAATTATGAAAATGCCATATTGTAAAAACTGGTTTATTTTTAATAATTATTCAAGTGTTGTTTATATCGAAAAAGTGATGTTATGTGAATTTTCTTTGAATTTATTTACGTATTTTAACAATAGTTTTATTCACGGAAGTGGTCTGGTTTGATTACAGTTTAATTTTAAAAACTACCACGTTTTGGTTTATGACGAAATAACTTAAAAATTGGTTTAATATTTGTTCTGCTGCATGGAATATTTTGAAACTTTAATATGTTGTACTAGATTTTTTGTTCTTTCTGGAAATTTACTTTTTAGTTCAGGCAATTATCAAAATGTGATTAAAAATGTTGAAAGTGCAAGCGTGATTGATGAAATGTTTAAATTTTATTTACTCTATTTACGCAGCCTGAAAGAACTGAATTTTAGTGAATTTAAGTTTCTTTCTGATTATTATTATTACAAAATTACTTTACTGCATCAAAAAGTGTTAGGAATTAGTGAAATTGTCACGTAACAAAAATCGATTGTTTACAAATTGGATAATAATGGATTACCCTATTCCAGGTTAGTTTAAAAGTGATTTACTATTATAAATTGTTTATTTAGAGTTTGTATTGTGTGTTGAGTGACTTTACTATTTTTAAATCGGTTTATTTATTGAGTAAGTTTGCAGTATCGGCTTCTGCATGAAATGTTTCTCTCATATCCTGTAATTAGAAACTGAAAAATTTAATGTTTACTGGGAAGCTTACTCCCTCCCTTATGCTCTATAGCAACAAAAGCCAGAATTTACCCAAATTCTAAGATGCTTACATGCTCCTGTATTAATATGGATTTATTGGTTTCTGTGGGTCTACTTGCAAAGGGTCCAACACTCATTCAGGGATAACCAAGTGAAGAATGTCTTTAAATATTTGGTTGAGGTTAGAATGAAGTGTTGACAATAAGCAAGCAAAACTACTTCTTGTTTTTAAAATTTTTAAAGATTTGGAAGATGGAAGTATTCTTCTCTCCCCAAGTTTTGTTGGTACTGAAGAAATTTTACAACAAATGCAGATATTATAGCCTACTTTTGATTAAATTTGATTGACCATGTTGTAGCTTCAAACTGTTAAATTTTGCATGTAAGTCATTCATAAAAAAATACTTAATTTTTTAAATTAATTCAATTGAGCTGAAATTGAGCAGAAATTCCAACACTAAATCAAAGAGTGCATAAAATTGATGCAAACATGCACTTTAACATAACCAACAAACTTTCATGCTTAGTAGTAAATACATATAAACGTCATTATTTTCCAAACAAATTGGAGTAAATAATCTCCCATCTAATGCATTTATCTTGTTTTTATTAACAGCTCTAAAGATATAATCTAGTGAGCATTCATCAAGATTTTTAGTGACTAAATGTTGTCAATGAATGATGCATTGCATAGGTAAAACAAGCAGTATAGTTTCTTTTAAGTATTCCAGAAAGCTTCTGCATCATTCTAGCATTACCTTCATACATTCAGTAGCAACATAGAGGATATTAATTAATATTATAGCTTTTCAGCATTCCTGTATCTACAGTGTCAATAGTGTGCTGTGAATATGTAATTTCTGGAATTATCTCCTGGACAATGCAGTGGCCTACCATGTCTGTTTTATGACTGAGAACAGCAATGTTTGCATCTAGGTGTCAGTGTTGAAAGGTGGTCAACACTGCATCAAAGAACAGCAACAATCAATAAGGAGCTTACAACAGATGTGTCCATAAAGACAGTGCAGCAAAATTTGGCATTTATGGGTTATGACAGAAGAAGGCAATTGTGTGTGGCTCTACCAACAAAACACCATCAGCTACAGTGCCACTCCTGGGTTTGTGAACATATTTGATGGACCTTAGATGATGGTTTTGAGTCCTGAATAAATGGTGATGGTAGGATTTGTGTGTTGCACATACTTCATAAGCCATAGATCGAAGTTGTCAGGAAGGCATGTTGGCAGCTGGTGTTGGCTCCATCCTGGTATGAACTGTCTTTACCTGCCATGTACTGGGAGCTCTGATCAAAGTGAACCAGTCATCGACTGGAAATAGTTATGTTCAGCTACTTGGAGACCATTTGCAGCTATTGTGATCTTCATGTTCCCAAACAATTCTGGACTTTTCCAAGACAACAATATGCAATATCAACAGGTAAAAATCATTCGTGGTTGGTTTGAGGAATGTTATGGGCAATCCTAAACAATTATTTGGCTTTCTCTATATCCAGGCATAAATCCAATTGAACATAACTGGAACACAAATGTAAGATTAGTTCATGCACAACATCCTACACTGACAACACTTACACAATTATGTATGGCTGTAAATAAACTTTGTCTCCAAATTTCTTCAGGGGACATCTGACAACTTGCTTAGTCAATGCCACATTGGGTTGCTGAACTTTGCTGGGAAAAAGGGGGTTCCACAGATGAGTTTATTATAAAATGTTATATCAATATATTTACACTTCAGGTCTTCAATAAGCATTTTATCTCCACCCTATAATCATAAACAAGATTTATTTTATTATCATTTACTTGTAAGGTGAATCTTGGCATATATTTTCATTCTATTCTGATCCATGTCACCCTTCAGTTGTTCAACTATTTCCAATTATAATTCTTTTATTTACAAGTATTTCATCTGAAAACAATAAAACTTCTGACTGTAAACCATTATCAAAACACTATCCTGTGGTACTCCCATTTTCACTTCTACGTCTTGTGATAGTACATTTTGTACTCTAACACTTTGCATTCTGCTTTTAATAATTCCTCTAGCCAGTAAATCACTTTTTCATTCTCTCTAATGGTTTTTACACTACTCAATAATATTTTATGTCTCACTCTATCAAATGCTTTGGAAAGTAATACATTATCAACTTGTCTTTCCTGTAAATTTCATCTTGTAATATCTCTTTGGCCGAGGTATTAGTTTTGACTTTGAAAAACACCTTGTATGGTGCCAGCTTACAAAAGTAGCAAAGTTAATTTATTTTAATTCAATAATATTTATAATGGACTCTTCACATGACAATTCTCAGGGGATCACACAAAAGAAATGGGTTCACATTAAAGGAAAATGAATTTATTCATTAAGAGAAATTGTTGTCATTTCAAGATCACAAATGTATGGCAAACATATGATAGGCACCCAGGCTAATAGCTCTTTAATTCTGGCATGAGTCTCTCAGGGCAGTTTCCAGGGTTTTGAGATATTGCAGAATGTCTCTATATCAGCAGGCGGTACACATTACCCGGCAGGACACTGGTCGGCGTCGGTGGCGTCTGCGTAGGCGGCTGATACACACAGCTACCTCCGTTTATCACTTGTAGCAGCAGCCACTGCCCACAACCTTGCTCTCGGGCGTCCAGCAACGTTCTCCTCTCTCCCGACGACATAGAACATAGCAAAAGAAACACTTCCGAGGAGTAGATGCCATCCCCTCCATCCTCTGGCTGTCCCACACACTGTACCACATACGGCAAGCCCTCCAGAAAAAACAAAAATATCGCGAGAAGAGAGGGCGGTCTGTGTCCCGCGCCCCTGCGCCATACCAAACATGTCTCTGGGGACAGGCGTCTGCCTTCTATCATCGACTGGCCCTCAGATACACACAGTATCGGGCAGCATACCTCCACGCCAGCGAGCCGACGTGCTCTGTAGGACATTACAGCTTCAACTGCCACCTCCACAAAAATTTGAACTTTCCTATTTAAAGTTCAAATTTTTCATTCAGTCTATGTGACCTATCCTCTCACTTTGTCTCGAAACATTTCATCCTCACGCTCTTTAGCCAGAACTGTCTCTTCAACCTATCGTTTGCCCGAGTCATACAATACCTTGATAAAAACCACCCATTTCGAAATTTCCCTCTGCTGAAACGTCATGCGGATTGTCTCATTGGTCAACAACCACTGCAGTGACTGCTCGATCTTAAACTGCGCTCCGCTACGAGCATGAAACTCTCTCTGTGACATTCATTACAATGGGCATGGCGTAAATGATACCAGTTGGGTCCAACCTATCTTATGGCTACAGATACAACTTAAACAGTACACAACATCTAAACAATAACACACAGTGTTCAGAAAAATACTTAATACTAAGAAACTATGGTCTCAGAAAATACATCGTTGTGCCGTTGTCCAGCCTTTCTGATGGTTACAGATATTACATGAAAATACAATACATATAAAATACCAGCACACAGTTGTTCAAACAAAAATTAATTCTACCAGATTGTGGCCTCACAAATCATCCTTCCTGTACTCTCTGTTAACAAAATTACAAATGAGAGTGCAAAAATGCAGAAGAATTAATATAAATATAAAAAATCAGAAAGCCATCACATATAGGCAAATATTTATCGTCCACAATGCCCATATAACCAAACAGAGAAAACCATTGTGTCCGAAAACAAGTGAGCAATGAATCAGGGCCACGCAGTAATGATTAAAAACCCACAACCAAACGAATATTTTCATTATAGACTACTTATAACCCTAAATACAGCCTTCAATATCCATAAAAACTTAAAATCTCCAAACTTTATCTGACAATAACTAAACTTAAACGAGGGGTCGGCATATTCTCTTCATGCGTACACACTCCTTGCAACTAACAGAATTTACAGTCGCAACGGTTCCCTGTAGAGCAGAACCGACTTCATAACAAACAGCCACCTTCACGCAGATGGTAAGGCGCCTGCCTCCAACCAGATGGAGCCCAGGTCCCTACACCCCGGTGAAGTCAAGGACACTCTCTGCCTCAGCTGACACTCCCAGTTTCAAAACAACCCACACTCTTATACTTCGGCTCCTAATTCGAAAGCCATGGTTCACCGACCTATTCCTCATATCGACCACATGACCAAAGTCATAACAGACACTTTAGAGAACTTGGAGTACCACTACCTCAACGTTGTCCACCTTCACTAAGGTAGCCTTGCCACCTTGGGACCACAAACCTACTCCATATCCCTCAGAACTCTCAGAAAGTAAACTACTAGTATTCTACCAAATCTACAGCCTCATTAACCTATCGTAAAAAGACACTTTAAAATTCGCTTTCGCACTGAATAATGCGTACATAATCATAAGAAGTTCGTCGCCGTATCAAATACCTTTCGCCATATCTAACACCGAGAGAAAAAAACTATTCTTGGAGAAATCGCACGGGAAAACTTTAACAATGTATAACTCGCAGGCATCCTCATCTAAATTAAATCTCGCGTCATGTCTGGCGCCGAAAGAAATACCTCCACTTAAAAATCAAACTTCATTCCCTACCTTACAAAACCACAAATTTTCTCTAAAAAATCTCAAATGCTGAAGAAGTAAATCCGCTGGACATAAGTAAGAATACCTTCACTAATATGCAGTATTCAACGACAATCTCTATCTGGGATTTGCATTTCCCTGTACTCCCACCTGTCATGTTTTATCTCCTCCGAACGGCACAATTACTTTGCTAACAGACTCAAAACAAAGGAGTGATGTCAGTGAACGAGTTACCCGCTTAAGAAACATGATGCTGGTTTGACTTGGTGGAACCACATTATTCCCGCTATCATGTAAAAAATCCAGAGTGTACAAAACATCGTTATACCAGACTCGGCACACTTCCACCACCTCAAGCACAAATTAACGGAGCCCCAGGGCATAAATACCTTGTCCCTCATATGAACCTTCCACGACCTACTACCACCATATTAATTAAACGACAACCAGACTGCTTATGCTCATGCGTCCTTGGCCTTCTATCCGTTGCCAACAGGAACGTCTGAAACCTTCCAATCCATGCACGTCCGTTGTCTTTTCACCTTAAAACCCTGTCCTTCGCACGAGGAAAATGCAAATACAAATTGGGACTCATCCACTGACTCCTTTACTCCAGTCTAAGTGCTCTCCATACATCAGTGCCACTCTGGCTACAACTGACTCTCAAAAATACCTTCCTTTATTTATTTTTTTAACTCTACCAACGTCAATATTTTCACCAACAACTTTCAAATCTCGGGAAAATCGATCCACCACGTACTCAGCAACTTTCTCGCAAGGCTACCCAATGAAAAATGGCGTACCATCTCATAATCACTCCCACAACCGCTAAAAACAATTTCCTTTTCGCCTGACAATCATCGCATCGTAGCATTCTCCGCACGCAGTGACTGTTCTTCAATTCCATCCCATGTACCAATCAACTGTTTTTATGGCTCAGGTAATCTTCAACTACAACCAAAATTCCCTCCCCTCGCAACTCTCAGATGCTACCAGAATTACTTTCCGTCCATTGGGGAGAATCGCATTTTTTATTCCTTCGCTAACACACTTCTTCCAACTATCCACTATATGACACTAACATTATACTTATTTATTACCATAATTATTCTCTACTTCATATCCTTGGGTATGTCTGCGGTCCAAACCAAGTCTCTTTTTTTTTCGGGAATGGCTAAGCCTAGTTAGCTCCCGTTTTGAGCCTTCCGTGTACCATGCACATCCAAAACTCATACTTATCGCTGGCGTTTGTGCTTCGGAAATTCTCAGCAAATTCTTTCCTCTCAGCAAAGTACACTGATTGACTGTGCATGAATTTAGCACTAATTTCGCCTCTCAGTTCTCCACCACAATCTATCTCTTCGAAACCTCCCACATACGGCTCATAATCGCACCCCAGCTGCTTTTCGCTCACATAGTCACAAAAAAGCGTCCTGCTCAGAGGGTGGCATGCGTTCGGAAAACATCGCTCGCCGCCTGGCACTCTCTTGAGGCCTTCGACCTGGAACAGATGTTCGGCATTTGTTCCCGCCTGTCCAAATATGCACAAATATCGCAGGTCTCGTCTTTCATGTCCGACAGTTGGCATTCTCGATGGTTTGGTCTGTCTGTCCGTTCGTACCGATTCCGAACACGCCGACACATGGATGTCCCGCTGTTTACTTGTCTGTTTCATCGAAAAGCTCTCATGCGTTTCGCGCTCTGTTTTCAGCTTTGAAACGCTCACGCGAATTTGACTCATCTCTTCTCCGAGTTGGGTCAAATCCGCACTGTGGCTCCTCTCCATTTCCACGACACGCGTTTCCAACATGTTAATCCTTTCTTCCGTCTCCTGACCTATTTCCGACGCGCGTCTTTGTACATCCACCAACTGCTCATTACTGCGACCAACAACAATGGTTAGCTTTTCCTGACCCGCCCGTAGTGTTGGCACATTTTCCGTAAGTTCTCCAATCCCTTTTTCCATCGCGGACGTCAATTCCTCCCTGAACGCCGAAATTTGTTCATTGGTTTTCTTTTGTTCCTCGATCATGGATATTAATCGTTCGTTGATCGGACTAAGCAATTGCTGTACTATTACCAACATATCATGGGGCGTCATTATTGCGCTAGCGTGATTTTCCGGCAGCGACACAAACTGATCGCTCGTTTCTGCGGTTGGAGGAAAACTAGTAGTTCTTTCTTTACTAGCTGTCTGCTGAATAGTTTGCTCAGCACTTCGAACCACGGCGTTGTCAATTAAATGATCGTGATTTCCCTTCATCGCGAATTCCTGCTCGTTTGGCTCTGACGGACTGTGACTTTGTGCCATCCCGGCATTTCCGGACCTCAGTTTCATCCACTCAATAGCATCCAAAAATTTAGAAACTACGTAAAACAAATATTTCACCACACTTCTCCTCCCACAACTCAATGTTTATACCGGTACATCCACGGGAAGCATCCACAAATTCTCAAACGCACAATTATTGATGGAATGAACGCTAAAACACACAAAACTCAATTATGCAGAGCACAGATGCTCGGGGCATTCTAAAAGCACGACAAGCAAGAAAAGTTTATAAAAAAAACCATACTCGTCACATAAGACAGGCAAAAACAAGCATAATTTTCCGACGCTGAGATGCTGTGAAAATCTTACCTCCCTAGTCTCCAAACATTTTCCCACAACAGAATAACCATCAAAACCAACAAACAATTACAAACAAAAGGACAACTCAAACATAACCAAAGACCATTACTTTACATCTTCCTCCACCATTGACCAACAATTTATGCAACGTCGTATTTTTTTATACATCAACAACCCATGAACGATCAACAAACAGTGGTTCAATATCACACACGAGAACAGATAATCACCTCGCTCGGGACGCCCACAGGAGTCCTATGCTGTTACAAATAACAAATATTACACATAATCAATCTTATCATTATACATTGTATATGCTGGACCTCTGCTATCACCGCCACACCGCAAAAATGCTGAAAAACACATAGAGATTTCTACTCGCTAAAACGAAACGCTTGCAACATCTCAAACAGTCAGGCCACAGGTTGGCGCGCCATTTTGTAATATCTCTTTGGCCGAGGTATTAGTTTTGATTTGAAAAACCTTGTATGGTGCCAGCTTACAAAAGTAGCAAAGTTAATTTATTTTAATTTCAATAATATTTATAATGGACTCTTCACATGACAATTCTCAGGGGATCACACAAAAGAAATGGGTTCACATTAAAGGAAAATGAATTTATTCATTAAGAGAAATTGTTGTCATTTCAAGATCACAAATGTATGGCAAACATATGATAGGCACCCAGGCTAATAGCTCTTTAATTCTGGCATGAGTCTCTCAGGGCAGTTTCCAGGGTTTTGAGATATTGCAGAATGTCTCTATATCAGCAGGCGGTACACATTACCCGGCATGGACACTGGTCGGCGGCGGCGTCGTCGGCGGCGTCTGCGTAGGCGGCTGATACACACAGCTACCTCCTTTTATCACTTGTAGCAGCAGCCACTGCCCACAACCTTGCTCTCGGGCGTCCAGCAACGTTCTCCCTCTCCCGACGACATAGAACATAGCAAAAGAAACACTTCCGAGGAGTAGATGCCATCCCCTCCATCCTCTGGCTGTCCCACACACTGTACCACATACGGCAAGCCCTCCAGAAAAAACAAAAATATCGCGAGAAGAGAGGGCGGTCTGTGTCCCGCGCCCCTGCGCCATACCAAACATGTCTCTGGGGACAGGCGTCTGCCTTCTATCATCGACTGGCCCTCAGATACACACAGTATCGGGCAGCATACCTCCACGCCAGCGAGCCGACGTGCTCTGTAGGACATTACAATCTGTAATATCTTGCATATAGGCCACTAATTGAGATTCACATTTACACTCTTGCCTTAAGCCATGTTACTGATTTTCAAACCAATTTCCCTTCTTACACACATTTGTGGTTGCATATCAATCTCTCTATCAGTTTACCTCCAGTAATGTCAAACTAAATAGCCTCTAATTTTGAACCATATTTGTTGCCTATCTTTTATGGACATTCACTGCTACCACATTTTTGCCTACCTCTGATTAGTCTCTTCACTCAGTCTAAATAATACTACAAGATAAGGTTCAATGTTGTATCCCACCATATTTAATATATCTGTAGTTATATTATCTACACTAGCTCCTTTACACTTGCATAGAGTTCTTAGTTCCATGATAATATTCTCAGGATGATTAAAAAAAAAAATTAAGTCTGCTCATTTATACTTATGTGGTGGGCATCATCCTCTGATGTGAGAACAAAGGCTTTCACAGCATATCGATGATATGAAGTCTTCATGCTTACGACGGCTAGCTCTGCTGCCATCTTCAGGTCTGATGTAATGATGCAGGGAGCACCTGTGCAGCTCTGATGCTCCCTGCATAACATCAGATCTGAAGATGGCGGCAGAGCTAGCTGTTGAAAGCTCGTTGTTGTCTTTAGTCAACACTATACGGCGGAGAACCCGTGAAGACTTCACATCATCATCCTCTGATTTATAATCTTCCATTCTTGAATCATAGGCTCTAGTGGGTTCATGCTAAATGTCTGCCCGTTTTAGATCTTCAGTAACTTCTTCTCCATCCTAATCTACAATTGTCTGAATACTTTCATTTCTGATCAGTTTTCTGATATAACCAAAGAAATTTCTAGTGCATCATTCAATTGTCCCCCTACACCCAAAAACGGCGTAAAAGCGTGGGTGACTTGGGTGACCGCCTATGGCCTCACGGTTGAAGGTGCCTCGCACACCATAGACACTTTTCTAATGTTCATTTGTCAAGAAAACTGAATAATTGTGAAACTCAACATTGTCCCTGGTTGGTTTATTCGAAAACTCAAAATAAAGTTTTCTGTTTTCCATGCAGACTATTTTGCTGTTAACAAACTCAGATGTTACAGGGAAGGTGCTGTGACTAGAAACATTTAATTAGCATTTTACAAAGACATAAGAATACCAAAAAAATATGCCATTTTTGTTCTAGTGGATTATATTAGATAAAGGAATAAATCATAAAAACACAATATACCAGAAAAACGAAAAGCCAGTTTGTGATCTCAAAAACATTGACACAATTTGTTTGAGAGTTTTAATTGAAATCATTAATTTCTTAGCCTTTCATAAACTGGTATTTAGAGGTCACAGAGAACCTCTCCATATTGGTGACAACATTTGGAATTCTGGTAAGTTCATAGAGTTGTTTAAATTGATATCTAAATATTACCATATACTATGGGAACACATGAAATGCATAAATGACAAACAACTTACACACCACTATCCAAGCCTTGACATTCAATATGAACAGATCATATTGATGTCAGAAAATTATAGCTGATGAAATGATTTGTAGTGTAAAAGAGGCAAAACATAATTCTGTTTTTCTCGACTGCTCTAGAGACTGGTTGAGTTGAACAAAAGTCAGTTATCTTAAGATTTTGTAACACATTAACTGGGACAATAGAAGAAAACTTCATAGGCTTTCTTGCTGTTACTGAGACAACAGGAGACTATCTAAATAAGGCAATATTGGAAGAGCTAGAAAAAATGGATTAGATATTTGAATATTTGGTGGCCAAGGATGGGACAATGATGCAAATATGGTAGGCATTAGTAGTGGTGTTTAATCTTGATTGTCCGGGTTGAACTGCGTCAATTTGTTGAAACCTAATGTTTTGGCCATCATTTTGTGGACTTCTTCAGAGTACTGTCATGGCTGGATCTGCTGCCGCCTATATATAGCTCCCGAAGAACGCGCTAAACGTTTGGAGTGATGTCACTCAAACTACCGCCGCCAGCGTGGCCGGTCCGATGGGGGCCTGTGTCCCGCGTTTTCCTGATCAAGCATGACCATATTTGGTCAAGTTGTAGCCCGCTGTCCGCGTTCATATTATCTGGTCTTTTTTTGATTTCCAATGCTTCTCTGACACGCCGGGGCCACCATCTGCTTTCTTGAACCAATATACTGGTGTCACTGAATAAAATTGCGTGCCCACTGTCAGCAGAATGTTGTGCTACAGCTGATTTGCTGACGTCATTATTTTTAAGATGTCTCATGTGTTCACACAGCCTTTCCTTGACTGTCCATCCAGTTTCGCTGATATACAGTGGGCCACATCTACAGGGTATCTGGTATACGCCCGCTGTCTGCAACTTCTCCCTCTGGTCTTTGAATTTTAAAAGCACATCAGAAATCTTCCTAGATGCTCTGTATATTGGACGGATATTTTTCTTCTTTAAAAGAAGGACGATTTTATCCGTCACCCTGTGGACATAGGTTAATACTGCCATGGGTCCATCTGTTCGTCTTCTGGCTTCAACTTCCAGTGTCGGAGCACATGGTGATGCTTGAGGTGCAAGCCTTGCAGCTGAAGTGGTCAACAATTACAGTCTGAAACCTTCTTTGTGGTTGCGTTACGTGGACGACACATTTGTTATCTGGCCTCACGGGCGAGAATCCCTCCAGGCTTTTTTCCAACACTTAACTAGTGCCAACGACAAAATTAAATTCACCATGGAAGTTGGGGTGGACAAACAACTTCCTTTTATGGACGTGATCTTGAAACGGAAGGAAGATGGCTCCCTAGGGCATGGAGTTTATCGCAAACACATGCACACAAATCGCTACTTGCATGCAGCCTCTCACCACCATCCAGCAGTGAAACACCGAATTTTAAAAACATTAACCGCCCGTGCTTCCATAGTCAGCGACGAAGCGAGCATAGCCGCTGAAAGGGAAATTTTAAAGGAGACGTTTCTGGCCAATGGCTACAGCCTTGACGTCATCAATAAATCCACCACAAGGCTTGCACCTCGAGCATCACCATGTGCTCTGACACCGGAAGTTGAAGCCAGAAGACGAACAGACGGACCCACGACAGTATTACCCTATGTCCATGGGGTGACGGATAAGATCGGTCGTCTTTTAAAGAAGAGAAATATCCGTCCAATATACAGAGCGCCTAGGAAGATTTCTGATGTGCTTTTAAAAGTCAAAGACCAGAGGGAAAAGTTGCAGACAGCGGGCGTATACCAGATAGCCTGTAGCTGTGGCCAAGTGTATATCGGCGAAACTGGTCGGACAGTCAAGGAAAGGCTGTGTGAACACATGAGACATCTTAAAAATAACAACGTCAGCAAATCAGCTGTAGCACAACATTCTGCTGACAGTGGGTATGCAATTTTATTCAGTGACACCAGTGTATTGGTTCAATATAGCAGATGGTGGCCCCGGCGTGTCAGAGAAGCATTGGAAATCAAAAAAAGACCAGATAATATGAACGCGGACGGTGGACTACAACTTGACATATGGTCATGCTTGATCAGGAAAACGCGGGACGCAGGCCCACATCGGACCGGCCACGCTGGCGGTGGTAGTTTGAGTGACATCACTCCAAACGGTTATCTCGTTCTTCGGGAGCTATATAGGCAACAGCAGATCCAGCCATGACAGAACTCTGAAGAAGGCCACAAAATGATGGCCGAAACGTTAGGTTTCAACAAATTGACACGGTTCAACCTGGACAACCAAGATTACATTGACAACGACCGCGGAAGTCTGCGAACCCATATAAGTAGTGGCGTTGACACTAGAGTATTAAATTTTTATCCCAGGTAATTTTTTACACATTGGTGATATCATAGTTGGAATTTTCTGTTGACAGATGCAGCTAATTCTTTTGCGACAGCAAAAACATGTTTATTTTTTAGAAAATTTATTTTCTGTTTTCAACAGCCAGCAAACCTTTAGAATTAATCAAATGCAAATTGGAGCTCACTATAAATCCTTTAACACACACTAGTTGGGAAAACAGAATGGAGGAATTAAGGCCATAGTATTTCAATTTTATCATATATTTGAATGCATTGAAGGCTTAAAAAATCTCATGAAGGACAGACACATTTATTGATTTGGTTTTGAAGGAAATGCTCAGCGTAGAATTTATCATATCATTTCAGTTATGGTATGATATACTATTGTGTGTTAATATCTTAAGAAAATTATGGCAATATGTACATATCCATTATAGCATTGCTCTTGAACACTTTTTGTGACTGGATCAAAGAAAATGGACAATGTACATTCAATAATTTATTTGATGAAGCAGTTACAATTTGCTAAAAGACTTTAAAAATAAAATGGTAGCCAAAAAGAAAAGGAGGTTCGATTACAAAATCAGTGGTTGATCTAAGATAAATGGCACGAAACTTTTTTTTTAACATCATGATTAATTCCATGGTGAGCAATATGGATTAAAGGTTTATGTTTTTTTGAAAATTTCAGTTTTGTCTATGATCCAGGCAAGTTAGAAAATATTTTAAAAAAGCATATATTAAAAATCTGCCAAGATGACACAGTCATATAAGTTGGTGAGAGCAATGATTTCAATCCTTATGAATTATATGAGGAATTAAAATGATCCCAGACTTCATTAAATATGTGAAACAGCTGTTCCAATACACAACAGAAAATAAGTTAAAAGAAATTTAATCCAAAGATTTATGCTGTCATTCAAATGTTGTTAACAGTTCCAGTGAGTGCATTCTGCGTTGGAAGGAGATTGATATCTAAAGATTACCGTATATTATGGGAACACATGAAATGCATTAATGACAAACAACTTACACACCATTATCTAAGTTGTAACATTCAAGATGAACTAATCACATTGATATCAAAAATTATTGCTGATGAAATGATTTGTATGGTAAAAAGAGGCAAAATATATATTTTTTTTCTCTGCTGATACAGCATCTAAGCTGGATTATGATGTATTAATTTTGGAGATCAGTAAGACTAAAAGCAGGAAATTTCTTTCATTTAATTCTTTACTGTAAGTTATTACTTTATAATTTTAGTTACATTGAAGATGATTGCATCAAAAAAAAAAAAAAAAAAAAAAAAAAATCTTTTTAAATTCTGGCCTATTGCGGCATCAGAGGACCTTGATAAACTTATGCCTCCCACAACAAATTTATATCATTGCCCCTTATGCCTCCCACAACAAATTTACATCTTGCCCCACCAGTGTCTACACCCATAACATTCTACAAAAACCCAGTTTTAGGTTCTGCTATTACCTTGTGCATAAGAAAACAAATGGGCTGGAAATCTTGGCTCACAGGAGAAAGTTTGAAATTTATTGACCTCAAGACGAAATAGGAAGTTTGAAGTGTTTATATTTTGGAAATCAGGTTAACTGGTAATACATTATTATTTTAAAGCATGCCTTAAGTCAACAAGAAATCTGGAAGGGGCAGAGCCACCTTTCAAGACACCTGGGAAACTAACCCTTCACTGGCCCCCTCTATGAACTCCAAGTACCCAGCAAAAGTTATCTGCCACTAAGAGGTGAACACCTGAAGGAGGCACCAAACAAATTTGATGGGGCTCCATCTTCTTAAACCCTTGTCTGCATCATTAAAAGGGTCACTTGCATGATATCCCTACTGCACATCTTGTGCCACAGGTATCACACATTACTCATATTTATTGGGTTGACAGTCAACAAGTTACTTTAACCATAAGCCAAGTTAGCACCCGGCAACACTGATTATGTCCTGACACCCCAAGTGTCTGCCCTACATGGTTAGCCTATGGGGACACCAACAGCACTCATCTCCCAAAGTTTTTATATTTAATCCTCTTGTTAGCACCACTTTCCTTGCAGTATTAGAAGAGTCGCTGCTGGGGTCTAGCTACTGGTACCAAAATATCTGGAATTGGTAGCTTTAAGTTTAGGCTGGTATCAGATAATATTTCTGGGTGAGCCCGGACATCTCAAACAAATGCCCTACATTACTACACAAATAACAGGGAATGCAAGAAAGCCAAATAAATGGCTTCTTGAAATGTGTGAAAAAAAATAAAATAAGGTAATACTTGGGGTAAGGTATCATATGGGATGGACCAAAAGAATTTTGAAGAAAAGATAAATATACATTGAAAATGGTAATGATAAATCTCTTTGGAGCTTATAAGAAACTGTTAACCAGTGGTATATATTGGAATTGGTGATGAAAAATCTCATTAAAGCTCAGTAGACACATTGAACAGTATTGAATTATTTGTGATGGAGTGCATGTTATGACGGCAATTTCTAATTAACCCTTTATTATTATTATCTTATATATTTTAAGCATTAAATTTCTCCATCCTTCTACTTTTGCATTTACTAATTTTAAATTCCTTAAGCATTTATGGTAAATTTGTCATCACATGAATTGTAAATTTATTCTAATCCCTGATATCCTTACCCACAAAAGAAAAATTCTCCACTCAGTTATGCATGAAATCAAGTGCCAGCTTGTGCCCATGGTCATCTTTTCCTTTCCGTGCACTACTCGTAATTCCCTCCAAGCCCCATCACCATCTGCCTTGTTCACTTACAGCACTCTTTTCACCCTCCTCCTGTCTTCCAATCACTCCCAGTCCTGCTCCTTTATCATATCAATTACTGACAAGACCCTCCTGTAACTCACACAAACAAATTTAGCTAATCCCCTTTGCATGCCATCCAAATCCTATTTGATACCCAAAATGTGAGTCCTAAACTACACCACCATGTTCAAGCAATGTTCTGACCAAAGTAACCCAGTTCATTAACTTCTCTGGTACATCCTCTTGTCACCCACCCTCTCCAGTAAATGAAGGATTTTGTAACCTTTTGGTACCACCTGCCCACTGTGTCCTGACCAGTACAGTTTATTATCAAATGTTATGTCAAGATATTTATGCTTCGAGCCTTCAATAAGCAATCCTGGCATTTATTCTTCCCTATAATAATAAACAACCTTTAGTTTTTTTTTTTAAATCTGTGTACCTAATGAGCTGACTCCTCTTGGTATTTATCTTCATTCCATGTTTACATATCCAGATATATATTTTATACAGGTCACCTTGCAATTATTCAGTCTTCTTCTTTTTTTGTGCTATTGTATACAATTACGTCATCTGCAAACAACCTAAGTTATGACTTTCTTCAAACTTTCTAATTTTATTTCATCTGCTATTACAACCTAAGTGAACTAAATTATTTCTTAATTAGGTCTTATAATAAAGCCACAGAATATAATGAAAAAGTATGATAGCAAAAGGTGGAGGAGAACTAGAGAAGTACAAATAGATTTTGTTCCATAAAAATTTCTATGATCTTATGAAGAAGCTGGGCTGGGAGACACTCGAAGACAGGAGGTAATTAAAGAGAATGGGAGTTGTGTATGAGGCATACATTGGCAGCGAGATATGGATAAATGTGAGCCTAAAAAGAAAAAAAATTAAAAAACAATGTGAAGTAAAAATGCAAGAAACATCTAAGTATTTGTGTTGTGACAAATGTTTCATACTGATTAGTGAGAATTGTAGTAACCCTTAAAAATAAAAAAAAGGTTACTGGTCAGACTAGCTTCTGATGGTCACATGCATAAGCATGCAGCTGACATTTTGAACTAATCATTACACTGCTTTCGAAGTGTCACTTGACATTAAAAAAAAAAAAAAGTACTACAACCTTAAAAAATATCATAGGAACATGTTTAAATTGAATTGGTTAAAAAGTAAGGAGTTAGGAGGAGGGTTTGACAGAAAGGAGGTAAGCTGGAGCATGGCAGGTGAGAGGTAAGTATCTGTCTCAGATTCAGGAAAGGCATTGGTTTGAAACCCCATCTGACCATCCAGTTTTTGGGTGTTCCATGGTTTTCCCAAAATCACTCCATGTGAATGATGGGATGGTTCCTTCAAAAGGCAATGTTTAAATTCCTCTCATTCCTTGCCATCATTCCTTTCCCACATCTAATGACCTTGATGTTGACAAGGCGTAGAGCCATAAAGAGCAATCCATAAGTTACATCCCATGAATTTCATGATCTTTTGGAGCCCTCATCCCCTTTTTGTCAAAGGTGGTCACATTCGCGTGACCTCCCCCACCCCTCCTCTGGTGTGTCATCACATATTTTCCAATTTTAAATTTAGAAATTATTAAATTAAAACAGCACTTTCAAAATTATTTATGTACTTCCATTTTTTTTTTTTTTCAAAGTTCAACAATAAATCAAACATTTTAGAAAATTGACAAAACATAAAAAGCCAAATAAATGATACAGACTTTAATAATGTGGTGTCCATGAACTTTGAACCCATTTGTAAAGGAAAAACGTGTACCGGGGCTGGATAAACAGTTAATCACCATAATGCCAACCGTGTTGCTTATGTGCCATTGGATTTTCGATTGTTCTAAAGTTCTTTTCGGCCACCACATAACTTGATTAAATCCCAAATTAGGGAAGGTAAGGTTCACATTGTAATAAAAGTCGCTGCAGCTAAGTTCAAATTCAAAATTTCACTATATTCTCAATAAATATTGCACAAGTCCAAAAATAGATAGGCGGTCGGAAAATCTTCTCCAAGTTCATTGACTGCAAATTATGAACAGCGATCAGACCAGACCAAACCCCGTTGTAAAAATTTAAAAGTTACATTGAAATTAACCTGAACTGTTCTACTATACTACAGAATTCTAAGATGGCTGTCCCCGCACATCTATCACCACACCACACTGCCCACTTTCAAGCACAGAGCACTACACAACCCGACAACCTCTCTGCTCCAGTGATCACCAGCAAAAAGATTCCAAGTAGTGCTCATTGACCGTATATTTACACTCACTGTTTTCTAGACACATCACTCCACGTTCAAAGGTCAACTGATGTAAAAACTATGTATTCATGCACCGATCTTACAAAATAGTTTTTCATTTTTGGCTCACACTGCTCCTATCGTTCTGAAATTTTACCAGTAGCTAGGATTTAGGTAAATGTAAATTTTGATCCTTATGAAAATTTCTGTATCTTCAACCATTTAGCTGTAAAAAATCATCTTCTGTAACTCCAACTCGTGGGAAAAAGTCCCCACCATGTGAGGAACTCTGCTGAGTTCATGAACGTGTTGAAAGATCTTCGACTGGGGGCAGACGACATCATGGTCAGCTTCGATGTCGTGTCACTTTTTACGAGGGTGCCACTAGCGGACACATTAGCGTTGCTGGCGAAACACTTTTCTCCCAAGGAAGTGGAACTGTTCCGTCATGTGCTCCAGTCAACCTACTTTCAATTCGATGAGGAATATTATGAGCAGGTTGATGGGGTTGCTATGGGCTCGCCGTTGTCTCCAGCAATTGCCGATTTTTATATGGAACATTTCGAAGAACATGCTCTAGCAAGTGCCCCAAAACAGCCAACCTGTTTCTTTCGTTAATTTGACGACAAGTTTATAGTATGGCCGCATGGTATCAATAGTCTACAAGAATTTATACAACATCTTAATGGGATCAACGAAAACATTAAATTTACATGGAGATGGAGAGGAATGGCCGCCTTCCATTTTTGGATATTTTGATCGAAAAGAGAGCTGATGGCACTGTAAGTCATTCTGTGTACAGGAAACCAACACGTACTGATCTATATCTCAACGCGCGCAGCCACCACTACCCGGCCCAATGTCAGGGACAAAGCGGGTAGTGGGGGTTGGTACCCGACTAATTCACCTGAACCAGTTTGTCTTCCAAAATATTCTAAGTCCACAAGAAAGTTCTGTAACCGTGTTAAAATATTTATGCTAACTGTTAACTTTGACCACAGTCGCCACTTGTAGTTTTAAACCCACCACAAGAAGGGTACTATTGTATAAATGAAAGTCACAAGTTGAATCACTGGATTATATATTCTCAGAATTTTTACGTAAATGTTACATGTCACAGTTAGCAAGGCAATCGGATATTAATCTTCACCAAAAATCACAAGTTGAGAATCAAGAGCACTAACCGCAATCCCCCAGGTGAAACAAATCAAAAATTCGAAATTTACATGTCCAGAAATTTGATAGTCCGAAATGAAGATGGCCCCAATTTTTAAAAATGGCCGCCACTAACGCGTCCTATCCATAGACTCGTGTCCAGCCTGACGCCATGATGTGAAAACTTCCCATGACCACCGCACTCCAGGTAGCGCCTAGCACGAACGTGCGCTCCGCACCGAGGTGTAATTAAGACTGAAGACCAAGCGCAAGTAGGGCCTTTACCACCGACCTTTTATAGGCTTGCCTCACGTGATGCCGTATGACTACAGTGTACATCCGCGCTGCTACACATACCCTACTGTTTACTCTAATAACTTTCTTCTTATGAGTTTAATCTCGACGAGGGAATGGGGAAAGTGATGTGCGTTACTAGTTGAAGTGTTTAGTGTCTATATATCTCGTTAATTTTTTTCTCTTAGAAGAATTGTCAAAATGGTTGATTTTCCGAAGTCTTACAGCGTTAGTCAATGTTTTGTTACTTTTAAATTAGCTGTAGTTATTAACTCGAAATTAGGCTTGAAATATTATTCCCGATTTTAATCTTTCCCAAAATATCAACTTTGTTTAAATCCGTTGAGTTGTGGTAAAACCAGTAATTTCTAACAATCAGTTGTAATTATTATTTATGTTTTGCCGTATAACTCTTAAGTTTTATGGATTATCAAGCCGGAAAAATTATCAATGTGTAGCTTAAATTAAACTGCGTATTTTAGAGTTTATTTCATCCTTGTAGCTGTTATATCTGAGACACAATAAATTGTTTAGTTATTTACACGTGGGTTTGATGTCGAGTGAATTTAGAAAACCTATAACATCGGTTCTATGGCTTCAAATGACGTGAAATTAATATGTATCAAGCTAGAAGAATGGATCGTTATGGCAAACTATTTTTTAACCCGGAATTAGAGTAGGCTTTTAAATGATAAAATGTTAAAGTTGGGTGTTCAATTTTACGTGTTCAGATTATATTTAAAAATACTTAGACGGTTGGAAACTACAAGATTTAGTTGAATTTACTTCTCTTTATTGCTGTTTTAATTTATTAGTTGCTTTATACTGTGTGACTGTGTTTAAAATCAGTGTAGAAGCATTTTATATGTGTAGTGTCTATAGCAAGTTACTTTGAGATCGGATTAACATACAACAGGTTAGTAAAATATCTTTAAATGTGTCTAGAAAATTAATTACTTATGTTTACTGGTATTTACATGTTCTTAGCGCTCTGGAAATGGCTTATAAGTGTTAGAATTAATTCCGAAAAGCTCGAAAATCTAGTCGATTTACCGGCTTCCTGTACTTACTAATATCTCATATTTTACGGACTGAAACTGCTTAAAACCTATTAACACTGAAAGATTAGTTTATTTCCTTTATATATGTCTACTTTTTAAATCCTGAAACTACTTAAAAGACCTCAAATTATTTATGTGAACTGTTTAAGAAAATGAGTGATCAAATTTCTTTATAATTACTTCTTGTGACTATTAAATGCTTGAAAACTATAAGAAACCTGTTAATTATCCTACTAGACTATCTCAGGGATTATTCTGTTCACTTTTAGGACTCTGAAATGGTAAAATTTCATTACAATGTGATATCTTCATACTACTTTAGTCTACTATTCAAACATCCAGTCTATTTCTTTAAAATACCTGCTAAACTGTATTTAAATGTGAAGTTATGTTTATAATAGTTCTAGGCCTGGCTATTATTAGTTCTTTACACTCTTTACTAGATGAAAATCCCTTCCGATATACCAAAATCTGGTATATGCTAAAATTTAATGGTTAGATCTGACTGTTATTGAAACTATCTGTTTATCTCTGAAATAAAGTTTATTAACCATGATAAAAGGTTTATTTAGTGGCTGTATTTACTCATTTTAATCATTTCATTCATTTAAATTGGTTCATAACAATTCGTTAAACAATGTCAGTATCTGGTATTACGAGTTTACTTTTATATGTTATTACTTGCTTCCTGCTGGAATATCATTTATTTATTGCCGTTTATGTATTATTTACCTTGGTTATGGATTATTTATTCACTTTAGTGTATGGAAAGTGTTTTCAACTCGATTTTACGTTTGGTATCTGATACTGATGTTAACCTTAAACTTGGCCGGAATCTAACTAAATCTTGAAAATAGAATGAGGGATACCTTACACCAATGCAGATCAGTACTGGAAACCTTGGTGCACAGGGCGCGAACTCAATGTGACAAGGATAGTTTGCAGGCGGAAATGTGTCATTTATGGGAAACTTTCCGCAAGAACGGTTTCAACGAGGCGTTAATAAACTCGGTTTGCACACGAGCAGGAAGGAGGAAATACGACAACAGGAAGACCCGAGCCGCTTCGCCTTCCTTCCTTATGCTGGAACGACTACCGCTAAGATTGGCAGAATTTTAAGTAAATGTGGCATTAAAACCATTTTCCGACCAACGGCCAAAATTAGGAATATACCGCGGTCACCCAAGGACGATATAGCCTTACGAACACCTGGCGTATATCACATTCCTTGCGAATGCGGAAAGGCTTACATCGGACAAACAACACGATGTATTAACCAAAGGTGCGCCGAACATGCGCGCAACGTCCGCCTGGGCCAGATCGACAAGTCAGCGCTCTGAACACAGTATTGACATGGGACATGGCTTTAATTTCAAAGCAACAAGAATTCTTGCGCGTACGAGAGGTTATTGGGACAGTGTTTTCTCGGAAGCTATCGAAATTCGTATCTCGAAGGACCTCGTTAACAGAGATACTGGATTTCAGTTAAGTAAAGCCTGGAGCCCGGCAATCCAGAAAATGAGAATGCAGCAGGACTCCTGGGAAACACGCACCTCTCTTGCGCACCAGCAATCAGCGGAACCCACCAGCAGCTAATGGCTTCCGCCAATAGGAACGCTTCCCGCTAGTGGCCAATGTTTCCCGTCACTAGCCATTGGCCGACCGGAAAAAGGATGACGTAGCGCGGACTTCGCGTGATATATAAGCACCTCAATAACCTACCGGCAGCAGTCACTTGACAATGGCGGCAGAGATTGTGACCGCCGAAAACGTCGTGGTCAAACGATGTACTAACTCGGCTAGCTACCCGAGAAAGTTTTATTCAACCAATATCATTGTAATTCCTAGTAGATCTGAATAATATATAATAAATGATATATTTTGGATCTAAAGAATTGAGTTATTTATAACTTATAATCAAATCAACGATAATCAGCACAAAGTGTTACATGGCGACCGTGACAGGACTTGCATTTGTGTGAATTTTCGGACATGTTTTTTAGTTCATTTCATTATGTTGTTAGTATTAAGAAAAGAATGTGTTGTAAAATGTTTTTTAAAAAATTCTACTAGGAATAAGAGAAATGGGGATCTCAGAAGATCGAGATGCAAGGTTACTTTTATAAGTTTACTGATGTAAACTTTAGGTAAAGCCATGATAAACTAGAGAAGGCATGTGGCAGAAAAGAAATATTTTCATGAGAAAATTATATTTTTGATTTCTGAGAGTAGATAGAAATTAATAATATATATACTCTTAGAGAGAAAAAGCAATAAGATATAAGTTGCTATGGAGACTAGGACTCGTGAGATGTTAGTTATCAGCGTAGATGAGTAGATTGAATGCTCGAGATAATCATTGCCAAAAAACGAACCTGCATTTTCTGAGAATACAATTTCATTGTAATTCCTAGTAGACCCGAATAATATATAATAAACTTTATATTTTGGATCTAAAGAATTGAGTTATTTATAAATTATAATCAAATCAATGATAAGCAGCACGAAGCATTACAATATGATGACACACTTTGTTGACCCTCTTCCTCTCCCATAACATGTGATGTAATTCATGGATGGCCCATAAGCACAAGAAAAGTGTTTGAGGTAAGTGACTGGAGAAATAAGCTCATCCTGAAAATATCTAATTTGCTGTATTTCCCCCCCCCCCTCTCTGTTGACAGTGCTGAGTGGTAAGAAAAAAAATTATCACATACTTGGTTATATGAAATAATTTATTGTGGGCTTCTTAAATATATTTACATAATTTCACTTTAATAAATCCAGCTAACAGTTAACGACACTATAATTATTAAAGAAGATATAGAACATCTGTTATTCCCTGCAGAAGTCTCCCTGCCTTCAGTAGAAGGAGAAAGAAAACTAGTTCTGTTTTCTACTCCAGGATATATAGGGCTTTTCTGTTTTATGTACTGAGCCACATTATCAGTATCAGTGTAATCTGAAATGAAATAAATAACATTAAGGATATTTATCGAGATCAGGTAGTAACCACAAGTGGTGAAGTCACTAAATATTTGTAAAAGGTTTTTAAACAGTTTTTATGAGTTTTAACACAAGTTTTTGATGGACACTGTAATTATATTTACCATAATTCTGGTTTAATAGCTCCACTTACCAAGTGATGTTGATGTAACACTATTTTGGAAAATAGTGTAATTATCACCACCATTTTTTAGGAATTCAGTAACAAGAACACCATATATTTGACTATGATTTAGTGAGGAATATGTGGGAACACGACAATCACCACATCTCACAAAAACATCAACAACTCTTTCTCCAGGTGGTTTACTCATATCATAAGTAACTTTAACTCCTGAAAATGATATTTCAAACTGTACGTTATCACACATAGTGTTTCTGAAATTTTAATTTTATAACAATATTATATGACAGAAGATGTAAGACAGCAACCACTCCCCACTTTTTATTTATTTTAGTTTCAAAATCAATTATTTTGTTTCTTAAACTTAGTAAGGAGCTACTGTGTTTTTTTTGATGTGACATAGATACTATACTCATTCATCTTAGAAGCAAACAAATGATTTGTTCAGATGTCAGTACATAAATTTCTGTTTACTGTACATCAGATTAATAATTCTTGTGGCCTTCTTTTATAGCCCTAGAGTTATAAAACACAACTATTATTTTATTTGGGTTTTTAATTTGAATATAATGGTATGTGAAATTCCCTAACTGTCTCTACTGAAGCCAGTACATTTGGTAATTTTTTGTTGTTGTTAACATTTTTGCAGTGAATATGAATGATAATCTTCTTTTTATAAGCACATGTAGATCAATCAGCCTGCATGTAAATTTATTTTATTAACACTTATGTTAGTTAGATTCAGAATTTCAAACAGTTCTGTTCTACTAGAGGCATTTTCAGTTCTGATACCAAGTGTATGTTTAATAATTTTTTCCCGTTTAATAATTTTCTATTTTCAGTGTGACCAGGCTAATTATAAACCACGGACTACTGATGATAAAGCAACTGTTTCATTGAAACTGTCTCAGTTTTATATCAGGCAAACAGTTCATTTAAATAAACTTAGAACTTCAGTTTCATTGGAATTGTTGCAGCAAGTCATTACACTAGTTATATCCAACTTTGTAGCAATTTAATTTTTGACTTTATGAAAGATTTAGGAACTAAACTTAGGTAGGCCTACTCATTTTCTTGGTTATTTTCACCTTGAGATCTATAATGACTCTGCATTAATATACATTTCCTAAAGCTAGAACTCCTTCCCTTAAATAAAATATATGCAGCTTGTTCATAGAAAATTACGGGGTAGTTGCAATATCCTAATTACAAGACAGCTTGAGCTGAGAAAATTTATGTAACATATTGATAACTGAACTAAGTAAATGTGCCTTTTTTTACTTTTACCTGACAATTGCAGGAAACCTCCTACACCTTTACTTGAGATTTCTTGATAGTAGTAAGCTCCAGTTTCTAAAGCTTCAAGGAGTTGTTTTCCATAAATTTCTTCTAGGTACATATTATTTTCAAATGGCAATGCAGCTAATATATCTTCCATGGTGATTACTCCTGAGAATAATATGATTATCTTAATAACAATTCCATATTTCCTTCACAGTATAAAACCTTAAAAGAGGTGATAACACAAGTACCATACGGTAGTGTATTAGGATATTGCTGTTTATTATTCTAATGAATGGCTTACAATCAGAAGTTAGGTTGCTTGAGGATTGCATAATGTTGTGTAATAGGCGAAAAATTAAATTCAGACATGGTCTAGGACGCCTTTTATTTGAGACCTGCATCTACCAGATATAAATTGATAAGAAATAAGATTAATAACTTAAGAGACAATAGATTTGCAGTTACGACAGTGAGGGAAGGCAGCTTTACATAAGTAGTAGAGCAGAGTAGAAGGGGACTAGACATGTTAGACATCTCCCAACAAAACCAAAGATGATAACTTTTTGGGACCTCAGGTTACAAAGGAATAAGTGACATGATTAAGCAGCTCTGATTAATATAAGAAGGTTCAGTTAACTGGTAGCCAAAAATGAAAGTCGTTGTAGTTTTTAAAAAAAAAAAAAAAAAAAAAAACAACATATGTGATAATTCAGGGAAAGGTTCAATAAGTGGAATGAGAACACCAGTACAGTGAAAAGGATATGGGAACAGTTCTAAGATATAATAATAATCGGAGATGAATGGTTTATTCCAAAACAGAGAAGAAAAAAAAAAAAAAGTTCACAATCTACATATTGTAATAGTGAAGTGAAAAGGCTAAAGAGATTGTTACAGGAAGAACTCAACAGAGTTAAAAGACAACAAGACAGTACAGAACACTTAAAACAACCAAAAAATGGAATTAATTGCTGAAAAAACTCGAATCCAAAAATGGGTTTGTTAAGAATATGTTGAGTACAAGGGAATCACTTAATGATGCATTTAGAGATTTCTATGGCTTTTGTTAGAAATCTGAGTGGAAGGAAAGGTATTGAAGCAATGTAGTCTTCACGGGTGTGCAGCCGGATGGTGTTTTGAAAACACGACGTTTCGACAACCAGCTTGGTTGTCTTCATCATGTTTTCTGGTGTCTGCAGGCTGACGAAAGCTGGCAGTCACCACGTAGACTGGCTTAGCCTCCCAGACAGACCTAATATACCTGTCGGCATGGCGGAAGACCCACTCTGATTGGCCGGAAGCGGTGGCTTCATACGCGGTCCGCTGCGGCGTTCGACTAGTGCCGTCTCCGCCTCCCCACCCAGGAGTGCTGGCAGTCCGTGGTACTGGTAGGCCCGCTCTGATTGGACATGGGCGCAAACTCATTCTGCGGTCCGCTGCGGCCCCCGACCGGCGCCATTTTGCTCCCTCCACGCCGCGCTGCGCCGATCCATTCCGCTCCCGTCAGAGATCCCTAA
>JARYHS010008074.1:285802324-286027716 GCA_031002005.1 Vandiemenella viatica
TTACCATTAGCAGAAGTAGAATCTATTGACGTTCTGATGCCGCCACCATTCAGGATTGCAATAGGAGCATTAGTCCAACCAGAGCCATGGTAATTTTTTGCATTCTGTAAAGTAAACAAAATGAATTTAATTTGTTACTGTAGTTTGTTAGCTAATTTGAGCTCAAATAAATATTTCAATGTACTTAAGATTTAATATGATCACTATCTGAAATTTCTATCAATCAGGTTAGCAATAAAAATAATTTTAGATAAAGATATTGTGTGAAGTAAAGTAATCTACATGGATGTCCATTCAGATGGTATCAAGAAAACATAATGTTTTGACAGTTGCTATGATGAAGACAACAGATGCAGCTGTTTAAACATTGTGCTTTCATGACACCATATAGCTGGACACCTGTGAAGACTGCATTGCTACTTTAAATTGTCTCAGCTTACGTATCATATTGTGAAATGTCATCTATGGACTAAATAGTGTCAGGGTGGAGTCCATGTTACAGTAGTGAAGGGAAAATAGCATCATTTTGTATAGTTAACAAAATTTGGGACCGTTTTTATAATATATTTTTACTTGTACATTGTAACTGTACAGAAGAAATACTGCAAAACATCAGGTAGTTACCTTGAGATCTCTCATACACAGAGATGGCATAATTTACCATGCTTCATCTCTCTCTTCTTTCTGGTGGTAATTAATAGTTAACACATGTTTAAATCCTTCTAAATGACAGGACCAAAGCTACGAGGATGGTTCAAAAAATAAGGTCTCCAATCATATATATATATATATATAAAATCACATTTATTCACCACTTGTGATACATAATTGGAAAGCTTGAAGTTCTAGCTATTTTTCTACATAATCGCCTTCCCGTTCGATGATCTTCTGCATCACGAACGAGTCTCTCGTCGTGTCACGAAGAAATCGAATGATTGTGACCTGCACTTCCTCGTCTGCTCAAAACTTCTGGCCTCCCAGGTGTATTTTAAGTGCGGGAAACATGTAATAATCGCTTGGGGCAATGTCTGGGCTACAGGGGGGTGTTCAACAAGATTCCAACCAAATTGTTTGATGAGGGTAGTCGTTTGATATGAGACATGTGGATGCGCATTGTCATGGTGCAAAGACACACTCTTTGTGAGAGCTCTTTTGTTCTGGATAGCCTGCCGTAGTTTCTTCAGAGTTTCACTGTAGTGGTCTGAGTTAATTGTTGTTCCTTTTGGCATGAAATCCACCAAAAATACCCCTTTATAGTCCCAAAAAACAGTCGCTATAACCTTACCGGCTGACTTCTCTGTCTTGAACTTTTTGGGCTTCGGCGCAGATGGGTGACGCCATTGTTTGGACTGCTCCTTAGTTTCAGGAATGTAATGATGTACCCAGGTTTCATCCCCAGTCACCATCAAATCCAGGAAATCTTCCCTTTCCTCTTCAAAGTGGTGAACAAATTCTTTGGCACATTACACTTGCTTTCTTTTGTGTTCATCGGTGAGCTGTCTGGGAACCCACCTGGCAGACACTTTACTGTATCCTAGAGTTTCAGAAACAATTGTTTCTTGCCACATTCTCCATTAAGTCTCTTGGTTATCTCATCAAGAGTTATACTTCGGTTTCTGTGCACCATCATATCAATTTTGGTCACCGTTTCGTCGGACACGCTCGGTCTTCCAAGCCGCTCCTCATCGTAGACGTTGCTGCGACTGGCAGAAAACTCGCGGCACCACTTCCGCATGTTTTTAATGTCCATACACTTTTCCCCGTACACTTCCACTAACTGATGATGGATTTCTATTGGTGTAACATTTTTCGTGTTTAAAAATCAGATCACTGAGCGCAGTTCGCACCTAGCGGGTGAGCTAAACAGCTTCTCCATTGTGGACGGCTGTCAAGCAGTGACTGATCGTCTGATTGAGCTCAAACCTGTACCATTCGGCGGTGAGAGAAGCAAGGAACACGGCATTGACATCGGATTTTGTCTATAATTGTTGATTTTGACGTGGCGTCTTTGGAGACCTTATTTTTTTTAACCGTCCTCGTAATTTGTTGACCTAAGCTCAGATGTGAGTCCTTTCATGGCATTTTCTGGTATCAGATAGGAGCTATTTATTAGTTAATTAGATAAAGCTGATCACACATTTTGGCAGCTTCTGTTTTGAATGGGACTAGGGTGTAAACAATACATTTGTCAAGAGTTAGTGACAAGGGATGCGTTATGTTGGATGATTATAACACTAATGTTCAGGCAACAATGAGATTCAAGATATTTGTTTGGCATGGAACTGCTTATCATTTCACTAGCTGTGAAGCACTTTAATGGACAAAACAGGTATATCATTTTTGTATGGAAAACATCCTATAGAGCCTCCAAGGATACCAGATACACATCACTCAGCCAGTTCAGCATTGTAGATACCAGTGCAGTAATTCAGACATTTCAGTACCATAGAAAATTTGTAAACTGTGTCTTGCAACCCAGTAACAGCTACAGAGAGATTTCTATAATGCCAAAATGACACAGTTACTTTTCAGTAATATCTTGTTGGCCTTTGACATTATCCCGGATGCCATTGAACGAAAGGGGTGGTGCGGATTGTGGCTCATGTCGGCACTACTGATGCTTGCCGCCTAGGGTTGGAGGTTATCCTCTCGTCCTTTGGGTGACTTGTAGAAAGGGTGAACTCCGTGGCCATTGGCTGCAAGATTTCTGCTGAGCTAACCATCTGCAGCATTGTCGATAGGAGTGACTGTGGACCTCTGGTTCAGAGCCGTGTTGAGGGGCTGAACCGGAGATTACGGCGTTTCTACATCTACATCTATACCCTGCGATTCACAAAATTGTGGGTGGCAGAGGGTGATTAGCACCAAAGCTAATCTCTTTGCTGTGCATTCCAATCCCTAATGGTACGAGGGAAAAAAGAATTCATATAAGAATCAGTCTGGCACCTTATTTCTCTAATTTTATCTTTCCTGTCCTTCCGACTCAAATAGGTTGATGGAAGAAGTATTTCACTACACTCAAAAATGAAAGGGGAAGTACGCATGTTTTCCAATAAGTTTAAACGAAACGTGTGTCGTCTATCTACCAGAGACTCCGAACCTAATCTACTAATTAGTTCTGTGATGCTTTCATAAGGACTGTAGCAAGCGGTCACGAATTGAGCGGCTCTTCTCTGTACTTTCTCTATACTTTCGATCAATCCCTTACGAAACGGGTCCCAAATGGCACAACAATAATCCAAATGTGGACACACAAGAGATTTGTACGCTATCTCCTTTGTTTGTTCATTACAATTTTTCAAGATTCGACCTATGAATCGCAGCCTAGAATTTGCTCTACCTACTAACTAATTAATGTGTATGTCCCATTTGATGTTCCTTTGTACTGTCACTCCCAAATATTTCATAGAATTGACCATATCAATAACTGAACTGTTTACCTCGTATTTCTGAACAATCGGATTCTTTTTGTTAGTTATGCTCATTGTCTTGCACTTTTTACAATTTACAGTAAGTTGCCACTCAGCGCACCAAGCCAAAATAACATCCAGATCGCGCTGAATTTCTAAGCAATCGGCCAAAATTCTTACTTCCCTATAAATAACCGCATCATCAGCAAACAATCTAAAAAGGCTTTTCACTTTGTCTCCGAGATCGTTTTTAAAAATTAAGAAAAGAAGTGGTCCTATTACACTTCCTTGAGGTACACTTGATGTAACATCTAGATTAGAAGAACTTTCTCCTTCAACGACGACATACTGCGACTGACCAGTTAGAAAATCCTTTATCCATTCACAAAGCTGATCCGATATACTGTACGCTCGAAGCTTCGCTAAAAGGCGGTTGTGTGGCACAGAGTCAAAGGCTTTCTGGGAATCTAAAAAAATTTCATCTACTTGTGAACCTGCATCGATAACTTTCATTATGCCGTGTGTAAATAGGGCCAGCTGTGTTTCACATGATCTTTTCTTCCGAAATCCGTGTTGATTTGTTGTAAGCAAATTAATATCATCTAGAAAATTCATAATGTTCGAGCATATAATACGCTCCATAACTCTACTACAAACAGATGTTATAGATATGGGACGATAGTTCCCAGGATCACTTCGATCACCTTTATTGAAAATCGGAGTTACTTGCGCGATTTTTCAGTCTGAAGGTACTTTTCGCTCTTCTAATGATTTACTGAATATATCAGACAGAAATGGCCCGATTTCCGCCGCATACTCTGAAAATACTCTTACTGGAATTCCATCCGGGCCCGGTGCTTTCCCCCACTTCAGGAGCTCTAATTGCTTAACGATACCTGCAGTATCTATTCATAATGATTCCATCACCGACTCGCCACAGCGTGGGAAAACGGGAATACTATCCTTACGTTCATTTGTAAATGAATTTTTGAATACAGTATTTAGTACATTAGCTTTATCGTGGCTTTCATTAACCTCGGAACCTTCACAAATTAGTGCTGGAATATTGCTGTTGGTACAATTAACTTTTCGTACATACGACCAAAATTTCTTTGGGTTTTCTGTGGGACTCTTAGAGTTGGATTGAAAATCGTTAAAGGCCTCGCGCATTACATTCTTAATACGTCCTCTTAAATCAGCTAAGTTTTCTAAATCGCTGCGACACCCCTTGCTTCTTGAGCGTGCGTGTATTTTCCTTTGTTTTTTTGAGTAATCTTTTGACTTCGCATGTGTACCACGGTGGATCATTCTCCCCCTTTATTGTCCGCTTTGGTATATATAATTCCATGCCTTCCCTGACAATATGTATAAAACGATGCCACATCTCTTCAACGGTGTCCTTTGTTGACTTGAAGTTATGGTAATTATTCCTCAGGTAGGTTCTAAAACACTCCTTTGAGGCCTTACTGAATCTGTAAAAAATCCGCCCTTTTTTCCTTTTTCGCTTGGTCATTAATTTGATAGTCGCAATTACCGCTTTGTGATCACTTATTCCTGTGGTCGTTGAAATGTCGGTGAATAATTCTGGCCTGTTGGTAACCAGCAAGTCTAAAATGTTTTCGCTACTGTTATGACACCGCGTAGGTTCATTAACTAGCTGCTCGAGATGATTATCTGACAACAACTCGAGAATTACTTCAGAAGCTGTCTTATCCCTTGTGATGTGAACGTAATTACGCCAGTCAATATAAGGCAGATTGAAGTCGCCTCCTAGAATTATATCATGATCCTTAAAACGGCTAGCTATACTATTTACATTATTTCTTAACTCCTCTACGATAGCTATGTCGGAATTGGGTGGACGGTAGAAGGCGCCTATGATGAGTTTAGACCCAGCAACGTTGAGTTTAATCCATATAATTTCACAGATCGTATCGATGACTATTTCATTACATGGGAGAAATTTACTCACAGCTATAAATACCCCACCTCCATGAGAATGTAATCTGTCTTTACGAAAAACGTTCATGCTATCTTTAAAAGTTTCAACCAACTTTCTGTACCGATAACGATATCCACTTCTGTACTACAAATAACGCTTTCAAGTGCTGGTTGTTTGTTACAAACGCTTCTACAGTTTATTACGAGAACTTTTAACTGACGAGATTCTTTTATGTTGCTCCTACATTCTGGTGTTTCATCTGATTGGGATGCCCGTAACTGAATTTCGTGTTTCGGGTCTTCCACCCTCAGCCTAAAAAACCACCCAGTGCATTCCACACGGCCCCTGCCACCCGTGTAGCCGATTCATGTGTGTAGTGCACACCTGACCTATTAAGGGGAACCCTACAAGACTCGACCCTATGGCGAAGATCGAGAAATCTGCAGCGAATGTCATCACAGAAACGTCGTAGTCTCTGGTTCAGCCCCTCAATACGGCTCTGAACCAGAGGTCCACAATCAACTCTGTCTACGATGCTACAGATGGTTAGCTCTGCCGATATCTTGCGGTCACTGGCCACAGAGTTCACCCTTCAGCCAGCCGCCGGAAGGAAGAGAGGATAACCTCCGACCCAAGGCGACAAGCATCATTGGTGCCGGCATGAGCCACAATCTGTAGTTGGCTACACCCCGTCCCTTCTATGGCATCCGGGATGGCCTGTTCCACATCTCGGATCAAGCCACCCGGAATACGCACTGAATGGACGTTGGATTTCTTCCCCGAGGAATCTGCCATTTCCCTAAGGGGCTCTAATAACCGCCTATCATTAGAGCTCCCAACTACCAGAATGCTCTTCTGCGTTGCTCAGACCTGGCGGGCTGGGGGGGGCCGTCAACTCGCAGGATGAAAATTGTGGGACTGAGTCAGCCTCCGACAACACATCAAACCGGTTGGACAGACGAACAAGTTCAGCGTCTTGGCCTTTAAGCCTGTTCGTCTGCCCCCGTGTGTGGCTTCGAAGTCTAGAAGCCATACGCCAGTCACCAACAGGCGACTGCGGCACAGCATCCAACACTTCAGCCTGGGTTGCAGGTACGACGGTCGATATGGGAGAATCTGTGATAGGCATGGCTATATCAGTTTCCCCAACATCACATCTGCTGCAGCCTTTTACGGCAGCTTCCAGCTGTGTAACTTTCGCTAACACAGCTGCAAGCTGAGCGCGCAGATCAGCCACACAGCAATCACAGTCCCTAGACATACTAAAAAAAGTACAGAAAAAGGAACAGAAACTCGGAATAATCTGTACTTCCTACAAAATATATAAACTCGGAGATTGCACTAATCAAATCCCCACACCACTACAGATAAAATACAACAACAAAATACGCTACTGCACTCACTGACTGTTTAAACGCTACTAACTAGTACTGTCTACAAAATGTAAACACTCAGAGATTACACTATTCAAACACCCACACCACTACAGATAAAATACAACAACAAAATACGCTACTGCACTTGGCAACTGTTCAAACGCTACTAACTAGTACTGTCTACAAAATGTAAACACTCAGAGATTACACTATTCAAACACCCACACCACTACAGATAAAATACAACAACAAAATACGCTACTGCACTTGGTGACTGTTCAAACGCTACTAACTAGTACTGTCTACAAAATGTAAACACTCAGAGATTACACTATTCAAATACCCACACCACTACAGATAAAATACAACAACAAAATACGCTACTGCACTCGGCGACTGTTCTGTGATAGTCATGGCTGCAGATTCCTTGATCTTCGCTCTGGGGTTGAGTCTTGTAGGGATCCCTTGGATAGATCAGGGGTGCACTACACACGAGAATCGGCTACACAGGTGGCAGGGTCCGTGTGGTGTGTATTAGGGTTTTTTTTAGGCTGAGGGAGGATGACCCTAAGGAGAAATTCAGTTACGGACAGCCAAGATAAATTCAGCACTGTATGTTAGGGCTAGCTTAAAAGAATCCCAAACATTAAAAGTTCTAGTAGTTAACTGCAGAAGTGTTTGTAATAAACAGCCTGAAGTCGAAAACGTTATTCGTAGTACAGATGCTGATACTGTAATAGGCACAGAAAGTTGGTTGAAACCGGATATAAGGTCCGCCGAAATTTTTAATAGTAACATGAACATTTTCCGTAAGGATAGGTTGCATTCCCAAGGAGGTGGTGTATTTTATAGTTGTTAGTAAGTACCAGGGCCGGCGCTAGGATTCTTGGGCCCCAGGTAAATGTTCTCGCCCCCCCCCCCCCCCGCCCCACCTCGATTTTTATTTTTTTACTGTACACTTTGATTTTTTGGATAAAGTCAGAAAATTTTAATCAAAAAAATCAAATAACACCTTTTGTAGAAAGTTTTTTTTGTTTTGTTTTATTTCTGTTTAGCTAGACACCATGGCCGGAGGGCCCCCTTCGGGGGCTCGGGCCCCGGGTACTTTTGCCCTGCTTACCCCTCCCTTACGCCGGCCCTGGTAAGTACCTCCCATGTAGGAAATAGATGTCGATTCTGTCTGCGAAATCATATGGATCAAGCTCAACGTAGCTAGGACAAAACTTGTGATAGGCTCCTTCTATCATCCACCAGATGCAAGCGTAAATATTGCCGAGGCCTTAAGAAATAATATAGCATGGCAATTACAATAATGCTAGGTGGTGACTTTAACTTGCCAGATATTGACTGGACTAATTACGTTCACATTACTGGGGGCAGAGATAAAGCAGCTTGCGAAATCATTCTAGAACTCTTCTCAGATCACAATCTTGAGCAGCTCGTAAGTGAACCAACATGATGCCTCAACGGTAACGAAAATATTTTAGAAACAGTTGTTACAAATAGGCCTGAATTATTCACAGATATTTCCACCACCACAGGAATAAGTGATCACAAAGCTGTAATTGCTACAGTAAAACTAACAACCACATGCAAAAAGAGAAAAGAGAGGATCATTTACAGATTCTAAAAGGCTTCAAAAGAGCATTTTAGAGCATATTTGAGACATAATTACCATACCTTCTTAGTAACAGTAGGCACCGTTGAAGAGAGGTGGCATCGATTCTTACATATAGTCGGGAAGGTATGAACTTGCATATACCTAAACGGACAATCAGGGAAGAGAACATTACGCTATGGTACACACGGGAGGTTGCAAGGTAACTCAAAAAGCAAAGGAAGATACATGCACGATCAAAAAGGACGATGCATCGGACTGATTTAGATAAGTTAGAGGAGATAAGGGGATATGTTAAGAATGCGAAGAGTGAGGCCTTTAATGACTTTTGTGCCAATTCTCTCTCTAAGAGCGTCACTGAAGACCCTAAGAAATTTTGGTCATATGTAAAAAAAGTTAGTTATAATGGCAACAATAAGCCAGTTCTAATAAAAGACAGCCGTGACAAGGCTACCGTATTTAACACCGAATTAAAAAATTCATTCACTCACGAAAACATGGAAAACATCCCCACTTTACCACATCGTGTGGAAGTAGAGATGGATCCAATAGAAATTGATAGCGTAGGTATTGTGAAGCTATTAAAACTCCTGAAGTGGGCTAAAGCGCCGGGTCCCGATGGTATACCGGTAAGAGAATTTTCTGAATACATGGAGGAAATTGAACCATTTCTGTCAGATACATTCCGTAAATCTTTGGAAGAGAAAAAAGTACCTTCTAGCTGGAAAATAGCCCAGGTAATTCCCATTTTCAAGAAAGGAGATCGAAGTGAATCTAGGAATTATAGACCCATATCTCTAACATCTGTCTGCAGCAGACTTCTGGAGCATGTCATATGCTCGAACATTATGAAGTTTCTAGATGAGAACGAGTTACTTACACCATGTCAACACGGATTTTGGAAGAATATATCGTGTAAAACACAATTGGCCCTGTTATCCCATGAAGTAATGAAAGTTATCGATGCAGTTTCGCAAGTTGATGCAGTTTTCTTGGATTTTCAGAAAGCTTTTGATTCTGTGCCACAGAACTGACTTTTAGCGAAGATTCGAGCTTACAGTATTTCAGCTTAGATTTGCGAGTGGATACGTGATTTTCTAACTGTTCGATCACAGTATGTCGTTGTTGATGGGGAAGCCTCTTCTAAGATAAATGTTACTTCTGGTGTTCATCAAGGAAGTGTAATAGGTCCACTTCTTTTCTTAATTTTTATAAACAATCTTGGTGACAACGTTAAATGCTGGATGCGATTGTTTGCCGATGATGCAGTTATCTATAGGGAAATAAGGTGCTCCAACGATTGCTTAGAAATTCAGCACGATTTGGATGCTATTTTCGATTGGTGCCGTAAATGGCAGCTTACACTTAATTGCAAAAAGTGCAAGGCAATGTAGATAAGTAACAAAAAGAATCAGTTTGTTCACAAGTACAAAATAAACAATTCAGCTGTTGACATGGTTGATTCCGTGAAGTATCTGGGGGTGATAGTACAAAGCAACATGAAATGGGACATGCACATAACTTCCATTGTAGGCAAGGCTAATTTTAAACTATGATTCATAGGTCGTATTTTGAGGAATTGTAATGCTAATACAAAGGAGATAGCATATAAAACACTAGTGCATCTGCTTCTGGATTAGTATTGTGGAGTTTGGGATCCATATCGCAAGGTTCTGATTGACTCAGTGGAGAGAGTGCAGAGGAGAGCTGCTCGATTCGTGACTTGTTGTTACAGCCCTTATGAAAGCGTCACAGAATTGATACATAGATTGGGTTGGGATAGTTTGGAAGACAGGCGATGTAGCTTGCATTCAAATTTATTGGAGAATATGTGAAAAAAATTAAATTTTGAGTGCAAAGAAATACTTCTTCCGCCAACCTATTTAGGTCGCAATGACCGGAGGGACAAGATTAGAGAAATAAGATGCTGTACTGATGCTTTTATGTTTTCCTTCTTTCCTCACACTATTAGGGATTGGAATGCGCGGGTTTAGGATTGGTGCTTAGCACCATGTGCCACCTACAATGTTTGTGATTTGCAGAGTATGGATGTGGATGTAGGATGTAGATGTTCAGTAAATGTGCAGTAAATAAATTTACACTGTTCTCTTCAGATCAATGGATAGTATTTTCTGTAAACAGTAGCTATTCTATTCTCAATCCCATTACTATTCCTTGATTGTATAATTGATTTGATAGGCTTCAATATTTTGTTATTTAAGAGTACAGGGAAAAAGATAATCCTCATCTTTTCATTTACCAATTTTTTTTGTTAAGAATAATGTAGAATGTAATATTTATAGCTAAAATCACAGTAAGGACCAAGGTGCAGATGTATAAGGCTCTGGAATGTATGCAGTTTGTGCAATAAAGATGAGAGTGCCAGATAGTGTATTCAAATAGCTGAGAATCTATACATACAAAGGCAGCATTGACATCAGAGTTCATAACTGTATGCCTACAATAATTGGATGTTTTTTTTTTTCTTATGGCTTTACATCTCGCCAATGTCTAGAGCTGGGTAAGGACTCGGGGCAAAGAACAGGAAGTAATTTTACCATGTACTTTTTGAAAGAACAATCTTGGCGTCTGCCTACAGTAGTTTTGGGAAACCATGAAAAACTGAAATCTGGATGGCCGGATGGTGTTTTGAGCCCGATTCCTCCTGCATGCATGGTTGTTTATTTGGTCTCTTACTATTTACTACATTCAGTTGTTAAGTTGATAAAAATGTGTATGTTAATTTTTGATAGCTGCAAATTAAATTTCTATTTAAAATGAGTGATGTGGATTAAAATTGTTGTACTAAGAATCCTACAAATAAAATAAAATTATGTAGGTGGGTTCAAGAGGTTTCAAAGTAACTCAAATTAACTTGTTCATATGAGATTGGGCAAGATTACAATTGTTTAAGAATATAGATATAAGTGAGGGAAATGTTATTATTTTGAAATTTAAAAAGAACTATCAACATTTTTCAAGTCCTGTGTGGGCCAGAATAAAAATTATACAGCCTTTAAAATAATTCATTGTATAGAGCATTTTATGAAGAGATTAGATGTAATCAGGATCATGTTTGGAAATATGCGGGCAATCATACCATGAGTATGATAGAAATATGTATATGGTGAATCAAAAGTTGTTGGTCAAATTTCCTCATCAGTGAAATCAAGTACATTAGAACTCCAATATCCAAACTCTGACTATCTGAATCACTGAATATTTAAATAACTTTTTTGATACAGAATAGTGGATGGTGTGTGATTCATCAGACCCTCGGTGCAAAATTCTAAATGATGATGAAGTGAGAGAGAAGAAATTGTTGAGAAAGAAGATGACCTTAATGTCGAAATTGAATCAGACATGGGACCATCACCTAGTCAAGCATTTGCTGGCCTTGAAATTGCATTAAAGTGGATGGAGCGTCTGCCCGAGTGTGACCACATGCAACTTTTCTTTGTTCAAGCGGATGCGTGACTTGGCTGCCTGAAAATGGATGTATACAGTCAAACAGCTTACTTTGACCTAGATGTTCAGCAAACAATGACTTTTATTTAGATCATGGTATGTACATACTGTACTAATGTACAACACTTGTAAGTACGCTTAACATGTAAAAGTGTTGCCTTTTCATTTAATTAATTAAAAGCTCTTTTTCTTTAAAATAGTTTTTCTCCTATTTTCAACATACATACATACAATAATTAATTAAAATAGACCCTTTTTCAGAAAAAATCCAATTATCCAAATTTTTTACTATCCCAATGAGGACTGGTCCCAATTGATTCGGATTTTTGGAGTTCTAATGTACTTGAAAAGGCCTAATCCAAAGCCCAACCCCTTTAATGTTGTATCATATGAAAATCTTTCCTTTCTGCTATATATATATATATGTGTGTGTGTGTGTCCTGTTATACCAGACCAGCGAAAGAGCTTAAAATCATGTCATCACCTGAGCATGACGACTTATGATTCACTGGCATTCCATGGACCATTTCCAATCTTGATAAAACAAAATATGAGGGCCTGAACATCTGAACAGGGTTTGTTTAGAAAAGTGCCAAGAATACTATCAAAATCTGGCTCACTATTGATTAATGGCCCTTAATTTTTTTTACTTTTTATCTATGGGCCTTCCCTTTTATGGCATTTTACATATGGCTTTACATTATTAAAATATATGAAATCACATTTAACATTATATAAATGTAGCACTTAAGCTGTTAGAACAAATAATGCTGTAGAACAATTAAGTCTCTACACAATGAAAGTGTTTTTAAATTAAAAGTTGATTTTTCTCAAAACATTTCTTTTGGGATCATTATCTTTTTCCCCTTGCATTATTTATTTGTAAGAGATGGTCAAACTGGTCATTCTTCCAAGCAATAGTAGAATCTGCAAGTAAATAGACTTTTGAGTTTCCTTGCCTCTTCTTCGATCCACTAATTTGCTAATTAAATGAAGTGATTAATCTGCCCCACAGAGACATCATAATACAATATCTTTACTTTTGTGTCTAAAGTAGGTGTTCCTTCATTTTTTGGTTTTAATATTGAACTAGGACTCAGAAATAAACTTTTTTAAAAATGTGTATATGGAGCACCACTCTATATGATGGTGAAGCATGGAATACCAGAAAGAATGATTTGAAATGTGGTGTTATAGAAGGATACTGAAACCGATGAAGTATGAAGTGAACAAATTTTTGTTTAATGTATTGATGATTTGTTCAGATTTTTTACATCTGTTTTACAATGGGAAAGGATAAGAGAACAACAAAATTACAAGTGTTTTTTTACCATAAAAACCATAGCATCAGTTATTAGATTTCCGAAATTGCATTCATACATGCGACAATGGCTCGAAGCACCATCTAGTAGAACTCGTGACGTTCCCAAAATTTCCTTTGTTCTGTTTATCACTGCTGGCCTCCATTTCTCCAGTTCTTCCAAAATGTCGTTATCTATGGAAAACAAGCATTATATTAGTTTCACTCACTTCGTTTCCTGTAAGAATTTGACTATGAAAACAGTCTTAAAGATCTTGAATTTTGTATATGTTTATTACTGTAGAAGTTCATAAACCAAGTGGGAACTTACTTCATTGGAACACATTTCACTAGGGTATTGATACCATAATTTATAATAAAGGAACATCCTATAATTCAGGGGACATATATAATTCAAGGGGAGCCAAAGTAAAAACTCCTCCTCCCCCTCCTCATCATCATCAACAACAACAATTTCCAGCCTCTGGCTGGGTCTACTTCATGCACAAGCCTCTCCATTTGCGTCTTTCATCCCACCACCTCTCTGTCACCACTTTGTTCCATGTTTACTAGCCCTTATATATATATATATATATTAACGATCATCATCAAAGTTCATCTGGCATGTTTCTTCCACCTTCAATACCCAATTATTTTATAACTATCAGTTAAATAACTGCACTGAGGTAGCCATAAAACACACTTCCTACTAACAAAAAGCCTAGCCCCCAAGGATGAACTTTTTTTTGAGCTAGTGTTCTATGTTTCTAAACTACTGTGCCTTCTGCTTTGGTAAGTGAGGCCTTCCTCCCTAATTTTAACATTATGATGGTAAGAAACATTTGCCTTTGTCATGTTATCTGTGAAATATTTTTCTCTCCATTAGTATGGAGATGAATGGTTCATATATATTCAAAAATCATTTTGTTACTTATTTGAATTAGGAACTTTAATCAAGATAAAATGTTATACAGGGTGTCCAGAATGAATGGATAATCCTGAAACTGCAGATAGGTCACATCATGACCTTAACATATGACAAAATTTTATTTAGTAAAAGTCTCACAATTTTTAAGATATTATTTTTTTTATTTATTATTATATATATATTTTGAAACATGTGATTTTGTTCAGTTTATTCATGCCATTTCTACAAATTAAGACTTTTTGTACCTTTTTTTTAATTTCAAGTTATCTAAAACAATATTTTTTTTTCTTGACTCATTAAAAAAATCTTATGTAAAAAGTGAATGCAAATTTATTAAAATGGCTGACTTTGACAGCCTGTGGTGTAAAAAAAAGTACTGTGTGGTTCAAGCCAACTACATTAAAAACTTGTTTCATTATTGCCAATTTTAAAATGGTACAATTGTTTAATATTTCTTTTAAAATTAATTTAATTTAATTTTAATTGCAATGGAGCACATGCTCCGGTGGCAATTTCCCTACACACCCAACTATGGTAGTTCTAAAGCACGAAGCTTGTTATTATGGACTTTATTAAAATAAAAATCTATTCAATTGAAGTCACCACGAAAGTATTTTTTAATTGTGTGGAACATTTGGACAATCATTTTAAAAGAAGTATAAAATAATTATACCATTAAAGATTTTTTAAAACATTTAAAAAAATATATAACAATTGTTTTAGATAACAACATTGTTTTAGATGACTCAAATATCTTTAAGAAAATAAAAAATAACAATGTTAAAAAAGTCTCAATATGTACAAATGGCATGGAATAAACTGAACAAAGTCACATGTTTCGAAAAGGTATGAAAAATCAATATCTCGAAACGGTGAGACTTATAGTAGAACATGATGTGACCTATCTGCAGTTGCAGGATTATCCTTTCATTCCTGGGCACCCTGTAAATCACATACTGTGTGTAGTAAAAAGGATTCTGAAATTTTACTTACCTTGCTGAATTTGAGAATTTAGAAGTATAGGATTTCCATCAAATGACTTTATTTCTCCATTTGTATCAAAAATTAATGTTAGATTTCCTACATATTTTGTGTAAGCATAAGCTTGCACAACAGGAACTTTTCTACCAGATGGCTGGGTGATTATGGTTGGATAAGGGCCCTGAGAAGCTTCAATGTCGGGATCCTTACCTAAAATAAATGGATGTATAAATTATAAGTAAGTTATAAAACACACAAATTTTATAAAAATTCCAATATTGAATATCTAAAACTAAGAATACACAAATACATTTTTTTTAGATATGTATACATCACCATTGTATAAGAATGTGTTAGTGTGACCTCCAATCACAACATCAATATCAGGTACTTCAGTTGCTATTTTCATATCTGTTTGAAAACCAGAATGACCAAGAGCTATCAGAATATTAATTCCTGCATTCTTTAAAATTCTTGCTTCCTCTCTAACACACTCCACTTCATCCAAAAATTTGACTTTTCCTGTGGAAGACAGAATCTAGGAAAAAAAAGGTTCAGATTAGAATGAGGTGATTGGTACTTTGTCATTGTTATAATATAACCAGGGGCATAGCTATTAAATGGCTAGGTGTGGCCCCCAAGTGCAGCCCATCTGTCCTGAGGGCCAAAAATATGTTTTTGCACCATGACCCTTCTTAACCTAACTACGCCACTTAATATAACATATATGTTACATGAATAGGTGCTGTTAAGGAAGTCTGAATGGTAAAGAAATCTAATACACATACTAATAAACTCATATTAATCTAATTTAATGGCTTGATGATGTATTCTTTCCAATATTTTACGTCTTATACTCCAAAGAACATAACTTATAATAAACCTGTTAGGTACCCTTTAGTTCACCAAAAGCACTTCCACTAGCTATCCCCAGTAGCAAAATATTCTATAAACCGATTTTGAAGTCGCTTAGGTTTGACTTAGAAATTTTGACTTGAAGGAATTTCCCTGTATTTATTTTCACAGTTAAAACACATCATTAGAATCATTTTAAAGTGTATTTATTATATTGGGAAACGTTTATTTTAAGAGATATTCCGGTTTGTTCACGTTTTGAAACACACGATCAGGAAAGTAAAAATCTAAGATTTGAAATATCTTTGAATCGAGTAAAACTATAGCTGAACTTTTATCACCATCTATAGTCAGCATTATTCCTGATATTTTGGTAGTAAAATTAAATAATTTGGCAAAGTTTAATTAGCACTTTTAATTAAGAGAAAAAAATGAACTTTTTAACTAAAATGAATATTAATTTGAAATTTATATCAGTAGATAGCCCAAATTGAGACGATTATGAGCATATAATGGTTTTGGTAAAAAGTATAAGCATTCGTCAGAATAATTAAGTTTTTAAAGATAGATTGTCGCGGATTGTTGCTGAAGGGCGTAAAAATTCCACCAAGTTGGTCACGTGATGACTTCAATTTTAAGATTATAGAAACCTTTTTTAATGCTAAATTAAATTAAAACAGATAGAACATGATAATAGAAAGTCCTGTAAATATTTCAAGTTAAAATGTTGAGTACTTTTGGAGATATTAGTCTAACTAAAGAAAAAGTTGATACATATTCTTCGCAGGTTTGCCGCCGGATCACATTTTCTAACCACAAGCTTTCGGCGACTTGCACCGCCGCCATCATCAGACGGCGGCGGTGCAAGTCGCCGAAAGCTTGTGGTTAGAAAATGTGATCCGGCGGCAAACCTGCGAAGAATATGTATCAATAATACGCCGGGAAAGACTAATCTTTCATATTAAAGAAAAAGTTGATGATGTCATAGGTTCTGAGAAGTCTATAAAAGATCTTGCCGCGAGCTTAGAATGTCTCACTCCAACGCTGGAAAGTGATTGCATAACTCCGCGCATGATCGGTTCAGTGATTTTTAAAGTAGTAACTTCGTAATATGTGGTCTCTCTCTGGTCTCTTTCTTACGCCGGAAAGTGATCGCGTAACTTCAAGCGGTATCGGTTTCGGCAAATTCTAACATGTGTAAGACCCAAGGCCGATAGCGGGGCTGTAGTATCGCCTTAGTGCCTTAACTAACAGTTTATGTTTATTCAAAGTTCTGCGGAAAGTTCATGAAATAATTTGGATTTGACCATGTAGCCTGACAGACTCAACGTAAATGCCTGAGGTCACCACTAGATCTGTTACTAAACCACAAATCTAGAATAGGTTTACTGTCTACTATGAAATCACAAGTCCAGTTTACTCGAAAATTTTGAAGTTTATTTAAAAGAAATCACAATTTCAAAAATAGCATTACACAGTTGAGTAGGCAAATCGAACACACTTTTCCAAAAGGTTGCAAGTTGTGGAGAGAAATTTAACCGACCGACCCCTTTTGTAAATTTAAAAGTTCATATTAAAAGTTATCCTCGCATGCCATCACACCAAAGTTCCAACATGGCTGACCCAATGGCGCGAACATCTAACCATTTCCTCCCCGCTTCTACACCAAACTTGCGCAGACTATTGAAACATATTGCTCCGCGGAAAAAGAGTGACGAAAACATGATGCGGTAACATGTAAGCACGAGATTATATAGGCTCGATGACGTCACAGCCGAAATACAACTTTCTGCTGTGGCCTAGCCAAAATATGACCCAGCAAACTCAATAACCAAGCAGATATAAAGTAATTAAAGGCTGTCAGTGTTTAAACTTTTTTTAATAGAAGATCAGTGGATATTCAGTAAGTAATTTTAAGTGGTTAGTTTTAAATGTCTATTTTAACCTTCGCGTAGTGACACGACCTGTTGCCGACTTGGGGAAATACCAGTTCGTTTAAACTTGTGCAATTTCGTCATTTCTGCTGAATCGCAATTTATTTAAATAAAATTAATGTCAACGTGTTCTCAAAAAAATTCCTGAGTTTTATGATGTAAGTATTATCGAGATTGATTATCGGGTAGTGAAGTTACAGCTTTGACAAGATTTCCAAAAATAATATATGGTTTTTATTTAATTAATAACTTTTCTTCTATTGCTTTTATTGAAAAAGTAAAATTACCAGAATTTTCTCTGAATTAAATTACGTATTTTGAAAGGTGTTTTATATCTGTATCTAACTTCGATTGGTTGTAATAAATTCCTAAATCGAGCACATAGTTTCATGACAAAATAATTTCTAAAATCTTTATAAAATCGGTTCTACTGCATGGAATGTTCTGAAATTAATATGTGTGATACTAGATTTTTGGTTCTTTCAAGAAATCTACTTTTTATTTCAAAAGCTTACTAGGATTCTATGATAAAAAATGTTAAAAGTGAAGTGTCTTCAACGAAGTGTTTAAAAATTTATATAATTTATTTACACGTCCAGAAACTACGGAATTTTAGCGAATTTACCTTCTTATTGAATTATTGTTCCTTTAAAATTACTTTATTTCGTTTGAAAGTATGCAGAAATAGTGAAATATCAAAAATCTATTGTTTGGTTAGCTGAATTATTATGGATTATCCTACTTCAGGTTAGTATGAGGTTTTTATATCATTATAAAAAGTTAGTTTAGTTGTTTTTATTAAATGTTGAGTTACTTTATCGATTTCAAAACGGTTTAGAATTGATGAAATGCTCATATAGCAGAAGTTCATTGTTTCCAAATTGAACTATTACGGTATTGATAATTTTATTTTCGATTAACATAGAGTTTGTTTACTATTATACAAAGTTTATTTTTGGCTTTTATTAGGCCTAAATACTGACAGTCTTTACTGCGTTTAAATTGGTTTAGAAATAGTGAAATTAACCCATAGCAGAATTTGTTGTTTGAAAAGTGAATTAATGTGAATTAACTATCATAGAAAGTTTATTTAGATCTTTTATTAACTTTTATGTATCTTTACTGCTTTTGAAAGAGTTTATTTAATCAGCTTGGTCATGGTAGGCTATCTGCATGCTTCCCTTTCCTAACCTATATAAGCAATGAAACTATCTGTTACTAGAGCGTTAGCTTCCTCCTATATACCTAAAAGTGAGGAGTTAGAATTTGACAAAATTCTAAGGTGCTTATACATGCCTTAGTACTCACTAATGTAAGGGGGACTTTGTGAGTTTTTGTCTTCTTGTACAAATGTACTTAATCTGTAATCTTCAAAGAAACTGTTGTTCGATGCTTTATTCAGGTATCTGGTACCGACAATGTACGAGTGAACTTTTGCAAGAATATAAGTATTGTGTTATTCTGAAACTGTGTCAAGTGACTTTATTTCAATTACCCCTGAAATACATTTACCTATGGTCTTTGTAGACTTTTATAAATTTCTTTGCTGCCATGTAATTAAATATTGTCTGTGATGTTCTCCTTTTGTCAACATTTTCCATTAATACCTTTTTAATTTATATAGTGACCTTCATTTTTGAATTACATGGAAACTATGTTTTTCTTAAATTTCTATTTCTAGTTTATTTGGGTAATTACAACTAAATGGTTCATAAATAATATTTCTGAAACAATATAAAACATGAATAGTAAAATGTTATGGCTATACTTTAATGGAGAGGTACAACTATTTGAGACATTCTTTTTTAGTCAATGAAGTATGAGTGCTAATAAATGGTTCAAAACCATACTCTTGAAAAGTCTTTTTAAAATCCATCTTTATTATTATTATTACTAGCTGGTACCCACAAATTCGTTCATGTTTGTAAAGAATTTTGATTGACAGCTACCAACATGTAACCACCATAGTGCATGATGGGAGACTCGAGGCTAATACCACACACTAACATCAGTGACCTGCGCAGGGTATTTATGGCTGCAAAGTGAAATACAGGGACACAGATGTCTTTGGTCAAAATATTAAAACAGTGTCTGTGACCAATTTCAACCATCTTATCTCCCACACCCCATAGCTACCAACATGACACAACCATTGTGCATGTTGGGAGACTTGAGGTTAATGTCACATACAATCACCATTGTACTGCACTAGGTAGTTATGGCTGAGGAGTGAAAAATAGGGACACGTGTCTATTTTTATATCAGGCCCACCACTTTCAACAACCATATCTACTGAATCCCCACAGCTACCATCATGCAATCACCATAGTGCACAGTGAAAAACTCCAGGTTACTACAACATGCAAACACCCATGATCGGCACTTGGTAGTTCTGGATGGAAGTTGAAACATACGGACACACATTTCTTTTGTAGAAGAAGGAAAATGCCCTACGTCTTCAATTACCAACACCATATCTCCCACATCCCCATACTTACCGACATGTAACCACCATAGTGCACGATGGGAGACTTGGTGCTACTACCACGCACAAACAACAATGGTTTGCACTGTATAGTTGTGGCAGCAAAGTGGAATATACAGACACATATGCTGTGGTCAAAATATGAAAATATTCTTCAACGACCTTTTTCAATCACCGTATCTCCCACACCCGCACAGATATCGAAAATCGTCCAACGTTGTGCATGATCAGTGAATGTATGCTACTGCCACACACAAACACCAGTATCTGCACTGGATACTTTTTGCTAAAAAGTGATACATAGGAACACACATGTCTTTGGTTGAAATGCGAAAGTGCCCCAGGTCTACCACTTTCAACCACAATATCTTCCACATCCCCATAGCTGCCGACATCTAACCCCCATAGTGCATGATAGGAGACATGATGATACTACCACACACAAACACCAATGATCTGTGCTATGTAGTTGTGGCAGGAAAGAGATGGTTAAGGACACACAAGTCTATGGTAGAAATATGAAAAAGCCCTACATCGACAAACTTTAACCACCATATCTCCCACACCCCCACAGCTATCAGCATTCAGCCAATGTTGTGCATAATAGGAAACTCCATGCTAGTACCACATACAAACACCATTGATCTGTGCTAGGTAGTGGCAGCTGAAAAGTGAAATATAGGGAAACACACGTCTATTTTTATATATATCTAAGAGTATTATTTTTTGTATTCTTATCTGAGGTGCTTATTTGTAACTCAGTATATGGCAAAAATATAATTCATTTTTAGAGGAAGTAAATACTTGCATACAAGGAATAAAAGTCAAATTAGGGAAAAAAAAATACAAAAAAAAAAAAACAGAGCCAAGATTTGGAATAAAATCAACTGGCTATTAGTTTTCTTTTAGGAATTCCATGGCGTAACTTGTGAACACCCTAAGCTTGTAATTTTCTTTAACACTGCAGATGGCATTCTTTCTTTTGCAGATAATGTGGCTTCTTGGAGAGAGACAGAGTAGAATGTACAGAGAAGTTTGAATAGCTGGAATACCAAATTTAAAGACTACAGATTGACTGTGAGGAATAAGACATTGGTAATACAAATGAGTAGACGCACACACACAAATATCATACTGGACAGTGCACAGAGTGGGACGGTATTTTTGTTTTAAGTCTGGAGGGTGATAACTGTAATGGTGAAACATGACCCTTTCCATACCTGGGCTGAGCGGCAACATATTTCACAATAACGAGGGAAAGCCTCTCATCTCCAGCAGGTGCCAGCCTAACTCACCCTTTTCCGGTCAAGTTAATAAAAGACTGGACAATCTATTGTGCCATGAAATGAGACACTAACAGAAAAGTTTGGAGGCCGAAGCCAAAACTCGGAGAAGGTCGAACTTTTTCGGGGTGAGGCAGTTATGGCAGATCGAGGTGTGAATCACATGACTGTGAACTCCTAATCAACTTGGATGTTACAAAATAATAATGAGTTGTTCGGTGTGTTCTGGGTCCACATGTCTTACGAGCCCAGGATTGGATTTTGATGGAGCTAGAGGGGATTCCAATCCGACATCAGGAAAGAGGAAGGAGTTCAGGGGATCTTGCAGTGGTGTCTGGTGAACAGGAAAGTCCCGCTATCACCTCATCTTCGATTACAACAAGACTTATAACAGTACGGTTTGAGCCACCTCTGGCTTGTGGTACCTGTTGTCTGAAGGAAGCAACACAACGCTGCTGCTGTATAAACGCTAAAGACATTCAGCCATTAAAAAGAATTCAGTGTTGCACGTTCCTTGATCCGTCAACACCTCTGAGCAGAGTATCTCTCTCCGACAATCTTTCTAAGCGTGTTAATAGCCATGAGCAACCTGATTTGATACGAGAAAACTGTCATAAATTCCTATCAATCAGAAAATATTATTTTATTTTAAGTCCAAGACTTAATGGTGCCCTGTTTGGATAAAGATACAGAAACTCATTTCTATAAGCTTGTATTTGTGAACAGCTTTATAAATTAGTAGAGGAATTTTCATGTTAGCAAAATTCAATCTTGACATAGTGTTAAATTTCACATAAAATATGTCACTTTTTTTTTTTAGGTTTAAAATTAATGTCTTTTGCCTCATATTGTAAGACTCGGTATTAATTTTGTTTGAACCCTCGATTTTCATATATTAAATTAATTGTAAAGTACACTGATGTCTGTAGGCATTTAATGTTGAATTTGAATAAATCTGTCAGATTATGACTTCATATTAGTGATGCAAGATAGCATATCATTTTGCACCCTCTTCCTATTTGATAAAATCAAATGATTAAAATTATTAAATTGATAAGATTAACAAAATCATTAATATTAAAATTAATAAAATGATAAATGTAATGCAATAAATAAATTACCCAGTAAAACCCAATCTGCTACCACAGTCTCCTTACGGTCTTATCCTCATTGAAAGGATTGTTAATTGTGATGAAGTTATTAGATGGGGCTTATCTATCACTATTCAGGACTATTTACAGTTTATACGGTTTAAGATTGATAATGTTCCATTGATACAGGGCATGTTATGACTTAATGGATATGTCTTCACTTGAGAGTTTCTCATCAAAGTTCCAAACATTCTGAAGTTATGCTTTTATAGAACAATTATTGTTCTTGATGATGGGTTTATAGGGAAGAATCTTTTGAGATTTGCTGGAACTGGAGACTGTAATTTTTTTTTAACCTTCTAACTGGCAGTTTTTCCTTTGGAGCAATGGAAGAGCCATGTGGGTTAGACTAGGCAGCTAATAGATAGGGGTGAACTTCATTGCATCTGTGATAGTTAATGTTGTATTGTTAAACTGGCCCTGGATGTAATTTAGAGTGAGCCAAGTTTTCAAATCCCCTTCCAGCCATCTATATTTTGGTTTTCATGGTTTCTCCAAATCGCACTAACTAAATGCCAAGATGGGTCCTTCAAAATCTATGGACAAATTCCTTCTCATTCCTTGTACCTAGTAATGACACCTTTGCAATAAAAACACTATTGCTAGCAGCAGATCTAGATCTATCAAAATAGGTGTACTCATCTTATTTTTATCCAGTCTTGGCATAATTTTTTTGAAGAAACTCTTCACAAAGTAAAACAGATTTTATAGAACAGAAGAGAACTGTTAGGTTGCAGTAGAGGGTAAAACCAAGAATATATTGCAGAAAACTCTTTTTAATAGCTCAATGTTCTTACAATGACTTTACAGTACATATATATATATACTCTTTCATGTGCTTTGTCATAGAACATTTTAACTTGTTTACATCAAATTTACAGGTACACAATTTTAATACAAGCAACTATAATAACTTGTACATGACACAGACATTAGTTCAAAGAGGCGTTAATTATTCAGGGACACATCTGTTTAATAAACTTACTGGAAGTATAAAACAGTCTGTAGATAATAAAGATGTATTTAAAGTAAAACTGAGAGATTATCTCATAGGCAACTCTTTCTACACCATTCATGTACAAGGTTTGTTCAAAAAGTTAGGTGACTTTTTGAATTTTGCCGGATTCGTACAGTTGATTTTTGTTTTTCTAATTTTGGTACATTCGTCCCGCACATATCTTCACAGTTTCAACTAAATAGCATTCTTTGTATTGTTTGTGAGAGGCATAATTGTTAGAAGTGTTTTGTGTGATCGGCAATTTTCTATTGTCGAAAAAATAGACCAAAGCGTTTGCATCAAATTATTTGTAAAAAATTGAAATAAGTGTTCCAAAACATTTGTAATCTTGATAGGTGCATACGGTGAACCTACTTTGAGTAAAAAAAAAAGTTTATAAGTGGTACAAACTCTTCCATATGGCCGAGAAGATGTCAATGACGAACCTCGCTCTGGACGTCCTAACACGTCAGCAACTGATGAAAATGTTGAAGAAATGAAGAAAATGGAGATAGAGAATCGTCAGATCACCATTAGATAAGTTGCTGATGAAGTCAGCATTTTGGTTGGCTCCTGCCATGCAATTTTTTTTTGATGTTTTGGGCATGAGACATATGTCAGCGAAGTTTGTTCCAAAACTGCTGAATTTAGTCCAGAAGAACCATCGTATGAGCATCGCTCAGGAGCTGTTGAATGATGTCAAGGATAATCTTGACTTGCTCAGAAGGGTCATACATAACTGGTGACGAATCATGGGTATATGTTAATGACATCAAAGGCCCAATCGTCCCAATGGAAGAGCCCAGAAGAGCTAAGACCCAGAAAAGCACACTAAGTTTGATCCAGTGTTAAGGATTTCCTCATTGTTTTCTTTGCATCAGGAGTTTTCACCACAAGGTTGTACGGCCAATAAGGAGTACTACCTTGAAGTTATGTGCCGTTTGTGAGAAGCAATATGAAAAAATATCCTGATTTGTGGGAAAAGTATTCATGGCTTTTGCATCGCAACAATGTACCTGCTCACTCATGCTTGTGAGTGATTTTTTGGCCAAAAACAATACCACAATCATGCCTCAGCCACCATATTCACCAGATTTGGCCCCCTGCAACTTTTTCCTGTTCTTGAGACCAATGAAAGGATGAAGATTTGAAACAATTGAGGAGATAAAGATTGCATTGCTGAAAGAGCTAAAGTTTATACCAAAAAGTGCTTATCAGAAGTGCTTCGAGGATTGGAAAAAAACATTGGCACCAGCGTATTATATCTGAGGGGGATTACTTTGAAGGGTACAACATAAATATTGATGAATAAATAAATACTTTTTGATAAAAATAAAAAGGCACCTTACTTTTTGAACAAACCTCATATTTGTACAAAAGAATTTTTAATTTAATTTTTTAAATTTAATTTAATTGCAATGGAGCACAGGCTCCGGTGGCAATTTCCCTACACACCCATATCCCCCCTATCCTGCACCCACCTACATTTGCCCTCTACAAATTTTAGCTTTAAATTCTTTCAAAGTTTTCGGTAAATTATTCATCATTTCTCTTGGTAACTCATTCCAATCCCTGACACCCTTACCTAAAAAAGAGAATCTTCCCACACCCTTGTGCCTGAAATAAAAGGGCCAGCTTGTGGTCATGGTCATCTTTCCCCTTCCATGCAGCGTTGTCGCCTCGCATTCGGGAGGACGGTGGTTCGAATCCCCGTCCGGTCATCCAGATTTGGGTTTTCCATGGTTTCCCAAATCACTCCAGGCAAATGCCGGGATGCTTCCTTCAAAAGGCCATGGCCGAATTCCTTCCCATTCCTTGCCCCCATCTCTGCCCCCCCCCCCCCATCCTTTCCCGTCTCTAAAGAACTCGCTGTTGAGAGACGTAAAGCAGTTAAAAAAAAAAACCTTCCATGCACTACTTTCATACCTATTGCAATATCTTTCCATGCCTCATCACCAGTATATGCCCTGTACACTCCCATGACCCTCCTCATCCTCCTCCTGTCTTGCAATGAATCCCATTTCAGCTCCTTTATCATATCCGTCACTGATTGCATTCTGCGATAATTTCCAGAAACAAATCTAGCAGCCCTTCTTTGCACCCTCTCCAACTCCTGTATTTGATACGTAAAATGAGGGCCCCATACTACACTACCATATTCAAGCAATGGTCTCACCAAAGTTTTGTAACCCAATTCCTTTACTTCTCCCGTACATCCCCTCATCACTCTCTCCAACAAGTGCAGAAATTTGAAACCTTTTCCTACCACCTGTCCAATGTGTCCAGCCCAGTTAAGCTTGTTATCAAAAGTAATGCCAAGATATTTACATTTCAAGTCTTCAACAAGCAATTCTTTCCCCAATAATTAACCTTTTGTTTTTTATTTGTGTATCTAATAAGCTGACTCTTCTTTGAATTTATCTTCACCCCATGTTTACCAACCCAACTAGATATCCTGTCCAGATCACCCTGCAACTGTTTACAATCCTCTATCGTTTTGATTCTTTTATACAGCATTATGTCATCTGCAAAAAATCTAATTTCAGATAGTAAACAATCAACACAATTATTCATTAGAATAATGAATAGCAATGGTCCCAATATGCTACCCTGTGGCACGCCCATTTTTACTTCCACTTCTTTTGATACTACATTTCCTACCCTAACTTTCTGTTTTCTACCTTTTAAACATTCTTCTACCCAGCAAATGACTTTCTTATCCACTCCAATGGTTTTTACCTTTTTTACTACCATTTTATGGCTTACTCTGTCAAACGCCTTAGACAGATCTAGTACACTATCAATTTGGCCTCCCTTGTCCATTTCATCTGAAATATCTTGCATATATCCGACCAACTGAGATTCGCGTGAATATCCTTGCCTGAAACCATGTTGCCTGCTTGAAAACCACTTACGTTCCTCACATATATTTCTGATGTGGTTGCATATCAATCTTTCCATTAATTTACCTACCACTGATGTCAAACTGATTGGCCTGTAATTCTCAACTCTATTTCTCACCCCTCCTTTATGTACCGGTACTACTATTGAACTTTTCCAGTCCTGTGGTAAGCAGCAAGTATCCAGACTCAATTTAAATACTATTTCAAGATAAGGTACAATGTCACATCTGGCTATCTTTAAGATATCTGTAGTAATATTATCTTCACCAGCCCCATTATGTTTTTTCAGCTTTCTTATTTCCTTCATGATTTACTCAGGATGAATATCAAATTTTTTATTATCGTCGTTTCTAATTGTGTTGTTAAGCTCGTTCTCTGAATTAGACCCTCCTGTTTCTGATTCATTGTCCCTAATGCTTTCACAGAACCAGTTACTTAAAATCTCTGCCTTTTTCAAATCGTCAGTAACTTCTTCTCCATCCTTATCTATAAGTGTCTCTACACCCTCCCTTCCCCTCAGTTTCCTGATATAGCCATAGAAATTTCTAGATGCATCAGTCAATGGTCCTCCTGCACTGACAATACTTTCATAAACTCATCTTTAGCCATTTTCTTTGCTGTTATTAAGCCCTTGTTTAGTTGTTTTAAATATTCCCTACTACCCTGCTGTCTCTTAACTCTGTTATGTTCTTTTCTTACCAACCTCTTTAACCTCCTCACTTCCCTATTATAGTACATTGGTTCTCTACTTCTCTTTATTTTCTGCCTTGGAATAAATTTTTCTTCCCCTTTTCTTATTATCTCCTTGAACTCTTCCCACCTTGACTCTACTGTACTTGAGCCTTCCTTCCATTTGCTGAATTGTTCTCTGAAATATCTCTTCAAATTCAAAACCTGTGCCTTTTATAATTGTATCTATTTCCCCCTTCAATTTTGGTTGCTGGTTTACTGAATCCTCTTACTTTTACAAAATTTAACTGTAAAAATTGGTGTTTATTTTTTATTTTATATTTTGTCTTTGTAACATATAATATTTTTTTCATTATGATTATTATTCCCATTGTATGTATGTATTAATCATGACATGTTTCACATCCCAGAGATTAGTCCTCAGCAGAGACCTATGGGACAAGAGTAATAGATAAAAACTTAATAGCAAGAAAAATGTTAGGATTGTTATTAAGACTAAATAAAAGTAAAACACAGGTCTAGTAAGAATTGTGCAGAATTGATAACAATAACAACAGATTAAATTAAAAAAAATAGTACACCTACTTACTGTATAAGAAAGAGGAGATTTTTTAAAAAATGAATTAAAATCACAGCAAACAGGTAATAAATTCTGAAATAAAAACTGCAGCATTTTCAGCAGTGTACAAAGAGCTATCTGTTGGAATCAAAGCATCTGTGAGAGAATATGAAACACAGGACCATGGTAGTCCTCCCAAATTAATGAATTGTGGCAGGGTTAACAGCTGATACACCTACTGATTTTATCGTGTTTTTTTATTTTCTTTCTTTTGCAAGTATGGGATCATTGGTTTTCCTTGGTGTGTGTGTGTGTATTTTTATTGTCTTCACAACTCTCCTGCCTTCAATTTCACTATATGACTTTTGCTATCTTTTGCAAAATAATATTGCTTCATACTATTCTTTCTTCTCTATTGCTATGTATAGAGTGTAGGAGAAATTTTGCATAAATCTTGAAGATTTTAAATGACAGAAACTTGAAAACTGTTCTCTGGAAATGTATTTTGCAGTGGTATCTTAGAAACCAAGTGGATTATTAAATGAACCAAATCAGTACCTTTGAAAATCTCACAAAAATGGAGAGACAGGGTATCAGTTGTATTTTAGATGTATGGGGCTGATTAATTTTTTATTGATGATATGATATGATAAAATCAAACAAAATAGAAGAGAACTGTGAACTTGATAACAGAGAAAGCAGGTTGAAATAAAAATGTGTAATTGATTATAGGACACAACGGAATGGAGGGATGATCAAACTAGTTAACTGAATAAACATATAAAAGAGGAGAAAGTGTTGGTGATATCTAAGAAATAAAGTTGAACAAGATATGAGAAAAGTTCGCAGCCTGGCAGTGTAAGAGTGTATTTTAGTTTTTAAAAAAAATACATTTTTTTTCCTACGTAGTGTCAAAGACAAGTGCCTGGCTAGGGGTTATATTTGCAAGCGCTCCTTTGAACATAGTTAAGATAGAGACCATGCCTGGTACCAAATAAGCTGCCAAACCCTTGTTTTAACCCCAGGAGTTAAGGGTACTTGAAACAATCAACACAATACACTGGTATCAATTTTAAAAGTTTATATTCATTCATTGGTTTTCCTAGAATTATTCTGGTACCAGGTAAATTTTGGTTAAGGCATCAAACAATCAGATACAAAGGAAGACAGCAGATTAGGCACATCCACAGAACGTAAAATTCACCCAATATCCCCTTACTAGGATGAAACATTGTTATAAGTGCATACTGAAAGTTTTTTTTCGTTTACACTGGTCGCACATCATTATTACAGCTACTGTTCTGGCCTACATGACAAAGCAACTTGCCACGGTCTAACCTCAACAAAAGCAATTCAAAACATCTACACCCACAATGCAATCACAGTCAGAACCGGACAACAGCTGTCGGAATGGAAACCCATTAATCGAGGAGTGAGACAAGGATGTTGCCTATCACCACTTTTATTCAGCATATATATAAACAAAATCATTAGTAACTGGAGACAGAAACCCCATGGTAGAATAATAATAGACAGACAGACCAACCTGGATACATTACTGTTTGCAGATGACCAAGTGCTTTTTGCTGAGTCAGAAGATGACCTGCAGGGATCGGTATATAACCTCCATATGAAAGCAAAAGAATACAGCATGGAGATTTCCCTCAATAAAACCAAGGTTATGGCCTTTGTTGGAAAAAACCACAAAAGAACCAAAATCTCAACAGACAACACGCCCATAGAACAAGTAGCAGAATTTAAATACCTAGGTTACAACCTCAGCTACACCCTAGAAACCGATATGCAACAAAAAATCACAAATTTCATGAAAGTTACAGGAATAATAAATAACATTTTCAGACTATCTCTAGTTCAACGGCACACAATCAGGCTATATAACACCCTGGCTAAACCTACACTACTGTATGGCAGCGAGGCCTGGACACTACGCAAAGGTGATGAGCGGAAACTAACGGCGGCTGAGATGCGATTTATGAGGAGAACAGCTGGCTACACATTACAAGACAGAAAGAGATCTGATGATATCCTTAAAGAACTTAAAGTAAAACCAATTCTCCAAACTGTACAAAATTGCAGAACATCTTGGACAGAACATGTACTGAGGATGAAGACGGACCAGATCCCATGGAAAATTCTCAAATACCATCTCAGAGGCAAGAGAGATGTAGGGAGACCACCAAGAAGATGGATTGAGACCGTAACAGGCCACCATGCCTAATACCGGACAGGGAGAAGAAGACAAAAAAGCAACAATGCTGACTCCTTAAGTAAGGAATTTGAGACTTGTGACATCAGCTCTTAACTTTGAAATTTATTATGTAACTGCTTTATATTTTAAAATGTAATTTATAAATGTTTCTTACTACAATCTACTCCTAATTTTGAATCTTTGTTTATTCCTCAAGATTGACAAGGCATAAAGCCATAAAAAATTCTCTCAAGAATTCTTCTACTGGATTTCCATTTAATTTTTTGACGTCGACGTTTTAGTGCATAAACTTACAATGCTTAAATAATGTACCTTAGAAAATCTTATTTTCTCCTAGAAATCTTAAACCTTTTCTGAAACTGGTAATATGATTTTAGCCTACTTGATTTTATCTATCTACTAAATCTATTTTTTTTGTGTCTTATATTAAAAATTTTGCTTTTTTTACTTAATTAAAAATCATAGCTATAATTTATTCTTGCTGATATTAACTACAACTTGTGATATAAAGATTTAATGTAGGGTACTTCGCTTCCTCTTCAAGCACATGGTTTTTACATCAGTAAGTTTGAAATATCTTTTAAACTGAACTTTTCCAGGAACACAAAAAACATCTTAAAATGATCGACATCATGAGTTCTCTTAGTGGAAATAAATGTAGCAAAATTCATTCTGTTTGAAAAACAACTTTATCTGAAAAATTGTAGCTTTTACGCAAGTGGCTTCAAAATTAAACAAACGAGTAGGCCTACTTTACTATTAAGAAAAGTTGATAAAAATTATTTGTTGTACTAGTTAGGTCTATTTGGAGTAAACCTGTTTCTTAATGGTTTTCTCAAGGTTATAGATATATAGGGTGTCCACCGTGAATCTGACACCTTTCATTTGGTTGCCAAAAATCAACTAATGGAAGTAAGTTGGTAACATGCATTGCAATCAATATGTAGGGAAACTGTGGAAGTTCTGTTGACTATTTTTGAAAACCCGCGCTGCAGTAATTTAACTGAAAATGGCGTCACCGCAAGAGCGAGCACTAGTCATTTGGTGGTACGCGGAAACAAATTCAGTGATTCAAGTGCAATGTAACTTTCGCCGCGTATTCAAGAAGGACCCACCATCACGGAACACCATTAAGAAATGGAAAAAGCGCTTTCTGGAAACGGAAAGTGTGAAGAAATTACATGGTGGTGGTAATGGGCGCGTATCAGAGGAGAATGTAGCAGCAGTGAGACAGGTGCTTGAAAAAAGCCCACGCAAGTCCATTTGACAAGCGGCACGAGTACTGCAGATGCCGAAGTCCACTGTACATAAGGTACTGCATCACTCTCTTCATGCATACAAATTGTAGTGATACGAGGCAGGCATTTGCTATCAACATGTTACATCACATTGATGAAGACCCAACATTTTTAACTCTGATTGCTTTCTCTGATGAGGACACATTTCATTTATCGGGCAAAGTCAACACTCACAATGCACGTATTTGGGGATCACAAAACCCGCACTGCATTGTGGAACACATTCGTGACAGCCAGGGCCGCATTAAGACAGCGCGGGGCCCGTAGCAAATGTGAAGAAGAGGCCCTTGGTTTTCACCGTCCGGGGGAATTATTAAAAAGAATAAATAAATAAAGGTCGCCCATCTAGCCTGACGGGGAGGCTCCAGAGACTCCTAGGCGTGGGGACCCCATAAGAGGCGCGAGACCCCTAGCATTTGCTAACTTCTGCTACGTGGTTAATGCGGTATTGGTGACAGCTCGAAATTAAACTTGTGGAGCCGATTGATGCATAACTTGACCATCGGCCCTTTTTTCTTTGTAGAAAAAAACAGTTAAGGGCAATAGGTACCTCGACATGTTGGAACAATTTGTTGTGCCTCAGTTAATGCATTTGCAGCAGAACGTCATCTTTCAGCAGGACGGCGCCCCTCCGCATTGGAGCCTGATAGCTAGAGAATTTCTGGTCGCTGGATTGGGCGTGGTGGACCGACAAGTTGCCCGCCTTGATCACAAGATATTACCGCTCTAGACTTCTTGTGGTGATATGTGAAGGACAAAGTGTATACAGGCTGCAAAATTTGTGATCTTCAATAGCTTCGCGGCTGCATACGAGATGCTGTCACTTCTGTTACGTCAGAGATGCTACAGAAAACCTGGCAGGAACTTGAATTCAAGCTAGATGTTCTTCGTGCAATGAGAGGATCTCCTGTAGAGGTGTACTGATTTTTTAAATAAAACTTGGTGAGTGACTCTTAACCTTGCATGCATTAGTTTCTTTTACCCTAAGCAGTATGAAATACACAGCGATTTTAAATGTGTCAGGTTTATGGTAGCCACTGTAACCACCCCTTACTGGATAACACTGTTTTGGTTTGTAAGTACCTGACATTTTCGCTATTTAATATTGTCTTGTAATGACTACCAGGTATTGGAAAAGATTTAGAAAAACGATTTGTTTTAGCACCATTCATATCTTAAGATGTACCAATCCTCACATTAAACTGTATTAGTTTTTAAGCGAAAGCATGACTGATGTTTGTTTATTGACAAATATATGATCATGTGGTAATATGCTTACAGGGAAATAAACTCAGTGGATGTTCCTTTGATGATGAACATTGAACGAGGGTTTCCACTCTGTAAGCACCTCCAGTCAAGCCGACTGAGATAAGCAACTCAAAAAGTCACAGACTTAGGTCAGTGAAATAAATGTAGTATTATAGGTGGAAGAAGAACAGATGATTATTTCAAATCAATCATTCATGTTAAACAAATGACACTCACAGTCCAAAAAACTTAGAAGAAGTTTTCTAATGCAGATTCAGAAAACTGGGGCTACAGAAATATGTACAAACTTTATCATTATTCTTGGCCGCTGCTCAAAAATTCTATCACTCTTATCTTGCACTATCCTATATCAGTGTCATCCCAGGAAACAGGAACGCAATACTGACGAACCAGTATTGCGTTACTGTTTCTTAGGATGACATTGATGTAGGATTGTGTAAGATAAGAGTGATAGAATTTTTTCAGTGGTGGCCAAGAATAATAATAAAGTGTGTACAATTTCTTCTCAGAGTTTGATGAATGTCAACTTTCTCTGCAGAACATATTGAGCAAAGATGTATAACATTAATGACATCTATTTTTCACAATTCTGACTATGACAAGTAATCTTCATACAAAGCATTCAGAACTCATCAGATTTATCAGATACACATTACAATCATATTTACAAAAACACCTGGCCATCCAATTATTGCCCATTTTGGCTCCAATACACATTTTATTGGAGTCTCCAACATTTGTTTTGATGCACACAGAAGTGGCCTCAGGGGGTGGTGAGCAGGGCAATCGTCCAGTCTTGCATGGGCCTCGTGCAACAACCCGAGCAGACTTTTTTTTTTTAAATAAACATTTTATTTTATTCTTAGCTATTATTTTTAACAATAAAATAAAGTTGGTTAATTCATAGTAAAGCATATATTAATGGTAATAAGTGCCTAAATAAAATTTCTCATTTAGATTTATTCAATGTCATAATATTAACGATAACAAAATTAATTAATCTATGAGAAAATAATATTTTTGGTATTTTTACTGAAAAACATGATTAAAAGATTAATTACTATTTAAATATCGCACCTCGCACATCAGAAATGCTCTGTTTTGTTAATTTCATTGGGTTTATGATTTACGCTTGGAAAATTCCCGTGTTTCATTTCGCTCAACTCTTGTCATCTTATGCTTATTTTGCTAGCAGCTGTAGGCTCGGACCTCACTTGACTGATACTAGTTCGTACTATCACCGCACCGACAGTCGGCCAATTGACGGCTCGCCCTCTCGTGTTCACACTTGTCCCTAGATCGTCAGAGTAAAGGATGTGTTCCTACAGTCTTCAGCTTCTTTAGAGTTTTTACATGGTTTTTTTTTTTTTTTATGGTATCAGTGTTCACAAATTTCCGTAACAGTGAGTTCGGGGTCAGAGCTGAGGGTGCCAACAATACTGTTTTAGAGTATTATTATTTATTTTGCTTAGGTGTACTTTATAATCTATGAAACTAGTAAAGTACGTACAAAAATGGTATTCAAACGCAGTCTTCCAAACCATTATTAAATGTTTTTCACACACTATACTGGATTGAAAAATTGTCGCATTCCTGAATGATATCACAATGAAATGTCAAACTTCAATCACTTTGCACTTGTTTCTTCTGATTGTGGTTAGTTTCGATTAATTTGATATCTTTTCTTAGTAAAGAATGATATAATTATATATTTTAATTTAAATACAGACCGTAAAGATACTGTACAGTAATTTCATGTGGTCTCAAAGACCTAGTCACAGAGTTTCCCACCGGCTGCACAGTGCACGTCTCTCATAGACATCTAACTTACTCTTGTAATTTTACCAGGAAAAAGTTACCAACATTATAAAGTGGAATTCCAGCCACGGAGTGTCCTAGCATTTCACATTAAAAAATCAGTGCTTTGCCAGAGGAGGCAAAAATTCAATTTTAAGGAACATAAAAATTGCAACCGAGACCGGATTTTTAACCAGGGATCTTCCATATCCCAATCACACACCATAGCCATCTGAGACATTATGTCAAATTTATAGGTAATGAAAAGTATGTTTTCAAACAATAAAATAAATGTACTCTTTTTCTATACAATGTACTTTGTTTCTGGTATCCCAAAACCCAAAAAAGTAGGGCACTACCTTTGTCACAGTATCTGACGGTTGTCACAGTATCTGATGGATGATGAAATAAAATTTTATGGATGCTTTAGAATGATGCAATCTACATTTTAATATCAGCTGATGTACATGTAAGCGAGGTTGAAGAATATACACTTTTTTTTTAAGGCAATCGATAACACGAAAACAAAATTTGGCCATAAAGGACTGAAAATTTCCTTACTTCCTCCATATGCTTCTCCACATCAACCAACATGACACCAGGCTACACCGTTAAAAAGTAAATCAAACTAATGACAGCCGCCGATGAGTTTTATATGTAAAATAAGATTTATGAAATGAGTCACATGATCGTGATGCTGGTAGAAAATTTGAGTCGGGTAGTTCAAAAAGCAAACGAGCTATCAAAAGAAGGCAGCTGCTTTAAATAAAGATTTTAGTCTTAAGAGAAGCTGCAAACTGTGAGGGGAAAGACCTATACCGGGGTTAGTATATAGTTTATCACCTTGTCTCCAACCGTGTATTATGTAGCCACTGGATTATCGATTGCTTGAATTTATCTCGGCAGCCACCAATCTTGATTTAAACCCCAAGATAGGAAAGGTTAAGTTAATATCATAAAAGAAAGTCAATGCTACTGTTTCAAAGACAGAGTTCACAATATTCCTAAATAAATTTACAAGTCCAAAACAATTGATGGCTATCGAAAAATTCTTCACAAAATTTTAGATTGCAAGTAGTGAAAAGAGATCAGACCAGACTAAACCCCGTTTTGAAAATATGAAAGTCACATGTTAATTACGAAAATTCATTGGAGATACCAAAAATTCCATCATGCCCGAACCGCTCACATGGTTACTGCACTCTACTTCCTGCAGAAAGCGCTAACTCGCGACACCGACCTACCACCAGCAAAAGGTGATGCAAACCTGCGCTGCCCTTATTAATAGGCTCGGAATCCCTCCGCGAGTTCAAAGTTCAACTTCGCAAAATAGTTCTTCAATCTTAGCTCATACAGCTTCTAACGTTCTGAAACTTTAGCAGTAGACATATTTAAGGGTAATTAACAATGTCGATACTTATAAATTTTTCTGTATCTCCAACGGATTTGTCGTAAAAAGTCATTTTGTGATGTGATGCAATCTGTTAATAACTATAGTAGTTTAGGTGTTAGAAGGTTCAAATAAAGTTTTTACAGCTTCCAATAAAATTAGCTTTCTTTTGATACCAAATATGACTTGGTTATCCACCTGTAGCAAAAAGTGACGAAATCTGCCTTCCTACGCAATACATTTCCTCGATTGCGCTGATATTATCCAGATGACCTTAAAACGTGTATCTACAGGTTCTCAAATACTTAAAAAGGTTTTAATCTAGTCTCTAGCTACTATATTTGATCCATAATTAATTTTTGAAAATAACTTACTTCCGGGTCTCCCAATAACATCGCAGTCACTATTTTCTGTAATTATAATTAGGACACTACATGTTTCTCAAAAAAGTTTACCAGATATGATGTAAAATTCACTGTTTCACATTGTGAACATCATCTCTCCCGCTGAATGTACGCGATTGGCTTGGGATAGTTAAAAGTTTCTACTAGCACATGTCGACTATGACGTATTTTATTTAAAACAACATTTAAACTGTATAAAACTTTCTCAAATTTAAGTACGCTGTGTTGGAGAACGTTAAGCTTGTGTCATGCTATCAGCCGATTTCTAATATTGCTTCTATCATATGCTTTCATGAATTTTGTAGTGCATATTTACGTGATGAAATTCTATACCGGATTTTCAGGCTTTAAATGACTTTAAACTTTTTATTATGGTTTCTTTGTAACAAAATTTATTATCAAAAGACCGTTTATTATTATGAAGAACTCTCAGATTGAAGAAAAGTGTTGATTTTTAGTGAATTATATCGTAACAAACTATTGCATCTGCTGTGATTGATTACATTCTGCTACAGCTGTTTAGAACATGATTTTTACTATTTAAAGTTTGATTTATTATCTCTATTTATTGTTTAGTTTACTTGGTGGTTTTAATTTGCTGCGTAAATGGCTCTAAGGCTGTTATCGGGTCTTTCATCTATGCCCGTTCTACTGTAAACAAACTTCGTTGTTAGAATTTGCAAAATTCTAAGGTAGCTTACAAAACATTACTTTTAAAACCCTTTGTATATCTTTTAAGACATTTATATACTTTAGTTTATCATCATTAATAATTTGTCTTTATGTTTTGCTAACTTTTATAAATCTTCTAATATAATATTTTAAAATTAATAATTTATTTATTTATAACTTTTACATTTCTCGTCAATCATACGAAATATATCTACTTTTGATTCACATACTTTGCACAAAGGACAAGGGTCTCGCGAAGATCTGCCGCCCGAAGCCTCGTAACAGTTGAGGCCACCGTTGGATAAACTTCATTTTTATACAGGAACTCTTTATCTAAGATTAGTTCTTCATGTGAGTACATTAATATAGTTACCTTCGTTTCCGGAGTGAGGTAGCCAATAACTCCCACCTGAATGCCATTTGGCAGTTCAAGAATGGTGGAGTTGACAAGTGGCGAATCATGTAGATCAGGTTCCTCTCTTGTATCCAAATTGGCAGCCACCACGGGGAAGCTCACATTGTCCAGAAATGGTACGAGACCCTCCACACGATCATCAAACTCGTGGTTGCCCAGAGACTGCAAATCAAGGATGCACTGACTTAGTCTGAATTAAAAGTTTATATAATAGAATACTACAAACAATTATTTTCGTGACAAAAAATCTTCACAGGTTTGCAGCCGGATTTTATTATAAGATGACAAGCTTTCGGCCACTATCTCAGTAGCCATCTTCAGGTCGATAACAGTAGCGGCGATCTTGCGTTTACGAAAGCCAAGCGCTTGGCTTTCGTAAACGCAAGATCGCCGCTACTGTTATCGACCTGAAGATGGCTACTGAGATAGTGGCCGAAAGCTTGTCATCTTATAATAAAATCCGGCTGCAAACCTGTGAAGATTTTTTGTCATTTATTCGCCGGGAAAGTCTGCATTCACATATAATTATTTTCGTTACTCATGAGATGAGGGTGTATGTTTTTGATATTTATTGCATTTTAATAAATACTTTTACGATATTAGTGTTTACGGGAATTATCTAGAAATATATTCTAACCATTACATTGACTTCTAGAATCATTATTTCTTATCAAAACATTTTTATTGTTTTATCAACTGCTTAATTTCATTTTTTTTACATAATCACTTTTTCTGCTTTTGTAATAAGTGAGACTGGAACAGTTTTCATTAGTACATGAGAGGAAATCATGGCAGCAACAAGTTTTTGAAAGAAGTGTTGAAAAATTCACCTGCTTGAATGAATTTAAAGTAAATATGCACCTAAGGTTTAATGGATGAGAAGTGAATTTGCCATTGGGACCTAAGCTACCCTAAAAATAGTAATGAATATTTCTGTGATTATCATTTTCACCACAGAAATTATTGGTAGAAATCTCCACTATTTTTTAGTATATATAAATCTCTGATCACAATTCTTGTGAAAAGATAAAAAAAAAAATAATAATAAAATAAAATAGGGAAATAAATCATTACTTACCGCAGATGATGGCAGGATGGCATTGACATACAAAAATGCCACAAACATACATGAAACATAGCAATTATCAGACATACATCCCCCAGTTCAGCAGTAGAACATGGCAGATATTAGGTGGGTAATATGGGCCAATTGTTCCACATTTTGTGCAGAGGGAATTGGTGGGTACATGTTAAAAAATTCAGAAAATCGTACATGGAGTGGTGTAATTAGTTGAAGAGAATATCTCAAGATCTTAAAAACCACCAAATCATTCATTACTATATATCATATGTGGGAAAAAAGCTGGCAACACATAAATAAGAATAAAATTATAAGTCATTCCAAAAAAATGTAAAATTAAACGTCACCTCTGGAGAGTGGTGGTTCATGTTAGGTAGAGATAGTAGGGAATGGAAATGGAGTTGGGAAAGGAGGAAAATTCAAAGGAGGTATTACTGGGTATTATCTATGTTGTAACTTTGTGCTTGCCCGACACTTTTCACTGATAAGCCAACTCCCACCTTCAGAGCTCAGAGGAGCTACTGCTGTTTGGGAGAACTGATAGCTAAGATGCTGAAGCAGGAATAGAAATTATTGGCATCATACAATGTGACACGAACAGCTTCCGTATGGCCTGGATTCTGAGTGAATACTGTTTGTCTATGGCCATTTATTCTTATTAACAGTTGATTAGCAGTCAAACCTATGCAGGAAGCCGGACAGTAGTTGCAAGTTAACTGGTATATGACACGGGAGGCTTCACAGGTTGCATGTCCTATGATGGGAAAGCTTTCTTCAATGACAGGGCTGATGAAGGTAGTGAAAGCATGGTGTATGCTGTGCACCTTATGACATCGTCTGTTGCATGGGAATGAATTTTGAAACTGTATAGCAGGACAAGGATAGCAGCGTTCATGGACTATGAGTTGCCTGGGCTTAGGGAATCTATTAAAGAATGTTCTGGGAGAGGCAGGGAAGATTTTGTGTATCACATTGCAGTGTATGTTTGGATGAAATCATAGCCTTGCAATAGGATTTGATTAATGGCTTTGAGGCTTGGGAAATACTGGACGGTTGATGGGCTATGCAGATCCTGATTTGATATGAGGTGGTTGTATATGAACTAACTTTAAGGACAAAATTGCTCACGGGGTTGTAATAACAGTTTATCACCTTATCTCCAACAGTGTTACTTATGAGCCATCAGGATTATCGATTGTTTTAAACTTCTATTGGCCGCCACCTGTCTTGATTAAATCCCAAGTTAGGAAAGGTAAGGTTCACATCGTAATGAAAGTCACTGCTATTATTTCAAATTCCAAAGTTCACTATATTCTCAGAAAAATAGTACAAGTCCAAACAATCAATGGCTATCGGAAATCCTTCTTTCAAATAAACATTCTGAAAATGTTTGCTCCCCCTAAATTTACGTGTATTACTGGAAATAATTAATTTTCTTTTGAGCATGTATCTGACTTTATTATATAATGTTTTAAAAACAACCTTTAAACTATACTGAACTTTCCAAAACTTTAGTATGTTGTATAGGCAAAAATTACTCATCTACAGCCAAAAACAAGATTCTGAAAAACTTCCTGTAATTATAAACCAAGTAACCTGAGTTATCTGGTTTCGTTATAGCTATATGCTTTCGACTCATCGAGCCCACAGTATATCAAAACATACATTCCAAATTCGTGAGCTATATCACACCTCATGAGCGATGCCGGTTTTACAGTGCTTGAGAAGTTTATTCATTAACTTTGATTTTTTAATATTTTATATTTATTTAAATTTTTAGGTAAATTTTAATTTTGTACTGTCTGTTATATTCAAGATAGGCTCTTCTGTTCAAGTACTAGTAGTTAACGTATCTCCATATTTAATTCAATTTACTAACTATATACTAAATATGTACCAACTGCTTGCTTTCAATTAAATAGGGAAGGAAGACAATGTACTGTCTCACTACTATACCTATGTAGGGAGGAGTGTCAACAAGCCAATACATTAACATACTTCGGTGTTATAGCGAAAGTCAGAAGGTACATACTTCGACGTTGTAGTGAAAGTCAGGAGGTACGTGCATTGTGAGTTAAGAAATCAATAAAACTAACGTATAAATACAAAACTATGAGAACTTGAAAAAATGTAGGTCGGAAGATGGAGCCAGAGGCAGGCTCCGAAAGGTCGCCTTGTACTTTCACTGACGCGCTATCCCGATGGAAAGCTCGAGAAGATTTTACGCTATGAGAAGTTGCCTTTATACTGCCTTATATAACACATACAAGCGTTTTACAAGTTTCCACTACAGCTTCGTTAATTAGTTACAAGTACCAAAATAATAGCCTTGCGACCTTTTTTGAGGTTATATATGTTTTGGCGGGAGAGAATCTCGAATAAAACTGCAATGATTCACCCTGCTTGCTAGGTAGAAAGAGAGGCACCAAGCAAATTTACAATAATATTGATCGCGAGTATTGACGGCTGTATTTTAACAGTACTGTTGATCGTAAAATGAATTAGAAATTTTTCATAACATAGTCACCCATGGTACCCACAGCATAACAAATATTACTATAACTGCCGAGTCTTATCAAGGGAAGGAATTTAAATTTCCTTCATAACGAAAAATTATTTTAAATAGTTGGTCTCAAAAGTTATTTTATCAATATTTCTTCAACGCAGATACCATCTGAAAGTGGTTGGCAAAGTTAACCTTCCAACATAAAAGGCATAAATTCAATGGTACTAAACATATTGTATTTCGTGACGTGTATGAATCATACAAAAGGTATCTATCTACTTTAATAAAATGTATTATGCCTGACGGATGGACGTAACTCCAATAGCTTTGTCATGTAACCCGCCCAGCCCACGCTGGAAAGCTTACAACGGACGGAGATGTTTTCGATTTGTGTGCATAAATGTCCATAAATAAAGGTATGTATTTCGTTTAACTGTACGTGTTGCTGTAATTATTTGCAAGGAGTAGAACATCCGATGTTTATGGTCTATTCACTGTAGCAGGTAACAGAACCAGTACACAGAATAATCCAATTTTTTTGGACACAAGGTGAAAAACAAGGTAGTTTGTTTCCTTGCAAATTTTCCCAGAGTAGTGAAAGTTCCTGTCATTTTTTACAGGCTTTTTGGAAGTAATTGAAAGTAACAAAACAATGAAGATCAGAGATATAAAAAAAAAAAATATAATGCGAGGTAAAGATGCTACGTTCATTTCCTCCCTGCAAGCCGGATTTTATTGTGAATTCTTTTTTTTTTGATGAGGTGGTAAAGAGCCATCTTAAATAAAAAAAATTTATGGGTGTTTATCGGTATGCGTTTTAAAGATTAGTCTGTAGCCACGCTTATAACGCACGTACCTCTAGTGTGTTAATATAAGCAGAATATAAACATAATACAAATATAAAGCGCCAGTGAATTGAAGAGTGTATACAAGGTAAAATAAAAACCAATTGGCAGTGATTGGGGATGCCGACAGTAGTGAAAACTTAAAACTATTAATATCATTCGCGCAACACGTTATACTTATAGCTACAGATATACTAAATAATAATAATTCCATGAGGACGTTAAATAACCTAGTGACAGGGTTTCAACTGGCTGCGCTTTCCGCCCCTGTTTCAGCCGCTTTAACCTAACCCGGTAGTGCTACCAGGTGCAAGGGTTTACAGTTTAATGTATAATGCGTACCACAGAAGCGTTGTGGCGTACTTCGCAGTACACAGCAAGCTATGCGAGAGGTGAAGGTCGGGGTTAATGATCTATGAATATCCCCACCGGGGACCTTTCGTTCACCAGTCAGACACCTTAACCACTGGGCCACCAAACATTAGCATGTCTGTAATGTGTACTCATAAGATTTTAGCTGTTCAAAAATATCCCATCGTGCCTAAAAAAGTTTTCACTTCAAAAACTAAAAATCTAACTTAGTACACAACCCGACGGTACTTCGAATCTTCCCGAAGGAGATGTACCAAGTTATTATGTCAGAGGCAAGAAGGCTATCCTTCAAGGTTTTCAAAACCTCACGTGAGATTTCCGCTCGCATCCCCCTCCCCTATTTCACATAACGTAATCAATGGATGCCTCCTAATCAAATACAACTCTTAAAATTCCTACTCACCGCGGGATTTGAATCCGCGAGAGGAGAGAGAAGTTTTAGAAGTAAGCGCCAGTCGCTGAGCTACCAGACCGCCTTGTTTGAAGTATATGTGTGATAAGTACTATCAAATTCAGATAAAAAGTATGATCAACGGTGACAGAAATTAAGGTGAGGGGGTGAAAGGAGGTAAATCAAACGTAATCAGTGTTTTTCTATTTGTTTTAAAGTATGTGTAAGCAAAGCTCCATCAGAATCAGATAAAAACTGTGTGTTTGTATAAAGATTTTCCGAAAAGCGTCCTGCGCGCATATAATACGCGCAACAGGTGACGTGATGGTGAAACGAGTAATAGGTGGTATCTTGGTGACCATCGCGTAACGCGCCTATAGAAGTATAAAAAAATGCAAGTAATGGAAACTATGGTAGAAGTGAGAACTTTGACTTCTCCCGCGTATAAGGCTTATATGTCGCCGTAGAAAATAGCAGTGGAAAAGTGAAAACAAATGTAATTCATAAAGACATGATTGTGTGCGAAAACTGTTCATTTGCCGTGCGAGTCATTTTAGCGTGAGAGCGGCAACCATAGTACGGCATACCATCAAGGCACCAAGAGTTTTCGCGAACCAACCATGGATGTTTCACGTGCATTACCAGCTGCTGATTTTATTGTGCATCACATTACACAAAAGAAAAATGCGTTTGTTGACGAGGAAATCAAACATGTGGTTCGCAGGCAGAATATTAAAAATTAAACCGTAACCGAATTAAAATTATAGTAATTTAGTACAAAATTGTTCACATAAAATTGATACCGTACACTATAAAAGCCTATTGACTAAATTCCTTTTCAGTCGGTATCTAAAGGTCCGTTCCTACAGCGCGTGGTAGGCAGGACGCGCCTTTCATCTTCTACCGCCTGGCGGTGGGTCAAGACGCGCCTTACCTGCTATAGCTATACCTATATAGCTTATGCGGCAAAGATGAGAGGCGTTCTCTAACAGGCGCCGAGAGACGCGCCGTGGGAACCCAGCTTAAGACGGCGGCATAGCTTTTAGGATTAAGTTAATGACCGTTTATAAGCGCCTTACTTAGGTCTAAGTCTTGTGGGGCAGCGTACGTGAGGAAAACAATTAGTAGGGTTGGCTAATAATTTACGCATATGTAAAAATTACGCCCATATAAATTAATAAACTCACGATGTTTGTGACGTATTACATGTATGCGAAGTTCTGAAACATTTTGTAAAGGTTTGCAAATAATATACAGGTTATATTAAAATAGAAGTTCATTAAAAGACGACACCGTCGTAAACTGTTGCCGCGCGTACTAACTCGCACAACGACAAAACGTCTCAACTACGCCCGAGCCAACCGGCCGAGAATGGCTCGCAGCGCGGTGTGTTCGAGCGGGCAATGCTCGAGTTGGCTAACATCGTGTCCATCATCCACGGCTACCACGCGACCCTATTATCGGAGGTTTGTTGCGCGAATTAGAATGCCAACTTGTGCATACGCCATTGCCTATCTACACACTGTTGACAGATGGCGTATGCGCAACAGTATATCACACCATTGTTAGCTCACCAGTACGATGTTCCGCAGCGAGTTCACTCCTCAACGCATGTGGCGCCATAAGGCCTTGGCCTTTTGAAGGAACCATCTCAGCATTCGCCTCGAGTGATTTGGGAAAACCACGGAAAACGCAAATCTGTATGAGTGTACAGGGTTTTGAACCCATGTCCTCCAGGCCAGAGCGTTACCGTTCACTTACCACGCTCACTTATCATCATCTTCCTACCCTTTTCTCTGTCTCGCAGGATCAGTCTTTACTGTGTATAGATATGACTACTGTGCGAACTAGCAGTCTTATCGCAGACCCTGTGGCTGCCGAAATGAGGGAGCCCAAGTGTGACCTACTGTGAAGTATGAAACGAGTAATTTTTGCTCAGTATGCTAAATATGAATTTTATTTGCCAAATGTGAAATTCATGATGTGTCAACCAGGGACATTAAATGTACGTAAACACGGAAAGGGAGATTTGTGTGTGTGTGTTGATGACTGATAATGGTGTGCAAGTAGTATGTTGTGCGCATATGGAGGGAGGGAGTGAAATGTACTTCCTGCTCATTAAAGTTTCCTCTCCCAATAGTCACTAAAGGCTCTACGATGAATCACTCCCCACATATTGCGAAGAGGTTTGCGATTTAACCCTAGAATTATCTGGATTTTTTTCACCACGATCCCTTCTACCCTGGAGGCCAGGTCTTAAGGGGGCGTCCATTAATTAATTGAGGTGTTTTTCCGGAATTCCGGACCCCTCCTCCCTCTGGTGAGACGGTGAGATCTGAGATCTGGTCGGATTCCCCCCCCCCCCTCTAAAATGACGTGAGATTTTGATGGAGATTCCTCCCTCCCCACACTAATCGACCTCGTAACTTTCTTGAGACCTTTTTTTTCTTACTTTTTTAGGTCGCATGCTTCCAAGGGCGGTTATACCCCTACTTCTGGACGAAATACACCTCTGCCCCCTAAAGTCGGCATTCGCGTCATTTGTAGACTTTTTTTAGGCCTACATTCCCCCTTGGTGAGGTTTCGTGAGATTTCGCCGGACCCCCCCCCCCCCATTTCACCTCACGTAATTACCATCATGGTACCAAACCGGCTTTAGCCAACGGGGGATAAGTTACTTATATACGGCAAATGCCAATATATTTGGTTGGCATGGTTAAAAAAAATTTACGTGTGAGGATTTTGATTCTGTTGTCCTTACTCAGTGACATTGTAATCAACTGTAACTTCAATGGGGCAACGTGTATTCGAAATTCGTTTAAGTTACAATTACAAACACGAATGTAACTGTAGTTTCAGTATTTTACATCTCTTGAACTGTAATTTTCAAATGTGCGTTAGCTGACGAGAATAGGCTGAATAATGGCGCACGAGTAAAGGGAATTACTCCTCCTAACTAGCTTATGAACCCGGTTGGGAGAACAGTAAATTATTTGTGACTTTGGTGGCAACGGCAGGTTGACCTAGTCTGATACGAGAGGGCGTGGTTGGCAGACACTTCCCTACAGCCACGCCCCTGTGCCATCAGGTCTGCACATACGAAACGATATGAGAAAGACATCCCATTAAAGGCTAGCACGTTGAGGATCATGTAGAAGCATTACTGTTTTGTTGTGTAAGAGGTAAACCGGGGAAGCTTATTTCACTAATATAGCATATTAATGAGATAATATATTCTTATATGCTTTTATTTGTTATTGTTCCCGAAATCGTTTGCTAAGTGCCTGTCACCAAGTTCACTGTTTCCAGCACTTATTGCTTGCCCGCTAAGGTAGGAGAGGTCAAGCGCAATTTATAATCGTTAGACTGTATTAAATCCCAAACCTATTTGCAGTGCGAATGTGCCATTACTGTTGATTGTGATTCGTCACTTCGTCACTTGAATTAGGAATCCTGCAGTTATGTTTCTCGAGACTATGCCTTTATAGTCGCCTTTGGGTTTGACTCACCTCCTTCTTTCATCTCTAAAAGAACACATTTCATTTAAAGAACACATCTACCACTATCTACGCATCCATCTACGCATCCAATAACACTTAACCAATTAATCAACCTGGGAAAATCGACGGGAAACTATACCACTGAACATGTTCCATAGGAGTTGCTATGAGGTAAAGGTTCCATAGTATCCACCGATACCTGAGAAATCAGATATGAAATGCTCTTTTAGTTTGTTGTTGTTAAGCGAAGGAATTCGTGGATTCCGCGTCAAGAAGAGAGAAATTTTCTAATAATCTGATAAGAAATTCGCTGTTGCACTGTAGGATACGAAAGCAGAACTTATGAACAATTGGGTGACGTTGTTACAAAAATCACAATCTTCAGTAGGAGCGAAACAAGATAATGTTTCTAATACTCGTAACTACAAATCCCACTATTAACGGTGAGATTTAATACGAGTCCGCTTAGCATTAAGAGTGATGCATGGGATGTAAGCCTACCTACTACGCTCCTAGTTTTTATTGCTATTTCATTTTGCTACTTAACACATTGAGTTTAATTATAACCCACGAATATAAAGGAAAACAGAACCAACTAATATGTTAAAGGGTGTCAAATAATTATTCGCACTGTCTTCCACTGGCATTGTGCAACATACTTTAAACTGAGAGGAGTATGGTCGCACACCATTCTTTCATAGCTTGAGCTGATTGTCCAAAATACTGGAGCTAAATGAACGCTGTCCATGTGTTTTGAGATAAAATATCAATAGAACGTAGTACCGTCAGCACGCTAACACGAATACCACGATAATGTCGCAACGTGAATTCTACAATTTCTCTTTCTTGAACCAAATGTTGAGAATTTATTAGGACGTTTGTAACTTGTTACAACTGCTGAGAAATTAAACGCCTACTGTTAAAAGGCCAATTGGCGCTGTGCATATGGATTATGGATAATTTGCAACAAACTATCATACTATATATTAAAATAATCAGCATGATAAAGTCATTCCATAAGTTCGCGGCTTGACCAGGAAACCGAATCGTACAATCTAGTGAAAACTGCATGCAGTTATTAGCTTTTGAAGGATATCCTTTACAGTTGAATCATCCTGGAACGAATTTTTATTTGGTTACAAATGCTGAAATTGATTTTTTTTATTTGCTTATGGCTTTTTTCCTCGTCGAGGTCATTAGAGGCGAGGATAATATGGAGAGGAAAGAAATTCACGGTGAGATTAAGTAATTGTGAAAGAAAGAGATGTCACCACAGGAAATTCATAAGATTACTGAGGCAACATCAGGGGCGGTTGCTCATACCTAGAGCCCTAAAAAAAAATGGTCATCTGAGTTTGAATGGGTGGAAACCAGAACGGAAAATGATCTGGACGCAAGAAGGTCATTGGAGACAATCGCTCAGGAAAATGTGGACAGGCTACATAGATGGTAGAGACAGTCAAACGGTTCGGAGGGAAGAGGCGATATCGGACAACGGACAGTAAGTTCCAGGATATTAAAAAGGTATCCGCCCTTTGGGTGCTGAACCTATTGACAACTGATCAAAAGATAGTGAGGGGTCTGGTATCTGCCGAACTTCTAGACCTCTTTGCAGCCAACCCAGTAGACTTCAATATTCCTTCCACAAGGAAGGATCATGAAGATATGCCATTTCCAGATTTCATACTTATTATGCTAACCATGTGAAGCGTAGGAATGTCTTTGGATGATATGTGTGGAGTCCAGAGAGGACTGAAAAATTGATAACAGATTTACTTTAAGTCATGTGCTCCAATATGAAGTCATGAAATTATCGGAGGCTTATGTAGTACTCTGTTTGTTTAGTTTATAGACAAAATATTTTCCTCTGCACTGGAGTAACGCATCAGACTTAGTGTCAAATCTAAAGGAAATTGAACAAGTTGCTCCTCGTGTATAGGGCAGCATCTGAGCTGTCTGATGGAAGTATCACTGCGTTGGCATATTATGTTTTATATTTTATCACCGCTGTCAAATGTTCCTGAAAAATAGTAAGAAACAGTTGAGTACACACATGAAAGGCAGTTTGTATTAGTCTTCAGGAACGTAATCTGATCCTGCGTGGGAAAAAAATGACGATCAAAATGTACCATGCAGTTTGTTGTTCGAGAGCGAACGTCCGTCGTGTGTGGTTTGACTACTTGGTACCCTGGTGGAATGGTATGCTAACGGTAAAGCACAGTCCTAGAATTTGACAGAAACTTAACCCACGTGAATCAAGGTGTGTGAGCGGATGCGCGTACTATCACTGTTCCTGTTTTCGAGCAGCAATAGGCTATTAGCGAAGGCTGTGCATATGTTAAACGCAGTCTAAACCAGAATTCTTCGCTAAATATCCTGTAAAATCTCAATATTTCGTAGACGTAAAGAAAAATCACCACAGTTTCATGAATTTATGTCCTCCACATTTCCGCGAACCTTGTAAATTTTTCGCTAACTTGTTTTGTACTGTTCTCTTCATCAAATGTACAATTATGAGGTAATAATTTGGACCATCACATCCCGACTTAGATGTTTTGTCCATACACTGCTGTCAGAAATTGAAACTAAATCAATCTTCGTGATCACAAAGTGTAAAAGCCGGCCTCGGTAGCGTAGGGGCTAGAGTGCTAGCTCCGCGTGCCGAAGGCCGCCGGTTCGAATCCGGCACGGGCATGGATGTGTAAGTGTTGTGTGTCTGTGTGAATGTCCTGTCCGTCCTGTGGCATCCATACATTGGAAAATACAATATATAATGGATGATGACTTATACACTGAAAACTACAATAATTACATTGAGCTGGCTGTATGGCCTTCGTTGCCAAATGCCATTTAAAAAAAAAAAAAAAAAAAAAAAAAAAAAAAAAAAAAAAAAAGTGTAAAAGGTCAGCGACAATATTTACAGAATCCAAAGCTCAAGTCCTTTATTGCGAAACAAGAAGTTTTATAAAAAGTTTTACGAAAAAAGTTTTATAAAATAATTTAGCTATGCAACAAATAAAGAATACTACTACTAAGAAAAAGCTTGTATAGTGTTTTTACGAATGTTTAGGTTTACTGTAGTGAGAATGTTGTAGTAGTATAGATTGGCCCAACGAAGGTGGTGAAGGTTGTGCAGCATACCAGGGTTGAACTCTTGTAAGTCCTAAGTAGCCATCACAGATATGTGTGGAAACGGATATGCTACTCGGGAAAGGCATTAGTTCTGTCTTGGGGGTTGTGCCTGTGGACACCACACCATTGGCAGGTGGGGGGAGGGGGGGGGGGTTGTACTAGGGATGGCCTACACCAAAATAGAAGGGGTACTTTCTGAGTTGTTAGCAAAAGCTGGAAGGGAACACACTTCCAGTAATGATGGGGCCAGGACTGCCTTTTTTAAATTAGAGGCTGCTGGTGTGGGGATTGATATAGATGTTCAATGGACACAAATTGTAGAGCTACGACGGTAAAAATAAAAAATACTAAAGAAATAGATGAAGCTGCCCAAGAAATAACTGTCGGGGACAGAAATGAAAACGCAGAGGTTAATGGTGAAGATATTACAAAGCGAGTAATTAGAATGTTTTTGGTGGACTGTAGAATTATAATGAACAAAGTTATACAATTTGCAACTTAATAGAGATACATGAACCGCAAGTAATTATTGGGGTAGATTCTTGGTTAAAAGAAGCAGTTAAAACAAGAGGTTTTTCCCGATGGTTTCAGAGTGTACCATAAAGATAGAGGAGGTGGAAGGGTATTCATACTGGTTATTTATGACTACTGCAGTTCATTTTCGATAATAGATAATTACCATGGGTTACTTAGGGAAGATTTCTGGGGTAACACAAAAGAAAAAATCAGGGTGTTGGCTGCTTACCGTATGACTGATAAAGATTGGTCTCTTGGGGATAAACTCAATTCATACCGAGTTCAGAAGTGTGAATAGAATGGTCATTATTGGCGGGGATTTAAATTTATCAGGTGTCAGCGGATTAGGAATAAGATTAATAACACAAGGAATGGAGATTTGTAAATACCTTAGTAATGTGGTAGAGAAAAACACAAGGGAGCCAAACATGTTGGATATCTTCTTAATTAAGCCGGATGATAACCTTATAGTGTGTCAAGTAACTGAAGGAACAAGTAATTATGTAGAATTTCTGACGTATATTAGAGGATTTAGTAAACCAAAGGAAATAGTTACAGTTTTCGAAACTGAAGAGATATTTCAGGGAAAGTTTCAGCAAATAGAAGGATGGCAGAAGTACGTTGAAGTCGATGTGGGAAAAGTTCAAGGAGATAATAAAAAATGATAAAGAAATATTTATTTCAAAACAGAAAATAAAAAGAACAATAGAATATATATATACTATAATATGGACGTGAGGCGATTATAAAGATTGGCGAGAAGGGAACACCGAGCGGGGCGGTGTAACGGTTAGCGTTCTCGCCTCGCATTCGGGAGGACGGCGGTTCGAATCCCCGTCCGGGCATCCAGATTTGGGTTTTCCATGGTTTCCCCAAATCACTCCAGGCAAATGCCGGGACGCTTCCTTCAAAAGGCCATGGCCGAATTTCTTCCCATTCCTTGCCCCCCATCCTTTCCCGTCTCTAAAGACCTCGATGTTAAAAAGAGACGTAAAGCAGTTATATATATATATATATATAAAAAAAAAAAAAAAAAAAAAAAAAAAAAAAGAGAGAGAAGGGAACGTAACAGAGTTAAGAGACAGCAAGGCAATAGGAAACGCTTTGAAAAAAACTAAAAAAGGAATTAATTACAATGAAGAAGGTGGTTAAAGTTAAGTTTATGAAAAATGTTATAGGTAGAAGAGGACCACTAATGAATGCATCCACAAATTTCCATAGCGATGTTAGAAAACTGAGAAGGGATGTTCAGACAATTATAGATAAGGATGGGGAAGAAGTTACCGAGGATTTGAAAAAGACAGAGATTTAAAGTAATTTATTGAGGCCATTAGGGATAATGATTCAAAATGGGAGCTTGTAATTCAGAGAACGAGCTTAACCAAACAATTAGAAATGAGCACACTAAAAAATTTGAAATTAATCGTGAGGATATTATTGAGAAATTAAGAAAGCTGAAGCCCATCCGAATACCGGTAGGTGGGTATTATATAAGGCCCAACAATGAGACAATAGGTTCTCAGTTCTGAGTTTTTGACCAGTGCTACGCAGTGGAAGTTCACGATTTCGCTCCGCGTGGGTTCGTGACATAAGTCCATTTTCTATGTTTTATTTCGCTCTCTCTGTGTGTATCTGCCATACACCACTCTCGCTCACAGTTTGTAAAGATAAGTTAATTAAGTATACAAAGAAGCAAATATATATAAGTGTCTTATCGAGATGATGATTTAAAATTGAATATATGTGAGAACTGGTAGTGTATCAAAGTGTTCATGTTATCACAATATAAAATTCAAGTTATTGTGGTACATCTACCTCAGTTTTATTTCTTTCTGTAACTGTTTCGCCCCTTCACCTTGTGATCTGATTAAAATATGAATGCAGTCAATCTCCGGCAACGAAGTCCGATGATAAATCAATAATCAATTAGCCGAGAATAGTTAAAAAGGAGGGGAGGAGCGTTACAATGGGAAAATGATTTGCTGGGTTGAAGAATTCTTAAAAGGGAGAAAGCAAAAAGTTAGTTTAGGAGATGCAGTATCAAAAGAAGTGGAAGTGTAAATGGAAGTGTCAAAAGGTAGTGTTTTGGGACCATTGCTACTCATTATTCTAGTGAATGATTGCGTTAATGGTTAAGGTGGTTTGCTGATGACATAATGCTGTATATAGGGTCAAACGGCAGAGGATTGTGAACAACTGAACAGGAAATCTATCTGCATTTGTAAATATGGGATGAAGATAAATGCAAGGAAGGTCAGGTTACTGGGTAAACGGATAAAAAAAAAACAACTAAAGGTTGATTATGATTATGGGGAAAGAATTGCTTGTTGAAAAGTTGAATTGTAAATACCTTGGCATAATATTTGAAATTAAACTCAACTGGCCAGTTGACACATTGGAGAAGTAGTAGGTAAAGACTTCAAAATCCTTCGCGTGTTGGAGAAAGTGACGAAAGGATGTAACAGAGAAGTAAGGGGACTGGGTTAAAAATGGTCAGATCATTGCTTGAATATGGTGGCGTAGTATGAGACCCACATTTTGAGTGTCAAATACAGGTGTTGGAGGGGGAACAAAGAAGGGTTGCTAGATTTGTCTCTGGAAATTAACGCAGAATACAATATGAATCTGATATGACAAATGAATTGAAGTGGGATTAATTGGAAAACTGGAGGAGGGTAAAGAGAGTCATGGGAGTGTACAAGGCGTATAATGGGTGATGAGGCATGGAAAGATATTGGTGTAAGAATTAGGACGGGAAAAGACTGCCATGCCCGCAAGCTGGCACTCGATTGCTGGCACAAGGGTGTTGAAAGATCTTCTTTCGTAGGTAAGGATGTCAGGGATTGGTATAAGCTACCGACAGAAATGATGAACAAATTACAAAAAAAAAATAAAAAATTAAAAAAATTCTGAAACAGTTTAAAGTTAAAATTTGTTGAGGGCAAAAATAGGTGGAAACTGGAAAGTGGAAGAGTGGATGTTTAAGGAAACTGCCAACGGAGCGTGCGGTCCATCGCAATTAAATTAAATTAAATCATCTAGATTGTATTAAGATGTTTGGCGCGTTTCTAGTGAGGTTAAGAACAGATTGTAATTTGCTGCCGTCATATTGACTCTAAAGACATACTATAGAAATTATGCTAGATTGTGAATTTTGAAGCTGTGGGAACACCATTAAAATCTTTTCTGTAGTTTCTTTCGTGATGCCATTACAAAGAAATATCTACGTAACCTCCCGATATAGTTTTATGTACGAGACTAGCATTTACTTGCAGTTTCACCAGCTTAGAACTAGATATTTGGATGAATGCAAGTACGGTATATAATTGGATTTTCGAGCGGCAATATTAACAGAGGCTGACGTTGTATTCAAATCCTGGACCCAAATGAGAAATAACATTCTGTATTACGGTATAGGACACGATGAATTTAGTTTTTAATTATATCAACATAATAATAATGTTGCGTACTACAACTACTCTGAAACCGGTAGATATTTTTTACGGTTATTAACGAGGTGATTTTCTGTATTCATGACAATACCATACCTTTCTGGTCGTTCCCCGTTTAGATACATAAAACTGGAAAGCCTTCATTGAACCCTTTGGAGAAAGATAACCAGATGGAATACAACTCTTATATCAATATTGTTTCTTTTTTTCCCTACCCCATGTGTGGGCGTATAAATGTTTAGAGCTTGTCAAGTAGAGGACTAAGATTGTTTTCAATGGAAAATAAAAACTAGAGCGGCCGTCAAAAATGTCAGTTTTTAGATCATTTTTGCTACCAGGTATATCTCAAAAACGCTGTTAGCTTACCATCTAACTTGAAATCTGTTCCCAATATCGATCACATCATTTACTTGAATGATAAATACTAAAACCATTTACATTTAACATACTTTGTAAGGAGGAGTAAAAATTTTATTGAACATATCGTTAGGAGTAACTTAGAGTGCATTACATCCTGCAGTACTTATAATAAATTTGACTCGAACCTAAGGTAGCATTACGAGCGTGAGCAGCAATGGCGTTGAAAAGCAGGTAAGTGCATCTCCGAACAGGATATAAATCACCATTGAACGAAATTTTGATTTAAGATGTTAACCTGTTACAATTTCATTACTTCAGAGATCGTATTATATTAAGGCATTTATTTGCATCAGGTTGGTTCCTTTCTTTTCTATAATTACTCAGCCATTTCTGAGATGCTTAAGTAACCTATGGCAGCAACGCGTTAGCAATATGCGAAAACGGAATGATTCTGGTGAGATTCACAATATGGCGAACGTATTCCATACTGTTCCATTATAAATTAATGTCACAAAATGGTAATTTAGCTCAAACAAAATAATTAATAGTCAAGAAATTAAAATCGCAGCAGTTCCCTGCGAAGTATCGTGGATAAAGTACACTATCCACAACTTGGATACTACTGACGGAAGTAAACGGTGAGTGCAATGGGGAGTAAGCCAGCCGACATTGATGTAAGTGTATCTGCCACGCGTGCAGTGACGTCTTTGGAAGGTTGGGGCTCATTATGCTGACTGAAGTGCTGCTGTGTGTGAAAGGAACACTGTCGCATGAATGAACAGCATTGAAGCGCGTACAAAGGCCACAGGCGACAAGAGAGACACACTCGCTTGCTAAGGCCTTCGCTGCCTGTGGTGCACTTGATGAAAGATGTCAAGTATCTCCAGAAGACATTTATTCGTGAGTGAGAAATTAATCCAAAAACATATTTCTTGCACATGCACTGTCTAATTTAGTTAATGTAATATTTAGTTTATGGTAGTCATCTTTGTGCTTAGTTTCGATAGTAAAATTTGATAGTGTATTTTTTTTTATTGGTAATTTGTTACTTATTCAAATTTAAAAACGAGGTATCTTACTTAAGTTAACTGTTAAGGAAACGAAATGTTCCACAGCAAACATAAAATCCTTTCGTTATGACCTCCGATATAATCCTAAAAACAGTTTTTGCTTGTTGACGGTAACAGTCGGAAGAGTGTGGATTATTAATGTACAACAATTATCTTTACGTATTAATATAAATAATTTTTCACGTAGCTAGATAAACAATTACTCACATAATTTCAGATATTTTATAAATTATATAACTTTAAAATGCAAATAAAACAAACATTTCTGACATCAGTATGAAACCGAACCTATGGCAGCTAAAATAAAGAGAGATTATTGGACGCCATTTATATTTTTTTGCTTATCCGCAATAGTAAAAATAGTAGAAACAAGGGTAAAACATTTCTTCACACACCTACGTCCAGGGCGCGAAGATGCGGGCAAAAGCTTGTGGGATATTATGGCCTGGTAGTCATGCTGTACAAGAGCCTCGAACAGAAAACTTAAGTTAAAGGTAAAGCAGATCATCTTTTTTTTCTTGATAGTATATTGAGTACTTATCTCTATTTGTATTATGCAGAATATTGTTTGATTTAGCTTGCAGTCAGACAACCCATTAGAAAGAACTTCTAACAAAAACTTGGTAATAACGTACAGAACACTTGAAATTATTACAACTAGTATATTAACAATACGTTTGGAAGACATATTAATTCCGCAAATAAAAAAGATGATTAACTAAACTCCCTTAGAATACACTTTGCAATTTGTTTGTTATGCGGTCTGGTGACCAGTCCCAGGAGCCCGTTTAGGTTCACGATTTGAGCTGGCATATTTAAGGGACCTAACTGTTCCTCAACTCGGGCGAAGTTTGCTTTTTATATGTAAACGCGCTGGAACGTTTCCACACATAAATACTGTAGGTTCCGGAAGAATTATGGGATTAGGTTAGGCGGACATGACAGTGGTGGGCTACGCGAAAAATTGAAAACGAATTGTACAACAATAGCAACAATTTTTTTTCGGTACTGAGTCCGTCAGGGTTGGAAGCAGAAGACACAAGGAGAATTTCTTTTGACGTCATTGGCATGGACTATGGTCGGCAATGAAGAGCTTAGCAGAAACAGAAGTAAAATAAAACTTCTATTGTTTAACGCGAGGTCAAATGACTGATAAAGAATACCCTGACACATCTTGGCAGAGACAAACACATCTACAGTGCTATTCTCTCTCCAACATCTCTGAAACTAACCCGTTGCCGGCATCTTTCAAGGAACAAGATTCTGAGACGGCATTTGTGCAATAAATGAACGCGTTTTTGTCTTATAAGAAGCACTAAATAACACGAAAAACTTACGTAACGCTTTCCATTCGCAGAAGAAACGTCACTGCGGAACAAGATTTAATGTTAAATGAAACTTGGTAAATTTCTGAGTAATATGAAAATCATTTAGAAAATATTACGGCAGCGACTTAAGTAGCACAGAAATTATACAAAAGTGAATGGAATGCCTGACTATGAAATAATTTTTTTCATTAATAATGTTATAGAAAGTAACTAAGCAATATTTGGTTTATCATGAAAAATACACTGATCGGCCAGAACATTATGACTACCTACCTACTATCGATATAAACCTGTCCAGGCGATAGCAGCGTCACCTGACGAGGAATGACTGTTAGACACAAGCACGGTGCATGTAGCAGTGCTATCCTTGTTTAGAATGGGGAAGGCGCGCGATCTATCCGAGTTTGACTGAAGGCACATTGTGATAGCCCGGAGGCTCGGCACGAGTATTTCGGAAACTGCATGACTCAGGTGTTTGAGGAGTGCTGTGGTGTCTTCAACGAGCGGTAAAACCAAGACGAAACTATGTCCAAACGTCGAAGGGTTGGGCGGCCACCTCTCATTACAGATGTCGGGCGTCGTAAGCTGGACAGAATGGTAAATGAGGACAGGCGGCGAACTGAGGCGGAACTAACTACAGTCTTTAATGCTGGGCAGAGTACAAGTGTATCTGAACACACAGTGCACCGAACACTCCTAACAATGGGACTCCGCAGCCGACGACCCATGCGTGTGCCAATGTTAACACCACGAAATCAAATCGGTAACTACGACTGAAATGGGCAAGTGACCATCGTCACTGGACGTTGGCGCAGTGGCAGAGCGTTACATGGTCTGATGAATCCTGATACCTTCTTATCATGCCGATGGGAGGGTGTAAATCCGTCGTTTTCCAGGGGAACTGCTTCTTGGCACCTGTACTGCGGGACGGAGACAAGCTGGCGGCGGCTCAATTACGCTCTGGGGAACATTCACGTGGGTATCCATGGGTCTAGTGAAGCTCGTGCAAGGCGCCATGACGGCCAATAAGTATCGTACACTTGTTGCAGACCACGTACACCCCTTCCTGACGACCATATTTAGTTGTTCGAAAAACACGGTGGCGAGTTTCAATTTATGTGCTGCTCCCCCCCCCCCCCCCCCACAAAAAAAATTGCCAGATCTGAACCCGATCGAACACATCTGGGATGTGATTGAACGTGGTGTTAGAGCTCATCGCCCCAATCCCCAAAATTTGCGGGAATTATGTGACTTGTGTGTGCAGATGTGGTGCCAACTCCCTCCAGCTACCTACCAAGGCCTCATTGCTTCCATGCCAAGACGCGTCGCCGCTGTTATCCGTGCCTAGGGCGGACATACTGGCTGTTAGGTAGATGGTCATAATGTTCTGGCTGATCAGTGTGAATGCATATTGGATGGTTCGCTTTGCCATCCATTTCAAGAAAAAGAAATAACAATCTACCAGATTAGATATATAATGAATTGCATAGGAATAGAAACAGAATAAGACGCACAGACTATATTACTTTAGTTGTTGCCTAAACTCAATCTTCTTGGCTGCGTTCAAGAAATAATAATGTTTGATAAGATGAAAAGTGTTAAGTTTTTGAAATATCAATATTTCCGTTAGAAAGTCTTCTATTAGTCACAGAGAAATGATGAACTCATTATCAGATAGTAAGAACGTTTCATAGTTTAAAGCTGTTAACAGCAGCTAATAATTTCATCACGAATCTGATTCCAGCCTCGGAAGACTGTAAATATTTTAATAAAAATACCTACGGAAAGGACAATTATTGAATGTGCGCCTGTGAAATTATAACAATTATTTTATTAAAAATTTGTAAAGACAATTATTTGAATTTCGTACGGGAATATTTTCAAACGATTAAATCACCCTTATCAGGACCGAATTTAGGCCTAGGCTATCTACGCTGCAGTCTGTTAGCCCGCACCACTAAATCAAAATTTGATTGTTTCTTATGTTCCTACTTTTTGTATCTTTTTTTTTTCGATTGAAATATTGATTTGTGCAAATTTGTCAATATGCACAATCTTAACTTTGCATTATTTTTCTTCTATAATTGTTCAGAGCGGTGTTAATAAATTGTATTGAATACCTTAATGACTTTCAATTGTTTTCATTTTTACCTCAACAATTCTATGTACTTGTGTATACGATACAGTAAAATATTCTAAATTTAATAATAAATTTTAAATGTTTGTTTTATGATTTTGGTTATAAAATTGTTATAAAATACGAGATTAAATTTCAAAATATTTGCGGGGGTGGCGCGCTTTACAGGTTCAGTTCAAGGGCCTACACATCCTAAATACTGCCCTAACCCGCGTAATATTTCGCGAGGGCAAGGTAAAGTCTGTTTTTACGAAATGTCATTATACATTTTATGAAAACACTCCGCTTACATGGTGTTGAAGCAACAATGATGGATTGACAACGTGTGTCGGATGTAATTTGGTTGCAGTGGTCGAGGTTAATCCGACGACATGGTCGGCAGTAAAATCTGACGTTAATCGGACTAAATTCTGTTCGAGTGGACGACCGGCCTTAATTCACTAATGATGTTATTGCAGTATTTAGTTTCAATTGTAACAGGTGCTCGGTGCTCGCTCTTCACAGAAGTCTGGCTTAAATGCTCGTAGTCTTCTATTAATACTAGCTTTCTTTTTTTTTAAAAAAAACAACAACAACAATTACTGTTGTGTTAGTTTAAGATTGGCGCATGTCAGAACATTCTTTTGATGTAAAAGTACGCTTTCATTTTCGTAAGACAGCATTCAGGTGACAGGGTATCACATCAATATAAATCATTATGTAGGTTATGACATAAAACATATCTCTGCCGCAGCTATATCTGCGAGGTTCTGCAACAGGTGGAATGAACAGAACGGCTTTCACAGTTAAATTTCGGCCAAATGATGCCAAGTATCGAGCATCTGTGACAGCAATGGAACCCCTTCATGCTAAATCGTCAATTTAATTAGCAACAGATAAGGTCTAGGATGTGGTCAATACATGGGTGATGCGTTAAGAATGTTTGGTAACTGTTACTGAAGCTTAATACCTGAAGATGACATCTCGAAAGATCTTCAAAACGTAATCGTTTTCAATGGAAAATTTGGTAGAGCAAGTAATAAATGCCAAACATGGGCATTAATTGATATGTTCTACGTATCATGCAATTACTGTAGTAAACTGTTAATAACCTCTTCTTTGAAAATCAGCAGGTTTTCACAGCATTTCACACTAAGATTTAACAAATCGAGTAAAATTATTCTATATGGCAGAGTGTTGTTCCAGTAGGGTCTCTTGATTTTTTTTTCTCTTATCATCAGACATTAACTGGATAAGCAGCTGTTCTGTAGTACCTGCATTCCTTGATTGTCACCTGACAACTGAGTCTGAAAGAGGAATGAGAATTTTACACGAATATATGTCGAGAACGACTGTACGCTTTTTAATTTTGTTACTAGTTTGTTTCCTGCCATCTTTCTGGCGCTAGTGTCGGTAAATTGGTTCAGCTACTCAATATCTTCTTTTTATTTACAACGTTCGTGACATCAGTTCTTAGAACTGTATTATAAATGCTTGGAATGAACTGTTATTTGGTGATAACATTTTTTTTCCTGTATAGATTAGCCAAGGTAAGATTTGGAAGGAAATTAAAAGTTTCTACAAAAAAAAAGTTACTATCCAGATATCCATCTTACAAGTTCAGAAAATCTGGGGATTACAAATTCTGATCGAAACTCGGTAGACAAAAATTAAAAAATTATACTAAACAGATATTCACATCTAGTGAATTCTTACAACCATTTAGACGGCCTCCCGCGTATTTTTGTCTGTTAAAGATTTTTGTGAATATAGTAAATAAAGATATATTATGCAGAGTTACAGAAAATTATTACTCCTCTTGTTTCAATTTTCGACCTGATTATTTGAGTGCTGAACGAATACATATAGTTCTCTACATGTAATTGACAAATTTAAATTATTGAATGCATACTAAGCATAAACAAAACTTTTGAATCCAGCATGGTTGAGTAGAGTCGCGTACACATTGTATACAAATAGTTTTTATATTGTCAGATTTTCTGCTCTTTTTAACAGAATATTGCGTTTCAGTTGATAAAAAGTGTCGTGGAAAAGTTTAGTGCCGAAGAGCAGTAAGCTGCATGACAGATAAAACCATGTATGCCTACTTTACTCCTGAAATGAAAAAAGTTTGTAGACGTAAATCTATTTTAACGCTTCGTTCACATAAGAGTAATTGATTTTGTTGATCGAATTTCTTTAAGATGTGATAGCCAAACCTCAGTACCTCTTCGTAAAAACAATTTATAGTTCTATCTACTGAAAGGACTAATATTTGTATTCTCAGTATGCTAAGCAACATTTATAAACACACTGATGATCTCAATCATTTTTTTAAGTCGAAGTACAGACTAATGAACCATAGTGAAAACGATATAAAGCGAACCCAGAGAGCTAAGGCGATAACCTTAGGCACATCTCATTGTCGCTCGTGACTGCACATGGCAAAGGAAATATATTTAGACCGTAGATATTGTGCAGCACTTCAGGAAGACAAGAGTGGCTGCATTGGAGAACTTGTAGCGACAACTCATCAACCGTGTCAGGGGGGGGGGGGGGGGGAGGACAGTTACCCGTCTGACGCGACGTTACTGCAGTGGGGCAGAAAAAAAGACAATGCACCACAAGTGTCAAGGCAGCAGCCGCTCTCCTGTTACCACATGCACTGCTTATGCCCGAGCTGTTCAGCAGGTACAGAATCTTTATCTTCCATGGGAAACAAGCGGAGGGCAACAGGTATTTCCGCGGAGAGGGTAAAGGGAATTAGCCAGACACGTAAAGAAATATTTCCATCGACAAAGAGTGACAGGTACTTGCCTAGTATCTGCAGTCAAGTATAGTAAACGTAGCGAATGTCAGTTTTCCATATGACGGAACGCGTCAGCTGTTACTTGATTAAACTAAAACGTCCCTTTTTCCGCCAGCTTCTCCAGAGCTGATACCATGTAATGTTTTGTTTTTTTTCATCAGCTCGGGTCTATGGGTATGGACGGGGGTGGGGGTCAAACGGGGCACCTGCTGGTCTGAACGTCAGCTTCAAGTGTATGTGTTTTTTTTATTAATCGTTTAACTAAAGCGCCACGCATCCGGCGTGTGTTTGAAAGTCATCAGTATTTATGTACCTCCCTACTCTTCCAAAGAGTTATTTCTGAAATTCTTGCTATTATGGATGTATTGTTAAAAGAGTATTATGAACAGCACTAGATTTTTTTGTTTTTTTTTTTTTTTTTTTAATCTGCTTAACGTCTCTCTAACAGCGAGGTCTTTAGAGATGGGAAAGAAACGGGGGGGGGGGGGGCAAGGAATGGGAAGGAATTCGGTCATTGCCTTTTGAAGGAAGCATCCCGGCATTTGCCTGGAGTGATTTGGGAAACCATGGAAAACCCAAATCTGGATGCCCGGACGGGGATTCTAACCGCCGTCCTCCCGAATGCAAGGCCAGAACGCTAGCCGTTACACCACCACGCTCGGTAACAGCACTAGTTCTTCAGATCCCTGTCTCAGTAGATGCCATTCATAATTTTTCGACTTGCTTCATGTTCATTCTTCATATATCACTCCAACTAGTAAGCAGCTATATAAATGTGTAAGTAGTACTCTTCTAATTGATGATTACCTTTTGTTTCCAGAATCGTAAGTCTGTAAGCGTTCTACGAATTCTAGAGTATAAATGCTGAACATGATGATTCTAATTCTGGAAGATGATACACGGATATATATATTCCAGCCTCACATAATTAATTAATTATATAAAAAATCTTAATGATCGAAAATTAGCTGGCTGAAGAGTACTTGTAGATCAATATTGCTTCAAAAAATGTATTGCTATTTTTAGCACTCATATTCGTAATATGACATTATTTCGTTATTAATTATTAAAAACACACAACACTTAGTATGCAATACGCTTCAAGGAATTATGGAACGGTGATAAATTCGGAAACCATGGAAAAGCATGGTCCTCGTAAAGGCCACTGTCACTGGTTAATCTGTAGAGCCGAAAACTTTAAATATTTGAATTTCGTCTGACTCGTGTTTTATCTCAGTTGCTGTTGGGTAGTATGAAACTACAGTACTTTCGTCTGTTTCAGTCTAACTTTTCACGAAGTGAAAATGTAACTAAAAGGTTCCTGAAAGGTTATCAGGAAAACGTGAATGCGGCGCTGATAGATTACATTTAGGATTCCATAGGTGCGTTGCCCTAAATTTGTGGAGGCGGAAAGTTTCTACTTCGAATGAGAAAAAATAACTCAGCTTATGCAGAACTTAAAATTGTCACCCAAACATTGGTGGAGCTACTATATGGAAATGCTCTGGAATTTTTCAAGCTTTCTGAAACGATTATGTTATTTTCATTGTTTAAACAAAAAGCCGGTTTATAAGATAATAAAAAAAATAAAAAAAGAAGGGATAATTAGATTAAAGGAATTGCCACCGGAGCGTATGTTCCATCGCAATGAAATTAATAATAAAAAGAAAGTTGACGGTTAACAGTAAATTCAGATTAGGAAGTGAATGGATGCTTTTGTCCTCGGATATTGCCTCGTGACAATAAACGTTGAATTGTTGTATTGTATTGTGCGTGACTGCAGGCTTAAAAAATAAACCTGCAATCTTAAAATGAACCGTAACCGTAAGAAGTCCGATCGAGATACAGAGTTGTAGATGTTAGACTGTTGGAGCTGTTGTTAAAAAAACAAAATCAAAAAAAGTGTTTAAAATAAAATTCTTTCAATCCCTAATAATTCTTTCAATCCGCATGTAAATGCCATAGCTTCTCCACTTCCTGTAGTTACGTTTTTACATGTACTGTATTAAGACAATACATACATTATGAATCTCTTTACCGGTTCGGCCATCCTGACTGGGGTTTTCCGTGGTTTCCCCACTCATTTAGGTGAATGCCACGGCCGACTTCCATCCCCCCTCCCTCCCTTTAGGATAGTTGGCTGAAAAGGATGCTTGAGATTCTCCAGCAGCCCGCCTCTCAGGCTTTACCTGAGAGGAATGAAATTTGTAAAAAAAAAAAAAAAAAAAAAAAAAATCTCCTTGTTTGTTGGAACACGCTGCATTCAGTCGACGGTTGCCAAGTTACTATTATAAGGATATCTATCAGGTTTAAAGTTTCCACTCTCGATAATAATATGCAAGAAGCGGTAAATGCCACTGAAGTGCGTAGAATGTTGGTGAAGCACATTTCAATCATTGCTCAGCGTTTGTCCTCATAAAGCGATGCGCCGGATAAACTATTGTAGTTTAAACCCCATGTACGGTCGGGACGAAATGAAATTATTTGGTTTAGTTGACCCCACCTGTCAAGTAGTGGAGGTATCATAATGCCTGCGGAAGTACATCACGTGACAGTAACAGATAGGAAGCTGTTCGCACTAGAGATGGCAGGTCCGAGATTTTAAAGGAGTCGGGTCCGGATGTACATCCAGCGCTGCGGACCTGCATCCAGGTTCCATGTCCGCGGACCTGTATGGGTCCGGCTCTACAATCGGGCGGGCGGAGTGAATGGCGGAACTGGATCTGTGCGGACCTACATCCAGTTACATGTCCGGCGGAGTTGTATGGGTCCGGTTCTACAATCGAGCGCGCGGAGTGTATGGCGGAACTGGATGTGTATGGACCTACATCCAAATACGTGTCCGGCGGACCTGTATGGGTCCGAACCTACAATCGAGCGTATGGTGGATACAAATCCTACCAAGGAGAACTGCAGTATGAGTTATATCGTGTTCATCCATTAATTTATGAAATGAAAGAATATTAATTCTGATAATTTTGTTTTATTTTTGTCTGAAACTCACAATTGTACGTAATATTAGAAAATCACAACATAATCAGACTTGATAATGATAAAAGTAAAAGTAAAATTTCTGTGGGCTTCTATAAGAATAAAATGAAATCATTTCTTAATAATGTTTAAGTACTACTAAAAAAAATCGAAAGTCTTTGTTAACTGTTAGTTTTTTTACTAAAAATGAAATTATTCAAGACTCAACATCTTGAGATAAATATTGCCTTTCCACAATATACCAGCTTAAGAAACAGTTTATTATAAATGAACAAAAAACAAAATTGCAAGTATAACTTATTTTAAACTGTGAGGGAGAAACTACGTGAGATTTGTTCTTATATTATGTATAGTGTTTTGCTCTGTATGCTATGTGAAACTATTTTGATTGAGTGAATAAAACGTTGACGTGAGTGCTAAATCGAGTGCGATACAATGCATTTTAATCAAACAGTAATATTTATGTTTTGCCAGCTACCATAACGTGTTTTTGGTGCTTTCAAAATCTTTATTTTATTTTGTGCAATTTCAGAAACTTTTAATTTATTTGTAATTTTATTTAATATTATTTCCAATTTACTGAACGTATTTTTAATCAAGATTTAATTCTTAGTAATAATAACCGATTGTTTGAGCCATTGTTAGAAGTTCTAGAAACGACTGGATTATAAAATATTTCTGTAAAAGCGGCCAGCAGAGTAGCTCGCAATAATGTCACATAATCATTTATATATATTACTAACTGTTACCCGCGACTTCGTACGCGTGGATTTAGAATTTTTGTAGAATTGGATATACAAAGCTGAAAATTATCTAAGATGTCCCAAACAACACTGAGTCGGCATAATATGACGGGAACGCCATCGATATACCATTCTACCTTCGAACCTGTCTCATGACTAAAACTGTTATTCATATCGGAAAAAGTATCCTATTTCGTTCCCAAATATACAAAGTATTTCCTTGTCATCGGTATAAACATATATTCATCAAAACGTAAAATAAAAAAGATGGAGACTCACTTTCGCATACACAATATTATTAGTTTAGATCATACAAAAACTACCTGTGGAACCAGTATACCGTGAATAAAGTTAACGCTTTCTAGCGCCAAAGATTTGCCAGAACATGGTATCCTTACTATAAAATCCTAGACTTGGCTCGAACTATGAAAAACAATTCATAAAAATATTTGTGCCCATGGGATTAGATCCCGAGCAACGCTGGAGGATTATAAGAAGCAAACTCGTTACCACTACGCCACCCTAACAATGCTGGAAGCAGTTGCGCATTACAAATATAGATATATATTATGCGTTTGTCTTTCACAGTTGAGATAGTTTTCATAATTTAATGACAATATGTTCTTATTTATACATAATATAGTATCCCATCTCGATCCTAATGTCAAACAGCATCTTCCCGTCAAATTTCATCACGATCGGAGTATCCGTTTAGCCCAAGGAACGTAACAAACAGACAAAGACAGACCGAGTTACTTTCGCATTTATAATATTAGTATAGATATGTATAATGTTCCTTGGAAACTCTACGAACCGTGTTTCTGCAATAAAGAGATGTTAAATGTATTATCTGATTTGTCCTTAAGCCATCAGAATTCAGAAAGTTAAAAATTCTAGACACTTTGTGATCAATCAAACTGAACGTTAAAAGTTTAATAATACTACAACGCATTAAAATTACAAGTTAAATTATAAGTCCATTCTTATTTAGCACGAAAAACACTCCTCACCTTAGAAGCACGAACCCGACCAATAAAAATGTACTACCGGGTTTTAGCTACCCATTGGCATTTAATAGTTATTGTAATTATCTACTAGTAGTCAGACATTAAGAAATAGTTTTTCATTTATAATCTCATCTTTAAACAGAACTGTAATCCAATCGTACAGTAAATGACATTAAACTCTTCAGAACACAGATTTCAAATCGGAACTGTAATGAAAAACTGCGTTCCAGCTCCGCGGTTGCAGGTCCGGCCGTGGTTCAACCTCCGGCCACGCGAGAACTGTGGCGCTGTTACAGGTCCGACTGGAAGCAGGTCCGACAAGCTCTCGGATGTACATCCATCCCTAGCGCAAGTGATACGGGTCCGCGGACTGCATCCATCCGGACCTACCCATCTCTAGTTCGCACCAGTGGAGTCTCTGACGCCGGGACGGTTTCGTCACCAGTGTTAATATCTCTGATTGCAACAGTTACCAACTTTAAATAACGCTCTAATGGCGAGATACACTATCTACCAGAAAGTAATTGGACACTTGGGAAGATAGATAGTTCAGTACGTCAGTTGACTTTGTGACCGCCGCGCGCCGGTGCAGAATCAGTACACAAGCAGATGGCACCAATTACAAAATTGTATTACTTCGATTATGGCATGACTATAGGCTGCCATCTCAGTGGTGTTTCTAGCAGCGCAATTGCAGTTAGGGTTAACAGGCCCAAATCAATAGCTGCATTCGTCCTGCGTAAGCAGAAGATTGGTGGATATGGTACTGATACTGCACGTTCTGGGTGACCTCCAATGGATCAGTCATCGCAGATCCCTGAAACATTAAACTGTAAAAAATAGGGTATAATCCATGGCGAACATCACAGAAGTTCATACAGCAACAGGAGTATAGGCATCCGTTGCAACATTGCCCACGGAAAACCCACCGACTTGGATATTTCGGAAGAACAGCTGCACATCAGCCCCACATCAAGACAAGAAGAAAAATTCGGAGATTAAGGTGGTATTTGGACTGTCACAACTGGGCACTGGAGTAGTGGAATTTGGTTATGTGGAGTGCCGATTCGAGGTTTACATTATTCCGATCGTATGGAAGCGTATGGGTGTGGCGTATATCTGGGAAACCATTTCTGTCAGAGTGTTAAGTGTCAACTTGAAAATTCGGTCGTGGTGGAATGATGATGAGGATCTGTTTCACAGCTTTCAGCGTGGGACCACTGGTATTTATCCGTGGTGGCATAACCACATAGTACCGTATATAACGTTCTAGATAATGAAATGTTCCGAAAACAGTGGCGTTTTTACAGAATGGACACCTGTTACTTACAGGATGACAGTACCATATTTCAAGGCCTACTATGCAGTGGTATACCAGAAAAAAAAATGTTCACAGCCCTTATTTCAACCGTACAGAACATCTTTGGAATAAATTGTACAGACTAGCGAGAGTTCGGCAGGAACGGCCAAAATCTATTGCTCAACTTGTGGAATGGTTGCAAGAGGAATGGCGATGAATCAGAGAATATCCTGCAAACCCACATAGAGACCATGCCTCTCAGGTTGGCTGCTATTATAAGCGCAAAATTCTAACGGGATGACGACCACCGAATAAGCATTGTGAATAGGTGTCCAATTAATTTTTCGTAGATAGTGTATACAGCCTTAATGTGAAGCATTAAAATGTATTTTTGGTGCAGTTGATTCCTTTCGCAAATTAGTAGTTCCAAATTCTACAAGGGCAAGTTCAGGATTAATATTCGTAACTGACCTGAATTATTCCTCTTTTCAGATTTCCTTTGGAAATATTTGTAAGTCAAATGTGTAACAGAGATCTTCAGCAACTCGGCTGTACAGCGCCGACGGATTGTTCTGAACGAAACCAGGGTTTGCGAAGCAGTGAACAAGTAACCTTTAATCTAGAGAATTTCAGTTACTGTACTAGTAGTTTTGTTGTTGGTTCCCTCAACTCGTACACAAAATTTATCTCAAAATTCGAAAGACCTGTTGCGTGACGACGGTTTTAATACGTATCAATGTCGTTAATATATATGGTCCTTAAGTCGTATGTCTTAGGGACTGTGCACAAACTACGTGGCTCCGTCCAGGGGGGGAGGGGTTGGATGGAAGGCTACGTTGGGCTACTTGGGGGGAGGGGGGTGGTTCCGAGCCAGGCCACGTAGCTTTCCTTTCATAACATTTTTCACAGTTAAAATGGGGAATAGAACTCACAACAGCATGTGAATATTTAGTTCCCTCAGTTAATTATCTATTTACAATAGTCTGACAACAGAAAGCAGTACAAAATGTCTTCTGGAATCAAAATGGAAAAAATCTACGTGCTACGTGGGGGGGGGGGATAGAGGCAAAAGGACCCACGTGGGGGGGGGGGAGGGGGGGTTCACAGGAGACCAAAATGGAGCTACGTGGTTTATGCACGCTCCCTTATTACGAAAACCTACCCTTACATCATGGGAGACTTTGAAAATTTAGTACTGCTGTGCGTAGGTAACTTCCGTGGCCACGTATCCTGTGCGATAAACAAAACCTGCCAGTCTCCTCTCTTACCTGTTTCGTGGAAAGAAGTTCACTGCACAATTATTTCGTCTACCTAGCTGACTTCAGATATTTAATGTGAACGACATTTTAATTGATCTTCGTCAAACCATTGTCAGTTGATTGTATAAATTATCTGGTTCTAGTTGGATATATTACAATAAAAAAAATTACATTAATTTACTGAAATTCATAATGTCACGTAGTACGGCCAGAAAATACAAGTCAGAATCAATGAGACTAGTATCATTGAAGTTATTTGTTTGGAATATGCGATATATCTCCTTCCTCTCCTATTTCTATGACAGGCTTCTTTTTTTTTTTTTTTTTTTTTTTTAATTGGTGGTTATCGAAACGAGCGCTATCCAATACGTTTCAAACTTTTTGTAGTTTGGGACTGTTACTTCTGAAGTTCGTTTTCTGTACATCAGTCACTGACAGTAGTTATAGTAAATGCAAAATTCATATAAACATGTATTGTAGAAATGTGTGATATAATTTATGGAAATGGCATAATAGCAATGACATCAGTCACTTCAATTCGTCCTCAATTTTGTCATGCGTTAAGTAATGAGTTGAATGAACGTTTTGAATGAGGATACATTAACTCTTAACAGCATTTATAATGCTAGAGCTAAAGGGAATTTACCTAATTCAATATGAAAGGGATTCGTTATCAGTGTTTCACTAAGGAGACTATGAGAATCTCTCATATATCGTAATACACGGCGTGGATACTTTTATTCATACGCAAATGTAAACAGTACTTATTAAAAAGAATATTGTGAGCTCAAACTATATACGTCAGACAGCGTAAACATATACTCAGCCAACTGAATGTGGTCTTATTCAACCCACTAAACCACGGCAGATTCCTGCGTGAGGACAGGTACCAGGGGCATAATCACACCTGTGTGATATGTCAGATTTGTTTTGTTTTTTAAAAATGTCCGTTGTCTATCAGTAATGTAATATATTACTAATTTTTACCAATGTTGTCTGTTCATGAATGTTTTCTGCTTAGGATACAAACAGTGGATAATCCAAAATATCGTTTATATCATAGTAGTAAAATTGCAAAAAACTGTTATCAGAGTGCCCTAAACGAAGAATTTATTTTCGCGCTAAGTCTGAAATCGGGTCATCACATGTGTCACACCAACTACGCGAACTGTAGCTATATCGGTAGAAAATATCAACATCTTTAGTCAAACTGAAATGAATTCCGATATTCGAAAGGTTGAATCTGTGCACATCTTTTTTAATGTCTAATTTAATTAATTTTGTGAGTTGTTTCATCTATGCTACTCTGTTAATGGTACACGAAAGTCAGGTGCGATTGATGAAAAATAGATACGTCCAGTTGCAGTCGGTTTGTTAAGTATTAATGTTACTGAAATGCCAGTAACATTTTAATCACACTAATTTGTACTGTGCAATAAATCTATATTGGAATTAGAAGCAGATGGAAGGTTAATTTTTCGCAGACCACATATATCAGGAATTACAAGAACGACAGTAAATCCTACTTTGTATTCAGAGAACAGAAAGCTTTTCACTTTTATGCGGCAGTGAGGCTTTTGTTGAGGGGGTGATGGAATGAGGCAGAATTGTTTAAAGTAAAGGCGAGTGGCGCTGTTGTGATAAGAATAAATTCATCTGTCGATTAAATTGTTAAATTGTTGATATTCAGTTCAGCACTTATGTCACACTGAACGTTTTATCCTCAACAGTGGTTCCGTTTCTCTCAACAACTCAACCTCGTCATCTGTCTTGTATTACTATGCGTTTGTTATCTTAGATGGCACGAAGTACGACTGATACATGGTAGATGTGTTTGTTTAGGATGTCTGTTTCAGTTGGAATAAAATGTCACTGAAAGTGAAAAAAGACATATGATTCAAGTGAAATGTATATCTTTAGGCAGGAACGACGAAACATTCGAATTTTTTATTAGATAACTGAGGTATGTAATCATAATACGCTTTAAGCAGCATCTTTTTCTTTACGTCTGAAGCAACATTAGCCTACTGCCGGTAAAATGGAATTTTAATATTTTTTAAGTAATAGGTTTTGCCGGCCTCGGTAGCGTAGGAACTCCGAAGGTCGCCAGTTCGATTCTGGTGAGGACATGGATGTTATAAGTGTTGTATGTGTTGGTGTTGTGTGTGTTGGTGTTGTGTCCATCCTGTGTTGTCTATACTTCGTGAAAACAACGTACTGTAGGAACTGAAACACTTGAAACGTCATAATCACACTTGAACTGTCTGTATCGTCTAAATGATACTGAAAAAAAAAGTAATAGGTCTCATATACTAGCTTCGAGCCCCTGGATTTTGTAATGTTCTCTATATTTCATTTGCAGTTCACATAGCGATACAGTAGTAACTTCTACTGAATTAATGACGATGGAAGTATAGAACCAATAAAAGTAAAAACAAATTAGGAATCCCACAAAAACTTTTGCTGTCAATGTAATACATATCAGTTAGTATTCCTGGTTCAGGCACAATTCAGCACGATAAATATGAAACTTCTTTCCCCCGCAATAAATAATACTTCCACTAACATGGCGCTTATGAAAGCAGTTTAAATGGTTTGTAAAACTCATTTCAGAGCGAATTATGCTGTAACAAAATGTGTCAGTTGCGATTCTGGTCATCTTAGCCCCAACCTCCATTAACATTGCATTCGAAAATCATAGCTTTTATTACCCTCATATTAATAACGACAGGCAATACTTATGGTGGTAGTCTGAATTTATTCTCGAAAAGATTGCATGAAAAAGCGAATATCGACCATTTTTAATGAAATCTTCGTGATATGAGTACCATACTGTGGTTAGATTATCGGAGTATTTGACTATGATTTATTTAAATAAATACATTTTACTTTAATAACGGAAAGCATAATATCGAAAACGGATAACTATCATTTATCTCGGTGATACATTTCGCAATTCGTAAATTTGGTGTAAACTTTCTTCGAGTTTTTAATTAACTTTATTGTTTCTTATCATTTGCCAAAAACATTCTTAGGTTATGTTTAAACTTCGTTCTTATAACTGGTACAGATAAAATAACGCAAACATGGAATACTCTTCTCCTTGCGTTAATTTTTGCATCTAGTTGTCATAAATAAACAAAAAGCAACATGTAAATTTAAACGAACATACCAATTGTAACTTTGTAACGTATGATTGCCTCGAATTAATCTTCTATCTCTGTTCGCTGCACTTGGCTGCAAGAATATCGTTGTTGAATTGCGAATTATAAATTGAAATCATTTTTAATTATATCTTTCGTGGTATCAGTAACTTATTCTGTTTAAATTATCAGAAAATTTCGTTATATTTTATTTAAATAAATGCATTTTATAATTTCGAAAACGGATAAATGTTAATTATTTGATTGATACATTTCGCGATTATGTACGTTTCTCTGAGTTTTTAATGAACTTCATTGTTTCTTATCGTCTGCCCAAAAAGTTGTTAGGTAATGGTTTAACCTAGTTTTGATAACTGATACAGATAAAATAGCGTAAATTTTGAATCCCCTTCTCCTTACATGATTTTCTGCGTCTAACTGATACGGATAAAATAGTGTAAATATTGAATCTCCTTATATGAATTTCTGCGTCTAGCTGTAAATAAACGAAAAGCAAGATGATGGTACGAATGTAATATGGTGGTTGATGATTGGCCGTTCTCTAGCCAATACCAGTAGCAGCTATAGACGACGCATCCAGACTCCAGCTTAGCGTTTTATATAATAGTACTAGCTTCGAGCCCGTCAAAAATGACGTTTTGAATGCAATATCCTGGCAGATCATTTTTTTCAATTGGTTAATTATATGTAATTGTTATTACATAATGCTAATGGCCTGGATTTTGTAATGTTGTATATACTTCATTTGCAGTTCACATAGCGATACGGTAGTAACTTCTACTCAATTAATGACGATGGAAGTATAGAACCAATAAAAGTAAAAACAAATTTAGAATCCCACAAAAACTTTTGCTGTCAATGTAATACATATCAGTTAGTATTCCTGGTTCAGGCACAATTCAGCACGATAAATATGAAACTTCTTTCCCCCCGCAATAAATAATACTTCCACTAACATGGCGCTTATGAAAGCAGTTTAAATGGTTTGTAAAACTCATTTCAGAGTGAATTATGCTGTAACAAAATGTGTCAATTGCGATTCTGGTCATCTTAGCCCCAACCTCCATTAACATTGCATTCGAAAATCATAGCTTTTATCACCCTCATATGAATAATGACAGGCAGCACCTATGGTGGTAGTTTGAATTTATTCTGGAAAAGATTGCATGAAAAATCGAATATCGACCATTTTTAATGAAATCTTCGTGATATGAGTACCATACTGTGGTTAGATTATCGGAGTATTTGACTATGATTTATTTAAATAAATACATTTTACTTTAATAGCGGAAAGCATAATATCGAAAACGGATAACTATCATTTATCTCGGTGATACATTTCGCAATTCGTAAATTTGGTGTAAACTTTCTTCGAGTTTTTAATTAACTTTATTGTTTCTTATCATCTGCCAAAAACATTCTTAGGTTATGTTTAAACCTCGTTCTTAGAACTGGTACAGATAAAATAACGCAAACATGGAATACTCTTCTCATTGTATTAATTTTTGCAACTAGTTGTTTTAAATAAACAAAAATCAACATGTAAATTTAAACGAACGTACTAATTATAACTTTCTAACTATGATTGCCTCGCATTAATTTTCTATCTCTGCTTGCCGCTATTTGGATGCAAGAATATCGTTGTTGAATTGCGAATTATAAATTGAAATCATTTTTAATTATATCTTTCGTGATATGAGTAACTTATTCTGGTTAGATTATCGGAAAATTTTTGGTTAGATTTTATTTAAATAAATGCATTTTTATAATTTCGAAAACGGATGACTGTTATTTATTTGACTGATACATTGCGCGATTACGTACTTTTCTCTGAGTTTTTAATAAACTTCATTGTTTCTTATCGTCTGCCAAAAAATCTTTGGTTATGGTTTAACCTAGTTTTGATAACTAATACACATAAAATAGCGTAAATATTGAATCCCCTTCTCCTTACATGAATTTCTGCGTCTAACTGATACGGATAAAATAGCGTAAATATTGAATCTCCTTCTCCTTATATGAATGTCTACGTCTAGCTGTAAACAAACGAAAAGCAAGATGATGGTACGAATGTAATATGGTGATTGATGAATGGCCTTTTTCTAGCCAATAGCAGTAGCAGCTATAGACGACACATCCAGACTCCACGTTAGCTTTTTATATAAGGGGATATATATATATATATAAATTAAAATTTTACATTAAAGTTTAATAATCTTTTATAGTGATATGCAATTCTTGCGCTTTGCCTGCATAAATCCATTTTGATTTTACTTTAAGCGGACAGTATTGCCCATCTTACTATACACAAGATCGTGTCTGGAAGAGTCGTCTCATCCAGGTGCACCATTTTAGTTCGCCGCAATACGTATTTGCTACAGCCTGTATCAGTGTAGCCGTATTCAGTTTAAGAATCTAGTTAATAATTTCATTTCTTAAAAGCTGTTTCGTGTAGTAGCGAGAGAAAGAAAGTAAACCTCATACACTAGTTACCCCTGTAACCACATTTTTTTTACGCCTCGTTGACGTCGAGGTCATTAAAGGCGAGATAGGACTGGTGACAAGGAATGGGAGGGAATTCAGCCATTCCCTTTTTGAAGGAAGCATCCCGGCATTTGCCTGGAGTGATTTGGGGAAACAATGGGAAACCCCAATCTGGATACCCGGACGGGGATTCGAACCCGCGTCCTCCCGAATACGAGGCCAGAATGGAGTAGTGTTACGTTACGTTCCTTGCGAAGCTGGTAGTCGCATGCAATGTAGCGACCTGTTGGTGGTATAGCTTATATGTATATATATGATTTTCTGTTTTTACAGTCATTTAGCCAGTGTTCAAAATAATTCTACAAGTGTATATCCATTTTTCAATTCTGAACTAATTATGTGTGTGTGCATATTGAAATCCACAAGTATTCATGACAACAGTACGCACAACATTGGACGGACAGAATCCTTAGTTAAAAAATCGGGGGTAGGTTGTAATCGGAGCTACTACCACAAGTGTTAACGTGGATACTTCTTTGTTCATCCAAATAGCCAGTGAAACAACTAATTTTGTTTATTATTTAACATTTGATTTGCCTACACAAGAGAAACTAATAGTAGCTGCTTAACTGCTAAACATTTTATTCAGATACAGAAAATAATCTTCTAGTCAGTACTTAAGTGTTACAACACTTGTTTCGCAGGAGATTGCGAATTACCTTCTCCCCTACGCTAGGTCCCACCGAAGCCGCTGCGCCGAAATCTCGGTGTCTTTTATTAACGCCTGGGCCAACTTCGTGGAGACGCACATCTTCCTCTCACTTAGCTATATCGCGCAATCGGTAGAGATGACCTCTCTCTGCTTTTCCTACGGTTTTGCTTCAATTCTCCCTCGTTCCGCTGCTTCTGTTCCCACATTTTTACTACGTACTTTAAAATTTTCAGTTTCAAAATATTTCAAATTTTAGAAATTTAGTTCGTTGGTCTTGAAACGGTCTTAAGATACGCGCCGTGTTGTATTTCTTGTGAAATGATTTTATTTTGCCTCAATTCACGCGTCAAGCGAGCGGGAGACACTCTCCAAGACCCTCGGCGTGGGGTTTGCTCTTCCTGCATCCGCTTTCTTACTTTGTACTGAGACATTTTCACTTTCAGAGTATCACAATTTCTTTAAATTTATTTTTATCGATATTAAAATAGTCTTAAAGAATCATCCGTTGTGTATTTCATACGAAAGAATATTATTTTTCTCCGAGCCACACGACTGCGATCGGGGTAACTGTTAAAGGACACTCGCCGTGCAATTTTCGTCCTTTTGTTGCCTTATAATCACGTCCCTTTCCCGCGTCGTGGGGAGGGGGGGGGGGCTGAGAAACAAGTTTTACAATATACTTTTTCCTTTCAACCTTCCTTTATCGAACGCCGTTTACCCTCCACAGCGTAGTTTTCGAGTAATAGTCGTTTCAAACTACAATTTTCATGACATTCGTAATTCTGGGACGCTACCCAGCACAGACCGGGGAATACGTATTCACGTCAAAACACTCATGACTGGAATCGGCGACTCGTGTAACTCGAAGCCTACACGCTAAACCAGAGGATAGAGGTGCAGGCAGCTGATCCAGTGGGCGGAGACTGCCTGACCGGCAGTCAAGGAGCGAGTGTTGCGGCCAACATTCTGGGGAGCCGAGAGCTGGGGCTTGCGCAACTGCACAGACGGCACTCGACCGACCTTGGTGGCGGGCGTGAGTACCGGACCACGTCGCCAGATAACGTCCGCCTACCTCACGAAGACGCAATCTTCTGCAGAGTACCACTCGTCCATCACGTGTCCTGTAACATTAGCCAAACATTCTGTTATGCATGAAGAAATCTGACACCTTATTTTATTTTTGATTAGGTTCTTACGCCTTGTCAACGTCATTAGAGGCGGAAGAGGATTGAGTACAAGGAGCAGGAAGGAATAAGGCCATGGCCTCGCATTCACCTGAGATGATGTCGCGAAACCATAGTACACTGAAATCCGGATGTGAGGGTGGGATTTGAACCCACGTCCCCCAGATTTTTTTTTTTTTTTGATTTTTTTTCCCTTGCAGCTTTACGCCTTGTCGATGGCTAAGGTCATTAGAGGCGGGATGGGACTCGGGACGAGGAACGGGAAGGAATTCGGCCATGGCCTTTTTGAAGGAGGCATCCCGGCTTTCGCCTGGAGTGATTTGGGGAAACCATGGAAAACCCAAATCTGGATGCCCGGACGGGGCGTCCCCCAGAATTCCGTTCTCCAGCTTAACCACTAACCTTCCGAAACCAGACACTGCTGAAGAGTTTGTTACCAACTGGGGTATGAAATATTTTTTGAAAGCCGTCAGAGATAACTATAGGCCTTTGATTGCTTTCTGCCATCTCCCTCAATATCATGAAATGTTAAAAATAACCACTGTGCCTGTGGTAGAAATATCTGGTCTTCTTATTACGGGACAAAATAAAAGTGATACTGAAACGAAATATTCGCGGGTTTTCTGCCGAATGATATCATTATTAAACATAATTTCTTCTGCCGGATTATATCTGTATTAAACATAATTTCTTATATTAAAGAAATTATGTTTAATAAAGATATCATTCGGAAGAAAACCTGCGAATATTTCGTTTCATTTAAACGCCGGGAAAAACTGAATTCTCACAAAAGTGATATACAGTATTCGTATTGGTTTGTACTGTTTGCTGTAGTACACCAACTCAAAGTTTAGGAGCAGTATTTAGTTAATAATTTAAAGCATAAGTATGATATGGTAACCATACCGTAAACCTAAAAGGTTGTCAGTTTCTTCAAGAAACAGACAATCTTAAAATGAGTAAGTTTTTCATACCAAAACAACAGTCGGTTGCTAGATATATAACAATGAGGACTTCTGACATCTCAGCAAGGGAGTAGTGCTCAAACACAAGAAAACAGGTAATTATTGAAATTTAAACCATTACAGATTGAGTGGGCATTGACAAAACAAGATACTTTGAAGTAACTATCTAGGAAGTAATTACATATATGTAAATTGTACTTCTGTTGATTACTCATCATTCGGTGCACATGTTTCGCGCGCCATTTGTTAATAGTGGCAATTGTGGAGCAAACTTACATGAAAAAAAATAAAAAATAAATAAACTTCAATCAAAAAATTTACCTGCGGTTAGGAAATTTCCCTAGTCTACAATCTGCGTGTAATGCGTTTGGTAATTGGTTAAAAGGATGAACCAACAGATCTGAATGAGTCGGAATTGTCCGCCACAAAAAAAGAAGAGCTTGAGATTTCCAGAAATATTCAACTAAGACAACAAAAAATATGGAAATACACAGAAAATGAACGCATCATCAAAGAAACTTCGAGGAACAAGTTTCTTCCTTCCTTAAAATCAAGGCAAATTAGATGGACAACATACAACGATGTTATATTTGACAAGTATGAATGAGGTTTACAAAAGCTGAAGTTCTTTACAGTATCTCTTCCCCAGAAGCGAATTATCAATTACATCAGTGTAATAAAGACAGTACAAACCGATCAACCTCATGTCATCATAGAGATATTAATTTGCGAGATAATTGTTAGCTTTTGGGATCAAATAGAAGGGTCGATTGGACCATGATTGCCCAATAACAATTGTTCAAATTATTTAATTGATTGACATAGAAATTATTTTTGCTTTACTATTTCTTGTAAGCTATTACTATTTGCAAGCGTCTCTATTATCAGTGTTGTTCGAAGGTTATTTTTTATCTTTAGATTTCTTGAGAGGCAAATAGATTCGTTGCCAAGAAAAAATGTTTATCCTAAAACCCGCTGTAACAGCGATGTACCACTTGACATAGACAAAGGGAATGACTTAGCAAATAACGGATTTCACTACCCGACAAAAATATTCTTTATTCCAGTAAAACATAATTAATGATTATCTCTTCAATGCGATTCAATCATAGACTTCTGATATTCTGCAGTAAAAGATTCAACTCATCCCCTATTTGATGAAATTTCTACCAAGTTACAGTATGACCGACAATGTTCCCACAAACAACCAGCTTGATTGCGTGCTGTAAGTCCACAGTAATGTATGGATTTTTGCGTTTTCCAGGAATTTTCTACAATTAGCATCCGGCGATCTTCTGAGTCTACGCAAAAAACTCTCACATCTCCAGTTCACGGCTACCAACACTAACTTCTTGTTCTTGTTTGAAACCCACCTAAAACACAAAAATTCAGCTCATAAAACGTTGCAGATCATCAAAATTTCCTCCTCTCCACCCTAGCAACTGCTTCAAAACGAAAACAAGGGTGTTACGGAATTGGTAGACCTCACAACTGTGTGTTCACACAGCTGATGTGATTTGATCAGACTTGTTAAATGGTATGACAATCACTTTCCAGTTTTGGGGAAATCTTGTCTAATCAAATTCACTGTTTACACTAGTAGAATTAAAACATCTCGAAAATCTAGGTTATCTGGAGACTCAAAGAGTCGGCTACCTTTACGGGACTATGTAGGTGCCCAGGTATCCGTCTCCATCTACAAGTGTTTCTTCATTACACATCTACCAATAAATAAATAGCAGTGTTTCCGATAAACAGTGTTCCCACCCACAACCAACGGAATTTTGATTTATAATCTACTATATTCTTTGATGGAGCTTTGCAGTTAACTACCGGCACAATGAGAATTTTGATTTTCCTTCACATAAGGACGTGTACAGGTGATTACACTGACCATTGCTCTTCCGATGCAGTGGCCTGGAAACTATTTGGAAGGTCAAAGATGCATGTCCAGTAACAGGCTGGACTGGTGATTCATAACAGATGTGCAACACCAACCGAAACGAATTTGCCTCTCCAGACATTGTTGTGGAAATCACGTCTCGATCTGCTGATTACGTGTCTGTGTTAATGGGTAACTCAGTTGACGTACCGTTAAACCCAAACAACAAACAAACAACATTTGTTTAAGACCTTACATGGACAGAACTGTAGAGACTCAAATTTAGACCAAAAAGTGGAGTTCGTATGCGAGAGCTGTTGCTATCTGAAAGCACTATATTTTGTTGAATAATATCAGTACCATAAAAAATACCTCTCCGCGCTACATTCCTGTTGGTCCGCTTAATTAGTTGAATTTGTGGGGATTTTGTAAAATCGGAGTGCCTCACAGATATATCAATTAGCCGAGACAGCAAGCACGGTATTCTAAAATTGAGTAGCAATACTTGTTCCCGGCTTGTTATTGTGAGGGTTAATTAAATCTTTGATCGATATACTAGAAGGATTGCGTAGAAATATCTTCTTCGTATTCCAACCATCGATGCTTGCCAACCCCGGCAGCGTAGGGGTAGCGTGCTTGCTTCGCGTTCGCGGTTCGGGTCCAGCCTAGGGCATAGGTGGTTTAATTAAATGTTGTATTCATCTTGTGTCGTCCTTACAAAAGAGGGGAAATTAGAATATAATCACACTGATATCAACTCTATACATTGTAACAGAAACAAACATATTGAACTGGCCGTATGGCTAACATGCTGAAATGCGATTTTATACATAAAACACTGATGTTTTTCATATCTCTATCAATCTTTTTATTTCTCTGGTTTCACCTCAATCTTCGCTACGTAACGGAGGATAATGAAAATTGACATCTGTCTGTGAAATGTGGAATCTTTGTGCAAAAGAGATATTTTGTTTGTGTTTCGAGAAGCGTAGGCTGAAGATCGGGCAATGGTAAAGCAGCTAGACTGGCAAAAAATAAGAACGATATTAACGTATATTTTCTTAGGCATGAAGGTAGATCATCCCAGCATTCTCCTAGGAGATGGCAGAGATTTTCCTTTGGGCTTTATGGCTTGTCAGCATTGACATCATTAGAGCCGAGAGGATTCGGAAGAAGGAATAGGGTGGTATTCTACCATAACATTTTAAAGTATTGCAGCATTCGCCTACAATGATTTCGGGAAACCTTTGAAAACCGAAATCTGGATGGCTGTACGGGATTCCAAACCGTGTCCTATCAAACGCCGGGTCATTGATAACTGAAAACCTCCTAAAAGCACTAATTAGGAGAGTGGGCAAATTGTGAGGACTTTTGTATTTTGGACCTTCACGTATCCAGTGTGGCGACGTTTCAAGACGATCAGTCAGTGAGATGTCATTAGGTTGATCACTTCACACCGTCCAAAGTCAGGCAAGCATTATCTGGGGTTGGTTGGAACTACCCGCTATTGCGTGAATAATCTATACCTGTGGTCAGTTTTGCTACAGGTGGTTAGGGGGCATCCGTAAATTACGTGAGGTGTTTTTCCGGATTTCCGGACCCCCCCCCCCCCCCTGGTGAATCTTTGTGAGATCTGGTCCTACCCCCCCCCCCTCATGTGAGATCTGGTCCGTGAGACCCCCCCCCCCTCCTAGAAATCGCCCTCGCAAGTTTTTGATACTTTCTTTTTTTAGGTCTCACCGTTCCAAAAGCCGGTAACATCCCCACTTTTCGACGAAAAAAACTCCCCTAAAATCGACTTTCGCGTCATTTGTAGACTTTTTTTTAGCTCTACAGTCCGCCTATTTTTCCAAAAGCTCACGTGAGATTTCCGTAGACCCCCTCCCCTTTTTCACCTCACGTAATTTATGGACGCCCCATTAGTGAAACATCGACTGACTATTAGGTCGAGAAAGCTGTGATGTGCCGCAAACAAGGCAGTGAATAGACCCAGTGTTTTGGCGTCTCCGCTCGGCGTGACCAACTTCTGAGAATGTTATCGCCTCACCTGCTGGGGCCGACCACCAAGGCAGCCTGTCAGCGGGTGAGAGCGGTGACAATGACGACCAGCACGCCACCCAACAAGGCCAAGTGGATAATGGAGCCTGGCAGTTCTAACGGCTGCTCTAATTTGCAGCTTAACGGCCTGATTTCTCAGAACGTTAACTCTGCCAATTTGTCTCTCCTGGCGCCAGAATACATTCCTCTATAACCCAGCATTTTACTTTATTATCCATTCAAGTTTCCTGATATGCTGTTATTTCCAACGTTTTGGCAAAAACCGTACACAGAAAAACATCTGTTATGAATGAATACAGTCAGACTAATGTGTATTATTTACATTATTAATCTGAAAGCAGCAGTGCTCCAGCAACATTGAGGCTGGAGAAGATGAACACGAAATAGACGGCTTATCGTGAGAATGTGGTTGGCCGACAGTGCGAACGCTAATGGTGCGATCTGACCCTTAACAGTGTTAATCGCCTTGTCAGTGATAAATGTTAGCCTATTTGTTTGTGAAATGGTTAATTATTGAGAGGCGAATTGGGTATAGTCACAACGTTCGCCTTGGAAAATAACAATTCAAATACCACCACGTTCGCTGTAAGGTACAATACTGGTGGCAACTAAGGAGGCACGGCGGCGTTTCCTCAGACCACATGACCTGTTCCAATGTTCGTAAACGTGTACAGATTCGACTAGTACGGCTATAAACGATGTCGACTCCTAGAGGCCACTAGGAGTTCAGTTATTCGCCGTTTCCTTATCTGACCAATCGTTTCGCTTTTCGCATCGTTCTTGAGGCGGAAGAAATGTTGAATAATTTAACTGTTCCTTTCCATCTTTATACGACGAACTGCGTTTACCCCGTCTCGTGATTTTTGACGATTGGGATAGACACTTCCTGAGAGAAACCAGGTTTGGGATTTGTTTTCAGTAATGTAGATACTTACAAAATATAGGTTTAACTCCCCTCCCCCTCCACTCTTTCTCATACACACAAACATATACAGAAAGAGCATTAGGATTTATCTCTGTTTTTGAATCGATAGGTAACTTAGAATGATGTTACTACAAGTTCTATTCGATGAGAAAGGTTGGAGTAGTAAGAAGATCCCGCTGCAATAGATAAAATTTAATACAATCAGTCCTGTAATAAATTCATGTATTTGAGGGAATTTACTGGCATCCAAATTTATTTAATAAACATCAGTCACATGTGTACTGAATCGACATATTTTATACCGCACCACATTCTTACAATTGGGCTGAAAATTTAATTACTTTTTAACTACAGGGTGTCCACAAATGAATATCGGGGTTTTAATGCTTTATAAGATTTATTACATTATCCTTACAGTTATAAATGATATGTCAAATGAAAGAGCAACTCAAATGTTTTGTTCGTTGGCACTAGTGCGCATGTGCGTGAAATGTTTCCGCTGCGATCCGCTAGAATGCGGTAGTAGCAAAGATGGCGACTAGTGAAGAGAAAGCGTTTTGTGTTTTACAGTTTGCAAAGACTGAATCTGTAGTTACTGTGCAGCGTGCGTTCCGCATTAAGTTCGGGCGTGATCCTCCAAGTGACAATAACATCCGTAGATGGTATCATCAGTTTGAAGATACAGGCTGCCTTTCTAAAGGGAAGAGCGCGGGACGACCAAGAGTTAGCGAAGAGACTGTTGAGCGAGTGAGAGAGTCGTTCACTCGTAGCCCAAAGAAATCTATTCGGAAGGCTAGTCGCGAATTAGAAATTTCTAAGTCGACTGTTCGGAAAGTTTTAAGGAATCGCTTGCAACTACGTCCTTACCGTTTACAGTTTTTACAGGCTCTAAAGCCTACAGACCATGGTTTACGTGCCAAATTCGCTAACGAAATGTTGTTACATGACGATGAAGGTTTTCTACATCATGTTGTCTTCAGTGATGAATCGACCTTTCACCTCAGTGGACATGTTAACACTCATAATGTGCGGATCTGGGGCTCAGAAAATCCTCAAGAGATCGTACAAGTGCAACGAGACTCCCCTAAAATCAATGTTTTTTGTGCCGTATCCCGGCGGAAAGTTTACGGACCTTTCTTTTTTGATGAACCGACTGTAACTGGTACTTCTTACCTTGATACACTAGAGCAATGGCTCTTCCCTCAGTTGGAACAATATGAACCAGAGAACTTCATTTTCCAGCAAGATGGTGCGCCACCTCACTGGCATAACGAAGTACGCGGTTGGTTGAACGTAACTGTACCCGACCGCTGGATTGGCCGCAAGGGGCCCAATGACAGAGCTTGCTATGCGTGGCCTCCACGTTCACCTGACCTAACGCCATGCGATTTCTACCTTTGGGGTTTCATCAAAGATCGTGTGTATGTGCCTCCGTTACCAGCCGACCTCCTTGAATTACGACAGAGGATTGAAGCAGCTGTTGCAACAGTTACTGAAGACACACTGCTCAACGTTTGGGAAGAACTCGGCTACAGACTTGATGTGTGTCGTGTGACAAATGGTGCCCACATAGAACACTTGTAAGCTTGTATATAAAACTGTTTGAGTTGCTCTTTCATTTGACATATCATTTATAACTGTAAGGATAATGTAATAAATCTTATAAAGCATTAAAACCCCGATATTCATTTGTGGACACCCTGTATTTGTATTTTGTAACCAACTAATTTATTCAGAACTGTGTTCCGTGTTTTTATGAATAATCTGATGTATGTTTCAAGAAAATAAGCATAAATGTTTATTCTGTGCAGTGAATATTATTTTTTAGTATCTGAACTGCTAATCTCACAAGCAATGACTCCATTTCCTATCACAACGCCCCCCGAGTGTTGTGAAGGACCATCGAACAACAAATCAGCCCAATTAGAGGAACGTGACATGTCTACGAACAGCGGCAGTGAAGCTACAGAAATGGCGATCAGTGAAAGTGAATTCAACGACAACAGTGAAATAGCAAATGAAAACTGCGAAGACGATGACGACGCAAGTAAATTCGAGCTTGTACACCCACAGTAGAAAATAAGCGTGGAAAGAGACTGAGATCCCAACGAAAAACCGTTTAGAACTTTAGAACCTCTTGCAGAACGGATGATTGAAACGGAGCCAACAGCAGAACCACGGGTACACACTTTATCATTATTCTTGGCCGTCGCTGAAAAATTCTATGACTCTTATCTTGCACAATCCTACATCAATCTCATACTAAGAAACAGTAACGCAATACTGGCTCGTCAGCGGCGGCCAAGAATAATAGCGATTTGTTATTTTACAGCATGTTTGATGCACCCCAGGAGCCATTCCTCGTTTTACCAATATTTTTCCTCTATCCCTCTATATTCAACAGCTGCTTCTCCATATTCAGCGTTTGCCCTCTGGACTCACATTTTGCGTGTGACAGATGTGGCAACATATGTCGTGCCCCAAATGACTATTCAGCCATAAAAGAAGATGTGGGCCACTCAATCCTAGCAATAACTGACTTTCTTCACAGTCACTATAACTATCATCTGCGAAGATGCTGCGGCCAATGATGATGATGATCATTTTAAGGAAGAATCTGTAGGTAAAAATTCGAATAGATCCTTAAAATCGTGGCTAAAGCAATCAAAATCTAGTAAGAAAAGGAACAACTAATGCATCTTGCAATCAATATTTTACAGATAAGTAAATAATAAGTAGAGCCTTGTAAATTCTGCACAAGTCATCAATGAGTCTGATGTATTATCTTATATCTTTAAACGACTAATTCTGGTATAAATATATATTTTTTGGATCTCGGAAACGGCTTTAACGATTTGGATGAAATTTCATATGTAAATAGTTGTCTTCCCTGCAAAAACCCAATTTTACAATATACGAACAATTTTTTCTCTTGGTATCTCGAAAACAGCTCAAACGCCATCTCGTAGACGATTCAGGTACCAGGAAGCCTACTAATATTTCCTCTTTGGTTTCAAGGAACTCATATATTTAAACGAACATTTCTTGCATACATTTCTTCGGAGGAATACTAGCACTACCAGTTTAATTGTAAAACATATAAAAAGTAGATATTTAAAAAAAATACTCTGGTTTTGTAAAATGCTATTTTTTTCAAACTTAAAAAAAAATTAACGGCACGTTGCCTCTACTGTTTTATCTTTGGTTGTTGTAAACAACTGTTAGCATCGTAAAACATTTAAAAAGAAGATATTAAAAATTGGTTTTGTCAAAAGTGATTCTTTACGAAAATTCTTTGAAAATAATATTAGCATTTATAATGTAATCATCGTTTACTTTTTGACCGCATGTATATTTAACACAAACATCAATGTTACTATCATTCATACAAAAATTGATCAATATTACTGAGTTGTAAAAAGTTGTTATCAGGGTGCAGTGCAAAGTACGGCCAGTAGAAAAAATTGTTATTTCGGGATGAAAATGTGACTAACGCACTCCTTAGGCATTAGTATTCAACAAGTCGACAAAACAAGTAAGACAAGAGTAATACAATGCAAATCGTCGGGTTACATACGGTATTAGACAATATGAATCAGCTATCTTTACCATGAATGTGTTGATTTTCAAGGAGCTGTATCAGCGGAGGGTGTAGTTAGGTTTAAATGCAGCCTGGTCCTGCATGAAGACTAATATGTCATGGTATATCATGGTTTTTGAGTGAATAAGGTGGCTGCAGTACCGAATTCTAACTATAATAACGACACAGGCGGCTCGAAACGTCTATTGCCGCTAAGTCAGCAATGTGTCCAATTTTGTTGTGTTTAGGTTGAATGGCAACCTGGACCAGAATGACTACTAAAATTCCATGATGCTTAGTGGATTCTGAGTAAAGAAACAGCTGCCACACCAAATTCTGACTGTAAAATTGTCACAGACGGCTCAAGATGTTTATTAATGCATAGGCAGTAATGTGCGTAATCGTATGTTTTGGCACTAGTTAAAACTTTGTTACATATTTTACGGCTTTCGGGTACACTTTTCCGTGTCAAGGAAGCAGCTAGCCGTATTTTCAACCCGATTTAACAGTTTTTTCTACTAGCCGTACTTTGCACAGTAACCGGTTATCGTTAAATACTACCAGTTTAATTGTAAAACATTTTATGTAAGTAGGAAAGAAATATATTGAATGTATAACAAATATGGATTGATCTGACAGTTCAAACGTAATTTGTGGGGAAAAAAGTGATTTCTGCGCTTGCTCTCAAAAAACTCTGACTACGATCCCGTGTTCAAATACCGGTAAGGGCAAGAACTTTTAAGATTTGTATTTGATCATATGAACTGCGCTACGCTGGGGCGTTCTGTGATTCGGAACCTACGTTAAATTGGCTATTTGACTGTTTTTTAAAAATGGTTTTAAATAGTTTTTGATACACGTTATTTACCGGGTACTATTTATTTTTTGACAAAAGTGCTTATTTTACGTAAAATTCAAAGTTAAAATTTAGAGTATTTGAAAGCCCGCCAAAACGCTTCTTTGCTGCCTGGCGCGAGGCAACGACACTCGTGACGTCACGTGTCAGCACTCTACGTAAGAAACGTTTGGTTTGTTTCTCTGAATTTGTGTATAAATTGTTGGAAATATGGGTTATAAATAGTGTGTAGTACATCAGTCTATAAACCACAACAATAAAAACTCCCCAAACAAACATATGTGTTCGCGCATTAGCTGAAATAGGAAAAAAAGTCGCTGCAACTTGCTCATAGAAACCCAGACGACATTGCGACTAAGTCGCATATCATTTACTGTAAATATAATTTACACCATAATTTCTTAGAGATAGTGTAGTATGCTGTTTAAGGCGAGTATCAGTAAAGTTAGGGTTCTTAGGTTCGATCCTTGCTTTGGAATATGTTTTGTTATTTGTGAGCGTTTTCTTTAGAATAGATACTAGTTGCTGTTAGTAGCGCCGCATATTCTTTTTCTAAAATCCACGGAAACATTAATTTTTTTTCCGAATGTTTCACAAATTTTTGGATAGCAAGAGTATTATAAACATTTGAGAGATAACAAAAAAAAAATATTCTTAACTGAAACTGGACGTTAATTGCACACCAATAAAAAGTTTTAAAAAACTGAAAATTACTTGCGCATTGAAAGTAAATACTGCTCAGATAGATGCATTTATGTCAGAAAGGCAACATACAGTTGTATCATCACGTAAAAATTCCAACAAAAAGTATTTAAAGCGTTCCGTAATTGTTGCGAGATTAATGTGCAATGTTACTGTAAAAATAAATCCTATTATTTACCGCCTAGTATTTGGGTTTTGTTGCAGTGATGATGTATCTCCGGTATGTTGTAAAATTAAAAGCAGGAGGTTATCTTTTTATAAAAGTTTTCTTGTATGACAGCAATTTATGTTTCAAACGTTTGCATGACGTTTGCATAAAAACGTTATTCTGTAAAGCAACAAACGGCAAACAGAAACAAACGAAAAGAAATGAACACATGAAAAAAATATTATCCTAATCAAGGTTCGAATATAGGATCTTCAAATCCCATTAGCACTGTTTAACCATGCAGCTACCTGGTCATCACGGCATCATTACTTTCCTTCTGGTTAATAGTGAACACTTAAACATCACGGTTTCAACGTGCGGTGAAGTGAACGCGGTCGGCAAATAAATAAACAATAAATTCAGTTTCATTGGAAAAAATATTATTTATCGCAGTTAAGATATTTTGTCCATAACATCCAGTTATTTAACTGTTGTGCTTACCTTATACTACACTTGCATTTTTCTCGTAAATATCTCCTAAAACAACTAACTTAATTTAAAATTTTAGTCATTCTTATGAAGGATTTCTGTTAATCTCCAGTTCCAGTTTAAATATAAATGATTCTCGAATTGAAGTTATTACATTCTCAAGCTCCATAGAATAAAAGTCAGTGGTTGTTTCTATAGCTAGTCCGACAAATAAGTTTCGTCATTTTTCCGCTGTTGGCTTCTGCAAATTGTTCTTCATTTTATATTCAACACAAAATCTCATTAGTAACAAGAGATAACCAGCAACAAATAGTTGAAAACTTGGATAGCGGGAAACACTCCATACGCAGCCGTAGCGCCTACCGGCAGGTGACGTCACTAAAGCGATATCCAATCCCAGAGCGTTTTCTGTCACGTGAGATGAGGCAAGAAAAATTTGATTTTTATTTCGCTTTTTAAATTAAAAACAATCCATCTTTCTTTTCAAATTTAACAAAAATAGCTTACTTAAGCGTTAATCTACGCGAATGAGTACAATTTGTAATATATTTTGAATACTGTCAAATAGCCTATTGTAGGTCCCAGAGGAAAGGAACTGGCCGTCCTATCTCTGATATAATGACTTAGTATGCCTCCTTCTGGAGGATCCATCCAATCTTCAGGTTAGGTTTTTATGCTGTCTATATATATTTTCTGCCCAGTTTAATACTATTATAGAGCAACTCTTGTAAATATATAAAATTAATTTCTCACTAACTTCTCTAAGGATTTTGTTGAATTCTTGCATACTGAACAGAAATCTAAAGATGCCGAGCGAAGATCGGTCGCCCAAGTACTTATTCTTAATAGGAAGTAATCAAAATCAGGAGATTCAGTGAAAATGGGAGATATTTTGTAGATCAACTTTTACTTGCTGCGTGTGACTAATGTAACTGTCAATTATAGTAGTCTGAGTGTGGTTGTATTTTGCTAACTATCGAGAGCACCGCGGTTACACAATAGCGGTGGACCGGAATACCTGTCAGAGCGTTCGGGAAACCGCAGCCCTTCCTCCTCCGCTGCCCATGACCTGCTATAGTGCGCAACGGAAAGGAATATTCCGGGAAGAACAGTTACTCACCTTCGAATGCGACACCTAATCTGTTGCCAGAACAACATTTTAAATCTGAGCATATCTTTCATACTCCCTCGATACTCTTGAAAAGACTGTATATTATTATCATTTACTAGTTGCGATGGCGATTATGCCGCAGTAACAATTTCTCTACGTACCTAGGTGTAACATCAAAAAAATACTTTAAAGCTTTTTAATATTTCACCCAAATTGTTTAGAACCTACTTGGGTAATTTATTCTAGTATGCATAAGTAGTTATTGTGAATCAAGAGGTCCAACCATAGCTAGAACTATATTTGTAGATATGGAACGTTTACCACAAGGTTTTAATTTTTGTGTTGACTTCTGTCTGTGAAAAATGTAACTTGTGTGCTGTGATATAAGTATATTTTTGTTTGTGGAATATGTATTTAATGAGGCGGAGACTGGAGGCCGTCACCTGGGTGAATGTGGGAATCCACCTAAACACCGCAGTCAGGACGAGTGATACGCGGGATCCCGTAATACCTCCGCGATCAACACGCCGGCCGGGCCTTGCATCCCTTACATCTGAAACTGAGACCTAGTTTGTGGTCGTGATCGAGTCCAACCAGATCGCTCTGTAACTATTCATAATCCTTACAACCATTTGAATAATGAACAGCAATAACTACTAGGTGCGCACTCCTATTCTCACGTACTACTATTTTGATACAATTTTTCCTTCACTGACGTATTGGATCGTACTTCTCAAGATTTCCTCCACCAAACAACACATTCTGATTCACCTTAATGGTTTCAATCTTATTCACTACCATTTTGTGGTTCACTCTGTCAAATTCCTTGGAGAGATCCAATGCCACAGTGTCACCTTGGTTTTCTTTGTCTATATTATTTCCAACAGCTTGTACATTATACAATAACCATAGTTCATGTGAATAAACTGCACTAGACCATATTACTCATCAAAAACCTCATCATATCTGCAACGAAAATCTTGTTATGGTTATTATCTAGATCTCCATTGATTTACCTAAAACTAATCGCTCGGCAGTTCTCAAGACGGAACTACTTTACACATTTCTAGTAATATGTTACACAAATCTCCAGACTCAATCAAAATAATATTTCTAGGTGCGGAACAAACGGTTCACCGTGTATCTTTAATAAATCTGCACTAATATTCGTACGGCCAGTTTACACCATTTTAGCCTACCTAGATCCCTCATAATAGTTTCAGGATAAATTTCTAATTTCCTTGTAAGCTCATTTCTATTTATGTGATAAATTTCCTTCTCTAATATTTCCCCTACATGAGTCCCTAACTGTCTCTCTAATCCAGTTGTTGAGAATTGTGGTGTCACCATATTTCCAGATTGAGGTCATAAATACTAATGAGGGCAGAACAACAGGAAGTGAATTACAAAATAATTACGCAGAGTATGAGTGTATTCGGACAAACTTTGGTAGGTGAACTATGCGAAAGGGAAACAATATTCCTATCTGATCCGGGGCGGCTTCGGAACAAGAGGGGAAGGGTAGAATGGACCTAGTGAGGTTCATGACCTCACTATCCATAGAAATTAATGTTAATATATATATATATCTGATTTAACAAACTAATTATGCTATTTAAGTTTGAAGGGCAAAGAGCGTCGAAGCAAGGCTTGGTGTTTCGTACAGATAATTAGAGAAAGAGAAATTGATTTTGGAGGGCTGGAGTAGTTTGTTGCAGTATTTGGAAGTACAGGCCTGGGTACATTATGAAGTACGATCGTATTAATAAATTGTAGTTAATGTTTTAACGAAGACATATGTACTGAGATCAAACAGAAGATAAATAATAGATGATGGTTTTTGAATTTCAAAACTTGAATAAAACATTTCATTTGAATTTTACAAAAGTGCTGCGGTTTAATAAGAAAACAGAAAAATGTAGAATCTTTTGTTGTTTCATTAATGGTAAACTAACATATTAATAGTACTACTTGCTGGAATCGGATGTAAGCGGAAAAAAAGGTGATTGATGTAGACATATGAGAGAAAAATCCGATAATGGCAAAAGTGGTGATCCATGGAAAACGAAAGATCCAATACGTGTTCTTGGTGATTTGTAATCTTGGTGAACTGTTGTTTCCTCAACATAGTATCAATCAAATAGCTCAAGTGTGATTAGCCTGTGACAGTAAACAGCATACTTAATCGACCGTTAACGTAGGAAAAAGGTGTTGCTTCATTATTACAGATCTCAATCATAAGCGCCATGAGATCCAACCAGAGGGAATCTGCAGAGAATTAATAAGTGGCCTCACCTGATAAGCGAAGAAAAATATGATACTGTTAATAAAATTTTCTTGCTGGTAGTATTCTGAAAGTTCAGATATCCCGTTTCAGTATCATTATCTCAGATCATTAAAGCTGATTTTTATTTTAAATTTAAACTGGACCATTTCATCATTGTGAATTGAAAAAAATGATATATAAAACCTATTTTAGAATTAACCTAAATCAGGGAAATGTATATGGTATGGGGTAAGCTTAGCTGCATATACTGCGGATCATTCATTCTTTTTCACGTACTAAAAAATTCTGCACAGTAGTTTGTAGTAAAATACGCCTAACACATGTCTTCAATGCGCTAGGTAACAAAAGAGTTTAACTTCTTTGCTAATTTATGTCTATTTTCTAGGCCGCGAATAATCTTTGGAGTTAAATATTTGCATCATACCGTAGTAGAGCTACTGGTACGAGCGACCTCATGTATTACCATTGGCTGGCAAGTATCTGAGTTACCTCACTATTAGTAAAATGTTAACTCTGTCAAGTCATCTGCGATGACAGCCAGAGTACTGTTCTGTATTGCACTGCATGCATTTGAAGTTTTTTCCATACAATTTGACGCTGTCCTCATTTAAGTAATCATCAAGCACATTCACAAATGGGCAAAGGTCAGGCAGCAAATTGAGCTTTATTGAAAGGCACCACGAAACCGACTACTCATAAAAACTCTACATGCTGTCATGCACATGCGGGAGTACTGTGTAGTACGCTTGGAATACTACAATTCCAGGCCCTAAATCCTACGCTAAGGGCAAACTAGAATAAATACGAAATTCGACGAGAAGGAATAAAGCTTGGAAAGAATTAAGTTGTAATGTTGCATAACTGTCCACACTGATCATAGGACGTTGGTGCTAGGAAGTGAACACAGAAATTGTTGTGGAAATTCCCACATTAGTTCCTAATGAGACATGTCACGTTGTGGACACACTGCCCTTCAGGCCGCCGGATTGCTGTCGTGATGTTGCACACTCCTGCAAGGGCTTAGTTACGTCTCAGTACTTGCACACTAGTGGTGAGGTAGGGCCGTGGTAGGGTGTGTGAATAGAGCCATAATATCTCTGGTTCGAATTCAAGTCTTGGCTGACATTATCAGCGACCCTTAAACTATTTGATACAGATAGAAAACCTTATTTTTTGTGATTAGGAAGTGCGCTAGAAACCTTAGTGATTCGAATTCCAGATTTGACTGTTTCTTTACCTCACACTGTTGAACTACCTGATTAGATTATGAGAAGGCCATGATAGAGAAGGATCACGAGGCAGCTTCATGGCGGCCAAACTACTCTTTGTGGTCTCCAGTTATTTAAAGCCATGTGCGTTACTATTACTTAATTCACCTACGAGAGTAATTTGTTATGGTTCAGAATGATGGTCACGAGTTTTCAGTGCTTTATGAATCCCTCAATTATTCGCAAGTAATGTGTCGGCGTTTGAATGATTACATTTGAATGGTAACTTTGGTAGTCATCTTTGCTTAACATCAAAGTTCCTGCTGCAACTGTTGGATCTCGCTCTGGCTGGATTTTGGTTTGATTCTTTTACTCCTAGAACTTTTATTCATTTCCGTTCATGCCTTCTTATTAAGAAATCAGCTTGAACAGTGGGAAATTTACTCGAAACTGGGATAAATCCATAGGCTAACTATCCGCGTGTTTAACAATACTCAACTAAACGGAATCAGTGATTTTTTTTTCTAAGTTTGAAATTAATGAAAATATTTTTTGAGATGTAGACGAGGATGATCTGCAAAGTTCTTTGCCACGACTGCAGACGTCGATTCATGTCATTCTGTATTATAATTTATTTATACTATACAATAAAATTGTAGGAACGTTGAGTGTGTAGACTACATGAAATGTATTTAAAAAAGAGTAACTGCAATGTATACTATTGATGACAGAAATTCCAAAACCATATAATTTGTAATATTTTTTTGTCTATGTGTGCTCGCCATTCAAACTAATGAACGCATTTCAACGAAACTTCACGTAGTGACAGCTTATGTCAACAGTTTAACCCACTTAGAAACATGTTTCATTCCTGATACAAAGGCTACAACAGTAAATTTCGATTTTTTTTATATGTATACGTGGATCGATAAAAATCAAATATTTCAACGAAACTGTTCGTATTAATAGCTTCATGTCACGTTATAGCTTATGTTATATTTGAATGTGACATTGAAATACTGAGAAATAAACAATTCTCTGCTGATTTAATTGCTCCGAAATGGAAGCCATCCATTTAATATAATCTGCAAAAGCCTTCTTACAGTCGAAATGTTTACCACGGTTACGGTTATATACGTGGTGACAGTGCACTTAAATCGCACAAACTGTAAGAGCGACTTTGCGGTTCAATAATATGTTAGTACACACGCCTGTGGATAATCCACAACCACAAAATCTTCCGAATTAGTGGCGGTTTCAAGAGGTGTTAGAACTAAATAATGCGCACAAACGTCGTAAAAACATTTGCTTACAATCATAATTCAGAAAGAGAGAGGAAGGTTGCAGGAAAGAGGGCTGTTCGTCAACTTTTTCTTACTAACACAACACTACTCTGGTAGTTTATCTGTTAATTAACAACATAAATCTCAATTTACGTGTGAACGCAATTGTGGTGTATAAATGAACAGACTGTCAGGGCTCATAAAATGATATGAATTCGGTAAGTAATGATCAACTGATTATGGTTAAATTACATCTCTCATGGTTTATCCAGAATATCGCCATCTGTGGTCGAGGCCAGAAATTTTTGAGATTATTTGAATTTATCGAAGTTTTGTATTTAGGAATTTAACTCCGCGTGTTGTTAAGTTTCTATTTTTACTCGTATTATGATGGCATCGGTAGCTTGTATGCGTCCACTAATTTATTCTTCCGGCTTTTGTTTCCCAGCTCTTTGATTCGGACTGTTGGTTAATTCGTTCTACGATAATTTGCAAAAAAAAAAAAAAAAAAAAAAAACAACTGATTGCTCTCACCTGCATTACCTCCTCTACATTCCATCCTCTGCATTCTCTCCTCTGCTGAATTAGGTACCCACCAGATCATTCGATTAGATGATAAATAAATTTGGTCTGCCAGCTAGAAGGTAACAGGACGGATAAATACATTGAATAAGTTGGATATTATTTTTTCAGTTGGAAGAAAATGATTAATAAATTCTTCTCGGGCTTCCAGCCGTGTATAAATGTCACAGCTATGGGACGTTTCGAAGGCGTCTATCTCTGCCCTCGTTTCAACCAACTGTTTGTTCATGCGGTGCTGCGGGAACGGCGGAAAACAGAAGCCAACCCAGCGCTATGACGTCATCCACTCTTCTGTTCCTTACCGACGAGAAGTTGTTTCAACATTTTGATAGCTGGGTCGCAGGCCTCGCTAAGTTGGTATCCAGTGTCCCTGCTAACTAAAGAGTTCTGATTCCAACAGCTTCTGTTATAATCCTGTCCCAAAAATCTCTGACCCGGGCTAAAATTTTAGTTTCTTCAAAATTAAATATATGTGCCTCTTGTACACTGTGTTCAGTCACAGCAGATTTCTCTGCATGCCCCAGGTCAACATTCCTTGTATGCTCGACACGCCGCTGCGTTTGTCCGATATAAGCACGGCCACATTCACAAGGTATTTAATAAACACTAGGAGTACGTAATCCTAGGTCATCCTTAATGCTGCTAACCAAGTTTTTAATTTATTCGGGTGGTCTGAAAATTGTCTTGACTCCGTGTTGAGACAACAGTTTACCTATTTTAGAACTAAGCCACCCACAAACGGAAGAAAGCAAGGCCCTTGGTATCAATGTGATCTATCTATCGGTCTTCCGTCTTTCTAAACGCACGACTGATCTGCCCCTGTTTTAACCATTATTCGAGAAAGTTCTCCGGAGAGAGTCCAATTCACCCGCACTGCTATCTTTGTCACAAATCCTTCGTGTTCTATGCACCAAGGTGGTTCGTTGCGCAGGCTGGAGAGAGCAGTTGGCGTTTAGATATAAATCAGTATGGGTAGGCTTATGATAAACAGTGTGTCCAAGTGAACCGTCGATAAGTTTTAGAACACATCCATAAATGGTAGGCAATCTTCCTCTTCAAATTCCATGGTGATCTGAATATTTTGACGGGCAGAATTCAAATGTGCCAGGAATTCGTCATAGCGGTTTCTACCATTTAGTCAAAACACAAAAGTGTCATCAACATAACTGTAAAAACATTTTCGCTGGGTTGGAGCATTGTTAAGTGCTTCTTCTTCAAAAAAACCTCCATGAAAAATTAGCAATAACTGGAGACACTGGCGAGCCCATTGCCACCCCATCCACCTACTCGTAATATTCTCCTTCAAAGCGGAAGTAAGTAGTTGTCAAAACACATGGTGGAACAGATCAATCATTTTGTGATCAAAATACCTCTTTAAAAGTCCAAAGGAGTCGACCATGGGAACACGAATAAAAAGAGACACCACACAGGAGTTACGAATATGGCGATAACTTTTTTTCACTAATTGGTAAGGAATATCCTTGAGGTATTTAGCCAGAAAGTATGTAGGGCTATCAATTGGACTTACAATAGGTCCTAATTTATGTACTTTTAGTAGACCACACGGCCTAGGAAGAACAGGAAGAACGGGATTGGAGGTATCTATTTAAATCTTCTGGCAGCTCTAAGGACGGATAAGCTTCGAAGTCGTTGGTCTGCATAGACATAGGGTCTCGGTTAATCTTCTTGTAAGCTTGGTCCTCCAAAAGTAGCATCATTTTACTATGGTAGTCCATCTTGCTCTATAGTCTATACCCTTGTCTGTTGGAAAAATAACAATATTTTGGTTTTCTTCAGCTCACGAACTGCACGCCCCTCTTCATTAAAGATGTTTGATTTAGGTAGTTTACCCTTAAAAAGCACCCGACACGTTTCACGTCTAAGCTCCTCCGCTTCTTCAGCAGACAGCATGCGAGCAGCAGTTTCCACAGCACTGATAATTTCCCGATAATGCACAGTATAGGTACAGGAGCAAAGTTGAGACCCCACGATATAACAGATGTAGCGAGGTCAAACTCTCTGTCCGATAGGTTGACAATATTCGCACGGAAACATGTGACTTTGTTGTCAATTTCGCTGCAAGCCGCTCAAATATTGAGCATTTTCTAGCCGACTAACGTTGTTGTAGCAAGAAACTATACGCTGTGGTACTGCCATCCGCCCACTCCCAGGCATCTGCAGATAAAGCATTTGCAAGGTAAAGATGAGACGATAGCAGCGTCTTAACAATCTGGTCCAGTGCTTGCCTCTTAAAACAAATACGTTCCCTTACTCAATGCAAGGCTAGTCCATAGCAAAATTTTTACAGCAGTGACAGAAGTAAATGGATGACATATTCGGGCAACTGTGGCACCACATCACTATCATGGCATTTTAGAATAAACGCCAGGGTGTACAAAGCTTGGTTTTTTTGTTCCGCATCTTTTCCAACTGTTTCACCGAACGGAACATCTCCCCATAAAGGCTAGTGATGTACGAACTTAGCTTTTCACAGCGTTGTAAATTAAAAAACTCTTCTCGGGATTCCAGTGATTATTTTATGCTATTAAAGGTTGGTGCGCATCTGAACGCGGCAAGGCACGAACGGTTCCGAGGCGAGGCAAAAGAGGCAGGTATCCATCTATTCGTTTTTTCTAATTAGTTTACAGTGTTGTGAAGTAGGAGCGTGGATGTGAAGCACGATGACAATTTAATAGTGGCTGGTGCTGCATTAATATTAATAACTAATTTAGTGTGGAAAAAAAGAAAGAAAAGAGGTCAGCTATATCAAAATACTGCGGTCATGACACTTATTTCTAAACAATATGAACGAAGAAGAAGAGAGTGATCATTTTCGAAACTTTACAAGAATATCGTTCACTGGCTACATATTTTTATTGAAATCGATTAAGGAGAAAATTTCCAGGATTATTACAAATGTTCGAACCACTTTGAAACATAAATATCGTTCATACCTGAAAATAAATTCCTTTAGTTACCTATAATTCGAAGATATGCAAAACTAAAATTATAATTGTTACTTCGAAAATTTGGTTGTTTTTACTTACTTTTAGTAATAATTGTAAATAATATTTGATTAAACTTTAGCGTGTTGTGTTTCTGTGTGTTTAAATAAAACTAAACTGAATATTTTGGTCTAACTTCTTTGCCCGTTCCCACCGTGTTAAATATTACTTTAAGACTTTTTTGGGAAAAAGTCAATATTTTCTCCAATAATTGCACTTATTTTGCGCCAAACACTTTTTTTTTTTTTTTTTTTTTTTACGAAGCATTATGTCAAAGTTTATCGTCTTCCGTCCACGATGTGGGACGTCTTTTATATTCTTTAATAAAATAGAGCACCCTGTCGTTCTAAATTATGGATAAAACAGCTTCTGACGAATCTTGTTCCAGCTACCATTCGGCTAACACTATTTTCGGAATTTTGTATTCAACAGACCAGTAACAGGCTTGATAGCCGTACGCAAAAGTTTATTGAACCAATTAAGAACAGGTTTTAACTTCATAAATTCCGGCCCCGGTAGCGCCGGGCTAGCGAGTTGGCTTCGCGTTGCAGGGGTCGCCGGTTCGAGTCCGGCCTAGGGCGTGGGTGGTTTTAATTAAATGTTGTGTCCGTCCTGTCACTTGTTATCAACAATAATAACACGAGAAGATTCTACATACGCACTTGAGGAATTAAAGAAACAGAGTTGCTGGCTGAACGGCTACAAGCCGAATGCCAATTTTTTTTTTAAATAAAAAAAACTTCATTAATGCTCCATTTCGCAGCCAAGATTGGCGTACTTTATACCTGCAGAGAACTAAAACAGCATATCAACTCGTGGTTGACAATGGTCAGAGAGAAAAAAAAACAATAACAAAAAACTCCTTAACTAAAATATATCGATAGTGCTTTTATTTAATTTCAGTGCACAGTGTGTTGAAACGACGACTGAGTTCCAACGTAGCACTGAGAACGACACAGCCAGATGCTCGACTGGAAACACCCGCCCACGTGGAATGCGGTCCAATCCAGAGTTCTCTTTGAAATACCGAAACGGGGCGGATGGCGTTCGAACCACCACGGGCTGTTCAGCGAACGGCCTGAGGCAGTTTGCCGCGCCCCGGCTGCAAATACACCTTGGTATGCACGCCTCACCTTTGTCCTATTCATGCGTTGCATCATTTAAAGATGTGCATCCGACTCGCACATTCCAATAAGTTTCTGCAGGAGTTCTGGTTAAATTAACAGCAGGTGGAGAAGCTTACTGTCTTAGAATATATAATAGGGACCTTATGTATTAACAGCGAAATTGAAGCTAATTTTAAGTAAAATCAGATTTCATATTTTTTAAGCTGCAAAGCTGATAGTGTGACGAACAAAAGAGTAAAATAAAAATTGCGTTGCATTAAGCTTGATCCTGCAGTGTTCTTGATGCACACGAGTGCTTATTACGTTTCTGTCGCATTAAGGAACAATTTAATGCCATGGCTCTACAACCTTGAAAAACTGTGACAAGGATGAAGTTAGCACTGAGAAGTAATCTCTCGGATCCGTCCAAAGCGGCAACCTAATCCCAGAACAATGGAGCACAAGACTTCCCACGATACTTCTGTCGACATTTCCTACCATAGACTGAAGTCATCATGCTGAGAGAATGACTTTATATAAGAGGTTTTTAAGTCATGCAGTTTCCTGTGTGATGTGAAGCAATTAAAAAGAAGTACATATCTCCTACTGATAGTTTGTTACATATTGAAGACAGTGTAGTAAATCATTGGTTAATGTTATTTTGTTAACTCTGACTTATTTTAATTTCGTAAAAGCAACTGCTGCTTCTACTTTCTTACTTTTTTTTTCTTAATATATCAAAACATGATAAGAAAAGTGTGACGTTTATGCGTCTCTTAATCACTTAGCAAGCGCTGACCTAAAATAACTCCAGTTCATCAACATTTAAGTGGCCGATTTTTTAAAATCATTACGTTTGAAATATTCAAGAGGATGAGACAATAGCGCTTCGAAATATATATATACAATCTGGGGTCAAATCTACTTTGGATCGAAAATTAACTAAGAAGTCTACGAAGAAGTATCTGGTAGAACTCTTCGTGAGCAGCATTACGAGTAGTGAAATTCGGAAGTTGTCTCAGAAGTTCTATCTTAGTCGCAAATTGTGTTGCTATTGCCAAACCAACAAATATGAAATTTAACTAAAATGTGGTGGTCATCAATCTATTTTTTTTTAAAAAATAAGACTTCATTAGGATATTCTGTAAATAAATTTGAGGTTCATAGCTGAGAAATAGGAGCGAAGCGTTGTGGGTGAGCGGTAAAGCCCTGGCCTCGCATTCGGGAAGATGCAGCTTCGAATTTCCATCCGGTCATCTAGTTTTCGGTTTTCAATGGTTTCCCGAAATCACTCCAGGCGAATGGCGGGATGGTTCTTCCAAAAAGCCCATGGCCCATTCCTACCCGTTCCTTGCCACAAAATCCTACCCCAACTCTAAGGACCTCGACGTCGACGAAGCGCAAAGCCAATAAAAAATGAGAAATGGGTGCACAGAATAATTATCTAACATGATTTTCAGCTACGAAGGAGTCACGCTTTCAACACAACATTGATATTTAATCTAGCATACATTTTTGTAAGTTCTGTCCTGTATAAATCTGCATACGGTACAGAGAACAGCGTTCTGGTGTACTTCACATACACAAAGTAGGCTTCGCCAGAGGTAAGAGTTGGGTTAATGGCCTTTGAAAATCCCAGCCAATACCGGGTTTTGAACCGAGGATTTGCCAATCTCCAATCACACGCCTTCACCACTAAGCCACAAGAGCAGTCTTGAAAAATTAAATGTAGGCTTAGAATTCATTTTGAAATGCGTTCGTCCAAACGAATGTTTACTGATGGTGATATTGTACTACTAAATAAACAAATGCGTTGAATTAGAGACTTTATCTCTCTCCATTTCCGCGCCCAGGAAGCCGCCGGTACGAGCCGTTGGTTTGCATATCCTGCACGCCTGCCAATGCAGGGCTCCGGAACTGGTCGATCTAGCTGACCGTTGGTCTATATCGGCTGCTCTCGTCACCCTCTGACCAAATCTTGGCAGCACAGCTGCGTAATCGACAAGGTGTCAGTAAATGTGCTAAAAGAAACACAACGGTAGTAAATAAACTACTATCATGGCCTATAAGAGTATCTTTAATCTGCATTCAGTAAGTGAATAGCTTGACTTGCAAATACCTATGTCCTCACCTAAGAGTAAAACGGACAATGCGGATCTTCATTGTTGTGGACTTCAAGTATTTAAATGTGTTCAAGCGTTAACCTGCGTAAATGCAGCAGTAAAAACTAGCAAATTTCATTTTCATTATTCTCATATCACATAAGCAAATAACTCATATTCAATTTCTAGTTCAGACAATACAGGTTAGAAACAACGATGAATTGACAAGATAGTTGAGGAGAGCGGACACTAGGTGGGAGGTAGGTAATGCGTCAGTGCGTCTTAGCTAAGGCTTTTCAAAAGTAATCTCTTTGTCTTGTTAGTTTACAGCACCAACCATCGCCTTATGGGAACAGCTGCGATTCCTTTGTCAAGAAGACACTTTAACAACGGCAGCGTTCGCACGCGCGCTCGAAGTTCTGCACAAAGCCAGCGGAACTACCTGCTAAGACAAGAGATCACACTGGTTCCACCATTAAAAAGAATGACAGTAGTTGCTAATCTTGTGAGATCTCGATTACTTCTACACTACGCAATATCGTTGACGTTAAACTAACATCAAGAACTGATTGAGATATACTGAGGTAAATTTAGTAGAATAATAATTGATCCCCTCTTGAATGAAGTAAGTTACAGCCTTCTGTGCCAAATTATTTTCACGCAAGACCAAACTGATTTCATTAACGGGGAGACTGGAGTTATTTTTATCACATGTGTTGCTTGATGATACGTAAAATTTGACGACGACCCGTTATTTGTTAGTCTTGAAGATTACTGGTATCTGCCGATTTGTTTACATTATCACGTAGACAGCTATCATCGATAATGTAAATCAGATTAGGAGCGTATAGCCGGATAAATTCACGGCAGCCGTCACTGCCAGTTTGGGCAATAGGGTTCTGTCCTCGAAGTCACCTGTTCCAGTCCAACTGAGGACAACACTAGTTTCAATTTAGTGCTGAGGTCGTGTTGTGTCGTCCGTACTTTGAGGTACACCACTACTTGTGATAAACTCATTTGTACGTGGTTTTTCGGGTTCCATACCTTCTGGAAGAAAGACGAACTGTAATGGAATTACTCACTCATACATTTGTTACAACAGCATAACTTTTAAACCCATTTACTAAGAAATGTATAATTACAGGATATTTTAGTTTCCATTACTCAAAATACGATTGCATAAAATTTTAAAAAACCACGTGTGTAAAAATAATCAGAGGGTGGATGAAGGATATTTTTTTTTTAAAGAAATGATTGTCTTAATGGGTATGAGATGGAATCAGGCAACGCGCTGACTCTGAGAATACGTGGATTTTTTTTTTCACAACATGATTTTTACACGTTTTAGGCGAAGAATCATAAGAAAACTTATTCCTTCCATTAGTTTTACTGGTCTGAAAATTCTTTAAGATTGTATAGTTATATTTTCCGTGGTTCGGATTCCACGTTAAACTGTAGGTCCCAGAGGAAAGGAACTGGCCGTCGTACCTCTAACACAATGGCTTACTACACCTCCTTCGGGAGGATCCAACCAACCTTTGGGTTGTGGACTAAGTTAAGTTAAGTTATATTTTTATCCTACGAAAGTTTACAGAAAAACGACAGCGATATTTTTAGAGATTTTTTTACAAAATAGCTAAACGAGTAATTTTAACATATTTAAATCTTGAGTAGATAATTTTATTCATCAAAAAGCATATACGTGATTCAATAGGGAAATTCATGAATCGTCTAATAAATATTTATTTAATTTAATTTTTTAATTGCAATGGAGCACAGGCTCCGGTGGCAATTTCCCTACACACCCATCTTCCCCCTATCCTGCACCCACCTACATTTGCCCTCTACAAATTGTATCTTTAAATTCCTTCAAAGTTTTCGGTAAATTATTCATCATTTCTCTTGGTAACTCATTACAATCCCTGACACCCTTACCTAAAAAAGAGAATCTTCCCACACCTTTGTGCCTGAAATCAAGTGTCAGCTTGTGGTCATGGTCATCTTTTCCCTTCCATGCACTACTTTTCATACCTATTGCAATATCTTTCCATGCCTCATCACCAGTATATGCCCTGTACACTCCCATGACCCTCCTCATCCTCCTCCTGTCTTGCAATGAATCCCATTCCAGCTCCTTTATCATATCCGTCACCGATTGCATGCTGCGATAATTTCCAGAAACAAATCTAGCAGCCCTTCTTTGCACCCTCTCTAACTCCTGTATTTGATACGTAAAATGAGGGTCCCATACTACACTACCATATTCGAGCAATGGTCTGACCAAAGTTTTGTAACCCAATTCCTTTACTTCTCTCGTACACCCCCTCATCACTCTCTCCAACAAGTGCAGAACTTTGAAACCTTTTCCTACCACCTGTCCTATGTGTCCTGCCCAGTTAAGTTTGTTATCAAAAGTAATTCCAAGATATTTACATTTCAAGTCTTCAGCAAGCAATTCTTTCCCCACCTTATATTCATAATTAACCTTTTGTTTTTTATTTGTGTATCTAATAAGCTGACTCTTCTTTGCATTTATCTTCATTCCATGTTTACCAACCCAATTAGATATCCTGTCCAGATCACCCTGCAACTGTTTACAATCCTCTATCGTTTTGATTCTTTTATACAGCATTATGTCATCTGCAAACAATCTAATTTCAGATAGTAAACAATCAACACAATTATTCATTAGAATAATGAATAGCAATGGTCCCAATACACTACCCTGTGGCACACCCATTTCCACTTCCACCCCTTTTGATACTACATTTCCTACCCTAACTTTCTGTTTTCTACCTTTTAAAAATTCTTCTACCCAGCAAATGACTTTCTTATCCACTCCAATGGTTTTTACCTTATTTACTACCATTTTATGGCTTACTCTGTCAAACGCCTTAGACAGATCTAGTGCTACACTATCAATTTGGCCTCCCTTGCCCATTTCATCTGAAATATCTTGCATATATCCCACCAACTGAGATTCGCATGAATATCCTTGCCTGAAACCATGTTGCCTGCTTGAAAACCAATTACGTTCCTCACATATATTTCTGATGTGGTTGCATATCAATCTTTCCATTAATTTACCTACCACTGATGTCAAACTGATTGGCCTGTAATTCTCAACTCTATTTCTCACCCCTCCCTTATGTACCGGTACTACTATTGCACTTTTCCAGTCCTGTGGTAAGCAGCAAGTGTCTAGACTCAATTTAAATAATATTTCAAGATAAGGTACAATGTCACATTCGACTATCTTTAAGATATCTGTAGTAATATTATCTTCACCAGCCCCTTTATGTTTTTTCAGCTTTCTTATTTCCTTCATGATTTCCTCAGGATGGATATCAAATTTTTTACTATCGTCATTTCTAATTGTGTTGTTAAGCTCGTTCTCCGAATTAGACCCTCCTGTTTCTGATTCATTCTCCCTAATGCTTTCACTGAACCAGTTACTTAAAATCTCTGCCTTTTTCAAATCGTCAGTAACTTCTTCTCCATCCTTATCTATAAGTGTCTCTACATCCTCCCTTCCCCTCAGTTTCCTGATATAGCCATAGAAATTTCTAGATGCATCAGTCAATGGTCCCCCTGCACTGACAATACTCTTCATAAACCCATCTTTAGCCATTTTCTTTGCTGTTAAGTCCTTGTTTAGTTGTTTTAAATATTCTCTACTACCCTGCTGTCTCTTAACTCTGTTATGTTCTTTTCTTACCAACCTCTTTAACCTCCTCACTTCCCTATTATAGTACATAGGTTCTCTACTTCTCTTTATTTTCTGCTTTGGAATAAATTTTTCTTCCCCCTTTCTTATTATCTCCTTGAACTCTTCCCACCTTGACTCTACTGTACCTGAGCCTTCCTTCCATTTGCTGAATTGTTCTCTGAAATATCTCCTCAAATTTGAAACCTGTGCCTTTTTATAATCGTACCTATTTCCCCCTTCAATTTTGGCTGCTGGTTTACTGAATCCTCTAATATCCATCAGAACTGCTTCATGATCACTTATTCCTTCAGTTACTTGATACATCAAAAGGTTTTCATCGGGCTTAATTAGAAATATATCCAAAATATTTTGTCCCCTAGTGTTTTGCTCTACCACTTGTGTAAATCCTCCTTCCCTTATTAAGATATTTGCAAATCTTTGTTCCCTTATGTTATTTATCTTATTCCCTTCCCAGTTTACACCTGGTAAATTTAAATCCCCGCCGATGATGATCATTCTATTCTCACCTCTGAAATCTGAGTATGAATTTAATTTCTCCCCAAGAGCCTCATCCTCTTCTGTCATTCTTCCACTGCGGTAAACAGCCAACACTCTGATTTTTTCTTTTTTATTACCCCAGAAATCTACCCCAAGTAACTCATGGTCTTGATCTATGAACGCCAGTGAACTGTGGTAGTTTTTGATTTTTCTTAAGCTCATTATTTTTTTTAACTGGTATTTTTTTGTGTTATGTTTGCATAAACATTTTTAAAGATAATTTCTCGAAACGAATAATAAACTTGATTAAAAGTCATTTGTCATTGACCAAAATTATGTTTAATGGTCAATTTAGTGAAAAATCTGTATACCGAATCTCAGCCCATGATTGTAAGTCGCGTTCAGGGATATATATATATATGTTTTTTTTTTAAATGTTAAAGCATATAGGCCTACATGATGAGAGAACAGGTGTTCATTAAAGGTTGACTCTATGGCTGAAATGGAAGGATGTTGTTTTTCCCCTCCCTCCCCCTCACGAAACCTTGTGGATAAGTAGGAAGTTTAGATGTGGCAGTATGAGTGACGTGATTTCCATCCCCGTTCACCTTGCAGTTGTCCATGGTTTCGTGAAACAACTGAAGGTATTTGTTTGGTTTTTACTTATGGCTTTTATGCATCGTCGACGTAGAGGTCACTAGAGGCGGGAAATAAAGGGGGGCATGGAACTGGCAGGGATTCGGCCATGGCCTTTTGAAGGAACCATCCTGGCATTCACCTGGAGTGATTTCAGGAAACCACGGAAAACCCATATCTGGATAACTGGACAGGGATTAGAACCCTGTTCTCCCGAATGACAGACAAGAGAGTTACCGTTCACCCACCACGCTCATTTCACTGCAGTGGGAACGCGTAGTTAGTTGCTTCATAGGAGCCATTGCCGAATTTCTTGATCACACTGCTCTCAGGAATTTAGTGTCCTCTACATCGACAAATAATGAATTTCTATTTTTTTCAGTTTTTGTGACCAAGAATATTACTTCTTGTGCAATGTGATAATGAAGGAATGTATCAGGTCTGTGGTAAAAAGAGTTATTCACATTTAATGCAGATATTAATAATATTATATATTTTTCTGCAGTTTAGTTCACGCCTGCTTGCAGTGGAGAGAAACGGGAGAATGGCAACATCAATCATACCGCGCATTTGCTTAAACAGCGTGACAAAATATTAGATGTTGGTGCCACATTCTTGAAACGAGGTGTGCGTTTACATTGGAACTCTTCGTTGGTTGGAACACGGCCATCCCAGCACCTGTTAAGACACGCCTACCTTTTTACCTGCCTTACCTGAGGTGCTTCCTGTCGGAGAAGTTCTTTACATAGTTGTAATCTCTCGTCTTGCAGATTAGTCTTCACAGTGCTTAAACGGCTGCTACGAGTGCCAATGGGAAATTTGTTGGTTGGAAGAGCATGTAAATATAGACAGTATCGTGTTTATACATCATTAAGGCACCAAGATTAATCTAAGCAGATCAAACAAAGAATGTCTATCGCGTATTATGCTCTTTGCCTAGTATTCTGCTTCAAAACGATAATTATTTTGCTGTAGAATACTGAATTTATCCTTTTTCCGTAATGGTAATTTACATCGGATATTATATCAATCTGTGTGATGTTCAATGCTGTAATAAATGGTCTCATTACAAGGTGATATTCTACCCCTACTCACACTATTAATATTTGTTTTATTTTATTTTCTGTAATGGCAGTAAAAATCATTTGGATTTATATCTCTGTACCACCTGTCGCGACTTAAAGACTATATGTTTTGATTAATATAAAGAAACGCGGAGGAAAACATCGTAACTAGGGCTCGGATCCTTATGAGCATAAAAATAGAGAAATATGCAGGTAAATATGGCCTTAAAAATTGGTAAATATGACCTAAACATTACAAAATATGACCAAACATTTAAATTTACTATACATCAAAACATGCTCAATTATACATAATTTATTTTATCCTGTAGTTTCGCTTTCATGTAGACAGCATACTTTGTTTCCGTGCACTCGCTGCACCATTGAGAAACTAAATTTTAAATCATTTTGTTGAAGTAACTTTAATTTCAGATAATTTACAGAACAGAACTCTTTCATCTGTACTAAAACTCTCCTTTCTAAATTTCATCTCGTAACTTCGCAATTTGAGAAAATTTTACTTTCGGCATGGCGGTGGGTCTACTCACTGATACACTGCAGACTTAATGATGACTGAGGATATTTCATTGATATATTGATTGACGAGGATCGACACAGGCATGCTTCCGCTGCATTGTCGAGATTAAAAGGCGGGCGGAACATTACATTCAGAGAGAGACAATAATATATATCATAGTGAAAATTACTTATGTTTTTCCTGTATAGCAGAAGTACAGTTCTGCGAATAATTATATTAATTTCTTCCCATACATATCTTGTGAATTACCACTACTACCAGAGTTTTCCTCAAAATATGACCATATGACCATAAATATTATCGAAATATGACCAAAACTAAAAAAATGGTCTGAATATGCATTTATGTGCTATATAAAATACATTTAAATACAATCAGAAACGTTGGATCGGTGTTTAATTCAGAATTTCAGCTCAAAAAAGAAGGCAGCAAAAAAATATGACCTGTCCTACAGATCCGAACCCTAATCATAACGACACTCCAGTTTCACTGTGGACTACAGAGAACAGCCAGGAATGTTAATTTAGAGAACTCACTGAACAGTCATGCGTGAAGTATTTAACGGCGCTTCAGGAATAGTCATATAACTGTTTGGCGCGTAATTGGTACATTCATTAAGAGACTGATTACTTTTAAACCGGTTGCTCAATTTTTTAACATTGATGCTCTGCTTCAGATAGCCCATTCTGGAACAAGGAACGAGTGTGTTCAATTTATCGAGCTCATTCCAGCTCTTCTCTCCGATACAGAACGTCTATTATTCTCAAACTATGAAATATGATTCTTGTAACATACGCACTTTACTTAATATTTCTTTTCACTGTGCTCAACTTCCTGTCGCTATCTCCGAGATCAATAATAATAAAGTAATCCAGAGGAGGGGAGTGAGAGTTGTCATCTGTCTACGATCCGTATACACGTGTATTATTATTCTTTTTGTGAATTACAATTTAGGAGCATTCTTCGCAGATTACTTTAGCAAACAACATAAAACCTATGATCAGAATTGACAGTGCGACGATGATGGGATTTGAAGTCGCGACCGATTAAGTTCATTGTGTCCTGCTGACAATTTCAGAAGTCTGTGTGTATGTCCGTATATTTTTGGAACAGTTGTGTTTAATCGCAAGCCATGTTAGTAAGTGTTATTAATGTGCAAAAACATGAAGAGTGAGCGGAAAATGCTGGTCTCTATGGAAACTAACATTCTTATTTGTGAAATAATAAAAAAATATGAATAGACACCAAAAACATTTCTTTTTGTGTCTCTGTTTACATGTCAGAAAATCGTAATGTCTATCTTCTAACTTCTGCCAGGTTAATAAAATATGTTTGAAGATGACTTATTGGTCCGTAATTCTTTCGTTAGTTCTTGAATCGAAAACGGATAGCAATCAACTTTCGTCTTCATTGTGTCAAATCCGTCAGGTTGTGACAAGAAAACAAACGATCTGAAAAAATTGTCATATATGAATACAAGTGCTGTCAGTTGTTGCGGTGTGACAAATACCGAAAAAAAAAAATGTTATCCGCCCAGTGAAATGACTATCTCACTGATCCACGCCTCCACAGGGTTCATTTTAAGTACCGCGTTAGGGTTTCAATTTTTTATTTGGATGTTACGTCAGAGCGAATGAAGCAGAGACATTCGTACTTGTTACAGGGCTAATAATACCAAGGACAAGGAACGAATGGCATTTAAAAATCAAAGGTAAGAAGGATTTTTTAACAAAATGTTTTGACTGGCGTAAAAAATCTGAGTTTAGTTCCTAATTATGAAACGAAGCCTGTAAGATTTTTGCATTTTAATGTCCTTTCCACAGATATTTCGTTTTATCCTAGTTCATTATTGACGTTTAGCACGGAATACAATAAGAAGATTACCAATAGTCAAGTAAGAAGATTCTTGATACATCCAGAGACTTTAAGGTCTGGAATATTATCTGTACTTGCAAATCAAATTAAATTACACTCTAGGTTAATTGATTAACTGAAAGTGTAACTATAGATACTTTGTCTCAAAATCGTCAAGAATTATTTACCTTTGAATGTTTAATAAGTTGTTTGCGAATGCATCAGTTCAGGAAAAAACTAATACAACAAAAGTAGGATCCATCATGAATCCCTAATTATTAAAATGAACTGCCGAATACGTAGTTTATCCCATGCTATTCTCTTACGGCTATAAGGAAGTAAGATTTCTTTGGTGTATTCCAGAAAATTAAATGTTGACGCATTTGAAACTGTGGCAACAAATCTGAAGACCAAATGAGTATTTATTTATTTGAATAAGGTACACCAAGTGAAAACATGTTAACCAATTACTAAACTGTACTGCTTTAAAAAAACAAAACCGATATAAACCGTGGAACCCTCTGATATGCGTGCCGGACCCACACATCCTTAATTAATTCTATAGATTTCAGTGATAGTTACCTTTTAGTTTCAACTCTTTAAGACTAATTTGTTAGTATAGGTTGATATTTATCAGTATGAAATCTTCCATATGATAAAGCCGAAATTTACATTTAAAAAAAAGACAAGCTTTGTGTACTGTTTTAGCAAAAATCTGTTTAGGAGGGTTAACGTATGCATTATTGTTAAGACAAGTTACAATCTGCAAGGAAATTAAAAAGGATCGAAACTTATTCTGTAAATGTTACGTGGATTGTTTGCTTGGAATAAATAGAAAACCTATTGCCGTTAGTAAATATCCCGTCTTAGGCAACGGCGGTTACGTCATAAGAATAAGGCCGTTAAAGTCCATAAAGTCAATGAAATGTATCTGCGTCACGTTCTGACAGAATAAAGAAAGCAACAACCGGGCCAATATTGACCACCATTATATAGGAAGTTTTAATGTAAAAATAGAGATTACATCTAAATAATGTCAGTGTGTCGTGTGATGTATTTTATACTGTTTGTGGAACCCACTTAAAAATTAATTGAGAAATTAAAAAAACGTGTCATTGGATGTTACAAGGTAAGGGATTAGTAGATTATTTGGGGAAAGAGAGTGGTAAAAAAGTGAAAAAATCAAGAAAATTGACAGGAATATTGGTAAACAACCGGAATAAAATCCTTCCGCTTAAAATTTTATAATACAAAACGATAAGCTGCTTTACAGATATAGTTAATATTATTATTTTGTCGATTTAAGAGTAAATGCCCCGTTTTTTCACCTAATTGTATCTATTACACTGATACTGCAGCAATTCAGCAACCTGTGACATGAGCTCTCAGTACCACAAGTGAGCCCGTCATCCTAATTGCATCCCTCCTGTAATCAGTAAGTAATATCTTCAGGTGTTTGCACTGTATGCATTCTCTTCCTGAATTTCATTCTCATTACTGTCTAAAATTCAATTGTTTTGAGAAATATTTTATCTATAAACTTGAATATTATATACCATAGAACAACCTCGTGGAAAAATAGCACTTTTTTTTTTTAATAACGCATTGGAAGTTAACTTTTTGATTCCTGACACTCATACGAGCAGTAAATTGCATATATTCTTTTTTTGAGGGAGGAGGAACATTTATAAGTTATTAACCTACCGATAGGGACATATTTCCAGTAAACACTGCAATAACGTTGGCAGTGTTTTATATTTACGCATCATGTCTTTACTTATCTTCAATGTGAGATTTGAGATGATAGAAATAACTGGTAGCGGCGTTGCAATTTGTAGCGAATTTAGTCTCTGTTGCAGCTGGAACTATAGTTTAACTTCGAATCCAAAAAATGGAGCATCCTGGTATAATTGACATAAAAAAATCTAACATCGTAAAAAAATAACTGCCTACAGTGGGATTCAAAACATGGATTCTGATTTTTTAAGCCAAGCGTCTTAAGCACTCAGCTTTCAGATTTCTCATAACTGAAATTATTGTTATGTACAAATGGATACATGATTTGACTCTGTTGAAAATGCGGTAAAGGAATAAAAGTAATTATATATATTTTTGATACTCGTTCTCGAAGAAACGTTTTGTTTATGTGTTAAAACTCTGCTGTGATCAAAACGAGCGGTCTGGTAGCTATTGTTAAGGTGCTTGCTTTCAAAAGTTCGGGGTCCGGTCCAGAAGTGTCCAGGAATTTTTGAGAGTTGTGTTTGATCATACGAGCTACGCCAGGACGTTCTGTGGTTCGGATTCCACGTTGAACAGTAGGCCACATAGGAATGGAAATGGCCGTCCTACCTCTGACACATTGTATGCCTCATTCGGGAGGATCCATCCAACCTTCGGGTTGTGGACTAAGTTAGTTTTTATGATCAAAACAGCAGATGAATCTACAAAGTGCCTTGCGTTCAAAACCAGACCGAAGAGTGAAGTGAGGATTCATGTGTGGCAGCAATTGATAAACTTAACAAAAGCCCGACTCAAAGACGACTTATTTCACAAGGGTAAAACAAGAAACAATAGCATTAAATACTTAGCAGGAAGTTCGAAAACTACTCCCCTCAGCAACAAAAGCAGATAGCCATTATTCTAACAAAACCTTTTTCTGATATTTAGTAGCAAGACTACCAGAAAGAAGTAAAATTAAAGCATATGGAATGTAGTACTACAGAAGGTGCTAAAAATTAGGTGGACAGATAAAGAACGAAATAAACGTGTTTTGGAGATGACGGATGAGGAGAAAAGGTTATAGAAGAGTCTTAGAGAAAAGAGAGACGGGACAGTGAGTCACATTTTTAGAGATGTGGGATTAGTTAATTTGTCAGTGGAAGGAACAGTTGGAGGAAAGAACTGTACAGATAGAATATGTGAAATAGGTAATGGAAAATTTAGGTTTTGAGGGGTATGTTGAGATGAAGAGGTTGGCGCAAGATAGGAAGAGATCAAGGATTGCATTGATCGAGTCGGAAATGATGACGGCAAAAAGAAAAGAAAAAAAAGTGCGAGAGAGCGATTATCGATGGAAAGAAGCATTGATAAAAAATGATGAAACAATGTGCCCGCTGCAAGGCATAGTGTTTACTCACAGCGGCGTCCGGCGCCAGTAGATTGAGGAACCTGGAGGTGATGCGCCAGCGGTGGACGGTGAACCATACGGAGCCCTGGTAGGTGTCCCCGGCGTTGAGGAAGAGCACGTGGGGTCCTTCTCCGCGGGCTGCCCGCGCCCTCGCTTCCCTCACCACGTGCGCGAGGCGGGCGAAGCCGCCGTAGCAGCGGTCCTCCCTGCCGGGCCGGCACTTGTCGGAGCGTTGACCCGTCTGCTCGAAGCGCGCGTGCATGTCGTTGGTGTGTAATATGTTGAGCGCCAGGTCGCCATCAGCGACGGCCGGCGCCGCGGTCGCCAGCGGTACGAGCAACAGGTACAGCAGCGCGCTCCACATTGCGGATGGCTCCCGGCCAGCAGGACTGGCTCAAGCTCACAGGTCGTTCGTCTGGCGCGGTGCCGCAGGCAGAGCGCATGCGCGGGACCACCGGGCCCAGACGCGCTGCCACCACTGTCACTCGTGCGTTGCGCTCTTCTTCAAAGCATCCACATCAGTTCTTCAATTTGCAGGCATAATTTTGAAATCTCATGAGCTTTCGAAGGAGTAATCGAAGTTTTTTTAATACTAGCTGGTACCCACGACTTCGTTCATGTTTGTAAAGAATTTGTATTGACAACTACCGATATCTAACAACCATAGTGCACGATGGGAGACGCGATGCTATTACCACACACAAATGTCAGTCATCTGCGCTAGGTACTTCAGGCAACCAAGTAAAATGTCTTTGGATGAAATACGAAAATATCCTTGATCAGCCACTTTCAACCACCATATCGCCCAAACTACCACAGTTACTGAAATTCGGCCGATTTTGTGACCGAAAGGTGACTCTGTGTTACTACCACACACAAACGCCAGTGATCTGCGGTATATAGTTTTCGCTGAAAAGTGATACACCATGACACATGCGTCTTTGGCAGAAATATGAAATTGCCGCAGGTCGACCACTTTCAACCCCCATATCTCCCACACCCCCATAGCTACCGACATCTAACAACCATAGTGCATGAAAGGAGACACAATTCTACTAACACACACAAACACCAATGGTCTATGCTATGTACTTGTGGCAGAAAAGTGATATATGCGGAGGCACATGCCTTTCATTGAAATACGAAAATATCCTTGATCAGCCACTTTCAACCACCATATCGCCCAAACTACCACAGTTACTGAAATTCGGCTGATGTTGTGATCGAAAGGTGACTCTGTGTTATTACCACACACAAACGCCAGTGATCTGCGATAGATAGTTTTCGCTGAAAAGTGATACACCATGACACATGCGTCTTTGGCAGAAATATGAAATTGCCGCAGGTCGACCACTTTCAACCCCCATATCTCCCACACCCCCATAGCTACCGACATCTAACAACCATAGTGCATGAAAGGAGACACAATTCTACTAACACACACAAACACCAATGGTCTATGCTATGTAATTGTGGCGGGAAAGAGAAGTATAAGAAGACACAAATTTTTGGTCGAAATATGAAAGCGCCCTGCATTGGCCAACTTTAATCATCATATCTCCCACATCCCCACAGCTATCGACATTCGGCCAACGTTGAGCGTGACAGAAAACTCCATGCTACTTCCACACATAAAGACCAGTGATCTGTGCTTGGTATTGGTGGCTGAAAAGTGAAATATATGAAAACACACGTCTATTTATATATATATATATAAGATTACTATCGAAAGGGTTACAAAACACTCTCCCCATCGTATTTTTTCGGCACATGCTAGTGCTTTCTACAGTACCAATATTGCTTTCAACCGTTGTAAAACTAACTTAGTCCACAACCCGAAGGTTGGTTGGATCCTCCCGAAGGAGGCATACTAAGCCATTGTATCAGAGGTTCCTTTCCTCTGGACCTGCAGTTTAACTTGGAATCCGAACCATAGAACGACCTGGCGTGGCTCAAATGATCAAACACAACTCCTTAAGCTCCAACACTCACCGGGATTTGAACACGGGACCGGAACAGCTAACTTTAGAAAGGAAGCTCCTTAACCACTGAGCTACCAATAGGCGACCTGTAATCGATAATCTGGTACAAGTGATCCAGCAAGATATATGTAATGTTAATAGTTAAATATGTTTATTTCCGCCCCGTTGGCTACTTGATGTCTGACGCTGACACGAGGTTGCTGCTTCGAGTCCTGGTAGTGGACTAGGCTGGTAGAGTATGAGAGATGATGGTGCACAATTCCTTATCACCAGATTGTGCACCAAAGTCATAGGTTAAATCCAAACCTGTCCACAGTGTGTATGGAATGAGGGCATACGAGATTGTTGATGTGATTGGGGGCATCCATAAATTACGTGAGGTGTTTTTCAGTATTTCCGGACTCCCCCCCCCCCCCCTGGTAAGATTTCCTGGTCCGAGAGAACCTCCCCCCCATAGAAATCGCCCTCGAAATTTTTTGAGACCTTTGGGGACGTTAAGCATGCCGGCCCTCTGTATCTTTCGGAAGAGTAGACCTGAATGTGCTGGCACAAGGTTTCACTCTTTCCCTTCATTAATCTCTTATATATGACACAAACAACACACTACACAGAACATACACTATCACAGGTATACACACTTATAGCAGTACTTAATAACACTGTTACATTGGCCAAGGCAACGGGAAACCACCCAGTGCATCTTTCCAGACATTCCCATACTGAAATAAACGCCTACACCCGGGCACTGGCAAGCCGTTCATAGAAGAAGAACTACGTTTATTGTTTCAATCACTGCATATATGATGTTATTTTGCCGACCATTGTGTTTAAATGGCTGGGCGCGGCCTCTTCCATTTAGGTGGAAGTACCGACCTGTTATTCTCACTGCTGGCACGTGTTTCCAAGTTACTACCTTTTATACGTTGTAATGGCTGATGACCAAAAACTTGTACTAAAATTTCGTTTCCTAATTTATGGAATCAAATAAACGGTCAAGTCGAGAACTTTTCGAACCTGTCTCGTATTTTGTTGATGCCTCATAGTCGAACAATTAACTCATACATAACTATTTTCTCATACGTCAAACTGCGGTCGTTGGTGAAGATGAGAAATTTATTGTATACAGTGCACGGCATACAAATTTCGCTTAAGACTGATTACTGTGCAGTCTTACCGCTGGGAATTCTGCAACAGTTAATCCTGCAACTTATACTTATGCCGAAATAACTACCGACGTTTGACGTTTTGGAACTATTTTCACTATGTCGTCTTAGACTTCGGTGAAGTCGGTAAATTCATTAACTATAATCAGTTTAAATGAAGTTAAGTAATATGTTCCATTAGGAATACTCGATGTGAGTATATTCTCTGTTGTCTTCTACAGCTCTTTAGTATTTGACGATTGTGAATTTGAAAACACCCCAGGTGACTGAGAAAACTTGTTCTCTTTTATGTCTCACAGTGACAATCAATGTTGTAACAGTAAATTGGACTATCTCATTAGGTAATCGATTAATTAGTAGTCACACGATTTTCACGAAATTTCCTACTTGATACGTTAGTTTCATGTTTTCGAGCTGGAGTGAGCTCAGTATTTGATCTTAGTAACAGTAATTTTTTTTAAAAATTTCATAGTAGTGCTCCGAAAATTATAACAGCTTTAATGCCTGATTACATTAGCGAAAGAGTTAATTAAATTGAAATTTAGCCTAGGGCGGAATGACAATTAGCATTCGTGGTTACAGCAGAGATCAAGGGCAATTTAAGTTTTTTTTACATTGCTTTAATTAGCAACATGTTACTGAAAAGCAGTTACCCGAATTTTCAGCCTTAAAATTTATCGATATTTTTTTAACGATGAAATGCTACGAATTGCAAACATAATGAATGTATTATGGCAATTAATTTGGTAGCAGTTGCTTAGCTGTTAAATTGTGGACATAACCTGGAATTTATTCTAATAATATTTCTGGTCGTTGTTACTTTGACACGTGACACCGTTCTCCAGCCAATAGCTATCGAGGTGAGTGAGTGAGTGAGCCTAGGAAATTATATATTAGATAATGGTTCTATGTCTGACCATTACAGACATATTAAAAATGATTTGTATCTACTGTTTGAAAGCCGTGAAACCAAACCTTTATTATCATTATTTATCCCAGTGTTTGTCTGTCTGTTTCGGCAGCACTTAGAAACCACCTAACAGTGTTGGACAGGTTTTTCTCAGTTAAAATAAATAAGTCATCAAGCTACGTCATCTGGTGACGAGGCATTAAGCTTTTTTAACTGTAATGCGACATCCCTTAAAACTACAGAATGAATTCTCTACAGTTTTCACATTCGTATTGGAAGGTTATGACCTACTATAAAATTTTAGATATGGCTTAAAATGCTACCTCACTTGCGGACGGAGCAAAAAATTAAAATCTGATGAAAACATTATTAAAAATACTTGTTTAATTTCGATAAATAACCTAAATTTTCTGAAAATAAGACAATATGAGGAAATTGAAGGGAATAATAAGTTGACGACAAAACAACAGCGTGTATCTTTGACACATCTGCATGAAGTTATAGATAAAACTGTCGTAACATAATGCTAGTATGGTATCCTTCAAACCTCAACAGGTTACATATAGACAAAACTGACCCCGATGAAGTCAGTAAAATGGCGATAATCTGGTATTTTTTGTTGTTGCTTACAACGTTTCTATAATTTATTCAGAACCATTAAAAATAACAAATTTTACAGATAGATCAGTCAATTATGTAAAATTATTCTTTCTGAAGTTCATTGAAGATTAACGCGAAAAACATGACATCGTTCACCTACTCTTAATCAGTCTAAAGTTTTCTGACTATGTACTGATAAGATTAAAGGTGCCGACAGAGTGTTCAATGTGTTACAGTTATCAAAAATACGCTTCTTGAAAGCAGTCCATTCTTTCGACAGTCTCTCCGAGATTAGTCACTTGGAGGCTCTATAATTAAGGACGATATACGTCACAAATGGAATCCGAAAAAATAAACCTGCAGTAAAAACGTAGCGTAATGCAATCTTCTGAACACGAAGAACACATGTGGCTGATCATAAATAAGCGACGATCTTCTCATTGTTCGTATAGTTGTCATCTATCTCAGTTAATGACCCGTTAATTATCTTGGTCCGCAAAAGAGATGAGTAATAATAACACTATTTCTTTACTGAAGTAAGCTTGTTTCGCCATTTTAAAGGTTCTATATTTTCTGAATAAAAAACGTGACCATTATGAATTCGATCGTTTGTGCGTCTGTCAAACCCTCATAGCTTCTGAATCCTTTTACTTATAACTCTGCGGCTAGCTTAGTTCTTACTAACCTCAACACACTTATGGCATGAAATTTAGGAAAATCATGAGATATGAGAATTATAATAGGGGATTTAGTGGGTATTGAAGGAAAGATTTTCTGCAGGTGATCTCCATGGGTTTCAAATGATAGTTAGCAGAACATCCAATCTCAAAATACTTGGATTTTTCTTTTTATCACTGAAAATTATAAAAAAATACCATCCCTCTTTGAAGATCGTTTTTGACGTAAGGGTTTAATTAAAAAGCAATTATTATTTTTCGGAATAGTTTCTGTATTTTGTGAACCTAACTTGCAAAGGTGATCGGTGAAGACGGGTACAATTCAGCATAGCTTGTTGTTTGATAAAAATGCTTACAGGCTACAGCAAAGTTACCTTCGGCTGGTTCGTTCCGGTCAGATATGACGCAAATACACGTCAACTTCGGAACATAAGTAGCATTACTCTCGCTCATTCTGCGTGTAGACTTGAACCAGTCAATATGGGTTAGCTAATCTACCACGCCGACTCTCGTAGCCTCGCCTAACGCTCATGCTGTCCAATCAAGCTGCCATGTCATGTGTCATAGTCATTAAATCTATCAATCAGTACTCTAAGCATCAATTTAGCTTCAAGACGCTAGCATTAGGAGTGGTCCTTGCAGGACACGTTATCGACTGTAAATGCACAGTTTTCAGTGTTCTTAAATTGATTCAGTACCAGTTAGCCGTCTTCTCATTCTTATAGGATAGTTTATATCAGCTAGTGCCAAACCAGTCCAAGCCCTCTCTATCCTCGGATCCCGACCGTAAAACGGAGTGGTGTCAGATATCCTGATAAATTACCACTATTGGTAGCCCGCAAGATGAAGATTTTTTTTTTTTGCTTGGGCTTTACGCCTCGTCGACGGCGAGGTCATTAGAGGCGGGATGGGATTGGGGCAAGGAACGGAGAGGAATTCAGCCATGGCCTTTTTGAAGGAAGCATCTCGGCATTCGCCTGGAGTGATTTGGGGAAACCATGGAAAACCCAAGTCTGGATGCCTGGACGGGGATTTGAACCCGCGTCCTCCCGAATGCGAGGCCAGAGCGTTAACCACTCACCCACCACTCTCGGTGCAAGATGAAGAACTTCGCGGAAGAGCAGAAGATTTAGAAGAGCCTGAAAACACTATGGTTAGCCACTCTGCTTCAGGTCCACCACTCTCAACGTCCACAAATAAGCCAACAACCACTCGGAGTGATCCTGACAAAGTGGTGTAGGAAGTGTGGATGGATTCAAACGTAAGACCTTCAAAGTGGAAAAGCTTCATGGGAAAATAGTTCGAAAGAGAATCGACTAGAAATAGACGATTATGGCGTATTGACGGAATGGCATAGCGCAGGCAGGCAAGAGAAGAACGGTCGATATTACTCAGTCACCGTAAAGAGTACAATTCCGAAGCGACGAGGCGGTACGGGCGAGGCATCAACACCTGACAACGAGGTCGACATCCGAGAGGCGATACCATGGCGCAGTCAGCGTTTCCAGCGACACAAAGGCAGTACGAGTTTCATCTCTATGCGACTACGAGGTGATACAGTAGCCCAGAAGTCATCAGAAATCAGCGCATACTCATCGCAACAATTTAGTAAATGTCCGGTGCGAAAGTTGCATGTTTTATATGCTAGAAGCGGGTTTCAGTGGTAAAGAAAATTTATCTAAGTAAATTTCGCAATAAAAGTTGTGTCTAAGTTTAAAACGAGTAATGCTCGAGTTTACAAATAGTCTTTTCCAATTAATGCTATTTTCAACTATGAAAGAAACACGAAGCTTAATCAACATTGTTCGAGTCAATTTCAATTCGAATGGGCAACCGAGAAATAAATTATTTATTTTTCGATGTTTGTAATTTGTGTTTTTGAATGAACCAGAACTTTTAAATTGTAGTCCAGTGATTTTCGAGTAAAATAAGATGGTAAATTTTGTATAAGATCTAGTTGATATCAATACCGGTACTAATAGATTATTTTTTTAAAACTGCTTAACGTCTCTTAACAGCGAGATCTTTAGAGACGGGAATGGATTGGGGGGGGGGACAAGGAATGGGAAGGAATTTGGCCATGGCCTTTTAAAGGAAGCATTCCGGCATTCACCTGGAGTGATTTGGGGAAACCATGGAAAACCCAAATCTGGATGCCAGGACGTGGATTCGAGCCGCCGTCCTCCCGAATGCGAGGCCAGAACGCTAACCGTTACACCACCACGCTCGGTGGTTCTAATCGAGAGGCGCCGCGAACAGAGCAGATACTTATGTTAACAGTGTAAAGGAATGTTTAGATTATTGCCAGCCCAGTATAAAATTCATGCTTCTAAAAGGCAAATGCATGTAATCCTTCCTTTGTCTGATTTCAAAGCTACGGGAAATTAGCTACACTATCTTTTTAATTCATTAATAATTTGCTAGTAGATTTCGAAGTTAAGTTAAAAGAATTTTTATTATTTCTGAAAATGATGATTGCATCATTTCAAAAAATTTTAATATGGAGTATGCATGATGTGATGGTGTAATGTAAATTAATGTTGTGCTTAAAGATAAGAACATTCATTTTCTATCATTTGAAATCGTTAATATGTGGTTAAAAATTGGTTAAATTGGCTGGCATGGTTTAATGTGACTTACTATGTTACATATCAAATGAAGGGAATAGTATTCGAATCAATGCTTTGTTTTTAACAGAACCAGAGATAATATGCGATTTATGACCTGTTTTAAGATAGTTAAAAGTACTGGAAGAACCAAAATGATCTGTTCTCTAATAAATGATATTAACACGTAATTTTTTGCGTTAACTTCAAGTAGTAAAGCATAATATTTTCCAAATAGCTGTTCAAGTAAATCCAGTAATAAGGAAGTATAAGAAATACTACATGAAATATATTAGGTAAACAAAAGAAAAATCTGGTTAACGTGCGTTATAAATAAGAGATTGCAGAATTAATGTATTATGCGGACATAATATAAGGTGATATTATACAAGCGGCTGTGTTGAGAAAATTACAACTATTGGTAGCCCGCAAGATGAAGAACTTCGCTGAAGAGAAGAATACTTAGAAAAGGCCTAAAAACAGGAAGGTTAGTCACTCCACTTAAGGTCCACCTTTCACAACCCACAACCACTCGGACTTGTGACACCTCCCTTATTTCAAATACTACTGATCCGAAAATTATTTCAAAATGTACAGTGATAAATATCCTGCTAAGGTTTGAAGGGAGACTATTATGATCATTCTGGAGTTTATAGATTTCACGAAAGAACTAAATTAATTATTATTCTATCAAATTCAGCGAGTGGTCTGGTTGCTTAGTGATTAAGGCGTCTGACTGCAATTCGAAAGGTTCCCCGTTCAAATCCGTCTCGGCGGGGATTTTCATAGGCCCTTAATCAGTGCTTTACTTCTAGCACAGCTTGCTGTATAATGTGAAGGACGCCAGAACGCTTCCATGGTTCGGATATCACGTTAAACTGTGGGTTCTTAATACCCGGTAGTATTACTAGGCAAGGCGGCTACGATAGGGGCGATTGCGCAGCTGATAATAAACCCTGTCACCAGGTCATTACGACCACACGAGTTTATCTTACGTTTTATCAAATTTTGCAGACAATTTTGCTGTACATAAAAATCATATTATAATTCGATGGAAGATTTCGTGAATCGGATAATAATATGCTGAGAATATATTTTTTGAAAAAATATTTTTTTAATTGACTTTTTAGTAAATCCAACTTAATACACAATCTGTGTACGGAACCCATAGTGCGTGAGAGTAACTCGCAATTACCTTCTGAAGAGCAAATAGGTTTGGCAAAAAAGTCACCTTAACGAAACAACATGCATTATATAAATTCATCAGAAATAATCCTGCCAGTAAGAATATTTAATATGTGAGGAGTGCACTAACTTAATGAAGCGACTCATCACAGGCAATAATCATTCCACGAAAAATTACGAACTTATGCACAGAAAAAAGTGATCTTATCGAAAACAAACCCAAAAGAAACAATTAGTAATGAAAATATAAACAGTTCTTTCAGAATGTAAGAAGACATATGAAAATTATTCTCTGTTAAAACAAATCGTTTGATTAAAAATCTCTATTGCTGATTGCAATGGACGCAGTAGTTGCGACTTTATATTTTTCATCTTTTTTATGACGGTCGACAGTTTTTCAGGTGTAGGAGAAAGTAAACTATTAGTTTTGCTGTGCTACAAATTATTTTTGGTTAGAAACCAGTTTCATAGATCATGTTAAAAGTAAATGGGAAAAAAGCGTGTCAGCGGATGTTTGCTGTCGCGAATTTGTGGATTGAGAGCTTCTATTGATAATTTTCTCTGATATTAGTTTGAGAGGTTTAAGCTGGGTTGTTTAAATGAATTTTACACAAAGTACTTTAATAATTACAAACAAATATTCGGAACTGATGCTAACTGGAAACGCAAGTAAGAGTGTTAGAAAAAATTGCTAAGCTTCTCAAATCATAACAATTACAATGAATAGTATAATTCGGAGGAAGTATGCAGCAGAATATCTTAAAGAAATAGATACTGTTAAATTCTTGTTAACTGAACATACATATCTGCAACCACACAGTTTTAGATACGCGATTGTTACACTCGTCCTACAAAATTTTTATTGTTAATTACATAACTAATAAAACGTTACAACTATAATATTGCATCATATCTCTTGAGACACTTCTTCCACGAAATAATCTAAAAATGTTAAAAGTTACAGTTTTCGATCCCGTATTTGTGTCTCACCTTTATTTTCATAATATTGTGATAGATATACACCTGCACATTGTGTTATGATCGCACTGTCATAAAACAAGTAATGAAGCTTCCAGATTCGTGAGTATTTTTCCGCCAAAACTTCGACAAGTAGCGGTGGTGGAGAGACATGTGGTCGATCGCCCAATTGGATGAGCAGTCTATTGACAATTAGCTACGGCTATCTGAACAGGGAGTGTAAGTGTTTGGGAGAGACTATACCAGCCTTTCCCTACCAAATGTCAACCTCTCCTTCACGTGGTGCACCCTGTTAGCACGGACGAGGCCTGGCGACTGAAAGATTCCCGGTATAAGGAGTCACCCACTGCTTGCCAACGGCCTCCGAAAGAAGGGCGGAAAATCGGGGAGAGGCCCAAGACACCCTCTTGCCCTTGGGGTTGGAAACGGCCCCTAAAGGTGGATGAGTCAGAAATGATCAAGGGCATGGAGATGCAGAAGGCAACGGGAAACCACTGCATTAAAGACCCAAAGGGTATCCCGAGGACATGTAATCCTCTCAAATTACATATATCTTGATGACTTCTTCCTGGGTAAAATATTCTGTAGGTAAAATAGTCCCACAATGGATCTCCGGGTGGGGACTGCTCAGGGAGGAGTCATCAGAATGGACAAAAACATTCTACGAATCGGAGCGTGAAATGTTAGGGCGAGATTACACAATATGAGTTGCTGGCCTGACAGTGGACAGCTACTGCACCTGTGTACTGCACTACAGTAGCTCTCGACTCGTCTCGCCCGGTCACACAAATGTGAGCTGCTGACGTGAAAGTAGACAGCTACTACACGTTTGTACTCGCATCTTTTCAGTAGCTATTCATAGATCTCGTGCAATGCTGTCGAAAAATACACGACTGATCACAGTTCATACCGTAATAAAAGCGACTGCAAAAATGCGGTTAAATACATCGAGCTGAAAGTGCTGTGCTAAAAAAGAAGAAAAATAGAACGATATGGGTCAGGAATTGGATGCAAAGAAAAGAGGCAACGCAGAAAATATTTAAATAACTATATAATGAAGATCCCCGTATTTACTAAAGCCCTACAAACATACACCAACAGAGAAAAGATTTATAATTATAGATTGAGCAGAGCAAGAAGAATCGTTGAGAATGGGTTTGGCATCCTAGCATCTCGTTTTCGCGTGTTGGAAAACCAGTTCAAGTTAAAGAGGACACTGCGATAAAGATCGTCTTACGTGCATGTACAGTGCGTTACACAACTGGTTACGTACCACTGCATCAAGAACCTATACACTAGCAGGAACGACAGAGTATGAAGATATCATGAACTTTCAAATCAATTTTGGGCAGTGTAGGTCAGAAATTCATGAATTACAAACCATCCATTGCTTGCGGATCAATAATAGATCGAAAGCAATACAGAGAAAATGCGAGAAAAATATAAAAAATTACTTCAGTGCCGAGGGAGCGATTACTTGGCAAAATAATATGATTCTGTGATACTTTATAATAAAAAAATAGTTATCAGATTACTTGTTGTTTTTTTTTTTTTTAGATTAATTATTTTCATAATGTAATCTATAGCATCTAACCAATTTATGGATGGTTTATAGACCTCATCATTGTCACATCCACTTTTTTGCTTTTCTTAATTTTCGATAACTCCTGGTTATTCGTAGAGCGTAATTTTTTTTATCCTCTTTGTTACTTAATTCGTGTCTTGTAAACCGAATTCCACGCAGATGTGTTCAAGTGAGGTTTTACGCAAATCTCTGTTCTTATAATTAGGGTCCAAACAATTCCATACGTTGGTTTGGTCCTTGTAAAGCTCCACAAAATTTATATTTTGTTCGGAAGTTAATCTATCCACCATTTTTGTTTTTAACCACATCTGGTAAAACAAAACACTTGCAACAACGAATTATGCACATGGCGTGGTCCCGGGCTTAGGGAGCGTGCACAAACTACGTGGCTCGGTCCACGGGGGGAGGGATTGGCTGGAAGGCTACGTTGGGCTACGTGGGGGGGAGGGCTGGGTTCCGAGTCAGGCCACGTAGCTTTCCTTTCATAACGTTTTTGACAGTTAAAATGAGGAATAGAACTCTCAACAGTATGTGAATATTTATTTCCCTCAGTTAATTATCTCCTTATGTAATTTATAATAGTCTGACAAGAGAAAAAATCTTCTGGAATCAAAAGGGAAAATAGCGGGGGGGGGGGAGGGGAGGTAGAGGAAAAAGCGACATAGAGCTACGTGGGGGGGGGGAGGGGGAGAGGGGGGTAGGGGTGAGGGGGGGTTCATAGGAGGACAAAATGGAGCTGCGTGGTTTATGCACGCACCCTTACGAGTTACTGTCATTTCGCAAAAATCGTGCAAGTTGACGTCCGAGTCGGATGCGAGCTGCTGTTTGTGGCGTGGTGGGGGAAGGCGAGTGGCGAGTAAATAAAAAAATAATGTAATAACTCGGATGCGAGCTACTGACCGACTCGCAAGTGACAGTAACTCGTACGATGTGGTCACGCGGTGCGAGTAGCTGCACTGCAATAAGTCTAATGAAGCTAATGACATACTATGCGGATCCGGATTCCGGTATCCGCAACCGCAACCGCAACCGCAAACGCTTAGGAAAAAACCGCATTTGGAGCTAGATGACATATAGGCGCGGAAACCGCATGCTCGAGATCGCGTTCTTCCTGGAAGGATGGTCTATAATCCTCTACCTTCCTCGAAAGACGGTGACGCCAGAAAAAACGCACAGTCAAGCCCTGATGGCCTTTAGGTGAGCACTTGGGATTTATAAGCCGGCAATTAAAGACCAATTTTTCAAGCAACACAACTGTCTGAAACTGAAACAACAAAATATCTTTCACTATTTTAGCATTTTTTTTATTTTAACTTTAAGAATCTTTCATGGTTTCGTCCATCGCCAAGGAGTATCTTTTTCGGTTATCTTCATTACTGGCTTCCAAAGGCGATGATGGATCTATATTTTACAATACTCGGAACTAAAAAATAGTAAAGAAATGTAATTTTTTTCCGTATTCACATGGTAGATTGGCAATTTTTCAACCTCTTAAATCAGTTTCAGACAGTTGTGTTACTTGAAAAATTGATCTTTAATCACCCGCCTATAGATCCCAAGTGTTCACCTAGAGTCTATCAGGGCTTCACTGTGCGTTTTTTGTGGCGACATCGTCTTTCCAGGAAGGTAGAGGATTATAGACCGTGCTTTCAGAAAGAACGCGTTCTCAAGCATGCGGTTTCCGCACCTATATGTCATCTAGCTGCAAATGCGGTTTTTTCTATGCGTTTGCCGTTGCGGATTATTCCGGAATCCGGATCCCCATTGTGTGTCATTAGCTTAACTCACTAGGCCAGCTCGCATGCTAGCTACTGTTTAACCTCGGCCTAAGCCCGCCCTAACCACATTAGTACCAGTGTATATGCCAACGTCATAGGAAGAGGACGAAGAAATAGAGAAAATATACTCTGAAATTGAAGAATAAATCCAATATGTGAAAGGGGAAAAAAATCTAATAATCATGGATGACTGAATTGCAATAGTGGGAGAAGGAAAAGAGGTGAAGCGAGGAATTAGGTTATTAGAATTCTGTGAAAGATATGAGCTAGTTGTGACATACACACTGTTTAAGATCCATGCAAGAAGGATACACTCCTTGAAACGTCCTGGGGATACAGGCAGATATCAGCTAGATTATATCATGGTCAAACAGAGATTCAGGAATCGAGCTCTAGAGAGTAAAGTGTATCCAGGAGCAGACAAAGACTCTGACCATAATTTGATAGCAATGAAGTGAAGGCTGAAATTCAAGCGAATAAGGAGGCAGTATAAACAGAACAGACTGGAAGTGAATAAACTGAAACAATCTAGCTCGAGAGAAAACTTTGCAGAAATGGTTGACTTAAGTCTAAAAAGGAACTCTGAAATGAGCTCAACCGAGGACGAATGGAATGCATTAAAGACCGAAATAATGAATGCTGGTAAAGAAACAACTAGCTTTAGGGAACAAGCTGCCAGAAAACCTTGGATCACAGAAGAAATTTTGGAGCTGATGGATGAGAGGAGAAGGTACAAAAATGCTCAGGATGAAACAGGAACAGAACAATACAGGCAATTTAGAAATCAAATAAATAGGAAATACAAAAAAAACAAAAGAAAATTGGCTAGACGAAAAGTGTGAAGAAGTAGAAAAGGAAAGAGTCGTAGGTAAAGTAGATGTTGCATATAGAAAGATCAAACTGAATTTTGGAGAAATGAAGAAAAGTGGTATGAACGTTAAAGCTGCCGATGAGAAACCTCTTTTAAACGCAGACGATAGAGCTAACCGATGGAAGGAATACATTGAGAAACTTTGTGATGGGGACGACTTGAACAATAGTATAATGGAAAAGGAAGACAATGTCGACACGGATGACTTAAGAGATCTTGTTTTGAGGACAGAATTTAATAAAGCTCTGAATGACTTGAAAGCAAATAAGGCAGTTGGAATTGATGAGATCCCTGCAGAACTTGTTAAATTCATAGGAGAAGAAGGAATCGAAAAATTATTCAAGCTGATATCAAAATGTTATGAAGCAGGAGAAATTCCAACTGATTTTAATAAAAATATCATCTTCACACTTCCAAAGAAAACACAAACCGACAAATGTGAGAATTATCGCACCATTAGTCTAACATCACATTCTTCAAAATTACTGACCAGAATAATATACAGAACAATGGAAAGGGTAGTAGAAGAGATAGTAGGTGAAGATCAGTTTGGGTTTAAGAAAAATCGCGGTGCAAGGGAAGCAAATCTGGCATTAAGTTTAACACTTGAAGGGTGGATCAAGAAAAACAAATATACTTTTATGGCGTTTGTTGATTTAGAAAAAGCCTTTGATAATGTTAAGTGGGACAAGATGTTCATAATTTTAAAGAAGTCAGGTCTGAAGTATTGAGATAGTAGAATACTTTATAAAGTATATAAGAGTCAAGTGGCTGTAATAAAAGCAGAGAATCACGAGAGACATGCAGCAGTTGAAAAGGGTGTGAGACAAGGTTGTAGTCTATCCCCATTAATATTCAATTTGTATGTACAAGAAGCAATAAAGAAAGTCAAGGAAAAATTTCCATGTGGCATAAGTGTTCTGGGAGAAGAAATCAGCATGCTACGTTTTGCTGAAGACATTGTCTTGTTAGCAGGAAGGGCTGAGGATATTGAGAAGTTACTGAAAGGCTTTATCAAAATACTGAATGAAGATTTTGGACTGAATATAAATCAAAACAAGACAAAAGTGATTAAATGTAGCAGAAAAAATACCAATTCTAGTAGATTAAATACAAAAATAAGATCGGATGCAATAGGAGAAGTAAGTGAATTCTGTGACTTGGGAAGCAAAATTACAACCGATGGCAGAATAGCATTAGCAAAACGAGCCTTCATGAAAAAGAGAAATATTTTAGTTTCAAATATTGATCTAGGAATTAGAAAGAACTTCTCAAAACTCTTTGTGTGTAGGACAGCACTTTGTGGTAGCGAAACATGGACTTTAGGAATACCGGAAAGAAAGATAATTGAAGCATTTGTAACGTGGTGTTACAGAAGAATGCTGAAAATTAAGTGGACTGACAAAGTAAGAAATGAACGAGTATGGAAAATGATGGGTGAGGAAAGAACTTTGTGGAAGAATCTTACAGAAAGAAGTGACAGGCTAGTAGGTCATATTTTGAGACATGCTGGATTGGTTCATTTGCTGGTGGAGGGAACAGTCGAAGGTAAGAACTGTAGAGGAAGACGGAGATTAGAATATATGAAGCAGATAATTGAGGACGTTGGTTGCAAGGGGTATGTAGAGATGAAGAGGTTAGCACAGGATAGGAAGGGATGAAGGATATCATCAAACCAGTCGAAAGACTGACGACAGCAAAAAAATATCTGAACATTTTTGCGTCTGCCCCTCACGATTAACGAGCTGTTGCTCGCAACTTTATTTACGTGAGCTAAAAATGTAAGGATGATATCGATAATGTAATAGTCAACACAGCGTCCGCTAAGGAAAAAAAAGTAATTGCATAAAAATCTCTGGGGTATCCCACCAAAGGAGCGCGTTAGTCAGATGTGACGTTTCGGGCGAAATAGTTTAATTCCTCCTAATAAAACTAAGCTGTTCACACGCAAAATCGCGATATGCATTTTGGCTCCGAAATTGAACTAGGTCCAGCCAGTAGTTCTTGAGTGAATTGCGGTCAACTAAAAAATGTATACTAATTTGTGGATACTTTCATCTTATACTAGCAGAGTTCTCATCGTTGCCCGGTATAGTTGGCGTTGATTTACCCATACACTGTTTTTATTCACGCAATGAGAAACGTGTACCAAGTTTCATACAATTCGCGCCATCCATTTCCGGAATTACAGCAAATCCTAGATTCACCCGCACCTTACCATGAAAGGAGTGGGCTGAAGTTGATTTACCCGTAGGTCTACACTATTTTTATTGGTCTGAAAAGATTCATGTGTAGCAAGCTTCATTGACTTCGTACCTGCCATTTCAGGTACTAAACTAACCACAGTTCTAATAATGGAGTGGTTTGGATTCTTTGATACGAAGTGACAGTTTTCATTTTAGTCCAGGTTAAATTTCAACCTGATTACATTTGCTGATGTTGCTGCTCGAAAATCGAAATATGGACCGTACGCGCATTAATACATACCACATAGATAAAATATATCTGCAATGTGTCTGTTTATTCCGACATGACGTTGAAAATACATATTTTTAATGGATTTTCAGAATTTGAAAGCCTGGGGTCAAAATTAAAATTTAACGTATGTCTTATGACGTTACGAGACGTTTATTTTACGAATAATCTAGCATTACCTGAAAACTTCTGAATCGATTTTGACCGAGTTTTCGCAGCATCCAACATAAGGTGTGTGTCTTCATGCTGACTCATCTGCCGCTGGAGCTAACAATTTTATCATCATGCTAATTCATCTGGCACTGGAGCTCTAAATTAAAATCTAATCCGTACCTATAAAGTTGAATATTAGGTATTCAGATTTGCATATCAAGTTGTCAGAACTAAGCGAGATATGAAATAAGAAATGCTTTACTTTTGATTTGTTTCAGGGAGTTACAAATTGCGGGGCCATGTTTATCGTAGAATTTGCATTACTAAAGAACGCAATAAATTATTCCGAGCAAGGCCACGTAGCTTTCCATTCATATTTTTTGCCACAGGTAAAAATGAGGTATGGAATACACAACAACATGTGAATATTTATTTCCCTAATTTAATTATCTCCGTATGTAATTTCCGATAGTCTGTCAAGAGAAAATAGTACAAAATGTCTTCTGGAATGAATAGAAAAAAAGCCACGTGCTACGTGGGGGAGGAGCGGGGGGGGGGTAGAGGCAAAAGCCACGTCAGGATTCGTGGGTTGGGGGAGGGGGAGATGTGTTCACAGGAGACCAAAATGGAGCTACGTAGTTTATGGACATCCCCTATGTAACAAGATAACTTTACACCCTCTTAGAAATATAAATTTCTCTTCAACTTGAGTGGTTAGCCCTCTTTTATGTTTGATGCAGACAGACAAATATATTCTGTTAGAAGTAATATATTTCAGGCGATTTTGTGTGTAGCTATACGGTTTTCATGTGACAGCTTTGTGGAAGGTGCCCGAAGTTCCCGCTAGAGCCGCTAGAGGCAATGCCTTCCACATGGCCAGTGCACGTCAGCAGAGTCTCTTGGAAGAGCAGATGCAGACAGCAGGCGTCCTCAGCTGCGAGCAATAAATTACAGCAACATCCTCGACGAGAGGAACTATCGAGCGGGAAGGATTTTCTTGAGACGAGAACTTAAAGAAGTCAGAAACAACGTAAGTAAGCAGAGCGCGAAAGTTGAAGTTTTAAAAAATGCACAAGGCGATATAGAATGAGCGGTACGACGGAGGCAGTTATGCGAAAAAATTGAAACAGTTGTTGAGTTAGTGGAGAAAAGAATGAATCGAGTTGATACACGTGCAAATAATACTGAAGGATACATTGCTGCGAGCAAAGTAGAAATAATAAGTAGGCCTACTAAGGGTCAAGGCATTGGTACACTTGAATGGCCAACTTACAGATCTGCGCTAAGTACAATCCATCAAGCGTGACAGCAATGGAAAATTGAGTCGCAGCACGTGGGTCTATCGAGCTGACAATTCCCAAGTTTGGATACAAACGTAGAACTAATACGAGAGCATTCTTTATCGAATTTGAGCGTTATTCGTAGATCAAAAGCACACCACAGTCGCTAAAGACGCACCTTGCACGACAAGTGATAGGCATGAAAGACCAGGTGTAATTATGAATGGCGTGTGTCGAGGTGACCTCCTCTGGGACATATTTAAAGAAAATTTGTTTGGCATAGTTTGAAGTTATAGAACGCAATCAAAGACGAGAATTCGTATATATTAAAGACGAAGCCAGTCGCGAAGGGTAATTTAATGGCAACATATGTCGAGAAGATTGTTATCAAGATTGCTTTCAAAGTTTATAGACCATATTATACTTGAAACTTAACTATGCGAAGCATTGAGGACACACTATCCGCAGCAGTTCAATTACTCTGTGATTTATTCTGGCCACGCAAGTGTATAGACAGAAGGTAAAAAAGCTTACCAAGACCTAAGCAGTCAATACCAGTAAGGAAACTTCATGGCATAGCGCAATCAGAAGTGGAATAAAAACAGATTCCAGCCAAGGTGCGAGGATATGAATCAGTTCCATGCTGGAAACCATTTTCATTATACAGAATCCATGAAACGGGTTTAATGAATGACGTTAAATCATTTTGGAGACATGAGTTCTAGTGCCACTGCGAGGAACATCGACGGGTGCAAAAATGTATGACCGAGCGGTTCCAATGAAAGGGAAAATACAAAACTAGTATAGCCGGCGGGGACGCATAGTTGGCCGTCAACTTTAGTGATCCTCAGCTACAGAGAGATTAAGTTTATAGACGAAGATGGTAATAGAGAGAACTCACGTACGACGCTGTCAACTAAATGTCCCCGATTACATGAATCTTTGTTAGAAAATCATATAATTTGTTGCTGGTTAGTAGGATCCAAATAAACGCAATTCGTAAGATCTAATTCACCGGACAGACGAAGAAGCGAACCAACTAAACATCAATCCAGTTGTTAGCGTAAAGCTTGTTCCTAACATTGACGCGAATAAGAATCGAATAAAGAAACAAGCATTCTGGCCTATTCGCATCGGGAAACAGTCGCATTATTAATATCTGGATTAAGTGTCAACCCAATCGGAAAAAAATAGGATAGTGTTTGTGAGAAACAGAACAGTATATATCAACGTCGAAGTTGTTAGACATGGGAAAGGATGAGAGAAGGAGGAAGAAAGGCGCAAGAATTCGTCCATAGTCTTTCGAATGAAACATCCCGTCATTCTCCTATGGTGAAAGAGGGAAACCATCTTGATGAATGAAGAGAGTTTTGGATCGTGTCCTCCCTAACGTCAAACATGAGCGTTATTGTCACATGGCATGGTTTTGATTATTTATCCGCATAGCAGACAAAAATATCAAAATTTGCGTTGGCATCTATATGAACCAGAATTATATAATTACCGAGATAATAAGTATCCTACTATGTTGATTGGTGACATAAACCATCACTATGTGCAGTGACGTTGAGATCTTTTCTTTATTTTTTATTTGATTTTTGTACAAAGATACAAAAATTAAAAAATTTGTAGTACAGATGTGAAGTATGTTACTAACTGGGATACAAAACATCCTGTATGTTAAGCGGTTGGTGATCTCGTTGACTGCATTCGTTTATTTTTGCGGGATACGTGCTCATACACACAGATAGGAAGAGAGACAGATAAAAAAATCCGAATTTTCCCCTTTGGCCTCTCTAACATCACTGATGTACATTGAATTTACAGTACATGGGTGACCGATCTTCGCTCGGCAACTTTCGATTTCTGTTCAATATCCAAGATTTCGAGCAAAGTTTGATTAAAGTAAAAGGCTTGAAGACTTCCTAGGCGTTTTGAGGTGCACAGTTAACCAAAGAGAAGCTTAACTACCGTAATATCAGTAGGCTTACTGGTACCTGAACCTTCTACGTAATGAGGCTAGAGCCGTTTTCGAGAAACCAAATACAAAAATTGCTCCTTTTTTTAAGAAAAAAAAATCGTGTTAAAAACTTGAAAAACAAACCAAAACATATGAAATTTAGTCCAAATCGCTAGATCCATTTGCGAGACCGCCTCATAAATTTCTTTCAAAGAGAAATGCTATTATTATGTTAAATAGAAATCTTCATGCCAGTCAGGGATTAATTAATTGTGCGAGATTTGTGGTAATTCGGGGGATTCTACGATAACCCTTGATGATGGATTCTTATGTAACTCGACGAGAAAAACTGAAATTAAATTAATTTTTTTTATATATCTCGCTTGGTTCTAGAGATATCGTATCTCAAAGTTGTCGTGGTTGGTTGAAATGAGACCTGGCCCAGAAGATAAATTTTACCATAGCCAAATTTGATGATGAATTCATATGAAACTCGTCGAGACAAATCGAAAATAAATAATTTATTTTTCTGATATCTCAAGTCAAGAGGTTAGAATTAGATCCGGCCAGGACCAGAAAAAAATTCACCAAAACCACTATGTCTATACGGTGGTAATGTACTTCCAATGTTTTATTTTGTTCCTAATGGTTGTTGTTAGGTTAAAATACGGCCTGGACCAGAAGAAACTTCGCCAATAGCACAAGGAACTATACCTACAATTGATTTTGACATGTTATATCTCTTCTTTATTTTCTTTATTTTCGATATGTTTCGTCGAGTTCAATAAGAATTCATCATCAGATTGTGACGTCACGGTAATGATAGAACATCATCAGTGCTAAATTCATTCACTCCGATAAAACTATGCTCATACCTCGCGTGGTAGTATTTAATGACAAACTAACAACCACTTTTTACTTTATAACTGGTACCGGTAATATTATTTTCAAAGAAGTTTCTGTAAAGCATCACCTCTGACAAAACCAATGATAAATTTTTAATTACTTTCCTTTTTAAAAGGTTTACGATTAAACTTGCAGTGCTAATATTTCCACGGGTCAGCCAGTATACAAGAACTGTTCGTTTAAATATTCTTTGAAATCAAAGAGAATCTTTTTGTAAGCTTTCTGGTACCTGAATTGTCTACGAGATGGCGCTAGTGTCGTTTTCGCGATACCGAGTGAAAAAATTGTTCGTATTTTGTAAATTCGCTTTTTTTGTAGGGAAGACAACTATTTAGGCAATCTTAAAAGTCAAAACGTTATCTAAATATCAAATTTCATCCAAATCGTCATAGCCGTTTTCGAGATCCGAAATATATATATATATATATATATATATATATACAAGAATTGCTCGTTTAAAGATATAAGGTATACATAGTTATCTATACTGAATTTATTTTTTCAAAATGTATTTTCAACTATTTTGTTATTTTTATACGTACATTACCTCTTTAAAGCTGAGAAACCAGGACCATAAAACAAAATTCTTATTGAATACAACACGAATAATGAATAGTTCTCCAGTTATTATCAGTTCCTTTGTGTAGTGCCTCACGTGAATACCGTATTACGCCACAGGATGTATTTCGTAACTCCGCTTTCTTCATTCCTCTCCAGACTGTAAATGTTTCTTCCCTAAAAGTCACAACGCATCTGTGCAATTCTGTAATTATCTTGTAGCTGGCTTCTACAGCTCATTCAGACGCTGTGTATTACATTTGCGATCAGCAATCTTGGACACCAGAAAGTTTTAGCTACCCGAACAAGAAAAGTTACTTGTATTTCGTTGAACAAATGCAAACTGACAGATAGTCGTACAAAAATAATTCCAAATGTTTCAATCGAAAACACTGCAAATGACGTTCTAAAGGAAACGAATATGTCGTTCATTGCAATTAAATAAATACTTAATATAAAATGGAACAATTATTTCAATTTGTCGCAAAAATAAAACTATAATATCTGAAGATAAAGCAACCAATGAGGGTTGTTGTAAGAAATTTCTGCACGTATACATAACTGAAATCATAGCCTGCAATCAAAGTATTCAGAAACTTCTAAACAGCTTAGATCTGCAACCTTCTTATCAACCATAATAGCTATAATAAATGATATGGAAATAAGAGAGTTGTTAAAGTTTACGTATTTCATTTCCCTCCTCTGCTACGATGAATCTTTCTGGAGAAATTCTTCACAGGCGCATATTATATTTTAGGTCTCAAAAACGATTTCTAAGAATTTTTTGCAGACCATGTCTATTGAAATTCTGCAGAAGTCTGTTTAGAAAACTAGACAAACTTACACATTTCCAATTGTACAGGTGGGGTTTATTTAAGACCCTATCAGAGGAAATATAATGTAATCCAAACATCAATAAGTTAGAACTGAAAGATTTTTACTTCAAAACACTTTTTACTCCTTGGAATTGTTTTATTTCTGGACTTTTAAATGCAAATGACAGAGAAAGTAATGTATGTTTTTGAAAGATGACGAAGTTGTTCGTAGCCACTGAGATGGTGTATGGTTTCGTTAAAAGTATGTACAAATCTATCAATTAGCAAGTGTGTTTTGAAATTACATTCAACTGTTGTATCTAACATTGTAAGTTACGTGTTAGTAGTTAATAGTGGAAATTTCGTATACTGTTTGGTTGTTACGTAGCTAATCAGTAATAACTAACAGGTTATGATTTTTAAACAATTAAACAATTTTTTTAAACATCTATTCCACACCCCGAAGACTGTTCTAAAAGGGGATCTAAGCGAACGTATCTTATCTAATCTAAAAGTGCCCTAGAGACCAAGGCTCTAACGTGATACTAACCACACAGAGGCAAATATTCCCTTGATATTATGGCAGCAAGACACGTTTGTAATCTTCAAGATTTCCCGATATCACTGGAAAGGCACAAACATATGGACAATGTTTTTTTTTTATGTCTGGAGGCGAGTAACGTAGATTTGCATAATAGCCGATACCTACAATGAACTGTCTCATGCAGCATCCGTTATGCTTCCATCATGTGAGTTTTACAGCTATCCCTTGCGGCAGAGTGTATCTCTGTAAATATAATAAGACCATAATTGGAAGAAACTCCTTTTTTTGCTGTCATCAGTATGTCGACTCGTTTAATGTAATATGCAATCCTCCATCTCTTCCTATATGTAATTTGGGAGGATTAAATGGCCTCGGGACACCCCTTGGGTCTTTTAATTCCGTGGTTTCGCGTTACCTTCTGCACTCCCATGCCGTTGATTATTTCTGATTCATCTGCCATTAGGGACGTTTCTAACCCTAAGAACAAGAGGGTGCTCTGACCACTCATCCACTCTTCCACCACCCTTTCAGGAGGACGCTGGCAAGACATTAAGGATATTTTCGAAAAAAATTAGTTTGTTCAAATGTTCATAAACTACAGAAAAGTTTATATTTGTCTTTTTGGCTGAATGTATTCATGGAAATACTGTTGGTTGAATTTTGATCGTGTTTCGAATAATGCATAGCTGACATAACCGGAGATAAAACAGCGGCATGATTTTGACTTGAAGTCAGAAATCAAGGAAATTCAAGATAAGAGCATGGACAAATAAGTACCTATTTTTCGTTGAACGCGATTACAACCAGAAATACTGGTCAGTTTTTGGTGTGGTTTCGCATTTCGTACATAGAGGAGTAAAATAGGGTATGTTTCATATTGATGTAAAGTACAAACGCTGAGAAATTAAGGTAAAAGTGCTAGGAAATTAGTATCTATTTTTAGTTTAACTCGATTCCAGAATTACATATATATAGACTATATTATGATGGAATTCCAAACAACGCACAACCCTTCCGCCTTCGTGACAGGAGCAGAATAAGGTTATGTTGTATTTTGGTGCGACGTCGCAACGCTAAAAAAATAAGAGAAAAGTGTAAAAAATGGGTATCCATTTAAAGACAGTCAAAATATCGATCGTGATTTCAGCGTAGGAATGGCATCGTGTTCTCACTCGCTGCCAGTGTGTTAACTGTGACATTAGCGGTTTAAAAGAGAGGTCCGTCACTAACAGTACACGCTCTGTTTGAACTATGGGTACAGCCACCACAAGAAACCATCAGGAATATATCTTCGTAATTACCAATGTAAATATCATTATCAAAGTTATAATCTTTTTTGCATACAAAATATCAGTACTAATTGAAAAATATGATATTTTGTAAAAATCTTGTTACTGCTATCTATGTTATAGTATTAACATTAATTTAAAAAGTAGTTGTTACTAATTATAGAATCAAAATGAAACTCAACTCTTTCTTTAATAGAATCTTAGGACTGTGTAGTGCTAGAAGGATGTGGGGAAGATTATAGTCTCTGACAACCAAATGTTAAACTGCCTTTTCGGTGGTGAACCCTGCTTTCATAGACGAGACTCCACTTACTGAATTATTCCTTAAGTAAGTAATGCACCACTTGCCAACAGCTCCTTGAAAGCAGAGCGGAAGAACAGGAAGTGGTGCGAGGCACCTTCTTGTCCTTAGGGTTTGGAAACGGCCCCTAAAGGCGGATGAATTAGAAATGGTCAACAGCACAGGGAGGATGTAGAAGTCAACGAGGTAACTCTGCATTAAAGACCCTAAGGCTAAGAGTATCCCTGTACCATGTAGTCCTTTCCAAAATGGAGGTTTCAACAAAATAATTGAAAAACTGATAAATGGTAACAGAAAAGAGGTTGCGAAACTAAAAAAATATTTCATATTTCTGAAACTCTTGAATGTTATCAAATAAAAGTTTATGACAGAGAAATGAACTCAGAAATGAATAGTAGAATCGCTAACTATTAAACTGAGCTTCGCGTTTCTTACGATACGGTTAATTGCTTTTGAAGTTGACATACCTACAGTATTTTCCTGTCACACAACCACGTGCCGTCTGACAGTTAAATATTCTCATAAATGCAGTCGAAATGATCTCAGATACCCCCAAAATGCGAACACCATCCCAATTCTAATATCGAAATTTTAATATTGTAATTTTACAGCCTCAACCACAGGAACTAAACGTCCGCACTATGCGGCAGGAAGTGCTTGCTTTCCTGCTGGGGTGTCCACTGCCTTGTTTCTTGTGGAATGCGAATTAAATTGTAGAACGACTGATTTAAATTCCAATCGTCTATAGAAAAAAAGTTAGCCACCGATAGGCGACATGCATTTAGTATTCGGATGGATGAAATGTATTTATGGAAAGCTTCAGAATCAATAGTACTGGTGTTCAATGTTAATACAACCGTAATTACATCGAGCTTGGTTACAGTACCACATTATATGAATACACGCAGAGAGAGACAGAAAAAAAAGGAGGAGGAACGCAGAGAGAGAAAGACATCGAGGATGGGGAGCGATTTGATGCATAAATATTTATATAAATTAGTCAGGGATGGAAGTTCGTAAACACACTAAAAGTAGATAATACAGAATTTCAATCTCCGATTGGAAAAGATTAGTTTCTTAGCAGAAATGTTTGGCTGTTAAAGTTCCGAGAGCGGTGGTGTAACGGTTAGCGTTCTGGCCTCGCATTCGGGACGACGGTGGTTCGAATCCCCGTCCGGTCATCCAGATTTGGGTTTTCCATGGTTTCCCCAATCACTCCAGGCAAATGCCGGGATGCTTCCTTCAAAAAGCAATGGCCGAATTCCTTTCCATTCCTTGCCCCACATCCCTTCCCGTTTCTAAAGACCTCGCTGTTAAAAGACGTTCAGCAGCTAAAAAAAAATAATTGATTGTTAAGCACCGTTGACAGAGTGGCAGTAAATTTGGACCTCGTGGAACTGAATTGCTTTACGCCTGGGGAAATTTAACACCAATGTTGGAAATGTAGAATACAAAAATTCTTATCATCTGCGTTCCAACGCCCACATATTCACTTGCGTTTTGTACATCACCGTACAAACGTCTTTGGATGTATAAACGAACAAAACTCTGTTCTGTTCTTGTAAACATGTATACCTCAAGCGATATATCGTGTCTGGGGCAGTACTTCACAACAAAGGACATAAAATTGATTACTCAGCTTCACGTTATTTCTGCACAAGAATAAACTTTGCTAGACACGCATAGGACAAAACTAAAACCAATGTAAACACAACAGACACCTCAAGATGGATCCAGGGTCCGAAATGCATAGTGTAGTGCCATAAATTTGCATTAAAGAATGCGTTTTATTCTGCCTTTTGTCTGATCAGTACAGTCACGTACACACTTTATCATTATTCTTGGCCGCCGCTGAAAAATTCTATCACTCTTATCTTGCACAATCCTACATCAATGTCGTCCCAGGAAACAGTAACGTAATACTGACGAGCGACTTTGACTCTCTACCCATAGAGACAAAGTGTTCAGAGCCCAAAAGCGTGTATTAAAAATTATATGTGGGGTTACCAATAGAACTTCATGTAGAGAGCTGTTCAAGAAGTTAGGGTTTTAACATTAGCGTCTGAGTATATATGCACATTAATGTCCTTTGTAGTCACAAATTATACTTTGTTTGAAACAAATAATAAAATACACAATTATGGCACTAGAAGTAAAAATGATCTTCACAAGAATTACAAGTCATTGTCATTTGTTCAAAATGGGGTCCGATATTCAGAGATACATATCTTCAATAAGCTCCCAACACATATCTAATGTCTAGCAGATGATAAGAATAAATTCAGGAAAAAATGAAAGAATTTTTAATTGACAACTCCTTCTACTCTGTCGAAGAATTTATTTCTAAGGTATCTAAAAAATAACTGCCAATAGCTTGTGTAAATGTAGTTTACATAATTAATTTACCATTTATGCTATGACTGTACATCTCCTGGTGTATGTATTTAGTTTGTTACGCAATTGTTTACGGTACCATGTATGCTATGACTGTACATCTTGTGGTGTACGTATTATTTTGCTATGGATTTTTTAAAAAAATGTACCATGTTTGCTATGACTGTACATCTTCTGGTGTATGTATTATTTTGTTATGGAATTGTTTAATGTACCATGTATGCTATGACTGTACATCTACTGGTGCACTTATTGTTTTGTTATGCAACATTTTATCTGTAAATTAACAACTTTCCACATCCCACAGAGCCAGTCTCTTATATTGGGATCAATGGAAAATGAATGTATTGCATTGTATATTGTATTGTATTGTATTGTATTGGTTAATCCATCTAGGAAGTTCCTGCTTTGTAAGCCGTGCCAACGAGCGTGTCACCGTGCATAAAGAGTGCGCCGATAGTTCTGTATTACGGTCTTATAAGACCTATAAAATCTGTAATCACCGAGCGTGGTGGTGTAACGGCTAGCGTTCTGGTCTCGCATTCGGGACGACGGCGGTTCGAATCCCCGTCCGGGCGTCCAGATTTGGGTTTTCCATGGTTTTCCAAATCACTCCAGGCAAATGCCGTGATGCTTCCTTCAAAAGGTCATGGCCGAATTCCTTCTCATTCCTTGCCCCCCCCCCAATCCTTTCCGTCTCTAATGACCTAGCTGTTAGAGAGACGTTAAGCAGATAAAAAAAACTCTAATCAAACAAAATGTGAGCTTCATTTCAGTCGTTGGCTCACGGGAGCGGTTGCAAGGAAACGATTAACAATTATTATCAATTCTGTAATGCATTAACACTATAAGCTCAAAGTTTAACAAAACACCAATATGAGGAAAAATAAAAAATGGGAAAATCCGTTGATATTTTAACAAAATCCGAAAATCCTAACTATTTATAAAAATCCGTGGTTCTATGGATTAATCCGTAGAAATGGCAGCACTGAAATTAAGAACAAAACTCTCTTCCCTGAAGCAACTGACGGAATTGTGTTACGCGCCCAATTGGTTTTGATCAATCACTGTTTACATTGGAGTGTTTCACGAAGCGCTATCTCTCCGAGGCAGGTGCGCTAGTGACGCAGCATGAGCGGGGCGGCTGGAGGGGGGCCCGCTGTAAGCGCAGAACGCTAGACGCTCTGTAGTTCCCGTCCGCCTGCGAGTAAACATGAGGCTCTGGCGACTTGTGCTGCTGCTGGCTCTTACGACGGCGTCTCTGGCGCACCCGTCCGCAGGTCGCCAGGAGGCCTTCTTCGAGCTGCACATCGTGCACGTCAACGACCTGCACGCGCGTTACGACGAGGTCGACAGCAGCGGCGACGTCTGCGACCCCGACGACCAGTGCTTCGGCGGCTTCGCCCGCGTCGCCGCCAAGGCTAACGAACTCATCTCCGCCGCCCCCGACGGCAACTACCTGCTGCTCAACGCGGGGGACAACTTCCAGGGCACGCTCTGGTACTCCCTGTTCACCTGGAACGTCACCGCTCACTTCCTCAACATGATACCCTTCGACGCGGCGGTGAGTCCCTTCAACACAAGACTCTCTAATCAACGGCAAGGGAATAGCCGTATTTTTTAATAATTTTTTAGGAAAGGATAACACAACAACTGCTATTTACAGACTCAAGAGAGTCTCATAATAGGATTGAGATGTGCTCTTTCTTTACTTGAGAGTTGTTAATCTGCCTTATTAAATTCGTTCTTTAACTTTCTATGTTTACGTCGTTTGGAACTCTTCAGGTAACTTAAGACACTAATCGGTGATGTATTTTTTAATAGTTCAACTAAATCACGAGTTTATAATTCTGTTGACTTTCACAAACGAAACTAAGAAATTTATTGAGACCTCGTTTCTATTTTCTCCTTTTATTGTACAAGATGTAGGAGTATTCGTTAGATCTTATTTTAATTTTGGTATTCGCCTTATTGGCATTCCTTTCTTGATTGGTGTTCTAGCATTCTTTATGACAATTAGTTCTCCAAATTTCTGATGACAATTGTTGTTTTTTAATCATAATTGGTGATCACTTTTAAAGTTTTTTTCAAAACTTTTTTTTGCTTTCAGTTAACTTGTATTGCAGTATTTTCTCGTGAGAAAATAACAATGCCATAGTTAAAACTTTCATTGTGTTAAATATAAATAACCCAGCTTCTTCCAGTTATTATGTGTATCCTTGACATTGGGCATGTGAGTCTGCTTACTTAGAATCTCATCCAAGTTAACAATAAACCTTCCCAAGAAAACAAGAAGTCCCTATCAGCGTAAAGTAGCCTGTTAGAGTCCGCGACGCAGGGGCGTAGCTACTATGGGGCTAGGCGGTGCAGTGCACCGGGGCCCTCACGCTCAGGGGGCCCCCTAGCATACCTCAAGGGGCCCCTAAGCTCACCTCTAGGGGCCCTCAAGCGCAATGTAGAGGGCCCCAGGAGCCTTCACGGCAAACTGGCGACCTTTTTTTTTTTAGCTCTACCGTCGTCTAAGGGGCCCCTGAGAACACAGGAGCCCCTCACTAAGGGCCCTCGCTGCTCAAGGGGGGGCCCCAACCACTGCTCAGGGGCCCCTAAAGAAAAATTCAAGGGCCCCCATCCTCAGTTCAGGGGGCCCCTACCAGCACACAAAGCAAAAAAAAGGTCGCCCGTCTGGCCTCAGGGCCCAAATTAAATTTTTTGCACCGGGGCCCTTGTTGACCTAGCTACGCCACTGCCGCGACGGGGAGTACGGTTTCAATGGTTTCAGAGCTGTATGGACTGAACGACGAGTTATTTGAATCAGCCATTGCCTACGAAGTCACTTTTAGGGCAGGAAATCATCATCTTACCCTACGATTTGGAGACGGTCCCTAATGGTCTACAAATTTGAAGTGGTTAACGGGAGAGGAATGCAAAAGTCAAAGGGAAACAATTGCACTGTAAACGGATATAACATCTGCAGGACGTTTAATCTATTTAAATTACGCTACTATATCTCGTCTTTGAGTCCATTACGGGATAGCTGACTTGGACTAACTGGAGATAGCCATCGTAAATAAAACAGCTCTAACCATTATATGTGTATGAATGTGAAATATATGTCAGAATACGACAGATATATTAAGTCTTTTACAAAGTAAAATGGACTCACTTCATCTACATTATATTGAAATTAGTGTTGTTAAAACTAAGGGAGAGAAAAATTTCAGTTAGGGGAATAGATAGTAATGAACACAGTGGATTTATTTATAATGAATAAATATGTATGGATAGATTCAGGTTACTATAAAAAGTGCAATGACGGAATTAAACTGATGAAAATAATACGAATACTCTAGTCCAACAACATACAAATGTGCATTATAACTTTGCAAGAAGATGATTACGAAACAGGGAAAATAGATGTCAAAACTTAAGTTCTAATTAATTATATAAAGACTGATAATAATGAAGAGCGTTAGGAATACTGTAACAGAAGACATAAAAGACGCATGTATTGTAGGGAATCTTCATGTAACAATGGCTATATCAGGAAACTGAGGGGAAGGGAGGGTGTATAGATGCTCATAGATAAGGATGGAGAAGTAGTTACTGAGGATTTGAAAAAGGCAGAGATTTTAAGTAACTGGTTTAGTGAGAGCATTAGGGACATTGAATCAGAAACGGGAAGGTCTAATTCGGAGAACGAGCTTAACAATACGATTAGAAATGAAGATACTAAAAAATTTGAAATTCATCCTGAAGAAATCAAAAAGGAAATAAGCAAGCTGAAAAAACATAAGGGGGCTGGTGCAGATAATATTACTACAGATATCTTAAAGATAGTAGGATGTGACATTGTACCTTATCTTGAAATATTATTTAAATTGAGTCTGGATACTTGCTGCTTACCACAGGACTGGAAAAGTTCAATAGTAGTATCGGTACATAAAGGAGGGGTGAGAAATAGAGTCGAAAATTACAGGCCAATCAGTTTGACTTCAGTGGTAGGTAAATTAATGGAAAGATTGATATGCAACCACATCAGAAATGTATAAGAGGAACGTAAGTGGTTTTCATGTAGGCAACATGGGTTCAGGCAAGGATATTCATGCGAATCTCAGTTGGTGGGATATATGCAAGATATTTCAGATGAAATGGACAAGGGAGGCCAAATTGATAGTGTAGCACTAGATCTTTCAAAGGCGTTTGACAGAGTAAGCCAAAAATTGGTAGTAAATAAGGTAAAAACTATTGGAGTGGATGAGAAAGTGATTTGCTGGGTTGAAGAATTTTTAAAAGGTAGAAAACAGAAAGTTAGGGTGGGAAATGCGGTATCAAAGGAAGTGGAAGTAAAAATGGGAGTGCCGCAGGGTAGCGTATTGGGACCATTGCTATTCATTATTCTAATGAATAATTGTGTTGATTGTTTACTATCTGAAGTTAGATTGTTTGCAGATGACATAATACTGTATAAAAGAATCAAAACGATAGAGAACTGTAAACAGTTGCAGGGTGATCTGGACAGGATATCTAGTTGGGTTGGTAAACATGGGATGAAGATAAATGCAAAGAAGAGTCAGCTTATTAGATACACAAATAAAAAACAAAAGGTTAATTATGAATATAAGGTGGGGAAAGAATTGCTTGCTGAAGACTGTAAATATCTTGGCATTACATTTGATAACAAGCTTAACTGGGCAGGACATATTGGACAGGTGGTAGGAAAAGGTTTCAAAATTCTGCACTTGTTGGAGTGAGTGATGAGGGGATGCACGAGAGAAGTAAAGGAACTGGGTTACAAAACTTTGGTAAGACCATTGCTCGAATTTGGTAGTGTAGTATGGGACCCACATTTTGAGTATCAAATACAGGAGTTGGAGAAGGTGCAAAGAAAGGCTGCTAGATTTGTTTCTGGAAATTATCGCAGAATGCAATCAGTGACAGATATGATAAAGGAGCTGGAATGGGATTCATTGCAAGACAGGAGGAGGATGAGGAGGTTAATGGGAGTGTACAGGGCATATACTGGCGATGAGGCATGGAAAGATATTGCAGTAGGTATGAAAAGTAGTTCATGGAAGGGAAAAGATGACCATGACCACAAGCTGGTACTCGATTTCAGGCACAACGGTGTGGGAAGATTTTCTTTTTTAGGTAAGGGTGTCAGGGATTGGAATGAGTTACCAAGGGGACTGATGAATAACCTACCGAAAACGTTAAAAGAATTTAAAATTAAAATTTGTAGAGGGCAAATGTAGGTGAGTGTAGGATAGGGGGAAGATGGGTGTGTAGGGAAATTGCCACCGGAGCGTGTGCTCCATTGCAATTAAATTAAATTAAATTAAACAAAATTAGACAGGGAACGGCTAGTTCTAATTCTGCGAAGAATGCATATATCTTAAGCAAACTCAATATTTTACAGTCATACAAGATTGAAATATGCCCAAAAATCTCTGAAGAACTACTTTATTTGGTATGGTGAGGCATGCTATTTTCGGCAGTATTGAACACACATTAGCGTACATTAATCAACAAGTCATGCCATGTACGAGCAATCAATTACATAATGCAAGCCACCTTTCACGCTTTCTAAATCATTTTCAGTTATTGCACCTCAACATCTTCCAATGAGATACAGTCTGGTATTCTCCTGAAAACAGAGTTAGACGTACATCGTATTTCATGTATAATTTCTATTTTTTTTTTTTTTTACCTTGAAGTTTTTCTTAGAGCTTGCTGTTTGCGGTTGCTGTGTGTATACTCTAATTTCTAAGGCGTCACTTATTGCTTCTTGCAGTATACATTCAGACATTTCTTATGTGCTAATCAAAATCTTGTTGTTTCGGCTCAAAAACTGAAAACAATCCCAATCCTCTATGCCTCAAAACCAGAAATAGTTTACATCATAAACTATTTCTTCCCTTCCATTTAATATTCCTAATTATCTTACCGCTATCCATCAAATCTTTGTTGCTAATATATGCGTTATAAGCAAAATGCACTCTATTTAACTGCCTTTCTGTCTTTCAACAATTCTCAAATCTTTTATCATATTAGTTATCTCCAACATTTTACTTTAATTTCCAAAAACAAATTTAGTTGCTCCCTTTGTAACCCTCCAACTACTTTAAGGATATAAATAATAGACATATAGCTCCCATACTATCCCGCCATACATAAACAAGATCCTGACCAAGATTATTTCTCTTGGCTTTCTGACTTCCTTGGTTGCTCTTATCAGCCTCTCGACTGGTTTGATGCAATTCTCCATCCTTTCATTCCCTGCGCTAACTTTCTTCATCCGTTAAAACCCTACGTCCTCAATTATCTGTTCCATATATTCTAATCTCTATCTTCCTTCTACAGTTCTTCCCTTCAACTGTTCCCTCCACTAACAAATTAACCAACACCGTATGCCCACCATCTCGTCTCTTCTTTCTGTTAAACTCTTCCACAAACTTCTTTCCTCACCTATCATCTACAAAACACGTTCATTTCGTAATTTATCCCTTTTTCATGAAGGCTCTTTTTGTTAGCGCTATTCTGCTTTTAACATCATTCCTGCTTCGGCCATCAGTTGTAATTTTACTTCCTAAGTAGTAGAATTAATTTACTTCTTCTATCGCATCCAATGCTATTTTTACACTTAATCTACTATTATTGCTTTCATTTCTGCTACGTTTCATCAATTTTTTCTTGCTTTGGTTTATATTTTGTCCAAAATTTTTATTCAGTACTTTGTTCATGCCATTCAGTAACTTCTAAATTTCCTCAGACTGTTCTGCTAACAAGAAAATGTCATCAGCAAATCGCAGTATACTGACTTTTTCTCCTTGAACACTTATGTCACCTCATGAAGCTTTCTAAAAATGTTTAGAACTTGAAACTACTTCTTATTGCCTCCCTAATGTGTCTTGTCATCAAATGATGTCCAAAATATTTACATTCTATGCGAACGGCAAGTATTGCAACTCTACAGTATATAATAAAAACCGAATAAACTGGCTACTTTTAGTATTTATTTTCATTGTATGGGGAACGATCCAATTACATATACCTCCTTCACTATTGACATTCACTGTTGTTTGAAATCTCTTACACAACATTAAGCCATATGCCAGCAACCTAACTTCTGACAGCTGACCAACAAAAGTATAATTGATCAGAATAATGATCATCAATTCATTGCTGCATTCATGTTCTCATCTCACCTCTTTTGATGCTACATTTCCTTTTTGTTTCCTACATATTAAGAAGTCATTTACTCAGCAAGAGACGTTCTGAATTACCCCAATTGTTTAAATATTGTCACCTAACATTCTAATGCTTTTAAGGATCCATTGGAACACTTCCATTATATAATTTGTACTACTTATCTCAGTGGTTTTAATCGAATGGGACCATCAGCTCGGGTATATATAAACGGTATTCTAGGTTCTGTCTTGAGTGTTACATTGTTAGCTATTGTCATGAGCAACATATCGTCTGACGTAGACGACTTTGCGATGTAAGCCTACTGCTCTTCGTCTACATAAGACGTATTATCTCAGCAAGTTGGTCGATTGGTCCCTAAGGGTTTTTTTTGTTGCTCTTTTCGTTGTTTTTTTCCCCTCTTAGAAACATAAACGTGTTCTTCCTGCCGAGAAAATAGTTTTAAAGACAAAATACTTAGTAGTTCTGGGTCTGATTTCATTTAAGATATTCTGCTGATATTAACATTTAAAGAAACTTGGAGAGGGAATGCTGAAGTAAATGGAGTCTATTTTATATCTTTGAGAGTATGGTGAGACGATCGCTCCTGCATTCAATAATTTTTTAGAACCAGTTTGGATCTAGTTTCAATTATGGCTGCATCGGCGGAAATTACTTTCGTTCTTGGGATGAGGTATAGCTCGTCTGTAATTTTTTTACTACTCTTTTGAAGTCATTTGAAGTGTCAGGTTTTATGTTCTCCGCTTGAAAAATACTAACAATAACTTGTACAAGCGTCAGAACGGACGAAATCATTACTTGAAAACTGCTGAACTCTTTGGTGAATTTGTCAAAATGCCCGAATGTTTGTACATAGTTTTCAACGTTTACCCAATCATCCGGAGTGATTGTCGCAATTTTTTCTTGGCTCAGGTACACTATAATTGATGCATTAATTTTCATAAAAGCTCCATCATATAAAATGACATTATATAAATATTTAAATTAAATATTACGTAAAGAAGTATTTTAAAATGAATTACACGTTTAGTTGGACAGTCAGTCTTCTACTAGAGACAGTGCAGGTTAATTTAGTATTTCAGTTTGTATTTTTCGGATTTTTTTATTTTTTGTGGCTATTAAAGATGATTGAAATGAGTTGTAATTCTTTTTATTTTCGATAAAACGTTGTGTAACAGTTTTGTTGCAGTGCTGCAACTGTTGGATGCTGCAATCAAAATTTGAATGTCTGACAACAGCATTACTTTAATCATGTTACAACCTCGAGATCATACTGCGTAATGAACTGCATCAATTTTTACACTCCAATCTTGGAAAAAAAAACTGGATGAAATAATTACTCCTGTATGTTGTACTTCCACAACTTCACATTTCAAAATTATTGTCATTTTTCGGAAATCAGTGGTGACCCCGTAACGGCCAGAGCAAGTAGAACTCATCTCTGACCAGATGTCACTTGCAAAGGAAACCTTTTCAAAATCTCCTGTTAAACGTTTAACTTTATTTGTTGCTCGAGTGTCCAAATCATCACATACAAATTGTGTGAAAAACTGTCGTCTTCTTAATTTATATCGCGCTGAAGCAGTGCTAATTACTCGCCGGAGTCCTATACTATCTTCAAAATTAATTGGTAAGACCTGCAGGGATATAATTCCGCCGATAAAACGATCATTTTTTACGTGATTAGTCTCAAAACTCGTTTTTTATAGACCTATTGTGTAGCTAATATTTTTATTGCTTCAGGCAATGAACTAGACTGGCCTTGATATTTTGTTCTTGTGGCTGCAGCTTAAAATCTGCATTAAGTTTTTCAAAGTCTTAAGCTCTTCTGGATGTACAGGTTTTCAAATGGCTTTTTAAAGCAATGGCAGTACGCTCTTTACGAGAATATTCTATTTCACATTTTGTACACTTTCAAAAGATTAAATTTTTTCTTCGCGTTGGTGCTCACTCGCCAGAAGTTAGTTCTAACAGTACTTCAGCGTACAGTGTACAGCGATTCCGACTTAGTTTGATTTACTTTTAGCTTCCACTAAACTTCCGTTGCAAAAGATGCAGAAACGTAAACAGAAGCAGAAATCGAAAGCCTTGTGGAATTTTCGCACTTGCGGAAACAGAAGCGGAGATCCGTTACATCACAATGTGTTCTGTGAACTAAAGATACACGATTCTCGTAATAAGGCTAACCATTGTGAAATAATGTGAAGAAGTAGGCACTGATCAGGCACGTAACTGCACACTCAGTCTCTCGGTTGACTAAACGGTATTAATCACCTTTTATCAGTTGCCGATAAGAGCGCAGTTAGTCTCAGAGTATACCTTTGACAGATATGACAATATATGCTCATATTTGACTGTTACAGAATTAATCAGGAAGAAATGCTCAGATTATTACGACGTCACATCAGTAGGGTAATTAAAAGTTACCTAGCATCATCTGGGACCACGTAAATTTCTGTTTCTGCACTTCTTAGCACTTCCCCAGTTTTGGTTCATTGTGCAAGAAAAGCTTTAAGTCTATAATAGAACACATAATTCGTTACGAACAACCCGCTAAAGAAAGAATAAAAAATGGATGCAAACTGTTTAATAGCTACTAACGGAAATACATGGGTTGATTGAAAAACTGGGTTTCAGAAAGATCTCTATATACCGGCCCTTACCGTGTAGAGCGCTTACCTCGCATTTTAATGGACACTGGTTCGAGTCTAGCCTGTGTATGCTTGTGTTGTGTTGTCCTCAATACATGAGAAAAGTATACCTTAATAGAAGAACAAAATTAATTAATTGGAGTTTGTTAAATGGTCGCAGAAATAAAAGGTCAAATTAAAAAAAGGGTTCTCAAGAGATCACAGAATATTTAAAATCTTTGGGGATTTCACGGTGCATCCTAAAGCCGCTCTGATTACAACTGTTAGCATAATGTCTCTAGGGGAAGATTTTTTAAATTTGTTTTATGTCTAACACTACTTTTTACGAAGGAATGCGTAAGAGAGAAATGGTGGGTGACTGGGAGAAGAAATCAAAACCAGACATCTTTATGCCTGTAGATTTGGTGTCAGTTTTGTACAAACCATTGTTTTTTTATTGATTTGTAATTTTTCCTATGGTATAATAATAATTTCATGTGGTCGTAATGACCTGGTGACAGGGTTTCTATTGGCTGCGCATTCCGCCCCTGTCGTAGCCACCTCAACATAGCCCGGTAATCCTGCCGGGTACGGGGGACCTACAGTTTAACGTGGAATCCGAACCACGGAAGGCGTTCGGGCATTACATATTAAGCTATGCCAAAGATGAAGGCCGGGTTAACTGCTTATGAAAATCCCCGACGGGACAGGGATTCGAACCGGGGACCTTTCGATCGCCACCAGACCGCTATTTTCCTATGGTGAACGGCTTGTGTTAAGGGACAAAGACACCGGAAGATAGAGGAACGCTACGGAAAGCTAAGTAGCTGCCATGAAAGAGTAGTGGTCCCACCATTGAGAGTGAGGCTGGGTTCAGGTTTCCAAGCCAATAGCATTTTTAAATCTTGTTTGATCTTCAGAGAGGCAAATAATTGCGCAGGCTTCAGGGAAGCAGTTCTGTACTTATTTCATTGTGGATGTGTATTATAAGGTGGGAGAATGGGAGCAGAAAAGCATTAAACAGCATACGAAGGTATGTAGTTGGTATGGTGGCGATGCTGTATGGCTGATCGGAATAGAATTGTCGAAGTTCGTGAGTTGATCAGGTCTATGAAGGCGTGAGGTATCCCTATTAGGTAAAATGTGTTCCCTAAGGCAAGCAGGTGCATTTGACACTTACTATCGGTGAGAATATCGGAACTGTAGCAAAATATGGTCATTTCGGCCTTGACAAAAATAGTTACAAAGTTAGCATATGGTTGAAAATAAATTATGCAAGTTAAACTGCAGTTTATTCATTGATTAAATTGGGATAGGCGTGTAAACTTTGTACCTGAGAGAGATCCAGAGACGTGGAAGAGTAAACTGATGTACCTTTACGATGAGTACGCAGGGAATGTTACATATGTACTTAACGGAATTAAGAATTGGGCGTAAGAAGAATAAATGGCATTGCTCTTCTAACACAAACTAAGAGGGGAACGAGGGTAACGTCACAATTGTGACCGGGTATTCGGATTTTGGAAGTTTAGCAGCGTAGATACTTCCTGAATCATGTAAGAAAGTAAATGAATTGCTAGAGGGCACTTTTTTTGCTTATAGTTTTACGCCTTGTCGACGTCAAGGACATTAGGACTGGGGACAAGAAACGCGTAGGAAATCGGCCATGGTATTTTGAAGGAAACGTCACCTGTAGCGATTTAGGGTAAGCATGGATAACCCAAACCCGGATGGCCAGTCGGGGATTCGAACCAGCGTCCTCCCGAGAGCGAGGCAAGAGCTTTACCGTTTAACCACCTCGTTCGACAGAGAGGGCGTTAATAATTATTTGATAAGTACAGTAGTTCTATATTTATTTCACTGTGTCAGCAGATGCTTATAGCTGTTCTTTCCGTGGATATTAACGCCACTAATGACCTTATGAAATACTGTCATCAGTAAATTCGTCAAGCGCATAAGTTGATGATTCTTGGGTATCAGATGAATGTGTTTCTTCCCACTCGATTGTGGAGTCAAAGAAACAGATGAAACGCTTGCTATACTTGGAATGAGGCCATTTACCAATTTTGTAAATATCGCCGATTGTGAAGCGTTGACTCATTGTCAAGTTTAAGAAATGACGCACGGCCTCAATTGTAATAAATTGAGAGTTTCATTTCCATCATTGCAACCGAAGAGATGATTACTCGAATGCATGGAGCATAACGCTCAGTGCCGTTTTCATATTTGACTTGTTACGTTGTAGATTAAATAAATTTATGTGGAATTAAGTGAAATTATGTTGATAAAGAAAATGACCAATAGTTGGGTAGCAATTGAGGCGTTATTCTGTTTATATTGAGTGGTTACTATTTTAATTATTGGCAGATTCCTAATTCGTCCACCATAATTTGCGATTGCCGTAAATTAATTTTCATGTTAGTTTGGGGACCAGGGGTGTAATTTGTATGAGATATAATATTTAATTTTATTAATACAACTTCATAAGGAAAGGTTGGGCAATACTATTGTACAAGAATTAAAACCAACAAGCTTATAATGAGATTTGAAAGTGTTTATCTGTCGTTTAGATAAGCCAATAGATGAATTTTGTTGAAGAATGTAAAAGCAAATCCACAACTGCATAGTGAAACGTTAATATTTAAAAACTAAGGTGGGCTCAGTGGAGGATATCGAGTTTCTCTACGTTTTTGGCGTAGCACATAAAGCAGTTACTGGGGTTTTGATTTGGGCGAACTGTGGGAGGAATTCGTTTATTACCGTGCACTGATGATAGCAGCGTGAGGCGTCGTGGAACAATGGGCCTCTACCATTGCGTGAAGACCTTTGACTCGGCGCGTTTCGAACTGATATTTAGGGAGTTAACAGAGGAGTAGTAAACGTAGTTGCATGCCCGAGAGATCTTCAACCATCAGACCTACGATTACAAAGCTTTTTATACCTACCGCCCACTTTTATACCTCTGTTAGTAGTTAAATTTTCTAACCACTCACCGGTTCTACAGTAACGGTGATTTATAAATCAGGGCAGTAACTCTAATTTATAAAGCAGTGTTACAGCAAGTTAAAGCATATAATAATAATTACTTACCAAACACATAACGTCGGACTTCCGCTAAATTTGACAGGATAAAGCTTTATAAAACAACTAATTGTAGATACTTTGTATCTATAGAAGCACGAAAACTGATTAAATTATATTTAATTAATTAAATTTTTATTGAGATCCCTGAGGCTGCTGCTGCAAATCTAAATACTGGATAACTTCTTATTGTAAGAAAATGTTTTAAAACATTGCTATGAAGTATGTGAGACAACCTGCTCATTTCTAGGGCCATGTGAAATAGGGTAGAATGATGATGACGGAAGGGAGTAGTTGGTTTAAAAATTTGAACTTCACTAACTTCCTGATTAAGGAGAACAAAATATAATTAACACATGACATTAGTATGCTCCATTTATAATGAAAATCTGAGTCTTATAAAGGATTAGGGTGGAAAGCGATTTCATGTTAGGATTAGATAAGGGGCATATACGTAAATTCTCCCATTATAGACTTTTCTTATGAATTTGGGGTAAAACTGTATATGCGTACAAAATTTAGCATTCTATGATTACGGGAAATACTTTAAAGTTTTGATAATTATTAGTCAGTCAGTGTGCGACAAAGTCAATGAAATTTGCGTATGACTAACTTCCAAACTAAGAACAGGAACGAAACAAAATTTTATGTGTTTTCTAAGCTTTCTCCTGCCTCTGCATAACAGACATTTTAGATGTGCACCGTATTCCAGGCAGAAGATATGAAGGTATAAAATGGCCCAAATCGCTTCGTTATAAGGTGAGGCAGTGCCGCCGTTGACTCTATATTAATTATGTCACCGTTCACGGTCAGTGTCCATAAAATAAAACTTTTTTTTTAATATCAGCTTAGCGTCTCTCTAACAGCGAGGTCTTCAGAGACGGGAAAGGATGGGGGGCAAGAAATGGGAAGGAATTCGGCCATGGCCTTTTGAAGGAAGCATCCCGGCCCTTGCCTGGAGTGACTTGGGAAACCATGGAAAACCCAAATCTGGATGCCCGGACGGGGATTCGAACCGCCGTCCTCCCGAATACGAGGGCAGAACGCTAGCCGTTACACCACCACGCTCGGTTAAAAAAAATAATTAAAAAAAATAAAACAAAAAAAAACCATTTTAATAAATTAATTGTGAGTGTAGATAGTTTGAGAAATCGGATTTGAAAAAGTGAGGTATGCGTTTGTGTATCAACAGCAATATTACTTGGTTCGTACGGACCGTGGCACAGGTGAGGCGTGTCCATGTTCATCCTTGTGTGTGACCGTGTGTGTGGTTGGTTTCAGACGCTGGGGAACCACGAGTTCGACGACGGGCTGGAGGTGCTGATTCCGTTCCTGGATCACGTCGCCTTCCCCGTCGTGGCGGCTAACATCGACGCCAGCCGGGAGCCCAGCATGCTGGACAAGTTCACCAGGTCCGTCGTGATCGAGCGAGGCGGGCGCCGCATAGGCGTCGTGGGGTACCTGCTCCGCAGCATCGGGGTGACTCACCACTCTCACTCTAGCTGTTAAACCAGATTATTAAATATTTTTAGGTTACAAAAATACCATGATTCTTCATAAGCTTGACTGATTAAAATATTTCTAGTAGGCCTTGTATGATGGAAGAGAATGGAAACATAACTTTTACAACAGTGAAATCCAAAATGTACATATAGTCTACTTTTACACGGACGCCTTTGCATTGCCGCGAACGCTCGTTTTGTTCGTTAACAGCTTCAATACACATTTTAAATAAGGCGGCAGAGAATATGATTTTCCAATACGATTCGGCTCTCTCAGTTTTCAAAATGCGTATTATATAGAACTACGATTATTTTCGATTTACTCTCATTATATAAGAAAGGCATCATGTGTAATCCAGCAAAAGAATAACAAGCTTTTAATGAAAATAAAATAAGTGACAGAAATGAAAAGATATCTTACAGAATGTAAATGTGACAAAAGAGGATTTTCGGCTGCATCTTTTGTTTCTCACTTTTGAGATCCAGCTAAGTTACTATAGTTCGATGTATTCGAAAGCATTATGAAAAGTTTATTATGATCAAAGTCATGTTCAGATCTTTAAAATTACCTGTATTAACTAGTAAAATAATTAATATTTTCTGTAAAATTAATAATATTTAGATAGTTTTATAGTAATCTGACAACAGTCAATTATTTCTTAGTGATTTCAGCAATTGGCTTGTTTCCACTAAGAATAAATTGGGCGTATAGTAGTTTTTAATGATTAATTATGCTAAGGAGATAACCAAAAACTACCTTATTTAATATAAATGATAAAGATTAGAATTATTTATAGAAAATAAAATCGACAAAATCAGCCATAGTGACACGTGACCGCGAACGCCAATGAGAAAGCATTAAGTCATAGCGTCCCTAGCGCCACAGAAGTGGTTGACATTTACATGTAATAGAACACCTTGCGTAGTAAATTTTTCGTTTGTAGAAACTTCTGTGTTGGTAATTTAGTTATTGTTAATTATTTGGCGAAAGAGAAGTCTAATTCATTATGGAACAAGGTTTTAGCAAAGCAACCAGTTGTAATTTGTCCAAAATTGACGCCGTAGCCGTTTGAAGATATTTCGCCTCAAACATAGACTTCTGCTCGTCGGAATTCCGCAATGCAAAAACTTCAATGGAAGTATATACAAGTGTCAAATTTATATTATAAGCTGAAATCAGTTTCGTAAACAATAATCTATTGCTTCGACGTACGTTTTTAAGTTAACTGATATGGTTTTGATGTTACTTTTGCGAAGTATAAGCAACTGTTAGGGAGTTCTATAATTACCGTGACGTCGCAATATGATAACGAATTCTTGTAGAACTCGACGAAACAAATCAAAAATAAAGAATAATGTTTTTTGATATCTCGCTTCGTTTTCGAGATATAGCACGTTAAAAATGAATTATAGTTCCTCCTGCTTTTGGTGACGTTGTTCGGTACTGTTATTTCTGTGCCGTGTCTTAACTTTTCAGCAACATCACGCATAAGGTATGTTTATTTTTTATATATATAAACCTTTTCTAGAAAAATATATCCTCAAAAACAGGCGTGGTAAATTTTAAAGCTATGGCACTGCCAGTTTCCAGTCTGCTCTAAGCTTCATATCAGCCTAACAACATCATCTTTCAGTTACGATATCTCGAGAACCAAGAGAGATATTAAAAACAATTATTCTTTATTTTCGAATTGTTTCGTCAAGCTGCTTGAGAATCCATCATCAGATTGTGGCGCCCCTTAATGATGTTCATTCTATGAAAAATAACACTAAAGAAAGATTTTAGAACATAAAACCAAAACAAACTCAACTCATACCTTATTACATTATCATTACTTCAAAAGTAGTGGTTCTGCAAAATTCATCATTTTTGCTTTGGATTTAGAAATATATTATGCACAAACACTTAAAAATGGTCTTCACAAAAATAGATACTTCTGTCTGCAGGTAAACTGTGAGCATCCTCCCTCCTTGCAAGTTTTAACCACTTTCTCCGTATTTTTTCATTGTTTGGAACATATATAAATAACTTATCTGGTGTTTATATTGTTGTGCTTCTACACTTCGGCACTACACAGTACTTATAAAACGAGGAACTCATGTTTAACTAAAGAAAATCTACACCTGCCATATACGTACACGACTGTTTACATTCATATCAGACACTATGACGTCATCCAAGACGCCATGACAGTCTAGAGCGTTTTTGAGCTAAATTTAAATTCCCTTTTACAGATGCAAAATACATAATGTAAATGTTCGATTCTTTACAAAATAAGATGTTTTTTGAGTAAAATAGATAATATGATGAAGTATTAACCTATTTTTCAAAGTTAGTCAACTACCCAATTGTAAAAGTTCTTGAACAGTCAGGGCGAAGGTACAGTACAACCAGACTGGCGGCACCGATTAAAAATTCCACACAATTCGGTTGTGAATTCCTTTCTAGCCTCCCAATATGTACTGTATTTTTAATCGAACCTGGCGAAAGAAAATTTCGTAAATTAACGTAAAAATTACGCAATACTCTCCCTATCGTCGCTTTGTAATAGAAATCAATTGAAGTCAATCGGCGAGAACCTCACGTTATTCTAGTAATTTTCTCAAAAAATTAGTGGTAATCTTTGACGGAAATAAAAACAAACAGTCGATGGTATTAATCATTTATTGATCATATGACAACATAACTCCGTTCCTGGTTGCGAGTTTCGTCAACTCGGTACGTTCAGCGATATTACCGAGAATTAATCGTTTTTCTCAGAGATTAGCCTTATTTATGACGCTTTTATGCTCGAATACTAGCTTCAAGCTTTTAGAAATACAGTGAGTGATCAGTAATTCAGAATAACTGACTGATCACTGCCGTGCTGCAGGAGATGGCGGCTACGGGTAAGCTGAATTTCCTGGACGAGGCGGAGAGCTTAGCCGAGGAGGCCGCGCGCCTCAAGGCCGACGGAGTCGACATCGTCATCGCTCTATCGCACGCCGGCATCGACGTCGACCGGCGAGTCGCCGCCAAGGTGCCGGATGTCGACATCATCGTAGGAGGACACTCTCACACGCTGCTCTACACAGGTCAGTGCCCTTCACAGACAGCCAACTTGACAACAAATATAAAAAAATGGGCTCTGAAGACTGAAACCACTTAGTTGAAGGTAGTCAGTAATGTGATTGAAGTTTTTTTTTCTTCTTTAGAACACCTTGAATTAATGAAAGCGTCAGTAGGACGAGGTATTGAAAACGTTAAGTGTAGTTTTGTGTGCCACACGGTCATGAATATCCAGCGACTAACCGGCCTGGTGGCTCAATGGTTAAGGCGTCTGACAAGATCGAAAGGTCCCTGTCTTGGTGGGGATTTTCATAGGCCCTTCACATCTAACATATTTCGCTGTGTAATGTGAAGTACGCCAGAAAGCTTCCGTGATTCGGAATCAATGTTAAACTGTGGGTCCACTTTACGTGGTAGGATTACCGGGTTAGGTAAGAAGGAAATGATCGGGCGTCGCTATTCCCAACATCAGGCTAAGTGTACCTCCTTCGACAAGTTCCAACCAATCTTCGTATTGAATACCAAACTTATCAAGCAACTACTGGAGGCCGAACTAAGTAGGTGTCTTCCGTTTAGCTGCATTTAACTTCATTCATTTACAGACCTACCTGAGTACAGTGGCGTAGCTAGGTCAACAAGGGCCCCGGTGCAAAAAAGTTATTTTGGGCCTTCAGGCCAGATTGGGCGACCTTTTTTTTTGTTTTTAGCTATGTCATGTTGCTGGTAGGGGCCCCCTGAGCTGAGCTTGGGGGGGTCCCCTAAGCAGTAGTGTATCTACGTTGACAAGGCCCTCAGAGTAAAAAAAAAATAGAAAAAAAAGATCGCCCATTTCCTCTGAAGGCCCATGAGCCTTTGTGAGCTGCGCTTTGGGGCCCCCTGTGCTGCGCTTGGGGACCCCCTTCCCTCTGCTGGGTTCGGGGGCCCCGGTGCACTGCACGCCTAGCCCTATAGTAGCTACGTCCCTGTCTGAGTACTAAAGAGAAATGTTAAATTATTTCCTGTGTAATGACTTTTGGACATAGATTCATTAACTTGTTTGAAACAACATCTAGTTTGAGGAGGGACTTAATTTCCACCCTTGTGTTACTAGTATTAGCGAAGACAATGTGCGCCAACAAGACACTAAGTCCCTCCACAGCATATTGCTGGATATTCATGTTACCGCCCATTATTGTTAACAAACGTTGAAATCGAGTTCTGTGACTGTCATCAACATAAAAACTTAGCAGATCAGAGCAAAATAATGTTCTTCTTTCCTCCGTTTCCTCCTGTATTTGTAATGCTGTGCTTATATTTTCGGGACTCAGTACCTCGCGCAGTCTCGCACCGTTTTCTCAGTTGGTTGCGGCACCGTGATGGTGTCCCGTGCTGACACGGCTTTGACCGGCTCGAGTACTGGTGGTGGAAGAAATTTTCGCTAACGAGATTTAACCGGTTCGAAATGAGACGTGGTGGTAGAAAATGTCTAATAACTAGATTGTGCACCCACGCTCTCGGCAGTGCGCACGGGGTTAGGGCACACCACACTGTTGGTGGTTATTCGTCCGTCCGATGAGGAGTTAAGCCTGGGGGCTCTCTTTAGGTATCTTTCGGAAGAGCAGGCCAGACTGAACCGACTCCGGGTTTCACCTCTTCTTTCATTCATCTCAGCCTATTAATAAAGCAAAAAACACGCTGCACCAAACACATCACAATCATCCATATAAAACAGTACAGTACATACATTTTGTAACCTTCCTACTTCCACCTTAATATCTCTTGCTAATTTCTACCTACCAGACTTCCTTTCTGAAGACTGACTGCATTATTTTCTTATGAAAATCATTTATTAATCGCAAAGGCAGGAACAATTACAATTAAATAAAAATTGGATGGGTGAACCACACAAAAGTCAAACAATATTCTGTACTATTTGTTCAAATATGAAACAATGTTCGGTACTATAAAGTAGAAGACGTGTGCAAATAAACAAGTTCACAGAAATATTTCTACCAACAGTTCTACACCCAAAAAATTTAACTTGGCACAGTTACTTTCATTCACATAATCTTAACGAAAGTGAGCATTTGTACAGAGGCACAGAGAGAGAGAGAGGAAAATTAATGGACTTACATCTTTGCAGGCTTCCGATACAGGCAGTAACAGCTATGGATCAAAATCTGAGCAAACTATGAGCCCTATTGTGTACTGAGAGACTTAAATACCCATCTGGAAACTGTAACTAGAATAGTCGTCTTTCCGAGAAGGCTACTGCCAACATTGACTTCGTGATTTCCTACTACTGTTTCAGCCTCTCTGTCTTATGGCGCGACATAGCGGATTCCTCAGGTAATAACACTCCCATGAAATGATTTTTGCTTCCGTGAAGTTGGTATAGGGACTCGGCGGTCCGCGGCTAGACGTTGCCGGGGAAAAAGCGTTGAATGACCTCTAAGTGTAATGACTAATGACATACTATGCGGTAAAACGCATAACCGCAAAACGCTGCGGTACCTGTAATACCGCAAGCACATGTAGTCTTGCAGGACATGGCAAACTACGAGAGAAACCGCAATCCGGAAAACGCGCCTGGTATTTTTCTACCGCATCCTGTCGACGGAAAGAAAGCAGAGGGTAGTGACACACCAACAGCTCAGTCTCACTCCGTACAGAATTGTAATGCACATTAGATACAGGCATTGGAAGTATTGTGGTTGGATTAGATTAGATATGCTCGCTTTGATCGCAAGTGAAAAGAGTTTCGGGAATGTGGGACAGTTCTTATAATCATTAATAAATAAAGATTACCAGCTGCTGATTAGCGGTTAGTTATGTAACAACCCATTAGTAGGTTCAATTTCGAATGTTAATTGCTAATATGGAATATCCAATGTTTATTACTCATATGAATACGCTTTCCAGATACCCTAATTGGTGCATTTGTAAACGGTTTTCCCAACAACAAAAAATCATTCACTATTTTAGTAAATGTTAATAACTTCGACAATTTCCACCGAACATGGTGGGTGAGTTGTTAACGTGCTGGCCTCGCATTCGGGAGGACGCCGTTTTGAATCCCAGTCCGGGCATTCAGATTTGGGTTTTCCATAGTTTTCCCAAATCACTCCAGGCGAATGCCGGTTGCTTCCTTCAAAAGGCCATGGTCGAATTCCTTCCCGTTCCTTGTCCCCAGTCACATCCCACCTCTAATGACCCCGACGTCGGCGAGGCGTAAAGCACTAGTTAAAACAAAGATTGACAATTTCCCATTCTGCACCGCAAGAACATACAAGATTTTATTAGTCATCTTTAGTTACGAAATCCTAATAAGAAAAATCTTTCACGGAGTGAAACTGGTAATTAAGTAAAAACTCTTTAATTTAGGATTTTCCACTGCGAAAGTCAGCAAGGAGATATATGTACTGTGCTGGCATTGGTTTTTTATTTTAACTTTAAGAATCTTTCATGGTTTCGTCCATCGCCAAAGAGTATCTTTTTCTGTTATTTTCATTACTGGCTTCCGAAGGCGGTGATGGGTCTATATTTTACAATACGCGGAACTAAAAATAGTAAAGAAATGTAATTTTTTCCGTATTCACATGGCAGATTGGCAATTTTTCAATCTCTTAAATCAGTTTTAAACAGTTGTGTTGCTTGAAAAATTGGTCTTTAATCGCCCGCCTATAAATCCCAAGTGCTCTCCTAGAGCCCATCAGGGCTTGACTGTGCGTTTTTTTTCTGGCGACACCGTCTTTCCAGGAAGGTAGAGGATTATAGACCGTCCTTCCAGGAAGAACGCGCTCTCGAGCATGCGGTTTCCGCACCTATATGTCATCTAGCTCCAATTGCGGTTTTTTCCTTTGCGTTTGCGGTTGCGGATTCCGGAATCCGGATCCGCATAGTATGTCATTATCTTAAGCGTCACATAATGGCCTTCAACAGCAACTTTAACTTCATAATATAATGTTCCTAATACCTCACTCTTGCTACAGCAAACTTAAGATTCTTAATTAATTTCATATTGCCTACTTAATACTAATCATAATTATTCACACTTTCATTTCGTCATTTTTTTCTCGCTGTACCAAATTGCATCACTGGGGAATTTAATGGAATACCACTCCAGTTAAAATTGACAAGAAAACTGCCGTTAAGCAGTAACTCCTTGAGGGCACACATGAAGCCTGGGTTACCTGGTAATAGAGATAATCACCCTCACGTTACGTTGTGGGTGATAAATAGAGACGTTATTGATCCACTCATTTGCCCGTCTGTCAGTCCGGACAACTTCGTAACTTCTGACCCCCCAGGCTTAGAAATTTGTTATTGCGCAGTACCATAGTTCTCACATTAACACAAGTGCAACATCAAATTTTGAACCATCGTGGGGGCGAAAATAATTATATGACAAGAGGGATGCCGGAGAAAATATTTTCTTTAATTTGATATTAATTGAATGTTGTTAAACCGATGACTCTAAAAATGTTTTTATTCCATTTGTGGAAGCGTTTGCTGATAAACATATCAAATACCAATTTTTTTCTGCTATTTTATTTCTGAAAGTACTGAGTCGAAAATTCTTTAAAAATTTACAGTGCTATGTAGCCTGCTGAAGTTTACGGAAAAATATAGCGATCATTCTACAGTTCATGGTATACACAAAATAAATAAATGATCGATTTTAACAAATTTGATACTACTTCAGATAATCGTTTTCGACAAGAAAACGTATGCTTCATTTGATGGATCGTCCAATGAATCGTATATCAAATATGTTGTGAAAACACATTTTGTAATTGTTTCCAAGAAATCTAATATTTTCGATTTTTCGATTTGTTTTTTATTTGTATACATTAATTAGGAGAAAATTTCGTAAGCCGTAAAATGTAACTTAATTCTAATTTTTTTATATTATTTTCTTTTTTTCATGGTTTTGAAGTCAAGGTCCTTAGAGGCGGAAAAGGACTGGGGGCACGGAGTGTAAAGAAGTTCGGCATCGCATTTTGAAGGGACCACCCCGTCATTCGCGTGAAGTAATTTCGGGAAACGACGGAAAACCTAAATGTGGATTGCCTGACGGGAATCAAACCTTCGTCCTCGCGAATGCAGGGCCAGAGCGTTACCGGTGACTCACCACGGTCACTCTTACTTTTTTAAATAAAACAATTTATTCATAATATAATACACAATTTATGTACGGAACCTTTTTTGCTTCAGGCTTTACGCGCTATCAACGCCGACTGCGGGCAATGAAAGAAAGGGAATTCGGTCATAACCTGTTCAAGGGAGCATCCCGGCATTCGCCTGGAGCGATTTCGGGAGACCATGGAAAACCCATTTCTAGATGGCCGAACGGGGATTAGAACCAACGTCTTCCAGAATGCGAGACCAGAGCATTATCCACCACGCGTGGGAATAATTCGCACTTGATAATAATAGTTCCTGCTAACACTCAGAATTTGTGGTGCTAAATGTTGTAGCCAGTTCGGTCCAGTAATACACTGTACATTTTTTTCCTGCACACCAAAGTGAGTTTACTCTCGTATTGATGTTCTCGCCTTTCACATTCTCTCCAGTCGAATGCTTTCTGATGATTGCACTATTCTAATAGCGCTGAAGCCGAAGATATTTTCTACAAATATTTTCAGTTATTGGCATCCACTGATCAGTCTTGAATTATAATTATATCAAAACATATTCCAGTTTCACTAACTACTGACTGTCAACGTCTTTTCCCAGCCGGGGCCAATACTTCAGATTGCCGGCTTTTCCTCTCAGAATTTGAAATTGATTATTTCGAATAAGCAGAAAACAATCAGAGGTAGATAGATCAAGAAGTACTGACGTTTTGGTGGTATTTTTAAAACATGTTTTATACAAAAAAATAACAGTAATTTGCCGCTCACTGTAGCGCAGTGGCTTGCCCTCTCCCTTCCCCGACTCTAGACCAGGAGCTATTCATAGTCCAACTTACTGTGGTTTACAATGACGGAGGTGACCATCTGTTCTACGCCATATTTAGAACAAAAAGTGTAACTTTATTTTTACGATTCACATACGCTATTTAGCTGAACATGCAATACTATTTTCTTAGAAGATTTAAGAGGTAAAGACTTAGTTACATCAAAGTAACTTCATCACTTACAGAAATCATTAAAAAAGCGAAGAAAAAACTAATCATATTTGACGATAAAACACTGAGAAACTGGTTGAAAGTGGTACACTCATGTGTTTGTATCTTATCTTCCTTGTTTAAAAAAAAATCCGAAACGACACAAAGAGCGAAGTGCTCATTCTGTAGAGTAGCACGTTTGAAAAGCATGATTCTCTCGACAAGGCTTTCGCCCTTGATGACGCAGAGACAATGGATCGCGTAACAGGTTGCAAGGAAACGTGCGAGTGTGCTCGTGTCTGTGCATCGACCAATAATTTTCTTCATTTGCTGACTGATGATTATTTTTTTCCAGTTACTATGTAATCCAAGTTCTCTTTCTTACGTCGCACCGTTTTTTTTCTTTTTCTAGTTCTCATTCATTATCGCCACGACTAGTGGCTTTCCCAGGTGTTTCCTTACACCGTATGTTCCACCTGTTCCAAATGATATCTGAAATAAAGAATTCATTGGTATCACAGTTCCATGTTGTATTTAGTGTTAACATTTTCGTTTATATTTCGCTACAGACAACCATAAGACTTTATGTTGGGTCTTTATCTCTTCCTTTAAGCCTAAGGATCTCTCAACATAATACTTTTACATTAAATACGACTCAAATTCCGAACATAAGAACATTTCTCTAATTTAGGACAGCTTTTTTGTGAGAAATAATGTAATGATGGAGTATTACCTTTAATCATCAAAGGCATTACCAATTATTTGTATTGGTTTAGATGATTTAAGGCTTGCATACATTCAGGCCATATGGTCAGTGTCTATAAACGTTAAATAAATCATTCACGGACTATACGAGGAATCGGCTTCAGAAACAATGGGTACTATGGACAGCCGACGAGAACATCGTCCATATGTGAGCAGAACAGGAGCGTAGCGCCACCTTCCTAAATGATAAGAGTCACTGAATTGTGTCATAGTTCTGAGCGCCAAGTACACGTCACATTCACAGCAGTAGTTATGGTTCATTGTTTGCAGACTGCGAAGAACTTCTCTGAAGAGACAGTTCCTTGATACAGCCAAAGGTTCAGTCTTGCCATGAAGCACCTACTGATTAAAAATAACTCGTTATATACTATACACAGAGTAACTATGTATTTTTTAAAAAAATACTGGGCACTCAGTTTACTTACTATTCAAAAGCGTTCAAATAAAAAAGTCAACAAGTCAGGCATTTCATGTGGTGTGATAATATTACATGTTAGTAAACTTTTGTAGGTATCAATGAAACACAACTGTAAGACGCCATGCCACCTCAGTCAGTATCTGGTAAGTTCTCATTGATCATGAAATATATTGCCAAAATGAAGTTTAATGTAACACATACTTACTTGGTGTTGGTTGCCACTTATTGTCCGACCCTTTGCAGAAAAGAATCATACGGTTAGTAAAATTAGGACAAACATACAAGAAAGTTTAATTATTTTATCATCCTTATTTTCAATCCAGGCTTTTGTATTCGGCAGAGCTCGAGAACGTCTCAGTGTCCTACCATCTGCGTTTCAGTTTTACACGGTTTTCATAAATCATTTCAGTTAATTCTGTGAAACATTAAACACAATGGGATATCAAATTGAATATTATATTAGTTATTACTGATTGTAAAAAATACGTGATCTGATAATATTTTTATCATACCACAATTAACAATATTAGACTAATGAATATGGGCTAAATTGAAGTTCGGTATTTCTGTGTACGATTGATTGATATTATAGCTGGAAACATGAGATTCTCATGAAAGCACTGAAGTTGGAATTTGGGATCGCTAAAGTTGTATTCACAATTTGTTAATTCATTCTGACCAGGAACGAGGCGCGTCACTTCTGCTGTATGGATCAATATGACGGATATATTTCCAGTTCAAATGATGTCTGATATTATTGTTAGACACCATGTCTGCATTATGTAGCACAGAGACGGTCTCGTAGCACTTACTTGTAACATTGTGAAACCTGACTCGTCCAGAATGTTAAAGAAAGTTTACACAGAAACTAACTTACTGAACAGCTCAAGGCTTTTCGTGATAAGCACTTCTTAGACTGAGAAAGGTATGAAACATCTTCAGCATTAACTCTTCCACATGGAGAACTTTTCGTCCGTTCTAGTGACGTGCTTGCTTCCAAATCCGACGAGTAATATAATGAGCAAAGTCAACACTCCTCCACATGGTCGCTGCATCATGCTGAAGCTTGTTTGTTCTCCTTGAGCTCTTATAATAATGAAACATCAAGTAAAATGATATTGTTTTATTACAATCCTCTAGCTATATGGACGCAAGCAAAGGGATAAATCAACTGCTCTCTAGATGGCACTGCATATCTTTCTTTCTGTCATATTGTGTAATCTGTAAACGAGCTATAATACAGGCATCACATATGTTTTGCATGATATGATATTCCCTCTGATTTTTTCTGTTACAATGATGTGTTTCATTTTCAGCTAAAGAAACTGATCTCGAATAAAATAGTGCCAAAAAAACGAGTCTTTCATCAGTGTTGAAGATCACAGCAAACATCGTCATTTCGATCTTTGACTAATACCCGACGATGTTGGTGTCATTATCTGCTACCGTGTAAATATTACCTTTAAATTATCAGGAAAATCTAATGCAATGTAAATTTAACTCATTAACGAAAACTTTGGGACTGTTGTACTTATTAAATTAAATCAGTAAAAACGTGTTACTAAAGCAACATAAAAAAATGTAAAATTTCCGAAAATCGGTTGGTTACTGTCAAAGTTACCTCTTTCTTAGGACCATTAAACACCGACTGGAAACATTATTTCTCTCTGTCTGTTTTTACACTTATCACTCATATTATCGCCTCTTAGAAGTACCGTTTAAAGTTTCTGCTTAGTCAGCTTTAAGGAATAGGAGATGTAAAACAAAAGAGCCAATATATGTTTACTATGATAAAAATATATATTTCAAAATTAATTCAGATCGAGACCCCATAATAACATAGCTAAATTTGACATGATGTGATTCTTTGTATTCGAAATATAATATTGACAAATTCATAAAATCAATGGTTATTCACACAACGAAAACCTTTGCATGGAAAGCTGACAAGAAATTCGAAGTTTTTTTATAAAAAATATGGCACTTTAAGTTTTCAAACGCAGAGAAGATGTAAATGATTGCAATATCTCACTGGAAGTAGAATGTTGTGTACGCCATTCACAAACTTTTGAATTCTACTACTTACATTTTGATTACAACAGTCATAAAATTTCGTTTGGCTGTCGAATGCGATTTTTGTTAGATCATTTTGCGCTCATCTGTAGAGGTTCACATTATCTACTATTTAACAACCGTATTTATTGCAAAACTATTATTTTTTTGGCTTTATGGCTTTATGTCTCGTCGATGTCTACATCTACTTCTAAGATATGTACTCTACAGTTCATAAATTTGTGGGCGGCAGAGGGTGCTTTGCACCAAAATTATATCCACTCTGTGCATTCCAATCACGAATAGCACGATGGAAGAAAGAATTCATACAAGCATCAGTGCGGCATCTTATTTCTCTAATTTTATCATTCCTGTCATTGCGGCCCAAATAGGTTGGTGGATGCACTCGTAAATAAAAGTGGATGTACGCATGTTTACCAATGAGTTTAAACGAAACCTACATCATCTAGCTACCAGGGGATCCCATCCCTACCTACGAATCAATTCTGTGACGCTTTCATAAGGAATGTGGAAAGCAGTCACGAATCGAGCGGCTCTTCTCTGACCATTTTCTGTACTGTCAATCAGCCTTCTACGAAACGGTCCCAAACGGCACAACTGTAGTCCAAATGCGGACGCAAAAGAGTTTTGTACGCTATCTCCTTTGTTTGTGCATTACAATTTTTCAAGATTATCCCTATGAATCGTTGCCTAGAATTAGCTCTACCTACTACCGAATTAATGTGCAAGTCCATTTCAAATTGTTTTGTACTGTTTCGCAAAAAAACGGAATCGGCCACTGAACTGTTTACTTTGTATTTCTGAACAAACTGATTCTTTTTGTTAGTTATGTCCATTGCCTTGCACTTTTTACACTTTAGTGTAAGGTGCCATGCCGAAATAACATCCAGAACGCGTTGAATTTCCGAGGAATATGCCCAATTCCTCACTGCCCGATAGATGATAAGGTGCCACACGATATTTCGGCGAGCTGAAACTCCGTCGTCATCTTCTGGCGAATTCTCAAATTGCTCTTCACGTTGTCTCCAAGATCGTTTATGAAAATTAAGAAAAGAAGAGCTTCTATTACACTTCCTTGAGGGTACCCGATGTAACATCTAGTTTAGAAGAGGCTTCTCCATCAGTTCTTCTCGATCAGTTTGAAAATCTTTTATCCATTCACAAAGTTGGTGCACGTTCGAATCTTCACTTTAAGTCGGTTGCGAGGCACAGAGCTGAAGGCTTTCTGGAAATCCAGAAAAGTTGCATCAGTTTATGAACCTATATCAGTAACTTTCATTACGTCGTGTGAAAATAGGGCGAGCTGTGTTTCACATGAACTTGTCTTCCGAAATCCGTGTTGGTTCGGTGTAAGCAAATTTACATCTAGGAAGTTCATAATGTTCAATCATGTAATGTGCTCCATAACTCTACTACAAACAAATGTTATAGATATGGGGTGGTAGTTACCAAGATATCTTCGATCTCCTTTCTTGAAACCGGAGTTACCTTCGCGATTTTCGAGTCCGAAGGTACTTTTCGCTCTTCAAAGGATTTACAGTAATGGTTCGATTGCCGCTCGTCCTCTGAAAATACTCTTATTTGGTTTCCATCCGGATCCGGTGCTTTCATCCACTTCAGAAGCTCTAATTGCTTTGTAATACCTGCAGTCTAATCTATTCGTACCCAATCCATCTCTAACTCCATACGACGTGGGAAAATTGGTATGGTATCCTTATTTTGATCAGTGAATTTTGAATTCTGCGTTAAGTTCTTCAGCTTTATCGCGGCTTTCTTTAACCTCAAAACCACGGTCGTATTGTTGACACTACAACTGACTTTTCGTACATACGACCAAAATTTCTTTGGGTTTTCTGTGAGACTCGTACAGAGTTGCAACGATAATGATTAAAGGCCTCACTCATCCCATTTTTAATACGCCCTCTTAATTCATCTACGATTTCTAAGTCACTACGACACCCTATGCTTCTTGCGCATCCTTCGTTGTTTTCTGAGTAATCTTTTGACTTCAAGCGTGTACCACGGCGGATCATTCCACTCATTTACTGTCCGATTCGATATATGAATGTCCATACATACCCTGACAATAAGAATAAATCGATGCCACATCTCTTCAACGGTGTCTCTAGTCAACTTGAAGGTATGGTAATTATTCGTAAAAACCTCCCTTTGAGGCCTTATCGAACTTGTTAAAAATCCTTTCTTTTCCTATTTCTCGCTCAGTTATTATTTTAAGGCTGCAGCTACCGCTACTTATTCCTTTGGTCGTTGAAATTTCAGTGAATAATACTGGCCTATTCGTAACCACAAAATCTAAAATATTTTCACTACTGTTATGACACCGCGTTAGTTTTTTAACCAGCTGCTCGAAATAGTGGTCCGAGAATATATCGAAAATGACTTCAGACATGGTTATTAGAGGCGGAAAGGACTAGATCCAAGGAACGGGAAGGTATTCGGTCATGACCTTTTGAAGAAAGTTCCCACCATTTCACTGGAGTGATTTGGGGGAAACCATGGTAAACCCAAATCTGGATACCCGTGACGGGGATTCGAACCCACGTATTCCAGAATGCGAGGCCAATACCTCACCACACACCCCGCTCGGTATATTCCAAAACTAATTACTAAATATGCAGCTATATTACATAAATTTTAAAAACTGAGAATAATCTTAAACAAAAAACTGATTATTTCGGAAACAATGATTTTAATTTTCTTCATGATGAGTGTAATGAAGGCTCGAATAAGTCTTCCTTTACGACGACGAACACTGATGTTAAGTACAAGGTGTGTCTTTAAAGAGAAAGACAGAGCGCGCCACTCCCACCAGCACATCCTCACGGGACTTCGAGCTGTTTCATTTATTCCAATCTCGGCATGATATCGTTTCTTGGCCTTTGCGGCTTTTCGACGTTGAAATGATTAGAGCAGGGAACGGATGGGGGTTAAGACAAGGAACGGGAAGGAATTTGGCCATAACGTTATTGAAAATACCATCCCGGCATTCGCCTAGAATTATTTCTGGAGACAATGAAAAATCTAAATTTTGATGTCTCGACGGGGATATGAACCCGCATGCTCCCAAATGCCAGGTAGGAGCATTATAGCTCACCAATCAGGTTCGGTACCTGAATCTGTGCATTTCTGCCCTACAGATCTTTTTCTTGTCTTGTCTTCGTCTCTACCAACGTTTAGCAGCTTGAGAGAAATTCTATTAAGACATTATTTTTATTTTACGAACGGATATGGTGCATTAAAAATCAAATTTTAGCCATTTACTTGCACATCCTCTCCTTTATTCTAGCTTGTAGTACTTTATAATACGCTTAGAAATTTGGATCTCATAAGCGATACAACTATATGAGTCTCCGGAATATATTTGTTCTTACCCAACTCTATAGTCTAAATGACTATTCTATTTCTTCCACGTATCGTTGTTAGTCACACCAGTTGGATTTTTAAATAGCTCCAAAGAAAACCTTTAAAATTTAGGAAGAAAATTTTGCATTTAGTTCTCCGTCACTGCTGACGTTGCAACTATCTACTTCGAACGCTTCTTGCAGTGGAAATAGTTCCATCGAGTCCTTAATAACCCTTTACATGATAATATTGCTCCCAAGGAACATCAGTTTTGATGCTTATTTATGTAGCTTTTTAATTCCCAATTCCTGTGCTGGCAATGTAGGTCTTAAGGTACATGTTCTTGGGGAGGTTACAATCGGATTTTTCTTTAGTTCCACCAGTTTCTGGCAAAATGGTGTTCATATACAGCACAGCTTTTGCAATCACCTTAGTAATTAAAAGGCCAATATGAGACGATAAGGTCTGGAGTTGGGAATTGCGAATTATCGTCTTCTTCTACCCTCCCTCCAGAATCGTATTGACAAGATCATAATGTAATTAATGTGTATTTTGTTCTCGTCACTGCTCTGTTTATGCAGGGACTCCCCCAGACAGAGACACCGCGGAGGGCGTGTATCCGTTGATGGTGACGCAGGAGAGCGGCCGCCGTGTGGCTATCGTGCAGGCTGGTGCCTTCAGCAAGTACCTGGGACACCTCGTCGTCACATTCGACGAGGACGGCGAGCTGCTCAACGCCACAGGCAACCCCGTGCTGCTGGACCAGTCCGTACCACAAGGTCAGGGACAACACCACGCGCTGTAACCCAACACAAAGTTACAGTTAGTGACTGTTTTGTATCTGCATAGTTTATTAGAAATTTTTATTAAAACTTTGTGTGATTGTTAAATGAACCTATTCATAAATGAGGAAAGCCGACTTCCCATGTGGTGGTAGCTTTTCACCTTGAGGTTTTTTAAAATGCTTTTCCTTTTTTTGTGGCTCCACACCTCGTTGAATGAGGTCACTAGAGGCAGGAAAGGACGGGGCGTAAGGAACAGAAAGGAATTCGAAAGAGCCACCCCACCATTAGGCTGGAGTGATTTCGGGAAATGATGGAGAAACGAAATCTGGATAGGAATTCGAAACCGCTTCTTCCCCAATGCGAGAACAACCCTTCAGTCTGTGATAGCTATTAACACGTGTTACCAACAGAAATCTTATGATCATACTACAAAATTAATTCTTTCGTTTAAACTTAGCAGGAAAGACACTTCCGATTACTATTTCATCAGGAATGTATTAAGGATCATTCTAAATATCACTTCATCGAATTTGATGTATAACTTTTACATGAGATGTGGCTTCATAGAACAATAACGTGCCTTTAATAAGTTACCCGAAGGATATACCCTTGTTACTATCATTTTCATTGATAAGGCCGGTCACATTTATTTATTGCTCGCAACAACGAGAATACTCTAGAACTCGGAATTGCTATAGAGTAGTTGTCAATAATTTTACACAACTTTTATTCAATATGTAAAATTTTCTCTTTCGTTTCATCCAGGCTGCATTTTTCTTGGAACAGTTAAAATTCAAAAGTTTTTTTCAGTTTTTCTTTTAGTAATTTCAGTGTAATAATTGTGTTTTTTTCCGGCTACTTTGTGCTGTGGTGAATTCTGATACCAACCACATATTTTATATTTTTTACCAGTATCAGCGGGTATAGTTATATTTATTTCAGGGCGTTTTTGCTGGCGACGTCTTCCTGCGAGCGCTGTAGTTGGTACTCTTGGACTCACTACAGTCGGCGCAATAAGGAGTTAGTCACATGTTTTGCTAGCTGATTGATAATCTTCAAGTTGAAGTAATTCAAATTCAAGTGTCATACTTTTGTTTCAAACAGATAAAAGGTTGCTTCAATTTATCGCTCATGTGACATTAATTTAACTCCAACACAACAGACTAATTTATGTTATGGAATAAATATTGTTGATTAATGATAGTTCAACCATACCAAAGTCTCGACATATTTGTGTTATCAATAAATTTTAACAAAGATTTCACAAAAAAAACTGTTTGAATCGCAAGGCTGCACGTAGACTTCGGCCACCGTTTACGAGAAGCGCTGGATGTGATCGGTATTGCCAACACTGAGATTCTTCCCTTCTATTCTGTTGTGTCGGAGAAAAAAGATTAAAATACTGAAAAAGTTGCGACATTGAGATCAGTAATAGTTTCGTATAAATTGTTGTCACCTATTTAGGCTTAATAATAAAACGGAAGATGTACACCCTGTAACAGTTTTTGAGTTAACAAGAAGTTCATTTACAGAATGAATCGTCAGAATGACGTAATTAACGCAATGGATATGAGGAAACCATAATTTTGAAACTAATGGACAACTGGTTACAATTGTTTCAGATCATTGCGATAGATTTTTGAAAAACATCTTCCTGAAGTTAATTTTAATGTGAATTCGAATACCAGTCAGGATTGGTGGTAAGTTTTTTCCACTAGATGAGATGGTCTTGGAGGAACTGGTGCCTTGGAGGAAGGCCGTGGAAGCTGTAGGGTCGAGAGTCGTGGGACACACATCAGTCTACCTCAACGCCACCAACTTCGTGTGTCGAGGCTACGAGTGTAACATCGGGAACTTCCTGACCGACGCCATGGTCGACGAGGTAACGCCCTGTGACTAAGAGATTAGAAATTACCTTTTCAATTCGCCGGAGTGCGCAAAGTAATTGTTCTTTTGAACTCTGTTCCAGAACGTGTTGATGGGGGATCCCAAACGATGGACAAGAGCTTCTGTTGCGTTGATGAATTCTGGTAATATCAGGACTTCCATAGACGAGATCAGAAATAACGGAGGTATGATTTACACGCCCTTTTATTTTTTGTGGTTAAATTCACATCAAGTGTATTATTTTTATACATCTCTAAATTAATATGCAAACTAATTATCATAAAAACTTATGATATCTTACTTTTAGTACTGTGACAACTCGCTGTGCATTAGGTCACCAAATCAAACAACATTCACCATAATCAAGTACAATTAGGCTACTTTTGTAAATGAAACGCGGTGCACTTCTGGAAATTAAAAATTACACTCATCTTCCAAGTGGCATACCTACTACAATTAAACGACAGGAAGACTGTAAACTTTACTAAAGCTGAAGCAAGTCTGAAATCTAATACCGGTAATCTTTACTAAACTGACGCTATCAACTCTCTTTTTGCTTTCTATCTTTCCTTTTTGCTTCTTCCGGTTTTGAATATACACAGTATTTTATTTGTGTAGTTTGAGTGCTTTGTGCAAAACAGATTTCTTGCACTCATGAATTTGCCTCTGTTATGCTGTTTGTTTCATATCATCAGCAGCACTCAGCCACGCAGTTACATTTTGCCCCCTTTGTGGTGTACAGTCAAATTCTCGTTGGCAAAGCTGTAATCCTTAACGTGATTAAATTCGAATAAAAAACAACGTGATTGATCATCCTTTGCTGAATTTTGTAACACAATCCAGAACGTTCACATTACTTAGGATCTATAAGCAACAAGCTAACATTGTCCATAAGACTAGTACCAAAGCACTAATTACAAATACTAGTAATAAAACTCAGAAATGATTTGAGATATTAGATGAAATAATCTAGTAAATTTCTAATCTTAATAACAAATTTTAATAACTGATTATATTCACACGTTCAGCGTTTAAGTTAAGAATATAAATCAAACAAAGTAATTAAAACTTATTCAAAAATACTTGAAATCACAATAAAATGTTTTAAATTGAAAGTAAAAAAAATTAACAAGCATTTAACAACACATTTACCAAATTTAACACTTTCAAACTGTCAAAATCTCACACAAAACATATTTATTGGCACAGTATGACCATTTAAAATTCTTTTCATTAATATGTCTGGTACTGAGCATCTTGTAATTGTGTTGGCAGACGTGACATATAGTGACATAGTGACGGCGTGTCCCTTCAAGGACACGATAGACGTGGTCGAGATGCGAGGCTCCACCCTGCTACAGGTCCTGGAGCATTCAGTGAACAACAGCGCAGTCTACACTGGACAGGTCAACGGCCTCAGCGTCACCGTGCACTACGCTGCCAGCTTCCTGCAGCAGTCGGGTGAGTGTCCAGGGTACACCGCTAGACAGCTTTCCATACCTTCACACCTAAAAACTCTTTCAATTTGCAGTAAAATATTCTATTTTCTTCTTAAATTGTTATTATGATTTTTTGAATACATGTATTACACAAACTGTACTTTCAACAAAGCCTACCACATATACTCACAGTATTCCATGACTTTTATTAAGAACTATCCTGTCAATTTTATTTAACAGAGATCTCATAATTCAGAATATACCACTTCGTTACTGTAAAAACTTTCATACTCCCTTTATGCTACTTGTCTGATGGAACAAAATAAAAGGGACTGTGTTTATTCAATTATTTTAACTCTTCCAGGTGTTTAGTAATCAATCCGTACTATGTAATCGATTGCCTTATTGTTTCAGTTGTTAAACAAGTAATAAAATGGTTCGAAGTATGTTGATTTACTGCGTTGATCATATGATCATGTTGAAACAGAACAGTTATTATAATTTCGGGAAACCAGTACTCATGAATTTGAACTAGTTATTGGAGCACTAGCTTCTGAAATGTGTGCGTGTGTATATATAGAAATTAGAAAATGGACGATTTCTACTTCTCCTGATTGGAGTTCCAGCAATTTCCTTTTTACACGCTTTATGTTAGCTCGACCTGTATGTATGAATGTAACGGAATGTTCCAATTAAATTTTAACGCACTTCCAGATGTCCGAGTTGTTTGAAATTTTTTACACGTACTAATAACCGGCGACAATACAATAATTTTACAGCAACGTCCTGCTATTATCATTACTTTGACGATAACAATAGAAATTGATGAAAAGCAATGGAATTTTCTATTCCAATGTTCACTCACTTCCTGACGTCCGAATTGTCTGAAATTTTACACAAGTGTTAAGAACCGGTGACAATAACATAATTTCACAGCAACTTCCTGCTGTTGTCGTTACTTTGACAATAGCTATAGGGAAAGTAACGTAATCATTAAATTAAATTTTCTTCAAATTCCTGAGGTCAGAATTGTTTGAAATTTTGCTCACGTATTGAGAACCGATGACAGTACAATAATTTCATAGTTATGTCTTGATATTCTCATTACTTTGGCAGTAACAATAGGAAAATGGTTAAATACAATGGAATCTACTATTTCAATGTTCACCCAATTCCTGACAACCGAATTGATTGAAATTTTATACACCTGTTAAGAACCGGTGACAATAAAACAATTTCATAGCAACGTCCTGCTATTTTCATTGCTTTGACAGTAACAATAAAAAAGTAATGGAATATTTAAATTCAATTTCATCCACTTCTTGATGTCCGCATTGTTTGAAATTTTGCACGTGTATTGAGAACCAATGATAATACAATAATTTAGCAGCTATATCCTGATATTCTCATTACTTTTACAGTAACAGTAGAAAAATTGTTAAAGGTAACGGAATCTTCTATTTCAATGTTCGTCCACTTCCTGATGTCCGAATTGTTTGAAATTTTGCACTCGTGTTAACAACTGATGACAAGAAAATACCTTCAAAGCAATATCCTGCTATTTTCATTACTCTGACAGTAATAATGGAAAAGAATCGGAGTCTTTCAGTTTAATTTTCACCTACTTCCAGATGTTCGAATTGTTTGAAATTTTGCACATGTACTGAGAACTGACGACAGTGTAATTATTTCATAGCAACATCCCACTTTTCTCATTACTTTTACAATAACAATAGAGAAGTGGTTGAATACGATGGAATTTTAGCCCAATTCCAGATGTCAGAATTGTTTGAAATTATACACACGTATTAAGAACTAATGTCTATACAATGATTTCATAACTATTCTCATTACTTTGATAGTAACAATAGAAAAATTATTGAACATGATGGAATTTTGCAGTTAAATTTTAACCAAATAGCAGATTTATCAATTGTTTGAAATTTTGCACATGAATTGAGAACCGACAATAATACAGTAATTTCTTAAAAATGTCCTGATATCCTCATTACATTGATATAGAAAAAATGGTTGAATGTAATGGAATCTTTCATTTCAATGTTCACCCACTTCCTGACTTCCGAATTGTTTTAAATTTTCTCCACAGAAGTCCGAATTGTTTGAAAATTTGAACAAAAATAAAATTAATATTTTAAAAACTAAAAAACCGTTTTGTAGCAATGTGAACTAAAAGGTTAAAAATAATATTTAAATATATTTTTTTTTCAACAGCGCTAGGAAGTCCCAAAATTCAGTATAACTTTTTTTGAAAAAGCTTAATACAAGAAAAAAGTCAGTGATTAAAAAACTGACTTTAATGAAAAAAGCGTGGGGTGCTCTTTACTTATTCATAATGACTATAACTTTATGAAAGGCTAGCGATAAAAAAAAGAATTAAGGATATTGATATCTAGCACCCCAAGCTTTTTTACATTAAAGTTTTTTTTTTTGTACTTGACTTTATTCATATTTCAAGCCTATAAAAAAGAAGTTATATTGAATTTTATGATATCTTAGCAGTGTTGAATAAAATTTTTATATTTAAAGATTATTTTTATCCTTTTAGTTCACATTGCTACAAAAGCGTGAATCTTAGTTTTTTTTAATAAAATATAATTTTATTTTTTCGTCTCCATTCCATTAGTGAAACATTAGCTGTTAAAAAAGCACAATTCAACTATCTGATACCATACCCAATTAAAGACGGTAAGATTATTCTGTGACACGGGAAAGGAAGTATAACTTAAATACGCAATGTCATTTGACACAACACAGCCCAAGGAACAAGTATCTTTATCACATTAAAGTGTGCTTGCCCTTTGACATATAATGAGTAGGGTGACTTTTTTTGTTTATTTTGAAAGAAACATTAATTTAATACAACGTCGTACAAGCCGAAGCAGAGGTTAGGGTTAGAAAACTTATCTGTAAGTACTCCATAACATATACTGTTTGTGCCTTCCTCATCTTTAGTCAGTAAATTGACTAAAGTTCTCTCCATCGAAAGAAGTAGTTAAGCAATCGTTTCGTCTACAAATTGAGAAGACTGCAAAAGTCCTGAGTATTGTGGATTATTTCTTCTTCTACCGTCGTTAGGCCCAACTGAAGAGCGCGATTAAACTTATTTAGCAGGAGCGTTTTTCTTCTTTTCCCAAAATTTCTTCATCCTCTCGCTGGGTTCTTTCACATGTCCATCCGTCCTGGCGTTCCTTCTTCTAATATACGGTTTGTTGACTAAATCTGAATCTGTCCTGTATGATATCATCTGTGATTCAGATTTCCTGTAGATCGTTTCCGATTTCAATTAGTCAATTGTTTTTCATTGAAATGGCCAGGTTGAGAATAATTTTTGTTGGTCTGTTGTTATTCATTCTGATAATGTAGCCGTAGAATGTAATTCGTCTTTTTCAGAGTGTGTATGGAGTTATATTATTTCGTTGGTTATGTCGCTGTGACTGCAGGTCTGCAGGTCGTGTACGATGTTCGCCGCCCCGCTGGCTCCCGAGTGGTGAGCGTGTCGGTGCGGTGTTCTGAGTGCCGCGTGCCGCAGTTCCAGCCTCTGCAGGAGGACCGCTGGTACTCGGTGGCCATCACGTCGTACATGGGCTCCGGCGGCAGTGGCTTCACCATGCTGCGCGACGACGTCGTCAACAGGACGGGCGGTGAGTAGCGGCAGCAGGTCACCACACCAACAATATTTATACACTGACTTTGTACCTTTCTCCATATATTCAACTTTCTATCGCAACTTCTACTCTCAATGACTTGCTTCATATACGCTAATTTAGTATTACTCCATAGTTCTTCCTTTCTAATATGGTGGTTTAACATCTGGAAATACATCATTCCTTACATTCTTTTATTTTTACTCTCCACTCATTATTACTCAGTTTAACAATACCGCTATTATTTTTACAAAGCTAAACGTGGTCCTCAAACCGAAGGATGGTTAGACCATCCCGAAGGAAGCTTACTAAGCCGGGTATCAGAGCTACGACAGACAGTTCTTTTCCTTTTTACTTAACACGGTAATCCTACCGGAGAAATGGGACCTACAGTTTAACTTGGAATCAAACGGAAGCGTTCTAGCGTACTTGACATTACACAGCAAATTATGCCAGAGGTGAAGGTCGGGTTACGGGCCTCTTACAATCCCTGCAAAATCAGGGATTCGAACTGGACACCTTTCGATCTCCAGTCAGATGCCTTAAAACTGTGCCACCAGACACACTGTCAGATTTATTTTTCTTCAGAATTTGTTTACCCTTTCTCGTTTCCATTTGTGTGGATTCTAGTCATTTGATAGTTCCATGTAGATTAACCTAACGCCTTTCTTTAGTTTCTTTGTTCAGGTAAACCTACCTTGCCTCCGCGAATAGATTTTTAAGCAGTTTTGCACAGTAAGTTACGGTATACATTTACTGATAACTCTATACATTTACTGGCAGAGAAATATTCACATTACTTTTCCTAAGCTCGCGCCAGTCGTAACATCAATTTTTTCTTCGGACTTTACGACTCGTCAACGTCGAGGTCATTCAAGGTGGGAGAGGAATGGGGACAGCGAGCGACAATGAATTCTAGCATGACCTTTTGAAAGAACCATCCTGGCATTCGCCTGAAGTGATGGCGGGAAACCATGGAAAATCTGGAAGCCTGGAAAGTGGTTTGAACGAGCGTGCTCCCGAATGACAGACACGAGCGTTACAGCTCACCCACTATGCTAGATGACGTGCGAGCAGATTACAAAGTAACTCTTCATTTCGTGCAAAAGCAATTGTAGGGGAGATACCGTAACCAGGAAGAGAGAAAAAAGGAAAAGTATTTTACGATGTAAGAATAAACTCTTTTCTGACGTACTGTTGTGACATAGTATTCAGTCGCACAGTTCCGTCAAAACACGTTATCTGCCTTTGTTCACCAGTTGTACTTCCGTCGGAACAACTGCTTCACAGAATAACAGCAGAACTATTTGTATAAACGTTATATTTTGATGAAATAATCTGCCTGAACATCGGTGAAGGCTTTGTCGCAAATAATATATTAACTTTAGGCTTTGCAATTTTGACCAATCCCCACGTAATTCTAACAGCAAGTGATAAATATTGTAAACTTCCGTATGACACTTTAATTTGAGATTAAACTAGTATTTTCCTATAAGGATAGTGATATGTTGCCTTACTAGCTTAGTCGAGTACGATTATTCATCCTTTGCTCTATAACTGTATTTTTCTGACTATTAGGTTACAATCACACCGTCAGCTCAATAAAAATAACTTTATTTTATGATTATGAAAGGTGGGTAATTAAATTTGAAAATTCTATATATAAAATAAAGCAGTTGTTCCATTTAGAGAGAGTATAAGTATTTTTGCAAAGTTTTGAGTAATTAACTTGTTAAGTCAGAAACATTGGAACGGTGTTTTGTAAGATATCAGCCTCCGTAATTTGAAAAGTCGATAGTATGTTGCTTAGTTTCCAGCTGTCAGTCATTAATGCAGAAACTTGGCCGTATTAAGAAGCAGAGACACCATTTCAGAAGACCTGCCTACCTGAAGTCAGTGAAAATGCTATTTTCTTGAGTACAACTAGTGTCTGAAGAATTCCATAGCTACTGTACACGTATGCTCATGATTAAACAGGTGGATGAGGTCTTTCAACATTGTTTCATTATTTTAATTCTGTGGATGAAAGATCGGAACGTCTTATAATTCTGATTTCGTTCAACTTACCATTGGACGATGGTGAAGACATAGATTATCACATTCAACCAAATTTGTGAAAAATGAGCATTAGTTGCTAGTTTATCACTGTGTTAACACTGAATCCGGTTTGAGGTTATTCATATTGATACTATACCGCTTTCAAGAAGCCTCTTGTTTTAGGATTAGTTGAAGTGTTTCCTTTCATTATTTTAATAGTGTAAATACAAAGAGATTGCGCTACTTTAATAATACTTCTGGATGTTGTGTTGCAGGCCGACTGGATACCGATGTGTTTATTGATTACATGAAGAAGAACGACCCCATCATACACGGCCTCGACGGCCGCAGCGTCGTGCTCTACGACGACCAGCACTCCACACAAACGAATGCAGTCTCAAGAACATAGACACAGTGCTATTCTGACAACTCACATAACAAATTATATTTATTCCTATTATACGTTTTGTAGATTTTCGCTCTAAATAAAGATTTTTTATTTTATTTTATTTTTAAAAAAAAGGAGAAAAGAAAAAATTGAGAAGAAAAGTCAGAACCTTCACTTTCTGGTACTTTCGTGAATCGGAACTATTACCGGTTGTTGAATACAACAAACAAAGATACGAGCATGACACTCCAGTGGGCCAGTCATCAGATAAGATACATAAATAATTTGATATGAAACATTGTGCACAACCAGTGAGCCTGTTCTGCACACAGTTTCTATCAAACTTTATTGCAAAATTAAAATTATTCTTTAATAATTACGCCAGTACAAATGTTTTGGATAATATTTATTTGATGGACGCGTTTCGCCCCTCGTCGAGGTATCTTCAGCGTACAATTTTTTCTGTAATTTGTGATATTTTAACATAATGGATTTTTTCATACAAGGAAATTTTCCTAGTATATAGGAAGCATAAATGACATATCAGTTTTGAATTATCAAGCAGAACGTAATAAGGTAGGATTCATATTATCACTTACATTTTACATTTCTATTTTAAGGTGTGGTTGTTAGTCGCCTGTGACATCAACCAGCATGCTGTTTACACTATTGTACATATTTACACAGTTTGTATAAAATTGGTATCTTATGAATTCACTTTGAAGCACAGTTTTTGTGCACGACATTGTCAGACTTCAGTAATCACACATATTTAATGCAAAACGTATAGAAATCGTAGTTTATCCTTTACTCTAGACACTTTCTTTCCTTTTAAATCTGTATGTCCTCTGCAATATATAAATTGAATTGATTGTAATCATTTGCCTTCTCATTATTTAACAACATATTCTATTTAAAAGATTTTTAATTTCAACTGAGTTAGAGCACACGCACTCCAATGTCTCTACGTCACACCTTTCATGTCGTGAGTTTTCACCACTCTCCTAACCTTGCCATTTTAGTATTCCAACTTTAAACTCCTTCAGTGTTTTTGTAAACTGTTAATTATTTAGATTGGTAATTTATTCCATTCCCTGACTCCCTTAACTACAAAAGAAAATTTTCCCCCTCACTTTTGCTTGAATTCCACTCCCAGCTTATGAATTATCTTCTGTTCTCCCCACCAGCTTTTTAAAGAACACACAACTTTTATTGGTGTCTATATAATGAAATGTTATAAAGTTCACATTTTATGCCAGATGTATTGCCTTCGTGAGGTCTAGCAATTCCGCACTAAAACTCCCCATCACTGTACCATCTAATGCTGCTTCCATTTTCCTGCTGATGATTCTGAGGACTGTGAACTCAGATAATTCCACCACAGAGGCTCATGACATTCATCTATTTCATGACAATGAGCATGTTCTCAAGCACATTGATCCCCTGTATCTTTATCGGTTACACATTGTGTTATTGTCCCTGAAATTTTTACGATAGTAATTTAGCGAACCTTTAACTGCTCCTGGAGTGTTTTCTATGAACCTTGAAACTTTTTTTTAGTTTCAAGTATGAACCGTATTTTGGTTTGTAAATTTAGAACTAAAATATGCAGAGTGGTTTTTCATTTAGCAAAACGGCTCTAAGTCAGTAATTAGGAAATGATAATTTGATATTCGTATAAAATAATAAAATTTATTGATATTACTCGTATGGAAGTTATTTCGCTTTTTGTATGGAAGTCATTTCACATCCACACATTTTCTCTTTAATAAAAGCATTCATTTACTAAATTCTAAATTGGTGCAAAGGTGAAAGGCAAAGGACAGTAAAATAATTCGTTAGATACTAGTAAGAATTTGAAGTTAGTAGGTGGCATCTTCTTATACATTTTTAGATTTCGTTTGATTCATTTACATGTCAAATTTTCAACTATAAACTTGAAAATGACTGCATTTTAATGTAATTCTTGCAGAATAGAAAGAGTCTTAAAAATACATTTTTTTCTGATGAAGCGCTTTCCTCAGTGGCAATTTTTCGGCACATCTATTTTAAGACAACGAACATTTTTATTTTTGGTGACATATTCTATTATTCTACAATACAAGACTTTCAAAAATATTTTAGAATCCTTGAAATTAAGGAATTGGATGGTAGTTATCTATACATAACACTTCTTCTTTTTCATTTAATGGTTTTACAGCTGTATATGTTAGTCTATTTGCAAATACCCTTTGCAATTAAGATTCATTACAAATGTGTTCAAATATGAAACTAATACAACCCCATCATCTTTTAAGTGATTTTCTTGAAATGTGTCATAAGCATCGTAATTTTTAGTTTTTAATTGTTATTTTATTTATTCCAGAGAAAATCTTTTCCAAATTTCGTGTTTTACATCCGTAATGCGAATCGAATTTATGTTACTCAAATAAGAACGTGATCAAGGTTAACTCATTCCATTTTCCATGCACATTTCCAATAGATGCAAGGCTTTAAGATATTTCCATTGTGTCCTGCCCAAATGAAGTCATTCTCAGATGTTCATATTTTGTTCCTACAATTGAATACCTAAAAAGCTGAATTTTGTGTCATTTTTCTTCATTCTGTTTTGACATAACCAACTAGAAACCCATCACAGAACGCTCTGTAGCTACCCAGAATCCTCTCATAATTATATAACATAGCATAATGTCATTCGAAGAAAAGATAAAATTAAAACCTAACTTGTGATTATACAAATTGAATCAATATTTTAAATAATAAAGCGCAAAGTCTGCCCGTAAATCCTATGGCTTTCCTGTTTTTGTTTCCACCTTTCTTGATGCCACTTTGTTTGCCGAAATTTTTTGGTCCATACCTCTGAACGAACAAGAAATATCTTGATTTAATCTTATCATGATTATTTTATTGCCCACACTGGCAAAATGCTTCCGAGACATACAGTACCACATTATCAACTTGTCCTTCTTTGCGAATTTCATCCGAAATATCTTGCATATAATGCACTAGCATTAATAACTTAGGCCCACATCGCTCGCTTAAAAACCACTTTCTTTCCTCAAAAATGTTCATAATATGGTTGTTATCATGCTTTTCATCATCATGGTTACCTTTGTAGTCAAATTAATCGGTCAGTAGCTCTGACCCCAATTTCTCCCCCTTCCTTTAAACGAATAGTACACTTATGTACCTCTGACAAATATGTAGAGATTAAGACAATACCATAGTCCCTTTGTGATTCTTTTAACATACCTAGCATCCTCAAAATATCCACGGAACCGACTTCAAAATAAGGACGTTGGTTCGAATCCCCGACCGGTCATCCAGATTTGAGTTGTTCATGGTTATCCCAAATCACTGCAAGAAGTGAGACTTTTTCATGTCATCACCTTCTAATCAAGGATAAATAAGTTAAAAAAATAAATGTAGTGAAAGAAAAATAAATATTTATAAACGTGGCATTCTCTAATATATGATAACTTTTAATAGCTAGGGGAAATATCAAACACCATCTCTGTTGGTCACATCAGTGAACTACCGGGTGTTTCAAAAAATGACAGGTATATTTGAAAAATCAATAAAAACTAAACGTTCAGCGATAGAAATATACCGTTTGTTGCAATATGTTTGGGATAACAGTAAATTTTCAGGTAGACAAACTTTCGAAATTAGTTAAATTTTCAACAAAAGATGGCGCTGTAGGCGATTTGAAAGTTATAGAAGTAAACGCAGTCTGTGAGTTCGCCATTCTGTAAGTCGTCTTTCTGTAGGCGTGTGCTGTTCACAGATTGCAAGTTTGCTGTGAAAAACTGGTTTATTCCTTAGAACTTGAGATTTTTCCAAACTGCAGCGCCATCTGTTGTTGAAAATTGTAACTAATTTCGAAAGTTTGTCTGCCTGAAAATTTACTGTTGTCCCAAGCATATTGCAACAAAACGGTGTATTTCTATCGCTGCCTATCGCTGCTCGTTTAGTTTTTATTGATTTTTCAAATATACCGGTCATTTTTGAAACACCCGGTATATTGCTGTCGGGGAGACAGATGCCAGATGTCTCAAATCGCGCATTGCTCTAGCATTTTCGCGGAAATATACGAGGGAGGGGAGCCGCTTTGCTGGTGGTGATTGGTGACAACTTTGTTCTGTTCCACGCTTTCTCCGGGCAGTGGGCAGACACGCGGACTCTGTAACAACCGAAGGCAGGAATATTATTAAAAAATTTGAACCGTATTCGTAATGTGTAAGGCTATAAGCCCAACTTTTTAAAAACCTTGAATATTTCAATGATCAGGCAAAAAAACTGGCATTTACAGGACGAGGATAGAACAGCATTGTTTCTAAAATTATTTATTTCCAGATGGCATCAAAAAGAGCGCCGTCCATTCAGGAATTAAGTAAATGTCCATTTTATGAGGGTCTTAAATAGGCGGTGAGGGACCGAGGTACGTGGTAGGGTTGGAAACTTAAGAGTAGTGAAGTAAACAAAAATAAACGGTGTACGAGGTAAAGTCTTTTTTTTTTGTGCATGTAGGCCGGTGGTGTAGTGTAACGACTAACCTATAGTAACATTATTATTTATTTGGTTTCGTAAATATTAAGAGTCCGGGCAATATATAACTAACTTTTAATAATTCACTTCCATTTTCATAACTGTGTTTTCGTAGAATTCAAAACGTGATTTTAGATTTATTATGTTATAATGGTACTAAAAAAAGTCTGAATAACATACACATATATAAAAAATTAGGCCCATGTAATTTAGTAATGGGTAGCATTATTTTTGACAGTTTCCTGGTCATCAGGTTGAAAAGGGTTGAGAAATGCTGGCATAGATGCTTTGTCAATGCGAGGAGGCAATATTGTTTCTATTTCTTAGCTCAAATGAAGGAGAATTACACAACTTTATGAATGCACGTAGCAGAAAACCACTCTCAAGCAAAATATGCTCCACTATCGGAACCGGTGTGCCACTGACGTCGTGGTCATCGAAGGCAGTGCCACATTAAAAAAGTATTAGGATCCAGGCACTCAAAATTTTAGCGACTGCCTAGTCATGCCTATTGGGGAATCCAGCACTGCTTGTAGGTCAAGTCGTCGATTTTAGTCGGGCATTGTTTATCTTTTGATTAATTTCAAAGCATTTATCATTAATTAATTTCAAAATAATTTCTTTAATCCGGGAGTATAATATACATATAATGAGACTTTTACATGTGGAAAATTTTTATGCTGCGAGATTCTTAGTTAACTCTGAGCTGTTCTTCCAGGCACCTTTCAATTCAACAATGAAGATCAGTAATCCGTCCAAAATTTTCAGTTTTGTCACTAGCTGAGGAAATCACTTTGGCCGTCACTGACTCCAGGCGAATGCCAGGGTGGTTCCTTCAAAAGGCCATGGCTGAATTTCTTCCCATTCCTTGCTTCAAGTCCTTTTCTACCTCTGATGACCTCGACGTAGACGAGGCGTAGAGCTATAAGCAAAATAGGAAGGAAAAAAGCTATTGGCAGGCGTGTTATAAAAGTATTGACAGCGGTTGCAGGAAGACCAAAACTAAAAAGTTGCCGACCGACCATATCCCCATGTTCCATCACCGAAATGTCAGCGAACGTGCCGACCAGCAAAGCAGTAGTGCCCGTCGCTCTGCGTTCCTGGCTACGTGTGACCGGATATTGTCCTGCTGATATTTGTCATGTGAAGCAGCCTTCAACCATTGAGCTCTAAAACCTGCCTGGTGTAGTGGTAGCAGGGCCCGCTCTAGGGGGGGGGGGGGGGCAAACCGGGCATTTGCCCGGGGCGCTAAAATTTAGGGGCGCCATTTCGGCTGTAAGTGTGAGAAAAATATTAATAACATTAATGGGTTAAATACCCAATTAATAAAAAAATCACATACCAATTTTTCGTTCGTTAAAAACTTACAGTTCTTAGCTATTTGGGTGCGCCCCTAGAGACTTCGAAGAGACGGGGCGCGGACCTCAAAGGGGCGCGTCGTTGCCTCGCCGCCTCTGTGTGAATTCCGCCATAGGGGTAACTTCAAAATGCGCCGCGTCCGAGGCATGTCTCAGCCCGAAGTCCGCGCCACGTCTCATCTGTGTGAATAGGGCCTTAGCACATGAGTAGAACGCGTTGTTGTCTCAATTTGCTTATTATTGCTAATTACAAAAGTGGTTTCATTACACAACAGCATTAGTCTTACTATTACGTTATTAGTGATAAGTGGAAGTTCATAAAATTTACTTCAGGATTTCATAATTTCTAAAGGTAAATACATCTATGATTAAACCGTTATTTAGTTGGATATACGACATAGGCGCACAACAACAAAAGCACACAACAGAAGCCCAGTAGGTGGGGGCTGTTACACCTGCCCTCGGCTACCTGAACTGATTCCGACGTTATACTGCCCACAAGTTACTAGACGCGGTGAAAAGGAGTGTTTTTCGCAATTGCAGGTAGGCTCTAATACATGGAATCGATAGTGCTTGGCGGGAGATGCTGAGTATTTATTTTATTTTATTGATGAACCAAATCAATATGGATCTTAATTATTGGAAATCGAAGTGGAATAATTTGCATAATAATTTCTTCTAGTAATCCGAGCCTCACAGATTGGTTGTACAAATTAGATACAGGCATTGTAAGTGTTTTGGTTGGATTAAATTACATACGCTATCTTTGATCGCTTTTGAAAATACTGTAGTTTAGTGTGTGTGGGACAGTACTTACAATCATTAATAAATAAATAATATTACCAGCTGCTGATTACGGATTAGTAACTTCACATACCATTAGTATATTTAATTTCGAATGCTAACTGCTAATATATAATAATCCATGATGTTTATTATATATACGAATGTGGTTTACAGATACTCTAATTGCTGCATTTGTAAATCGTCTCATCAAAAAGAAATTCATTAACTATTTTAGTGAATGTGAATGACTTTGTCAGTTGGTTTAATAAGTGCATTGCGCGACAATCACTCCACAACATCATTTTTTTGTTTGTGAACTTGGAACCTATTCTGTTTAAGCCTATAGAAATTGCCATTCTGTATACACGGTTTCTGTATTTGCAGCAAATTTACGGATGGTATCATCCGTGAATGAGCTTTGACTGTTTAGTAACATTAGACTTTCTTTATGTTCACAGGATATGGAAAATATTTTGTGTTGTGCATAAAAAATTTTTTATATCGACTGAGAATAATTTATCTTAGTTATGGTTTTAGCTTATTAAGAGCAAGGATAAATATTTACTTTTTATATTATTTTATAGTGTACATTGTTTGAGTTACGTGCATGCCTCTTCGAAAATGTCTGACGGTCAAAGAAAACTATTTGGTTACCAGTACAAAAAAAGAAGATTGGGAAAGGAAGCGGAAAGGCAGAATCGATCTGGCGCGTTAAAAAAATATTCTGTATTCAGGGTTTACCAAAACAAATCTTAGAATCCAATATCAGGTCGGGATACAAAAGAAGTATAGAATCGTCAGAGAATAATAGCGAAAAAATGAACGAAGTTTGTAAACCAACTGGAATTGACACCAACGTGAGACTCACAGAAGGCGTTCTAAAACGTTGTGGCCAAGAATTTTATGAGACGCCGTAAAAAGCTTTTTAGTAAGGCAAGGTCCACCTAAACTATTGCATAATTACAAATTTCCTTCCAATGACACAGATCGACGTTTTAGCGCAAAATATTATGCACGAATTTTCAGCAACGGAGAGCAAATATTGCGAGATTAGCTACTGCGTTTACTGTTTCTGTTGCAAAATTTTCAGTTGTTTAGTTAGTTCTCTCTAAAAGGAGGGTTTTAAAAATTGGGAGCACCTCGATGAAACTTTAAAAGAGCTTGAAATTTCGAAAAATCATATTCAGGCAAAAAAGATTAAATTATTGTAAAACTGTAGATGTTGCCACTCAGAGTTATTAATACCGAAATAAATCATTGGAATGAGGTGCTTCTAAGAATCGTTGCAATTACCAAAATGCTTGGTAAAAGTTGACTGGTTTTTCAAGGTACGAGCGACAAGTTGTTTAAGCATAATACCGGTAATTTCTTAAAAATAGTTGAGTTAGGTACTGTCTGAATACGATCCCATTATGGAAGATCACGTCCGTTGAGTGCTCTAAAAAGTAGAGACTAAAGCTCAATATCTTGGGAAAAATATACAAACCGGGATAGTAGATCTGCTGCATCATAGTGTAAAGTCTCATGTTATTAATGAAATAAAAAAAAATCAAATATTTTTCCATAATCTTAAACTGTACTCCTGACTTTAGTAAGATACAGCAAATTACTCTTGTACTCAGATATGTTTCAAGCAATAAATTTAATCCTGATGTTTAAATTAAAATTAATGAAAGCTTTTAAGGCTTCTTACCAGTCGAAAGGTCCACAGGAAAACAAATGTCTGACATTATAGTTGGAGAACTTAATGATTCGTGTTTAAATTTGCAGGATATCAGACGATAGGGACTGACAACGGGTGCAATAAAGCAGGAGTGCAATTTAGAATTAAACAATATAATTCGTGAGCATTCAATGTTCCGTGTAGTAGCCATTCTCTCAATCTTGTTATTAATGGCAAAAGCATCCTTGGAAGCCGCTAATTTCTTCAACATGGTCCAAAAAATAATATATATATTTTTTTTGGCATCTACTTTTCGATGGGCAATATTTTTAAAACATGTTCAGGGTTCAACTTTGAAAACATGGAGTGACACTAGATGGGAGAGTAGGATAGAGAGGATAGAGACATTAAAACCTTTAAAATTTCATTTGGGAGATGTTTACGACGCCTTGCTAAGCATTTACGAAAACCAAGAAATTGATAATTTAATGATTTAGCCATTTTGGCAATTGAGTATGAAATTGCTGATGAAGTAAATTTTAAGATGTAATAAAAAATTCGCAACCTGAAAGTAAGAAAAAAAAAGTTTTAGCGTATTTGATGTAATCTCGTTTTATTTTCAAAATAATGGCATTTAGATGGTATGTGTGATAATATCCATCTGTAATAGCATTTAAAAACGTAAAAATATGGTTAATTTGTGGCTATGTACAGATATTTCATAATTAATTTCTCTATTTTGAGCCGCTAGATCAAAATTCAATAAGTTTATTTATGAATATATGATTTTATTAAAATTTAAAATTAAATATTTTATTCGATTAAAAATTAATTATTTTTTAAAAAATATATAATTCTACATAATCTTTAGGGGCGGCAATTTGTCTATTTGTCCGGGGCGGCAATAACGCTAGAGCGGGCCCTGGTGGTAGCTGTTAAGATTTCCTCAATACATAGGAGGCTAGGGGCGACGTTCATCTGCCCATTACAGTGTGTGGCGTTGGTGGTATCTGATCAATGAAAGATGACGCAGTGGCATGACTCAATAACTTAGCACACTGCCTCAAACCTTCGACGCAGACATGTCCATTGTCCATACCCATTGAGTGCTCCAACGTCGAGCCAACAGTGTGGACGAAGTTGTTCTGTCGGCTTCGGCCACGCGGAAAGATGGCAGTCATTCTGCGCTGTGGTTACCTTGTGTGGTCTAGTACCCGCTCGTCTCGTTCACAATGTGTGCCCCTCTTCTACTCACTGGTTCGATACAAAGATCACTGTTGTAGCAGTGTGACATGTACGTACGAGTCGCAATATCACGGTGCGACAAATCCGTTTTCCGGAGATCAATTGTTCTGCCACTTTCGAGCTCACTCATTTGATGATATTGCACCCTTTGACGTCGACTAGGCATGTTGGCTCTTAGTTCCGAGTTTCCACTTAGTTTGATGGCTCTGACCCTTCTGAGTGAATCCTAACACTGACTTGTCTGCTCACACAGGATAGAGCGCTTCTGGGCTAGCGTACAGGACATCTCGCTGCAATCTTAATCGCTTTTATGGTTCAGTGTTCTGTACGTCCTTTGGGTTTGAAGGGAATTAGATCATTCCTTCTCGGTGTTGCAATTATCTTAAACAATAGTGTACCACTAAGGACAGATTTTAGATGTAAGAAGAGATGAAAGTCGCTAGGAGCGAGGTCCGGGCTGTACGGAGGATGATCAAACACGTCCCAGTGAATTTCCGGTAACAGTTGTTTGGTCACATTCGTCGTGTGAGGTCGGGCATTATCGTGGAAGAAAACAACACCTTTTGACAGTAATCCTCGGTGCTTGTTCTGTATTGCGCGGCGCAATTTCTTAATGGTCTCGCAGTAACCATGTGCATTGATTGCTTGGCTTCGCGGTAAGAAATCAATCAGCAAAATGCCTTTTGTGTCCCAAAAAACGGTACACATGACTTTTCGAGGTGTCAAGATTTGCTTAGGCTTAACCTTCGTTGGGGATGAAGTGTGCCTCCATTCCATTGATTGCCGTTTTGTTTCAGGGGTGTCGTACGATATCCAAGTTTCAAAGTTTCGTCCCCCATGAGAGAAAACCATCGTCTTCTTCATTGTAGCGTGTCGAAAACTGAAGTGCTCTGCCCATCCGTTGTTTTTTGTGTTTTTCAGTAAGAATTTTGGGTACCCAACATGAGCAAAGTTTTCGAAATTTCAGTTTTTTAGTAACAATTTCTTCATGAATTAGTGATCGTGAGATTTGCGGAACTTCCATAACAAGGGCATCAAGTGTAAACTTATGGTTGTGCTTAATCTTCTCTTCAATTGTGTGAACCAGTTCATCAGTAACCACAGACGGGCGTCCACCTCGTTCTTCATCGTGTACTTGATCATGTCCTTCATTGAATAGTCTGACCCATCTTCTCCGTAAACCTCGCAGATTTGCTGAAGAATTTCCTTTGGTTTAACTTTCTTTGCATTTAGAAAACAAATCACAGATCTGATTTCACAGGCGCCAGCATTTTCAATTACCGCTGACATTACAAAGAAGCACTACAAAGCATACGTCGGCAGTAGCGATCTGAAAATGACGTAAATTTCTTCTCCTTGAGTCAGAGTAACTGCCGCGCATGCTCGGAACTGCGACCGTAGTGCTGCGCGCTGCCGCGGATAGAAATAGAAACGGAAATTACTTTGTGGACGACCCTCGTACATTCAGGCGACATTTTCACATGCGAGAATCCGCGTTCGGAGTGACACTGAGCGGCTTATGTGTCAGTACCCTCTGCTTTCCTTGTGTTTCCCATTCCAATCCGCGTCGCCGGCCGGTTCCGGAAATTTTCATTCCGTCGACAGGATGCGGTAGAATAAAGCCGGTTGCGTTTTCCGGATTGCGGTTTCTCTAGTTTGTCATGCTCCGCAAGACAACACGTGCTTGCGGATTCACAGGTACCGCAGCTTTTTGTGGTTATGCGTTTTACCGCATAGTATGTCATTAGTCTTGACATACTATGCGGTAAAACGCATAACCGCAAAAAGCTGCGGTACCTGTGAATCCGCAAGCACGTGTTGTGTTGCAGGGCATGACAAATTAGAGAAATCGCAATCCGGAAAACGCGCCCGGTTTTATTCTAAATAAAGCACACTTACACAATCAAGCCAAATGAGTTTTACGGCTTTTTTTACCGAACTAGAATAAGCCATCTTTAATTTACAGATTTTAAGCTTGATTTTTTTTTTTTTTTTTTTTTTTTTTAATAAGACTTCCCCCAGCAACGAATGGCATTAGTGAGAGATATATCCATGATGTTTAATATTCCAATGTTCGCACTTAAAAACTTAGAGAAATAATTCAAATTTTGCTCTTAAAGATGTTGAAACTGAGAAAATATTTTCTTTTATTGCTCTGGCGTCCCGCCTTGTAGAGTCATAAGACGTACTGCAGATTTTAAGCTACACTATGCTTTCAGGCTGGGAAAACCCCATCCAAATCTGTGCGAGATGGCGAAACAACGAAACATACAAATCCCGCTCGCTACAGAATCATTTAGGTTATCATGAGATATCGGTTCAACAGCGTGTTCAAGGCCAAAGTGAAATACTTCTTCATTAGGATTTTTTGGCTATATTGTTAACGAATCATAACATCTTAAAGAAAGAGTATCATAATCCATTTGTCACCTCATAGTCTTAAACGTACTGTACATTCGATTACCAATTACATTAGATTTTGATACTGTCTGCTTAGACCTCTCGGTCGCAGGATAGACAAAATGGAACCAGAAAGTCATTTTCAGAATCCACGAGCTCGTAGAACTGGACCATCTCTTCGCATTAGTCTACTTGACAAGGTGGATATTGCCGGCCTCGGTTGCGTAGGGGCTAGAGCACTAGCTCCGCGTGCCGAAGGCCGCCGGTTCGAATCCGGCCGCGGGCATGGATGTTTAAGTGTTGTGTGTCTGTGTGAATGTCCTGTCCGTCCTGTGGTGTCTATACTTAGGAATCATAAACTTACTGGAGAAACTAATTCACTGGAAGAGATATCATAAGCACATTGAGCTGGCTGAATGGCCTTAGTTGTCGAAAGCCATTAAAAAAAAAAAAAAAAAAAAAAAAAAAAAAAAAAAAAAAAAAAAAAAGGCGGATATTATTATTTACTACACAAATGGGTAGGGATCAGTTCTGTAAATTGTGATTGTGGAGCCACCACATCGTTCCTGATGTCCTCTTCGAGCTTACAAAGGATCTATAATGCATCCATCAAAACAACTGATCGTATAACATTTTACGAGCTTGTGATGTGTATACCTATTGCGTATTTTGTAAAAAAAAATTTGTACATTCATTATACGATAAATAAATAAATTAGTTTTTCATTTTACTTTCGTGATGATTGTTATCAGTCGCAATTAAGAGTTTATATTAAAAAAGACCTTTCTGAGAACATAATTTAGCAGTTCAGCATAGGAAAATCCAGAAATATAATTATGAAAGTATCAGTTCCAACGCCTACATTTTAAAGGAAGCTTGCGCAATGAATTTAAAAGCTTGTTAAGATACTCAAATGTTTGCGTGATCCTTCTCGTTGAGCGCTTTATCAGACGTTACAGGATTGTTATATTTATCACTTATCTTATAATCTTGGTGACTTCCTTTGTGAAGCGAAGAGCGTTATGTGAATACTACAGTCGTACTTTTAGTAAACAATTTTCAACGTACCCTGCAGAATATCACATTTATACACTTGCAGATATCACTTATACGTGGCAACTGCTACTAACTTTACACCGTAAGCGTACCATTACGGAGCGGTGTTCCAGGAGACTGATTTAAACCAAGACTCCAATCCATAAAGGAGGAATAAACTCTTCTAAGCCTCCTGCGAAATACAGTACATTCGGTGTAGATTCTTGGAAATTATATTCCATTACCTTCAAAAGTTAAATCGAAAGTCTCAGGTTATTTAATAATTACGTGCTTATACAATTCTCAATGTTTGACAATATTGTCAGTTGTCATATCACAAGATCAATTTGGACTTTAATGTAAATTATAATAAACAATTGGAACCACTTTTTCCTTTATGTCGATTAATACTTGGTAAATGACTCCACAAAGAGTGTTTGCGGTGAGCCCGTATGACTTTCTTACAGCATCTTGGACACACATTTCGTGTGTTTCCTCCGACGCTTCTGATGAAGTCCTGTTAGAATAATCTTTAATCTGATAAAATTAAATGTTAATAAACATCATAAAGAACTTATCAGAATTCACTGTTATAACTTTTCCTGCAGTTCTTGTTTGGGCTTTCTCATTGTTCTTTCACATTATCTCACCATAAGTACGAATTGGTGTTGCACCAACCTGAAAGAAATCAAACGTCAAATAGATTGTTTAAGGTAACGTCCACTGTTAAGTTTTCTGACCACATAATATTTTGCTGTTTTGATGAAAGAAAAGGCGATTGACCGAAAATGATAGCAGTTGAGGGTTTTGACTGATTATTAACAATGATTTTATCTATTCCCCCTCCTGATAAACTTTGCAAACATTGGGACATGGATCAGGAAAACACTATACTATTAAGTGAAGGTCATTGGCATTGAATTTATTGTGTAATATCAAAATTAACAAAGAAATGAACATAATAGAAATTTGGGTGCAAAACAAAAGCATTTAATATTGCCCCAATGCAACAATATTTATAATTGAATGTGAGTATGAAATCACAGAATCTTAAGGAATGAGATAACAGATTCTACAAGATGTACATCAAAGGTGTGATGAGCCAGTGTTCCTGATATTTCATAGCATGATAAATGTGGTATTGAATTCTATCGGAGCATGATACCCTTGCGACATAGAACCGTCGTAGATTCGTTCAGATCGGTAAGTGGAGGTCACAGTTGTCCAGCATGAACTGACCAGGTGTGGCGAGAAACTTGTTGCAGGGTGTGGCGTCTTTATGCAGATCACATTATTAGCATAGGAAGAGATATCGTATACGAAGATCAGCAAACAGGCAATCTTCCATCAGATTCGGTCGGTTGCAGACTTCCTAGCCTAGTATGCGTCGAATTGCGGCGACTGAACGCATTGCCTAAATCACTGGGTAAAACTCGCATTGTTTGGACGCGCAACTCTAACGGACATGAGCACGATGCGACTAGCATCAACACTCTCAGTATCAGCTGGATGCTGGGTCTGTAGCGGCGAGGTGATAGACGGTCGCGGTCAGCTGATAGTCAATCTCGAGAACAACACCGAATCGCCTTCCTCTCCCGCAGAGTCGGATTGGGCGTACGGAACGACAATAACATTAAGGGATGAAATGAAGCTTTAACGGGTGTCCCACCAGACAGAGCTGTAAAAGCGAAATATTTTGATGTCTAGCTGCTCAAACAGCAGCAGCAGCTTTATCTGGCATAGCGTAGATGCGATGTCGTCTACAGTCCCAGGATTCTCCTTTTACTGTTGTCGGTTGTTGATTTTTTTTTTTTTGACATTCTGTTTATGTCATAGCTTGTAATGTTTGTTATCTGCTTGGACAATGACCGGCTGCCTTTCCTACGCTAGGGTTCCTGCACGCTTTAACATATCTGATTTAAATTTTAAATATAAATTTCACATATTTCTACTATTTGTTTAGTGTTTTATAATTTTTGGGGTTTAAGACTATAGGAGGGATATTTACATAAACATAGTTACATGGGGGCCTAAAATAAAAAGTTATTAACCTGATTGTTCTATCGGGGGGGGGGGGGTAATATCCATTTGAAATGGTCTACTTAAATTCTATTGGAGGGATTGTTGGTATATACACCTAGAACATACACATAACTGTTGAGGGACCTGTTTACAGGTTGTGGATGACTTGGGATTATGGAAGTTGGGGTTGGTAAATGTAATATTGCTAGTCAGTATTAGTTTTGGTCGCTTGACATTATGTACTTTCTCAGACTCGTCTCCTATTTCTGAGATTAGATAGTATGAGGAGACAGAACATTTGATGCTGTATCGTTTTCTTTTAGCGTGTGGTTCTGTCCGATGTCGGCGCCCGGAAATCAAAACCAGTTAGTACGCATGTAAGCCTTCGGTGCTACCCGTGCACCCTCATATGGCGACTGGACAAAGGTGCGCCACTGTCTCCGGAGTTTTGCTAGGCCGATTACCAGGCTTTACTAACTATAAGACATAATCTACTGTCTCTACTGAAAGATATTGGAGAAGAATTAGGAGTTCCGTTTGGAGGGGAAGACACGACCAGGACCAGAAACCAACAACTTACCTCAGGCTGGTAGATCTTCATTACCAGACATATGAGCCAGGAACTGAAATAAATTAACTCTGTTGTATTAATTGTATTATTGGCCGGAGACCTCGGCCATCGGTTTTACGGAGTTTCAATTTGTGTACCGTGCTTTGTTTCTTCAATGAATAGAATCGCTAACAGTGAGATTCAAAACGAGAGTGGACCAAAAATCGTAAAGTTACCGACGTCTTTGGTGAACATGAGTGGAAGAATTGATATACGGAGGTCTAATTTAATTTATGGTAATTGCAGTGGTGAACATGCTCCGGTTGCAATTTCCATACACACTCATTTTACCAATTATATTTTTTTTATTTCAATTTTAACTTCTTGGAGTGCATTATTTCCTCCCACCTATACTTTCCCGTCACAAATCTTAATTTTTTTCTCAGAAATTTGTGTCTTTTCCCACCCACCCCATGACGCCTGAAAACAAGCGCCAGGTTGTGGTCGTGGTTATTTCCTCTTTTCCATGTACTGTTTCTAATTCTTATACCAAAAATATCCATCCATGGATCATTGCCAATATATGCCTTATACACTCCCAGCATTCTTTTTATCAGCTGTCTGTCAAATAACTACCTCTGCCACATCAGTATCAGATTGTATTCTGCGATGATTTCTGCCAACACACCAGCTCATTTGTACTGTTTTAAACTTCTGTATTTGATGCACAAAATATGTATTTCATATTATCCTATCGTATTTAAGCAATAGTTTAACAAAACTTTTGTTACCCAGTTCTCTCTCTTGCATGGGTCATCTCTTCATCATTATCTCCAGTGAATTCAGGATTTCGTTACCAATGTGTCCTGCACAACTGAGTTTACTATCAAATGTTTCACTAACATATTTACTTATTAATTCGTAAACAAGAAATTCATTCCCCAACTTATAATTACAAAAGCCCTTTAGTTTTTTTTTTTTATTTGTATACTTATTAAGTTAACGTTCCTAGGCATTTATCTTAATTCCATGTTAACCTACACAGCTGGATATCATTTACGGATCCTTATGTGGCTCTTCGCAGTTATTTATAATTTTGGTCCTGTTTTATAACATTATGTCAACAACAAACAAATATAACTTTTGACTGTAAATAACCAACACAATCATTTATTATAATAAAGAATAGCAATGGTTCCAATAAACAACTCTGTATGTCTCACGTTTTCAGTTCAATTTTTTTTTAATAGTGCACATTCTAGCCTAATTCCATGGTTTCTACCTTTTAACAATTGCAGGTCACTTTTATTCACTGTAATGGTTGTTACCTTGATTACGTTAGCCGTAAGCTTAGGAAAGGCGCCATGCGCCACGAGCACGTGACAGCAATGAAGAGTGGCTGTGTCACTCGGAGGCAGTCAGTCAGTGTCTGCGAGCGACATGAGGTGCACGGCGCTGCTACTGCTGACTGCTCTCGCCGCTGCGCAGGACGGCGACAAGTTCGACCTGCACATCATTCACCTCAATGACTTCCACGCGCGCTTCGACCCCATTAGCAGCGGCGCCGGCAGCTGCGATGGGGACGATCGTTGCTTTGGTGGCATCGCCCGCGTCGCTGGAAAAGCCAAAGAGCTGATAGCTGCCGCTCCTAACGGCAGCTACCTGCTGCTTAACGCCGGGGACAATTTCCAGGGCACCATGTGGTACTCGCTCTATAAATGGAACGTCACAGCGCAGATACTCAACATGTTACCATTCGACGCAATGGTAAGATTCAGCATTAGGTTCTGCAGATTTAGAATGAATGAAAGATATTAATTGCGGCACGGTAGCTGGGTAGTAAGGCTCATCCCTTGAAAAATGTAGGTCTGTGGCTGAATTTCAGGAGTAGAACAGAATTTTTCAGTCGTTCAACCAGACTTGTAGCAATAGCAAATCTCGTTTTGTCTGAATCAAGTGACTATCTGATATCACCCATGTTTGATTGTTGTTTTTATTGCCTTTCAGTTTTATAACTATGCTTCCAAATCAAAATAAGCCTAACAATGATTTTCCAAATAAATTTATTTCTAAAACACAATAATATCGTTGTATATAATTACATTAAAACAGTTATTCAAAATTCACAATTAATACAGCTTCACTTATACTTTTTCAGGACCATACTTTATGTTCACCTTATTTAAGATTCAATAACAAATTGTTGAAGGATTTGTTACTGCTTGTACAAAACATATTTTCGTGTTAAAATTTAATTATTTCCTAGAACTGATATTAAAATAATTTTTTAATTTTCTAATTAAAATGATTTAGAATTATTTATCAGATTAGAAATGCCCACCTTTTATTTAAATGCTGTACATCCTGGAGGAAAGAAACTTGTCGTTCCTCCACGTGGCATTGTTACACATACTTCCACAGAGAGGTTTCAACCTACCTTTTGGTTGTATGTTAAAATCTTATATGAACGGCATTTGGCAACCAAAAAAAAAAGTATTTTCTGAAACTTCCTAGCTCAATAAATCAGCTTATATAGCCAAAAATAAAATATTACATCAATTCAAAGTTCTAATTTCTTTTAAATCGTGAAGTTGCATCCTGTTACATCCCAAGGCTTGTTGGGGATCATATGACCAATTGGAGGGTAAAGGAACGGTATAAGCTTTGTGCGGTTGTCTCAATTTGGTTGTGTAAAATGTGGATTTTGTTTGCTTGGTGTGGGTTTTTTTTTTTTTTTTTGCGGTGGTGAGAATCGAGCGGCGATTATCCATCGAATTTTGTTGTAACTTATAAACTATATCGTCTTTTAACGTTCCAGACGTCATCTGTTTTTCACTTTTGAATCTAGTCTTTATGTTTCGGCTATATAGAAAAACAAGTAACAAGGACATTTTATATAGCCTCATAAAAGCAGTACTTTAGCAAGTGACTTACGCTGTTATGATTCTAGCATTGCTTAAGTACGCAGTTTATATTTGCTAGCAGCATACGAGAATACTCAACTCGGCTATAAATGACTTCTGAACAGCATTTGAATCCGCCCCGCTGGCACAATTGGTTGCGACACCGAGCTCGGAACTGACAGGGTGTGAGCTGGTTCGAATCCGGGTAGCGGAACAAATTTTCAGCATCAGAATATCGCTGGTAGAGCAGGAGAGGTTATGGTGCACAGTTTCTAATCACCAGATTAGTTCTGACCTCTCCACTGTGAGTATGGAGTGAGGCCATTTGACACTCTTGATGGTGAAGTTTTTGAGAGCGATCACCTATTTAGATATCTGAATACCAATATGTATGGTAACTTCAGATAGATAATTGTAAATGTTAAACAAAGGTTAGTACTAATTAGTGATGGATATGACGCCAAGCTATTTTGTTTTTGAATTCAATGTAAAGTTAACTTTTTTCTAAATTTAAAAATCGTAATATGAATTAAGTGGTGATAGATAATGATCTTCTCATTTCGTTAGTAGAAGCGAGACTAGTTTTATGGGACAAAACATTAAATTATTTTAATGACTGGGACGCTACCAGGAAAGCTTGGAAAGAAGTGTGGCTTGAAATTAGGAATGATTTTGACATACTGGAAACTGGGGATAAAATGCCTTTGGATAGTAAACTTTTGATCACATATTTACACACATTTTTACCGCTTCAGCTAGAACATGAAAAATATTGAGTCACATTTTATAAAAAGATTTTTATGTTTATTACTATGAAACTGTATCGTTATAGCTTAGTTGTTGTTGTTGTTGTTGTTTTTCGGGCTTTAGGGCGCGTCAACATCGAGGTTATTAGCACCCTAACTAATACCAGGCGTGACAACGTGGTAAAATTGCCGTCTGTGTGGCTGACTGTAAAGGGATCGGCCACAGAGACAGCACAATAAAATACTAACATACTAACTAAAATATCGTCTGCGTGGCCGACTGTTTATAGCTTAGACATCTGCCAAGGAACACTTCCAACATTAGACCGAAATTATGGTTCTCGACATTATGAAACTATTTTTATAACGCAGCAGTGACGAATGCAGTGTAACAAGGCGTTCAGGAAATTTGACATATTCGCCAATTACTTTCGATTTTTTTTTGTAATGATTATTAAAATACTCAACATATTAAAATCTAACTACAAGAGTTTAACTAATCGATTGTGCAGTTTCGTCAAAATAAATATCCCAAAATAATTGAAAAACTTGGTGTCATCGTTCGTCAAATATTCTGTTCTCCTTTGGTTTATTTGATGGATCCAAAAAAGACGATTTTTCTATTTCTACGACGACTGAACTGTCAAAATAACAATTTTTAAACACAAGCATGAAGTAATAATCACCAAATCAACTAAATTAAATTCTAATTTCACAAAATGAGACTCATGTTTGAAAAAGCAAGGTACTGACGCCCAGCCACGTAACCCGTCCCCCCCCCCCCCACGTAGCAAGTAGCTTTTTTTCACTTTTGATTCCAGAAGACATTTTGTACTGTTTTCTCTTGTCAGAATATTGTAAATTACATATGGAGATAACTAACTGAGGGAAATAAATATTCACATGTTGTTGTGAGTTCTGTTCCCAATTTTAACTGTGAAAAATGTTATGAAAGGAAAGCTACGTGGCCTGGCTCGGAATCCCCCCTGCCCCCACGTAGCCCAGCGTAGGCTTCCAGTCAACCACTAACCCCTAACACCTCAAATTCTGCAGGCGGCAACGGTTAATTTCCCGCTGCGGCAAAAACCGCCCAGTGTGTAACCGGCCTTGAGTGTAGGTGATTTGGTAACAGTACGAATCTCTATAAAGGAAGATAGATTGCTCTCACGATTTTACTGTCAGTGGTCCGCCTTTTGCTTATTTGCTTAAGCAGGACCTAATGCCCCAGAAGCTCCAATAATACGTTTTGTTTTTTGTTATTGGCGTTAACAAGTATTGAGCGCGTTAACAATAGATAGCAGCACCATCTATCACAGAGATATAAACAAAAAGCTGTGTGTTTTTTGTACAATAAGTAGCTTTTCGGATACTTTTCTCTGCTTTTTACACAATTCCTGTGTAAAAATTTTATTCGCGAAATTTTCTTATGCGCTACGATCACAGCAACACATATCACAAAGATATAGATATTCTGTGTGTATTTTGTTCAGATTAGTTGTGCTCCGTTAAGGCTGGTGACAGTTTGTTAAACATAAGTTTTAAGCGTTCAAAAGTTTTTCTAATTGTTTCCTAATATGTTGTATGTATTTTGTGATGTACTTATTACCCTAAACAGAAAACAATTTTATTGTTACAAATGAGGCAGTTCTTCTTTCAACCTATTGCAAACTACCAACCTTACTATTCATCATATCTGTAAAATTTTCGCATGGATCATTTAGCATAACTGACAAAGGCGGTAATATCATATTAGACGGCCTGAACAGCATTTCATATTAACAATGACGTTGTTAGTGGAACTATGTATGCGCTGCCAATCAGAAAATTGTTCATGGTTTGATGCTATTTAAAAAAAAAAAAAAAAAAAAAAAAAAAAAAAAAAAACTATTCTCTCCTCTACGAATGATGATGTGATGCCAACCAAGGTGTGTGAGACCTTCCACTAGCCTAATCCACGTTTCCCACAACCAACAACATCACGACCGCTTCCTCAACAGGAACTTGGAAGAGGCTGCCTCTCTCTGGGGTCACTTCTAACTTGATTTTCCACTTCGAAAGAGGTCAAGGTATCATCTAAATTGTAATGTACATATAACACTTATCACTGGAACAGAAGTGTTTTCTCATTTGACCCGATCTCAGCTCTTGTCTATTGCCAACTAGCAAACTATGAATTGAACTGTACCGATCAATAGTTCAAATTCGTTGTTTTCGCAGGAGTTTCTTATGTCTCTCCCTGCTCTAGCCGAAAACTGTTTATCAACCGAGGTTGATAACATTTGAAAAGTGATGAACTTACTCAAGTGGTTGTTTATTATGTTCTACTGAGTTAATTTGAGACCCATTCCATCTCAAATCAGACAGCCTTTACCCAAATAAGACAGTTGTCCATCGGCATTTTTTTAATACAGTGGATAATCATATTGGAATTATTTTGCACAAAACAATTTTTAGGCTGAGTTATGACCCTCCAAAATTTGGCTAAAAGTCCATGTATTGTGAAAATTGTGCAATACTTCATTGTGTTTAATTGTATAAAAAACAAAAACTATAAGAGACAGAGAATTGAAATTACTTTTTTTTAAGTTATGGAAATGGAATTTAATATTACATTCAAGAATTAAGCACATGTTAATTAAAATTGCATATTTAATAGAAAAATGCGAATTTTAATTTAAAAAATTCACATGCAATGAGAAATTGGATCATTTTCTTAACCATGGAAAATTGTAGCCCTTGTATGGTAGAATTACTCATAAATTTATTTCCGCCCGTGATGAATTCGATTCATACAGCAGCTCATTAAAGTATCACAAAATGCCAAAAATTCACACATTCGAGGAGTCAAAATTATAAAAAATCTTTATTCAAAAAAATCTAGAAATCTGGCCAACTGATACTTTAACAGGATATAGTTGCGTCATCGAGCGAGACTGGTGGGTTTTTGCTTTGTTATAGCTACTACATTTTTTTAAATTGAAAATATTCTGTGTAAAAGTTTTATTGTATAATATTATTCTAGATTTAAATTATTTTTAAAAGAAAATGCTACTATTAAACAGCCACTATCTTTCATATTAACTAGAATATGTTATTAAAAGTATTTTCTGTATTTTCTTGAATGTAAAATTATCAAAGTTAATATATACAACAAAATCCCTTAAACTTAAATAGCTTAAAAGAAGCAATCTTGATTTTTTGAAGAAAATTTTTCACAACAGCAATATTTTATTTATCTACAGATAAAAATGAGTAAAATCTATAAAAATTTTGATTATAGCCTATTATATAATAATATATGAATAATTTAATAATATTTATAGTAGAAAGTAAATCACATACTGATTTTGTAGACAATTGGCGTGTTACTTTGTCAGATGAAATTCAGCTACCACTGTCTAATGAACAAATGTCATTGTTTACTCGTACAGCTCCTAATTTTTTTTTGCTGTGGTTTCGGATGACATTTAACACGATACACCACATACTCTTTGTGATCTTGAACTAATAAAAAGGAAATATCAAGGAAAATTTTCAAATAATTGATTTAAACTTACATTTCAAATGTTGCCGCAAGCCACTTCAAAAACAAATATAAATTTAATGAATTTTCTAAAGGTAATCAAATATTCAAAAAAAAAAAAAATAATGAATTTACACAGTATCTGAATATGGGAAGAGTGCGTCAAATGGTGTGGTTGGATTATGCAAATATTATGCCATAAAATTCATTCTACATAAAAAAACCAGCATTGGCTGTTAGAAATGGAGCTTCATTTTGTTTCTCCAGTGAGCAGTATATTAAAAAATACCACACTATTACTGCTTAATTCAGAATATATTCAAGCTTTTCGATCTGACAGCCCCCTGTCTGAATTGGAATGGAATGGGTATTGTGTAAGGTTCACGTTTTCTCAGACCAGAGTTGTGTCTTGCTATATTATAACGCCTAACTTGTTCTATTAAATCTGTGATATTCATTATTTAACAAAAGGATGCTGTAATACATGTCAATGGATTCAAAAAGGCGCGCTAGATATGAAAATTATCCGAAAGATTTCCCGTCACATTATTGAAGATTTTGAGTGACCTTCAATACATGAACAGAAGAAAAGAAATTTTGTCAAGAACGCTCTGTGAAGGGTGTACTTTTTTATTACTAAATGTGCAGCCAAACTTTTTGTTGATAAGCAAATAACCAAAAAATAGGGTTTTATTTTATACCTAATATGATAATATATTAAAATCATTTATATGCCTCATTATCGTTGAACTGGGACTGCATGTGATGTCATTCACATAAATGTTATCAATGTACATATCATCTTGTTACCCATCATAACACGAGAAATTTCTGGTGAAACTTCACAAGCGTTCGTATAAATCTACTTGTTACAAGTTAGGTTGGTGTCACGCCTTTTTGACGTTGATGATGTTGGTCACTGCAGACCGAGTGCCCAGCTGGTACAGCCATCTTCTTACACATAGTTTAAAACCTATTTTTTGTTAATTGTTAATGCTCCTTTGCACACAGATCCAGTTATTTAAAAAAATCGGATACTATATCCATCAACTGAAATTAAAATATTTCCATCACACACAAGAAAAATTATTTTACTGTACCAAACTTTTCTAAGTACAACCACAGTTGCAAAGTAGTGCCTGAAAGACACCCAGTCGTTAGAAGCTTTGTATCTATGCTGTTAAGCTTGTTGGACGTGAAACCTGAAATACTTCAATAGCCTTTTAAGCCAATCGAATGATGTGGACCAATTCCTGATGGTTGTTCTAGAAAACTTAGTGTAGTGTTCACCGCATGAACGCGACGTCGATTGGGAACCAGAAAGTGTGGTGGTTGTGTATATTTATATAGTCTACTTGTGTGACGTCATTACCACCGAGCGTGGTGGGTGAGCGGTAACGCTCTGGCCTCGCATTCGAATAGACACAGGTTCGAATGCCCGTCCGGGCATCCAGATTTCGGTTTTCTATGGTTTTCAGAAATCCCTCCAGGGGAATTTCAGGACGTCATTCAAAAATACATGCCCGAATTCTTTTCCGTTCCTTGCCGCTCTGTACTTTCTCGCCTGTAATGAGATCGACGCCAACGAGGCATAAGGCCATAAGAAAAAATTTAATTAATTAACGCCAGAGCCGTAAAGAAACATCTAAATGAACCACTTGGTTCCATTTGTATCTGTGTCAAGCTTTTTTTTAAAAAAAAAGTTCCTGACTATATTACTTTTGTGTCTCATGCCAATTTCTTCGGGAGTTTCAGTCTATTTTTGTTTTTTTATATGCTTAGTATTCCCAATAGTTTATTCCATGCGATATGGTTTCCTTACAAGATGGAAATTTGGTCTACAGTTCTAGAAAACTGGCCAGATGGTCTTGGACTTGTGAAATATTGATCGCCACGGGGATTACATTGCCTTGAAACTCTTTTCTTCAAATTATTAGTGGTTCTCAAGAGTTATGTGAGGGTTACGATGGTTGTGTCAAGCTCTTTGGCGTATTCCTCTGATTTGCCATTACTGAAGTTGAATTTTCTTCAGAAGGTTACTCTGAATGTTTAATTGAGGAGCAGACTTATTACGTTGTTTGTCCGTGCCGTATATTGGAAAACGGTTTAAATATGGTTTTCATGAAATAGTATTATATGTTATATCTGATTAAATCAAATATCGAATGGTCTGCTGCATAGTTTGTCTCAAATAGCGAAAAAAAAAAGTTGAAGAGAAAAGTTGTACAGTGTAAAAGTAGGTGTGGAAAAAAATTGTGAATGGGGCACAAATTCCATGTCAAATAATAATTATTTAACTTATGAATCTTGTTAATATTCTGTATATAGAACAAGGTTTTTGTAAATATCATTGACATGACCATCTTATATTGCTGATTGTCGTAACTGATGATTGCATATAGAAGGAACTTTTTAAATAGTTAACTAACAATTAAAATCACAAAAAATCATTTTTCTGATTGTGATAAGCATAGGCAAGTTTCATCTTTGATAGGAGCCGTCTGGAAGTTAAAAACAAAACAAAAAATGTTTAAGGAGTTTGTTTTCACAATTCTGAGTCCGGCTTTCACATGCTGGCAAGGCCAGTAATGTTTAAGAGTATTGATTGATTATATGAGATAAGACAGAGTATTCCGCGCTCAGATTTCACGTTAAACTATAGATTCAATAACGACAGAGGTGGATGCGCTGCAAATTTAATCTCTGTTGTATATTAATAATGCGCATAGCATTATTGGTTTTGATATCACCGATGGGTTCATCCATCGATTGATAGAGTTTCTACTTGCCGCGTATGCGCTTGTGTCGTGGCTACCTTAACCTAACCCGGTAATCCCATCGGTTGAAGAGGAACTATAGTTTAACGTGAAATCCGAACCACCGAAGCGCTTTCGTATACTTCACACTACACGGCGAACTGTGCCAGTTATGGTCGAGTTAAGGGCATTTGAAAATTCCCGCGAGACAGGGATTCGAACGGGGAACCTTCCGCTCTCCAGTCAGACGCCTTAACCACTGAGCCACCAGACCGCCATATACGAATTTAGTTTATATCTAATACACAAGAAATGTTTGTCTGCCGTGCGTTGTAACTTCTGGCAGACAGAACTACTAACAGGAAGATGCAGTGGCGGATCCAGGATTTTGGTTTGGGGGGGAGAGGGCTTGTGCGTATTTCGTTTGGGGGGGGGGGGGGAGGGCTTGGGCAGATTTTGGTTTGGGAAAGGCTTGAGACGCGTAAATATAAAAAATTCCGATGTTGGAGGTGGACCTCAAATACTTTTGGGTAGGCGGGGGCATGAGCCCTCTAGCAACCCCCCCCCCCCCCATAGATCCGTCAATGGTAAGATGGGTTCCATACGAAAATTGAACCAAAAATTTAGAATATTGCCTTTTAAAGTTATAGACTACTTCAGTGAACAGTACGGATGAATTAATCTATGGAGACCTTCTATCTTGCGTCGAGTTATAATCTCTGCCGTCTGAAGAGTAATCAGGCTCTCGAGTCTCTGTACGACAGGTGCTTCGCGCCGCGAGCACGTGACATGGCGGTGAAACCAGGAGAGGCAGTGTCACTGGGAGTCAGTCGGTTAGCGAGTCCGCGAGCGACATGAGGTGCTCGGCGCTGCTACTGCTGCTGCTGACAGCCTTCGCGGCTGCGCAGGACGGGGACAACTTCGAACTGCACATCGTCCACCTCAATGACTTCCACGCGCGCTTCGACCCCATCGACAGCAACGCAGGCAACTGCGTCGAAGGCAATCCTTGCTTTGGCGGCATCGCACGCGTTGCTGCAAAGGCCAAAGATCTGATCGCCGCCGTCCCCGACGGAAATTACTTGATGCTCAACGCAGGAGACAATTTCCAGGGCACCATCTGGTACTCCCTCTACCGGTGGAACGTCACAGCGCAGATACTCAACATGTTACCTTTCGACGTCAATGTGAGGCTCAGCTTTAGGTTCTGTAGATTTAGATTTAACTAAAGTCCTTAAACACTGCCCCGGAAGCTGCTTTTGTAAAATGTTTGTGGTTCGTTTTCTGGTGTTGAACAGAATTCTCACCGGCTTTCATTTCGAACCTTACCTACAGCACTATAAGGCTATACAGCAGTATAAGATAATTCGTCCCTCCTTGCTTTGAATTCCACGTTAAACTGCAGGTACTGAAGGAAAGAAACTGAACGTCTCTACTGGCTTAAGATACATCTAACAGGTTGTGCATTATGTCGAGATCTTGTATGGATAGCGTTTGGTAAATACTTTTTTTTATCAGGGATATTGGCTTTAAGTATTCCAGACTATTTGCTCAAACGTAAAATATTAATCAGTTCCCGCATTTAATTTCTTTTAAATTGTGACTTTGCTTTCTGTGATATTGCGAGGATGATTAAGGACTTCTGACCAAATGGACGTTAGTATAAGATTCTCAATTATCTATGAATCGTGCAATTTTTCTCGAGATATGTTTTTCATTTTTTGAATAGCATTTGTCGAAGAAGCCATAAAGCTACCTCTAAAATTCTGTGTTTGATTGCACGATTACATGTAGAATTTTCGTATTATGTTTGTTTTACAAGGTAAGGACAACACAAGACGAAAACAATAGTTAATTAAAACCACCCACTTGCGAGACCGAACTCGAACTGGCCAACATTTCCAACTCGAAACGAGCACATCACCTCTACGCTCCCGTGGTCGGCCGAATAAGTTTTGTATGGGTGGGGTTAAAATGGAGATAAAAACTATATTAGTGTAGGTTGCTATAGATACGCGACTAAACATCGGAATCGAGATTGCAGTACGTAGGGCAGACGGTTGAAGTTGCGTCCTTGTAATAAAAATTATGTTTTCCACGGTTGAAGTGTCACCGAGTCTGGAGTAGAGTGAATTCGCACTACTACCTGACATTCAGGAGGACGGGGATCAAATCCCGTCCGGCCATCCCGGTTTCCCGCAGTCCCTCCAGGCGAATGCTGGGATGGCACCCTACAAGGCCACGGCCGACTTCCATCCCCCTTTCCTCCCCGTAGGTTAGTTAAGATGAAAAGGGTCTCTGCAAACCTCCAGCAGCCCGCCTCCCGGCGTTCAGCTGGGAGGAATGAAATAAAATAAAAAAATGTTCGAAGTGAACTGATATCTGGGAGAGCTGACATAACATTAACTACTCTAATTTCACCGAATTTGTAGAAACAGATTGATACGTCAGCTATTTTTCGCTTTCGAATTTAATCCTATTGTTCCGTCCATTATCTGGAAATACGCAAAATCATAAACACTGAAGTGGCAAGCCACGATTTATTGATCCTTTGCTTTGTGTGTTTAAAGGTGGTATATTGACTTCGCGTATTAACACTATCCGTTCCCGTGTGGGCGTGCGCTTCTGTGTATGTGTCCCTCTTTATTTGCATGTATGTGACAAAACAGTTTTTATTCTGTAAGGAGAAATACTAAAGAAACATATTTTAGTTGAAGTTTCATATTGCTTTAGGAATACGTGGTAGTGATATTCAGAATTTGGGGGTGTACTTACTGCTAAACTGATTTTTGTTTTACATATTTTGGTTATTAAACCATCCACTTTAAAATTTAATCGAATATTGATGAAAAAGGGTATGCCGATATACGAAAAGATTTACTACCAAATTATGGAATTATCGTTCGCTTATTTCTTAATCTTGCAACCTTTTTCCAGATCTTTATTCTATTATTGGATATTTGTTGGCTTTAGGGAATAAATATTCCTAGTTACATGTCTTACGAGCATTTTATTTAATTAGTTTCTCTGAAAATTTTAAGGTAATATTTAAAATGATTCAAATCATTTATTTTTTTACTATAGTTGTGTGTATAGTGATCTATGTTCTGATGGAAGTGGTAATTTACAGCGGACTGTCAAGCCAATACATACCGCATAGGTCCTTATTGTTTCATACACACAACAAATATTCTTTCGAATATTTAACTGTGTAATTGCCGCTTATATAATGTATGTAAACATTTTTGATCAGGTAATTCATGATAATATTAATATTTATGTAAACCATAATGTTTTAGGATGTCTATTTTCGACATCAGCAAAAAAAACTTAAACAAAATGATTAAAAAATCAAATTACTGACAGTCAGAAATAATGAAATTACTTACTGCATTGTATTTCACGACTTTTTAAATAGTGGCGCAACATCAAAAAGTAAACAAATGATTTAGCACACAGTGATATCATTTGAGACAGGAAGAAACTTCAACTGTGCACACACATGAGTAGGTAATACGCCGGTCGCTGACATAGCGAGATTTCCGCGACATTTCTACCTAGCGCAGGTGTTTGATTGTAATCATTCACGCCTTATTATGCATTACTGGAAGTTTAAAACATGATTACTCCCGCAAGGCGGTAACATTGGTATGTCCTATGTGCTAGCGCACCGACTTAATTTCAGTTAGGTCAGAATTGGCTCTGTTTGAGGATGTTAGGTGCTTTGCTTTCAAACTGCATAAAGATAAAAACTTAAGTCTGCTAGTTTAGGGATGGTTATCATAACGAATTAATGGAAGTCTTTAATAAATCAGAACACGTAGGATTTTTTTTTTCTTGTGTATACTGGGGATAGTAGGCAAAAATCAGGTTTTCGATCTCCGACACCCTCAGCACAATTTTCTGAAGCCAAAAAACGTCAAAATGTAGGTACGTTTATCAGTTTTTCGTCTATAATTCATAACTGGTGAGTACTAGCAAGAAATACTTTATTTCTAATTTGAAAGAAGACAAAGTTTCCTACAACTTTTGTGGTACAAATTTGTTTCTAAACTCAAAACCAAGTGAGCAACAGTTCTTCGAAAAATCAGCAAAATTTCATACTTTTCCTAAAAGTTATGTCTCCACCTACTTTGTCGCACTGAACGACCTGGAACCCTCGTGTATATAATTGATATACACACAGTATATACATATACATTGTACTTTGATTACTGACGGTCAATTCAATAATCATTATATGGCATTGTTGGCCGGGAGATTCCCAAGGATTGTTCGTCAGGTGACAGTTTTTCTATTCGCCGAACAATGCGCCATTTTTTGGCTATGTAACCTAACCAGGTAATCGTACCCCGTATATCTTAATGTGGCATCCGAACCACAGAAGCGTTCTTGCTTACTTCATATTACGCAGCAAGCTGTGACAGAGCTGAAGGTCGGGTTAATGATCTTTGAAAGTCACAGCTGAGACCGGGATTTTGATCTCCAGTCAGACGCATTAACCACTGAGCTACCAGCTGATGGCAATAGAACGGAAATAAAAGTACAAAGTTAATAAATCATAATAAATTCACAATAAGTTAAACATTGGTCATAATTCAATTTCTTCTCCGTTTGTATCGTCCTCACCTAGAATTGTGTCTCATTCATCCATTACATCAGAGGACGAAGAAAGCTTCCTCTTCTTCAGTCTCAGGAATGTTTTCACGAGACAGGCCAGAGCAGTTTTGCAAGCAGCTGAACAGAGCAGTCATTGCGACATCTTCATGGTGGATTACAAAGTTTCTTGCAGAAACATGATACATCCTTCGAAATAAACTCAGGTGCAGCGTCTTTTATTATTGTAACTGGATAAGAATAGACTAGCTTTCATTCATCCCCATGGCAATGGGTAAGTTTTTTTTTTTTTTTTTTTTTTTTTTTTTTTTTTTTTTTTTTTTTTTTTTTTTAATGGCATTCGGCAACGGAGGCCATACAGCCAGCTCAATGTGATTTATTTTGCTTCCAATGTATGGACTCCACAGGACGGACAGGACATTCACACAGACACACAACACTTAACATCCACGCCCGCGGCCGTATTGAGTGAAACGTTGCTGCATATGATGTTGGTGGCAACCGTGCTACGATGAATGTATATTTTGGGCAGATTTCGTAAACATTTCGTATCTGAGCCTTTCAATGTTCTACAAGCAAGTTGTCCGTACCTTTCCATGATGTGTTCTCCAGACGCTAGTCTCCGGAGGCTAGGATTTCTAAGAATTTAGCATGTATGTTACTTTCAGATGTGGTTAATAGTGTTGAATGAGACAACAGAATATTTCTATCCAACAGCCGAAAAATCCTGATATTGTATCACATCCTGTGAATGCATAGATGAAGAGGATATGTGTGGGTTCAAACTTGAAGGAAATGATTGAGTACCATAAACATGCTTCCTTACCTTTCCCCGGTTTATTGAAGTACATGCAACTTTTACCAAGGCCCATTAGCAGAATGAGACAGCCAATATATGCACTTAGAATTATCACGCTAACGCATTTTTCTTCTTGGTAAATAGCTGCTTTCAACAATCAATCCAGCTGCATCGTCTTTTGCATTTTAAACGTGGATGCCTCCTTTTTAAGTTTTATCATTAACATCAAAATTACACGGTTCTTCCTGCTCTCATTTGCTGCGTCACTGCGGCACTTGTTTCCTCGCTGAAAATGACGTATGCTGAAGTATCTGATGTTTTCAAATGACGAAACCTTTCAGATGACTTTATTTCGCTCTGCATAGCATCATTTCGGTATCCGTCAAATATATCCATAGTGCATTCTCAATTAAGCTTCATATTTTACACAGATGGAATCAAAGTTTTCACTACGATGTCACAAAACCCTATACAGGAGCCATCCTTCGTCCACAACAAAACTTTTTACATTGGATGTTGCATCTTCAAGAGATGTAAATGCTTCATATTATAGGGACAATTTTATTACCTTGAAATACAGAGCAAATTCAAAAGGAAAACAGTGTTCCAAACCATCCAAACGGAAAAGAAATGGACTTGTGATTAAATTTTTTACTTATTATGACCTCATTTTGACTGTGTTATATAAATTTTTTACAATAACATAATGCTTTCGTTCTTGCAAACCCGTATTTCAAACTGATAGAAATACCATCAATAATAGAGCGGGCTGGAAGCTAAGTGGTTAAGACATCTGACTGGAGACCAAAATCTCGTTATCAGCTGTTATTTTCAAAGACCATTAACCCGACCTTCTGTAAGCCCGAACCCTTCTGCTGAATCCGGTACGATTACCTGGTTAGGTTAGGTAACCACAAAGGGGCGCATTGCTCGGCGAATCGAAAAACTGTCACCTGATGGCAGAATAATCGTTCAGGATCGCCCGGCCAACAACGTTATATAATAATTAATGAATTGTTCGTCAGTAATCAAAGCACAGTACATATATATATGTACTATGTCACACAGAAATACATATGTATCAATTATATCTACAGGGATTCAAGGTCGTTTAGAGCGTCAAAGTAGGTGGAATCCCAACTTTTAGGAAAAGTGTGAAATTTTGTCGCTTTTCGAAGAAGTGTTGCTCTCTTAGTTTTGAGTTTAGAAAAAACTTTGAACAATTAATGTTATAGGAATTTTTGTTCTCTTTCAGATTGGTAATAAAGTATTTCTTGCTACGACTGATCAAGAAGGAGTTGTAGAAGAAAAACTGAAAAAGTACCAAAATTTTGACGTTGTTTGGTCGAAAACTTGGTTTCTGCATACTCTCACCAATATATACAAGATAAGAAAATAAAATCTTGTACGTGATGTAATGTCTGTGATATCCCCTTTTAACGACCCCGTTACTGGACTATTTCCCAAAAGCAGGCCAACGACTCGTAATCTAGGTGTTTCCCCGACAAGACTCAATGGCGACATCCTGTTCTGTCTCGACGTGACCTCAGAGTTGGGCAATCATTTACAGCTGACTGCCAAGTCACCGTGCCGTTTACTGAGCCATCAGTTGGCATTGTACTTTGTAAGAGACGTATTCAACAGTAACCAAGTCCTTCCTCAAGGTAAAACGATCAACTACTAAGCATCCAACTTATTGTACTAGTTAAATCAACCAAATACGAACGCTTATACAGAGAAAACAACAGCGTTATTTTTACGAAATCACGGTGTTGAATAATTGGAAATTCGGCAGTATCAAAAATAACAACTTTAAGTATTTGATATTTATTTTTTCCGTTCGGGAAGTCACTGAGCTATATTTTCTATCTGTATCAAAATAAAAGGGAAAACCAGGTTTCGGAAATAGGCTGTTGCAGGCTGAATAAATATCATTATCGTCTCCATAACATAATAGTGAGTAATTTCGTGATTCGTGTGTCAGAGAAGACAACAAATTCCTTCAATGTAAATAAAATCCCTGTTCCTAAAATCTCATTTATAATACCCCTACTCTGTGACTACCAGGTCATTGACACAAATAGAATAAAGCTGTAACTGAATATGAATAGGGGAACATAATTAACATCTAAGAATAAGTACAGAAGTTATTGCTTTACTACATCAAAGCAACAGAAAAGAGCTGTTTGATTCATTTACAAAAAATATTTAAAATTTAATAAGATTTAAGATCTCATTAACTTCAAAATAACACAACGTCCTGCTGCAGAAGAAATTGTCACGCGTCTTCTCTTAAGACTAAACTCTTGAAAACGGTTAACGCACAACGTTTTTAGTTTTTGTCAAATCGGTTTGAAAATTATAGGTAAGCTGCCCCATCCATCATCATAGCGATAAATAAATGAAGTCTGCCAAAAATTCTACACAATAATCGTTAACAAGAAAATGATTAACGCTAACGCTGACCAAATTAATAACATTTAAGCGGATGAAAACTGGCAATTTTCTGGAGATGATATATAATTTTTAGATAATACTAGAGATCGAACAAAATGCTAACTACTCTAACTGGTTTTTCCAAACATTTCAAGTGCAAGTTTCTCACGTACATACTAAATAATATATGATATCTGTCACTGTCATCCAGATAATAACGTCACTTAACCACTTGATTGAAGGACACAGTTCAATGAGTTTTATGTCGGCGGTACTCTTTCGTTCCATAGTAATTCTGTTCTCTCACCAGCATCAACATCCATGCTTGTCATAATTAGCTAGAGATGTACTCAGTAATTTCCATACTTTTTCCTGTTATGACGGCTCAAAAAATTGCTTTGAATTGTCATGATTTATTTCAATTTTATGTCACTATTCCATGCAGTGCAGAACGCTTGAGGTATTTCCAAATTGACTGCATGGAACAGCCTTAATAAGGAGCAACCAATGTATTTATTAACTTTTCATGATGGAATTATGCACATAGATAAAAAATAAAAAACAATTACAAAGACTACAAAGATGGGGCTCAGTAAGCAGATATTGATATGTGTCGTACATCAGGGTTTAAAAGTTGGTTTGTCAGAAAAGAGAGACAAAAGTACAACTTCACAATTAAATTAAATTTCTGGTTTAATTTCTCTTTGTCATACGTGTTTTCATAGGGAACGCTGCAAATTTAAGGGTCTCCCATTCGTATGCAATACAGCAGTAAATTTTCAACATATTGTTGTAATCTGAGAACATTGGTAAAGGTTTCACTTCCTTTTTTTCAGGGCGATTGATTTCAATTTGGAATTACATAACGATTCCTAACGCATTTATATGACCTACTTTGTGCTTATTAGACAAAATTTCTTTATATAGTATACTTGTAATCATAATGAATACATTTATTTAAGGTCTAGACACAAATTCCTTGGACCTCTTCCAGTTACAGGCGAATTCTCTGTTACGGTTATAATCATCCTATATGTTTCACTCGCTCGTTAGTTAATTTACAGATTCGCTATAATACTGGAACCGCCATTCTTTATATCTTATTTGATTAGCCAGTCTAATCTACCTTTATTTTCGGCAACAAGTACAATTAAGATCTAGATAAAGAAAGATCCTCTTCATACTTAAAGCTTATATCAGTCTGAAAACGGATTTATAAATTTGAAAACTGTTTTTGTGAGTTCTAACCACAACATTTTGCTTCGTTTAGTATGAATACTATTCCAGCTTTTCTCTAAGACTTTCCATTCGTAATTTTGATCACAGTGATACATCATCCTCAAACTTGAAATCCATAACACACTAATGATGTTTTCCTGAAAATAAATAATAGATTTCTATTTGCTTTTAAGTATTTCGTTAATTTAGAATATTTGATGTGTTACGTCTGAGACACATGGCACATACTGCCTTCCATCTTAGATAAATAATTATAGATGGATATTTGTTGGTGGATTTTTTCATTAAAAACCTTAGACCTTGTGGTGTATTCCCCGAAAATTTCGTTATCTTCGTTTTTCATTTTGATGTTATTTCTCTCAGATATTTGATGAAGGTGTTACATTGAGCGTTGCAATTCTTCTTCTGTTTCATGAATGATCAGAATATAATCTGCTTAGAGCAGAATATTATGAAATTTAGCCTAAATAGTCGTCATTTTTTTCCATTTGTGACTAAAGCCAAGAAACATCGGCGCCGTAACATACCATTGCCTCATTTATTTATTCGATAATATTTCTTTTAACTTCCGTTTGCTCATTTTTATATTTTTAATTTTTTATCACACATCTGTGGCGACCTGACTTTCCCAACACAATACAAACTTTCTATATTTACTCTACAAAAAGCCCCATCAAAAAGTATGTCTCAAACCTCTATTCTCTCATTTTGTTGTTACTTGCCGCAATATAAACAATGTAGCTTGAGATCTTCCGTTCCTAAAAATCACCTATCTCTTCACCTAGCAATGACTTGATCTATTTTATTCAGGCCTTTAATTACCATATGAACAAACAACTTGGACCTGAGATGAAAAAGTTAATTCCTCCATTTCACCGTCCACATTTTCTGAAAAGCAGTATCATTCCTTTTATTTTCCATTTCTCTGACAGTCTACTTCTTTCCATATGTTTTAAGTAAGAACTTCCATTTTACGGTTCGTTGATAACGATTTCGTTGGAACCGGGATAGGGGACCGCGTATTGAGAAGGAAAGTTATACAATCGGCTATTATCTCTACAATGTAACCATGCGGGCATATGCTTACATGATTTCCGTAATCCATGAAAAACTTAAAACCCAACTCCTACCAAATGCCAACTCGGAATGTTACCATTCACCCTGCATATTTCCACTATTGCACTATCAAATCTAGAATTTACTTTCTACGGTGTTTTTCTACATTAAAGCTTGTCAATATCAGTAATGATATAGTAAACTACAACTCCCTTTCCGGCTTTTTAACTCATATTTTTCTCGTGAAGCGGTACTTTTATTTTAACTTGATTTTAATTTGATGTGTCTCAAACCTAAAGTATTCTTCTGTCCTTGTATTTTAGTCTCATTTCCTAAAAATTATGAACATCTCGACCCGTACATATCAAACTCTTTTCCAAGTCAAAGAACACCTAGACTATACTATTCCTCCCAGCTAAACACGGGATCAGATTGTTTTTCTATTCTGATTTTTTTCAAAACTACAGTTGGCCTTCATCCTCTCTTCTCTTCACCTATTTTCCGTTCTTCTCCACATTTTTTTTTAATTTGGCAGCTCTTTCGTTTGGAGTGTGAAGATCATGCCTTTGAGAAATCTGAAAATGGGGGTTTATATATTAAAAACCTATACGTACGTCTGGATACTGTTATTTGTGAGAAGAAGTCATATATAATGTACAGCGTGGAAGATCTCTTAAGTGATAAAACTTTCCAAGACTTCGGAAAATACGGACAATGTTCCGGAAAAAGGATTTACAGAAAGCAAAAAAAAAAGGTCTATTACCGCACGGCATAATAATAATATTTTGATTAGAAAGTGAAATAAAAAAACAGTTAAATACCATTTAAATAAAAAATACAGCAGTAGATAGTAAATGCCAAAAATTGTCTTCAGAGCTGTTATCACAAGGAAAGTAAAGCGGTCTGGCGGCTCAGTGGTTAAGGTGTCTGACGGGGTATAGAAAGGTCCACGGTTCGAATCTCTGTCTCGGCGGGGATTATCATAGGCCATTAACCCGACCTTCACCTATGGCACAACTTGCTAAGTACACCATAACGCTTCCGTGGTTCAGATTGCTGGTTAAACTGTAGGCCCCCTGTACCCGGCAGGACAACCGGGTAGGGATAAGGGGGCTACAACCGGGTCGGAACTCTGGCACCACGTCATAACAACCACACGGAATTATTATTATATACAAAAAAGTAATCAAGTACCTGTGGCTGTTTTAGGATTGCTGTCAACTGTTCACCCAGTGAAAATAGTTCCCACTTGACATGACGCCTGCTGACGCTACCGTGCGTGTTACAGACGCTGGGTAACCACGAGTTCGACAACAAAATTGCCGGCGTGGTGCCGTTCATCGAGAACCTCAACTTCCCCACCGTGGATGCCAATATCGACGCGTCCCTCGAGCCTACGCTCCAGGGCACCTTCAACAAGTCCGTGGTGCTGCAGCGGGGAGGCCGCAGCATCGGCATCATTGGATACATTATAAGGAGTACACCGGTAAGATATAATGACATCATTCATAATTCGCGAATTGTTAAATTCGGAGATAAAACAATTTTGTTATGAGTTAACTAGTACTTGAGATATACATTACATACTCTTGATTTACCATTTTTATAAACTTACATTCATTGAGAACAATTTTATCACCCACCCACTTTCGCCCTTTACGAAACTTATTTTTAAATTATTTCAGTGCTTTTGATAAATTGTTTAACACCTCCTTTGATACTTTAATTCAATTTCCGACCCCCTCAATTACAAAAGCAAATTTTCCCACCACCTTATGACTGAATTCAACTGCCAGCAAGTAGTTATGGTCATCTTATCCCATCCATGTGCTAACACTAGCAATTCTACACTAATCACTCCTACCAACTCTCAGAACTATTTTCCCTCCTCGTATCTTCCAGTCACTCCAAATCCAACTTCTTTATCATTTCAGTAACTGGTTGTGTTCTGTCAAAAATTTCACGGCTGCCTTCCTTTGCACCTCACCAAATGCTGTATTTGACACACATGATGTTGGTCCCATACTACACCACCTTATTTGAAGCAATGGTCTGAAGGACTTTTCGAAATCAAATTGCTTCGCTTTTATTTTCCTGTCCAATTCGTCCTATCAATATTATGAGAAGATAATTGCACTTTAGGTATTTAAAAAAAAATTCCTTCCGCACCCTACCCTATAATCGTTTCTTTTCTGATCCCTATCCGTTCCGGATGTCGGCTACCATCGAAGCTGTATTGTCTCTATGAGTTGACGCTCGGATTAGCTCCGTAATTATCTTGCAGGTCGAGGTTCTCAGGTTTTTTTTTTTTTTTTTTTTTTTTTTTTTTTTTAGCCAGGAAGTTTTTCTTCTACCAGCACTTCTCTTTCCTGGATTCCTGTAGAACAGACTGTAGGAGTTCGTAACGGCTATTGTTCCTCATGATGTGGGCAAGGTACTGTAGCTTCGGTGTTCTTACGGTTGTCAATATTTCCATATTCCTTTCATTTTGCGGAGCACTTCAGCATTTGTAGAGTGGTCTGTCCATGGTATACTCAGCATTATTCGGTTCAGCCATATTTTAAAGGCTTTTAACTTGTTTTCGTTAACGTCCACGTTTCAATGCCATCCAGGAGGACAGAGAACACATAGCAGCGCATGAGTGTCATATTTTTGGTAATTGATAAATTACGACTTTTAAAAAGATTGTTCATTAGCGATGGCTTTACGAATTCGTGATTTTACTTCATCAGATGGATTCTATTGGCTGTTCACTATAGTGCCAATATACTTGTACACTGAAACACATACAATCTTTTTCTGGTTGATCATAATATAGCATTTGGAGCTGTTGTTTTTCCAATAACCGTTACTTTTATCTAATTTATATTAATATCAAGTCCGTATTGATGGCTGAATTACAATACTCTATCTTAAGACATTGTTAACTATCCTGTCTGCAAAAATGACTGTGTCGTCCACGTAGCAAATGTTTATCCATCAAAAGCACTCCCATCCCTACATCACTCATGTCTCCCTAAGAACATGGGCGCCGGGAGAAGGGTGCAAGGGGCAAAAAGTCAGAAGGAAACACTTGAAGCAATTAAAGTAGGAATTAAGAACAGCAAAGGGAAAGGCTAAAAATGGATTGATGAAAGAGAATACACACAAAAAGATTAAGAAACAAAAATATTATTATTCAATTCACTGTTTGAATAATAACTTAAGGCGCCTAGCTTGTTGTATAAATTTGTTCAACACCTTGTCAATAAATTCAGCATCCTTAGTTAATAAGTGTTATATATAATGTATATAAAAAAAAAAAACAGATGCACCCCCTTAAAGTAATCCTGCCGGTGCCCATGCCTAATAGTATATTCTCAATGGATGTTAAATGATAACAGTATACAAACCTGTCCTACACCACGAAGAAACTAACTGTAAACCATCAACATAATAATTGATTAAAATAATGAGTATGAATGGTCTCAGTACTCCTATTTTTTCTTCCATCACTTTAGACATTGCATTTACTACTTTAACTCATTGCTTTCTAACTTTTAAGATTTACTCTATGCAGTAAGTCTCTATATAATTCACTATAATGGTATCAACCTAGCTACTTTGTCCATTTCATCCGATATGTCTTTCATATAACCCCACTAATTGATATTCACATGAATATCCTTCCCTAAAGCCATGTTACTAATTAGCAAACCAGTTTCTTTCCCGCAGACATTTCTGATGTTGAATATGGATGTTTAAATCAATGTATCTAGCGCTGATGTAAAGTAATTGGTCAGTAATTTTCAACCCTATACATATTTCATCTTCTTTATACACCGGTAATGGTAATACATTTTTTTCAATAAGGTACACTATTTAGTGTAAGGCACAGTATCGTTTCTATTGATCTATAATTCATCTGTATTAATACTATCCAAACTAGCCCCATTACGTTTATTTATCTTTCTTAGATCCTTTATACCATCCGCTGGATTTGTTTAACATTTATTAATCTGCTCCGTTCTAGTTATGTGGAGAAAATCCTCCTCTGATTTACAAACCTCCCATCCCTAAACATAGTCCCAAATGGTCTCATTAAACCACTTACTTAATATCTCTGTCTCTTACTAAACCACAGAAACTTCAATAAAGAGATTGATAACAGGAAAAAAAAATCTACAACTTTTCGAATAGCTTTGCATCTTCTCAGTTTTCAAAAACAGTCAATGATACCTTTAGATGCATCATCCAGTAGTCCCCCTTCACCCATACCATATTTCATAAATGCATTTTTAGTATTTCTCTTTGCTGCTCTTAATTCCTTTTTAATTGCTACAAGTGTTTCCTTCTAACTTGTTGTCCCTTTACTTGTTGTGTTCTCTTCTCACCAATCTCCTTAGTCTCCTCATCTTCCTATCACTCTATGTAGATTACGATTTCTCTTTATTTTCTGTTTGGAATAAACATTTCTTCCATCTTTCTTATTATCTTCTTGAACTGTTCCAAATTCAACTCAACCGTACTTGTGCCTTCCTTCCACATACTGAAGCTTCACCAGAAATATCTTCTGAAAATATGTGCTTTTTAATACAATTTTTAGTACCTACAATTTTGGCCACTGGTCAACGGAATCTTTTAATACACATCAGAACTGCTTCGTGATCAGTTGCTCCTTCAATTACTTGAGAATCCATAGGTTTTTTTATCAAATTTTATTAGAAAGATGATCAGCTATTGTCTAAAACCTCCTGATCTTACTAAATGTCTGTTGCCTTGTTTTATTACTCTTATTGCGCTCCTAGTCAATATCTGGTAAATTTAGAATCCATGACCATTCTTCGCTGACCTCTTAACTTTGTATATGAATTTAGTTTCTCCTCAAGGGCCTCATGTCCTTCATTCATCCTTACATTGCGATGAACAGTCAAAACACAATTTTTTTAATAATTTGTATCACCTCACAAATTTAGCCTAAGTAACTCATGACTATGATCTATGAACACCAGTGAACTGTAGTAGTCCCTAGTCAATGTGAATAACCCTTCATCAATTCATCCTCCATCATTGAATTACGCTCTATAACCGTCGGGAAAAACCTCTGTGTATAGTACTCTAATACTCTTAATGCTCTTCATTTAACCAAGATTCATCCTCTATAACTACTTGTGGTTTGTGTTTCTCTATTAAGTTGCATATTTAATCAAGCGATTCGCTATCAGTCCTTAACTTGCTTTTTAAAATTTTCAACGTTAGTCTTCACTAGTGTTGCAAAAAACGTTTTTTTTCTGACTTAAAAAAACATAAAAAACAACCCATGAAAACAAGTTTTTTCGTAACTACTAAATCTCATATTTCTAAGGCATTTATCGTTTAATATGACTGTTTTAGAGTTTCTACTAAGTACTTATATTAATTTTTAAACCTACTATATTTTTCTGATTCAGTAAAATAAAAAATTACGAAAATATTGGCAACATTGACTGAAGTTTTCTTTTACGAACGGGGATTCCCGAAGTGGCTAGGTGGCGCAAGAAGGAATCCCCGTTGTTTGGTTTGATACTCTTTATTTGAACCAGTGCTGCCAGCGCTACGGATTTATTCGTAGATCTACGGATCTTTTCAAAAAATTAGGATTTTTAAAAATATCTACTTTTTTGCCTCTTTTTATTACTTATTGTGCTTTCCTTATATTCTTATTCGTGTTAAACTCTCAGCGTATAGTGATACTGAGCCATAAAATTGTCAGTAACTATGAATCGTTTCCTTGCAACCGTTGGTGTAAACCAACGACTGAAAAGAAATAAAGGTCATATTTTGCATGATAGTAGATTTAAATTCAAATTTAAAAGACCGTAATTCAGAACTATCGGCGCAGTCTTTATGCACGCACGGTGACACCCTTGCACGGCCTTCCGAGAATCAGACAGGGTGCGCGTAATCGATATCCGAAATCACAGAAGCTTCAGTTTAACATTTGGAGCATTTGGAATTTTAAAGACTTGGAAATATTCTTCAATAATTATTTTTTAGATTTTCCAGTTTAGCTACTCTCCGGAATTTTATATCCAATCTATTGAAATTTTAGCAGCTATCTGTGAATATTCTAAGCCACAAGGCTGGCAGCACTGATTTGCCCGTAGTTCAGCTTTACATGTGAATGTGAAAGGTTGATTCTTACCGGATTATTTTGTTGTATACGAGTGTGATTGCAAAATATAGGTATGCCGAAACTATAAGGTATCAACTACATTGTTGTTCTGAAAAAAAAAAACAAATTTAGGTTTTTTTTTCTCAATAAACTGAAAAAAACATTTTGTTTTCAATTTGCAATACTGCTCTTTACCATCCTTGTTACGATCTCTTCTTTTATTGTTTCATCAGCTTCAACAGATGGGTGGCTCTGTGCTTAAGGCATCTGATTGGATATCGTGTCCACAATTTGAATCCCTGTCTCGGAGAGAATTTTCATAGGCGCTTAACCCGACCAGTACCCCAGTGTAATGTAAAGTTCGCTAGAACGCTTACATGGTTCGGATTCCACATTGAACTATAGGTTCCCTACACCTGGGAGGACTACCGTATTAGGCTAGGTGCCTACGATAGCGGCGGATTGCGCTGTCAATGAGAAACCATGTCACCAGTTCGATACGACCATATAATTTTTTTTTATCAACTTCAACTATTTGTTTTGTATTTATGATTTTTCCCATCGTGCATCTGCGGTCAGCTGTTTTTTATTCCCTAACCTAGAAAATGGACAGTACTGACCTCGTCTTTACTGTTCTTTCTTCACATCTTTAGCCATTCAACGTTCTTTTAGGTGTAGGCCATGCTGGGTATTACACAGATCTGCCTATAGATCACTTGATATTGTGTTCGACTCGTAAATTACGTCCTATATAATCTATATAATATATAAAGATGAATGTTTGTTTGTTCGTCTTCTCTGCACTGCTATACCATTCATCCCATTATGATGAAACTTTGGTGAGTTGTTATGTGCGTTCCTGACCCACCTACTCTTTCCCATTTACCACCCTCCACTTTCAAGAAAATTTACACGTGAAATTATTCAGCATTTTTTGCAAATATTTTGAAAACGGTATGGAAATCGACCAAAGGGAATGGTGATATTCTGAAAGCCCATAACATGCCTTGTCAGCGTTGTACCGATCCTGATCGGACAATTGCTGACCAAGAAATTCAAACCTGAAATTTAACAATACGATCTCTAGTTAATTTTGTGCACATATGCTTTAAAATAGATGAAAAAATAATGTTTATTGTTAGCTTACAAAACTGCAACCACTCTCCCACTTCACCCCTCTCAAGGCGAATTTGCACGTGCAACTTTTCTGTTTTTTGTATATATCTCGGAGACGGTAGGGAAATATTCTAAAGTGAGTGGTGATGAAAAATTCTTACGACAATCCGAATGTACGTGATAATACAGGTACATCAGAACTTTAATATCCAGCCCACAAGCAATGCTTGATATTCTGTTAGTACTTCACACACGGTCCTGCTGATCATTTCAAGTAAATATAGTTTTCTTTCCCTGATATCTAAGAAACATTGTGCACTAATAGGTCCTACATGTTGCCTGTATTATGAAGTAATTCATTACCTAAAATAAGTGTTACTTTCCAGAAGAGATCAATTTCTATTTCTTCATTTATATATGTCACCTCATACTTCTCGGTACGATCACACATCAAATCACTGGAAGCTTTCTTTTTTCTTTCTTTGTTTATCTGCGATGCCTAGCTGAAGTTAGGGAACCTTTTCTGTAGCTAACCTTCAAGCCACAGTACTCGCTTGACGTTTTCTATGTTACTAGCCTGTTGTGCACGGAAGAGAAACCTCTGTCTCCACTCGACACGTACGAAGGCCGTTTCGTTGTTATGCTATTATTCTCGGTTTGTATGTTCGTCTCGGTCTCTGAAACCCTGTTTCTGAATGTGTAGAGGCATGCAATTACTGGGAAGGAGAAGAGAGTAACATACTTACCAGCAGGGATACTTAGTCGTAGGATGTGTGGTTCAACTTTCTACCCAATCCTAGACTAGCTTCCTACTTTTATCGCAACACACATAGTTACTGTTTAACAAAGTACACAATTAATGACGACATTGACGCTTCTTCCAGCATCTAGTACTCTCATGTTCGGAACCAGGAAATGATCAGCCATGTTGGTTGCTGATTCGGAGGACATGAACTTTAGAAGTGTTACTGTTCCAATCTTTCGTGCATGGTAAAGACTGAATTGTAGAATATGGCGTTCTGAATACGTAATGAACGTGAATAATGACCAATTTTTTCTTGTGGAGTATGTGAAGTGAGTTACGATGTAAGGACTGTAATCTCAGAATACAGTGCCCTGTAATTCAGTCATGCTGTAACGCGTAAACTGATAGCAGCGATTACAGCATTCAAAACTAAAGTCTATACTGTCCATTCGAATTACACCTAAATGTTTCCCAAGTTTTGCCCTCCGGAGTTTATAATTCACAATGTATATACTGGATTATAATCTATGGTAGGACATTCTTGTCAGCAGAAAACACATTTAGGGGTTACAATAGCCCCCGAAATTTGGGGAGTGCAAACTGAAAATTTCGTTGCTTCGTACGGAAAAAAATAATCAGTTTCCACGATATAAACTGCAGAATGTTTGTAACGAGGAAGTTAAAACCAATTTTTTCAAACCGATTTCTTAATTTCCAAAGATTGGACGTCACTTCGTTTAAAAAATTGATAACATCAACATAAAAAACCTCTAAAAATGTTACGTTTCTGTCTAGATAAAAGTTTAAGGGTATTTGATATTCTCCAGGAAATAGAAATTTATAGGTAACTATTCGACAAATTGCGTCATCACTCTTTAATTTAAACTAATTGTGACGGAGCGCAACGCACAGTTGACTATCTCCTACACACCCATTTTATCCCTTTCCTGTACCAGTTTACTTTTGTCCTCTACAATTTTAATTTTAAATTCTCTCAGCTTTTTTACTAAATTATCCATCACTTCTCTGGGTAATTTATTCACATCTCTCGCTCCCTTACCAATGAAACAAAAATTTCCCACCCGCTTCTGCCTGAAATTGAGTGCCAGCTTGTGGTCATAATCATCTGTTCTCTTCATTCTTCCACTAATACCTTTCCACACCTCATCACCAATATACGACTTGTACACTCCCGTGCCACTCTTCACCCTCCTCTTGCTTTCTAATGAATCCCATTACAGCTCCTTAATCATTTCGGTTACTGATTGTGTTCCTTAGTAATTTCCTGAGACAAATCTAGATACTTTGCAGCCCATCTACTTCCTGTATTTGATACCCAAAATGAGGATATCATACTACACCACCAATTTCAAGCAATGGTCTGACCAACGTTTTTCAACCCGATTCTGTCACTTCACTGGTGCATCCTATCATCACTCTCTGCCATAAATGAATCATTTTGAAACCTTTGCCGCCCAGCTGAGTTTATTAACAAATTTTATGCCAAGATATTTGTATTTCAAGTCTCCTTTAAGCGATTACTCGGGACTTTCACATAACTTCCGTCGTAGGCAAAGCTAATTCTAAACTACGATTTATAGATCGTATTTTGAGAAGTTGTAATGCTCAAACAAAGAAATAGCGTACAAAACACTAGTGCGTAGAGAAAGTACAGAGAAGAGCCGCTCGATTCGTGACTGCTAGTTACAGTCCTTACGTAAGTGTCACAGAGCTGATACGCGGGTTGGACTGGGATTGTTTGGCGGACAGATGACGTCGTTTTCGTTTGAATTTGTTGGAGAATATGCGAAAATCTTTAATTTACGAGTGCAACGAAATACTTCTTACGCCAACCTATTTAGGTCGCAATGACAGGAGGGATAAGATTCGAGAAATAAGATGCCGTACTGATGCATTTATGTGTTCCTTCTTCCCTCGTTCTGTTCGGGATTGGAATGCACTGAATTAGGATTGGCGCTTAGCACCCTCTGCCACTCACAGTATTTGTGATTTGCAGAGTATAGATGTAGATGTAGAATTACTTCTCCACTCTTTAATAATTATAATAATATTATCAAACCTTAGTTTTTTTCTGGTGTACTGTCTCTTTTTCGTCACAAGCAAATGTTCTTTTATACCCATTTTCGCGATGGTTTTTGGCCTGGCAGTTAAGTGTTGGCACCCGCGATAAAAATTACGTATTCCACATCCAATGAGGAATTTTCACAACTCTTAAACTGCTTTGTTAACGTGAAGAGCTCCTTAGAATGCGTAGGAGCTAGAAATTCTGTTACCATGTCGTAAGACCATATAAATTTATGACCTGAGAGTCTTTGCTATTTCTACTGGGTGTGACTTTGTAAAAATTTCGTATCTTGAGGTATAAGAAGAAAACGATAATAAATCATGTATAGGCCAAATATTACCCCGTCCTTGTTGCGTCTCCTCAAGTTCAGGCCCTTTAATTTAACATGCTGCAGTTTATCTTCTTTATATTAAAGATGAATGTATGTTTGTTTGTTTGTTTGTTCTTCATACAAATCCACAGCTTTAATCCGATCTCGATGAAACTTTGCACACTTATCCTTTGAAACAAGGAGAAAAATACTGTCTACATTTGGTTGAAAAATTATCTGTATAAATAACATACGTTGTCTCATAACTTCGAAATACGGCGAAAGACAGACACGTTGGATATGGTCGTCTCCGTACCGTTTCCGTATAGTGGACTGGCAGCTTAGTGGTTAAAGCGTTTGCTTACGAACGTCGTCGTCTCCGGTTCAAATCTCCGTGGAGGCTAAGATTTTTAAAAATTGTTTTTGATCGTAAGAGTCAGGTCTGGGCCGTAGGTTATTCGGATTGAATGTTAAACTGTAGATATTAGAAAGTTAGGGGTGCAATGCGAGGCAAATCGTAGGTAGTCTTGCAATGTGTA
>JARYHS010008074.1:286028716-286165543 GCA_031002005.1 Vandiemenella viatica
TATCACATTTATACACTTGCAGATATCAGTTATACGTGGCAACTGCTACTAACTTTACACTGTAAGCGTACCATTACGGAGCGGTGTACAAAGAGAGCGATTTAAACCAACACTCCAATCCATAAAGGAGGAATAAATTCTTCTAAGCCTCCTGCGAAATACAGTTACATTCGGTGTAGATTCTTGGAAATTATATTCCATTACCTTCAAAAGTTAAATCGAAAGTCTCATGTTATTTAATAATTACGTGCTTATACAATTCTCAATGTTTGACAATATTGTCAGTTGTCATATCACAAGATCAATTTGGTCTTTAATGTACATTATAAGAAACAATTGGAACCACTTTTTCCTTTACGTCGATTAATACTTGGTGAACGACTCCACAAAGAGTGTTTGCGGTGAGCCCGTATGACTTTCTTACAGCATCTTGGACACACATTTCGTGTGTTTCCTCCGACGCTTCTGATGAAGTCCTGTTAGAATAATCTTTAATCTGATAAAATTCAATGTTAATACACATCACAAAGAACTTATCAGAATTCACTGTTATAACTTTTCCTGCAGTTCTTGTAATACTTATCTGATTGGGCTTTCTCATTGTTCTTTCACATTATCTCACCATAAGTACGAATTAGTGTTGCACCAACCTGATAGAAATCAAACGTCAAATAGATTGTTTAAGGTAACGTCCACTGTTAAGTTTTCTGACCACATAATATTTTGCTGTTTTGATGAAAGAAAAGGCGATTGACCGAAAATGATAGCAGCTGAGGGTTTTGACTAATTATTAACAACGATTTTATCTATTCCCCCTCCTGATAAACTTTGCAAACATTGGGACATGGATCAGGAAAACACTACACTATTAACTGAAGGTCATTAGCATTGAATTTATTGTATAATATCAAAATTAACAAAGAAATGAACATAATAGAAATTTGGGTGCAAAACAAAAGTATTTAATATTGCCCCAATTCAACAATATTTATAATTGAATGTGAGTATGAAATCACAGAATCTTAAGGAATGAGATAACAGATTCTACAAGATGTACATCAAAGGTGTGGTGAGCTAGTGTTCCTGATATTTCATGGCATGATAAATGTGGTGTTGAATTCCATCGGAGCATGATGCCCTTGCGACATAGAACCGTCGTAGATTGGTTGAGATCGGTAAGTGGAGGTCACAGTTGTCCAGCATGAACTGACCAGGTGCGGCGAGAAACTTGTTGCAGGGTGTGGCGTCTTTATGCAGATCACATTATTAGCATAGGAAGAGATATCGTATACGAAGATCAGCAAACAGGCAATCTTCCATCAGATTCGGTCGGTTGCAGACTTCCTAGCCTAGTATGCGTCGAATTGCGGCGACTGAACGCATTGCCTAAATCACTGGGTACAACTCGCATTGTTTGGACGCGCAACTCTAACGGACATGAGCACGATGCGACTAGCATCAACACTCTCAGTATCAGCTGGATGCTGGGTCTGTAGCGGCGAGGTGATAGACGGTCGCGGTCAGCTGACAGTCAATCACGAGAACAACACCGAATCGCCTTCATCTCCCACAGAGTCGGATTGGGCGTACGGAACGACAATAACATTAAGGGATGAAACGAAGCTTTAACGGGTGTCCCACCAGACAGAGCTGTAAAAGCGAAATATTTTGATTGCTAGCTGCTCAAACAGCAGCAGCAGCTTTATCTGGCATAGCGTAGATGCGATGTCGTCTACAGTCCCAGGATTCTCCTTTTACTGTTGTCGGTTGTTGATTTTTTTTTTGACATTCTGTTTATGTCATAGCTTGTAATGTTTGTTATCTGCTTGGACAATGACCGGCTGCCTTTCCTACGCTAGGGTTCCTACACGCTTTAACATATCTGATTTAAATTTTAAATATAAATTTCACATATTTCTACTATTTGTTTAGTGTTTTATAATTTTTGGGGTTTAAGACTATAGGAGGTATATTTACATAAACATAGTTACATGGGGGCCTAAAATAAAAAGTTATTAACCTGATTGTTCTATCGGGGGGGGGGGGGGGGTAATATCCATTTGAAATGGTCTACTTAAATTCTATTGGAGGGATTGTTGGTATATACACCTAGAACATACACATAACTATTGAGGGACCTGTTTAGACCTGTTTACAGGTTGTGGATGACTTGGGATTATGGAAGTTGGGGTTGGTAAATGTAATATTGCTAGTCAGTATTAGTTTTGGTCGCTTGACATTATGTACTTCCTCAGACTCGTCTCCTATTTCTGAGATTAGATAGTATGAGGAGACAGAATATTTGATGCTTTATCGTTCTCTTTTAGCGTGTGGTTCTGTCCGATGTCGACGCCCGGAAATCAAAACCAGTTAGTACGCATGTAAGCCTTCGGTGCTACCCGTGCACCCTCATATGGCGACTGGACAAAGGTGCGCCACTGTCTCCGGAGTTTTGCTAGGCCGATTACCAGGCTTTACTAACTATAAGACATAATCTACTGTCTCTACTGAAAGATATTGGAGAAGAATTAGGAGTTCCGTTTGGAGTGGAAGACACGACCAGGACCAGAAACCAACAACTTACCTCAGGCTGGTAGATCTTCATTACCAGACATATGAGCCATGATCTGAAATAAATTAACTCTGTTGTATTAATTGTATTATTGGCCTGGAGACCTCGGCCATCGGTTTTACGGAGTTTCAATTTGTGTACCGTGCTTTGTTTCTTCAATGAATAGAATCGCTAACAGTGAGATTCAAAACGAGAGTGGACCAAAAATCGTAAAGTTACCGACGCCTTTGGTGAACATGAGTGGAAGAATTGATATACGGAGGTCTTATTTAATTTATGGTAATTGCAGTGGTGAACATGCTCCGGTTGCAATTTACATACACACTCATTTTACCAATTATAATTTTTTTATTTCAATTTTAACTTCTTGGAGTGCATTATTTCCTCCCACCTATACTTTCCCGTCACAAATCTTAATTTTTTTCTCAGAAATTTGTGTCTTTTCCCACCCACCCCATGACGCCTGAAATCAAGCGCCAGGTTGTGGTCGTGGTTAGTTCCTCTTTTCCATGTACTGTTTCTAATTCTTATACCAAAAATTTCCATCCATGGATCATTGCCAATATATGCCTTATACACTCCCAGCATTCTTTTTATCAGCTGTCTGTCAAATAACTACCTCTGCCACATCAGTATCAGATTGTATTCTGCGATGATTTCTGCCAACACACCAGCTCATTTGTACTGTTTTAAACTTCTGTATTTGATGCACAAAATATGTATTTCATATTATGCTATGGTATTTAAGCAATAGTTTAACAAAACTTTTGTTACCCAGTTCTCTTTCATGCATGGGTCATCTCTTCATCATTATCTCCAGTGAATTCAGGATTTCGTTACCAATGTGTCCTGCACAACTGAGTTTACTATCAAATGTTTCACTAACATATTTACTTATTATTTCGTAAACAAGAAATTCATTCCCCAACTTATAATTACAAAAGCCCTTTAGTTTTTTTTTTATTTGTATACTTATTAAGTTAACGTTCCTAGGCATTTATCTTAATTCCATGTTAACCTACACAGCTGGATATCATTTACGGATCTTTATGTGGCTCTTCGCAGTTATTTATAATTTTGGTCCTGTTTTATAACATTATGTCAACAACAAACAAATATAACTTTTGACCGTAAATAACCATCACAATCATTCATTATAATAAAGAATAGCAATGGTTCCAATAAACTACTCTGTATGCCTCACGTTTTCAGTTCAATTTTTTTTAATAGTGCACATTCTAGCCTAATTCCATGGTTTCTACCTTTTAACAATTGCAGGTCACTTTCATTCACTGTAATGGTTGTTACCTTGATTACGTTAGCCGTTAGCTTAGGAAAGGCGCCTTGCGCCACGAGCACGTGACAGCAATGAAGAGTGGCTGTGTCACTCGGAGGCAGTCAGTCAGTGTCTGCGAGCGACATGAGGTGCACGGCGCTGCTACTGCTGGCTGCTCTCGCCGCTGCGCAGGACGGCGACAAGTTCGACCTGCACATCATTCACCTCAATGACTTCCACGCGCGCTTCGACCCCATTAGCAGCGGCGCCGGAAGCTGCGATGGGGACGATCGTTGCTTTGGTGGCATCGCCCGCGTCGCTGGAAAAGCCAAAGAGCTGATAGCTGCCGCTCCTAACGGCAGCTACCTGCTGCTCAACGCCGGGGACAATTTCCAGGGCACCATGTGGTACTCGCTCTATAAATGGAACGTCACAGCGCAGATATTCAACATGATTCCCTTCGACGCCAATGTGAGTTTCAGTGCCACATTCTGCAGATTTAGAATGAATGAAAGATATTAATTGCGGCACGGTAGCTGGGTAGTAAGGCTCATCCCTTGAAAAATGTAGGTCTGTGGCTGAATTTCAGGAGTAGAACAGAATTTTTCAGTCGTTCAACCAGACTTGTAGCAATAGCAAATCTCGTTTTGTCTGAATCAAGTGACTATCTGATATCACCCATGTTTGGTTGTTGTTTTTATTGCCTTTCAGTTTTATAACTATGCTTCCAAATCAAAAAAGCCTAACAATGATTTTCCAAATAAATTTATTTCTAAAACATAATTACATTAAACAGTTATTCAAAATTCACAATTAATACAGCTTCACTTATACTTTTTCAGGACCATACTTTATGTTCACCTCATTTGAGATTCAATAACAAATTGTTGAAGGATTTGTTACTGCTTGTGCAAAACATATTTTCGTGTTAAAATTTAATTATTTCCTAGAACTGATATTAAAATCATTTTTTAATTTTCTAATTAAAATGATTTAGAATTATTTATCAGATTAGAAATGCCCACCTTTCATTTAAATGCTGTACATCCTGGAGGAAAGAAACTTGTCGTTCCTCCACGTGGCATTGTTACACATACTTCCACAGAGAGGTTTCAACCTACCTTTTGGTTGTATGTTAAAATCTTATATGAACGGCATTTGGCAACCAAAAAAAAAAGTATTTTCTGAAACTTCCTAGCTCAATAAATCAGCTTATATAGCCAAAAATAAAATATTACATCAATTCAAAGTTCTAATTTCCTTTATTCGTGAAGTTGCATCCTGTTACATCCCAAGGCTTGTTGGGGATCATATGACCAATTGGAGGGTAAAGGAACGGTATAAGCTTTCTGCGGTTGTCTCAATTTGGTTGTGTAAAATGTGGATTTTGTTTGCTTGTTTTTTTGCGGTGGTGAGAATCGAGCGGCGATTATCCATCGAATTTTGTTGTAACTAATACAACTATATCGTCTTTTAACGTTCCAGACGTCATCTGTTTTTCACTTTTGAATCTAGTCTTTATGTTTCGGCTATATAGAAAAACAAGTAACAAGGACATTTTATATAGCCTCATAAAAGCAGTACTTTAGCAAGTGGCTTACGCTGTTATGATTCTAGCATTGCTTAAGTACCAGAGATGTGCAAGATACCTCGAAAAAAATATTTGAATACAAGATACATTTAAATAATGTATCTTAGATATCAGATACAAGATTCTTTTGGAAAAGGTATTTGAAATACAAGATACAAAATACATATTTTCTAGATACTTTTTTAAGATAAAATACTTTTTTACAAAATATATTATTTTTATTTAGAAACATATTTTACTACAATGTACAACTGTTGCTTAAGGTTTTAAATGAGACTTAAGTATAATAAGTTTTTCAAACATCTCATCATTCATTTTTCTTCGGTGGGTCTCATTATTATCCCCCCGAAAGAGAAGAGTCGTTCCACAGGGGCGGAACTTGGCAAACAAGTGTTATATTTTAAAAATATTTTCTTGATTGTTGGATAAGTATTTAAACTTTTTAGGCAGATGTCCTTATTATTAAGGTACTGAAGTGTTTCTAAGTCAGTGGTGCTGCCAGTAGATTCTGTACTGTCGCCACTAGTGGCACTATCAACAGAGGAATCAGAGTCATCAAAAAACATGTAATAAGATTCGTCTTTTGTCTTCTTTCTTATGTCCTCTCCACTACTCTTTGAAGCCTCTGATTTTTTATTTTCAGATCCATTAATTTTCCGTGTTTCAATCAGAATAAGCTGTTTTACATGCTCTTTAAACATTTTTGGCACCCACTTCATTTTAAAAAAACGGATGGGACACTGAAGCTAATATTGCATCATTTGTGCAGGCTCAAATTGCAAAAACTTTTTGAAACGTTTATTTAGATTTTCTTCAATAACATCTAACAAAGTGCCACAATATCTTAGATTTTCCATTTTAAGGCATTTAACCATATGTCGGATTCTCATTAGTTCGGGTAGTAGACAACCATAGTAGGTATCTTTATCACCTTGCAGACTTTGAATAGCTTCTGCTATAGGTTTTGAACAATTTACATATTCCCATAAAAATTGAAGTTCATAGTCCTTAAAAGCTGATAATTCAAGGCTTTTCATGGTTTCATTGAGACGCTACTGCACTGATAAAAGGTCTTTTATGAAATTATAATAAGAGTTCCATCGGGTTGCGCTTGGAGAAGTTGGTGATTTCCCCGTCAATTCCAAATATGTTTCACATGCCTTTGGTGATCTAGAACATAAATTCCAGAGTGCCTGCATCATGCACTTTTTTATAAAAAATGTTTTTCAGTCTTGCTTGTTCAAAATCTGTACTGGCGACCAAATGCAAAGTGTGCGTAGCGCATCTTTCATGTCCTGGTAGCAGACAGTTATCACTTTCCGGTTCTGAAGAAGAATTTGGAAATGGTTGTGTTAGCAGATCATCATCTTCATTATCTTCATCTTGTGGTTTTGTTTCAAGATATTCTTTATGCGAAATGTTTTCAGGATTTGTGGCTGAAATATCTGAATCTGATTTTCCAAATACTTCGAGGCCTTTACCATATTTGATCCATTATCTGTTACCGTTTTAACAAGTGAAATCTAATCCGGTATATACCTACTTAAATAAAATTAAAATGATTCGTTTATTTTTTTACTTACATTTCGATGCCGTTGTCCTCGATTATGATTCACTAAAAATTCGATTTCGACATACCATACACGATTTGGCACGGTAAAATATGGCGCGGACCAAAGACAACATACAATAGACAGGCAGGTGTTCGTTTATGGTTTTCACAGTTCACAGGTATGACGGAAGGCAAAGATAACTAGACCCTATAACCTTGTCTTTTGATGTACGTTAATGAATTTTACGAATGTATTCCGTTGTTTTTATGATGCCGTAACGTAAAAATGCGGAAATAGTATTTAGTATTTTCAAGATACAAAGAAAAAGTATCTAAGTACAAGATACAAGATAAAGATTAAGAAAAGTATCTTAGATACAAGATAAAAATACGTATTTTGTATCTTGTATCTGTATTTCAGATACTTTTATCTAGATAAGTCACATCTCTGTTAAGTACGCAGTTTATATTTGGTAGCAGCATACGAGAATACTCAACTCGGCTATAAATGACTTCTGAACAGCATTTGAATCCGCCCCGCTGGCACAATTGGTTGCGACACCGAGCTCGGAACTGACAGGGGGTGAGCTGGTTCGAATCCGGGTAGCGGAACAAATTTTCAGCATCAGAATATCGCTGGTAGAGCAGGAGAGGTTATGGTGCACAGTTTCTAATCACCAGATTGTGCACCAAAGTTCTGACCTCTCCACTGTGAGTATGGAGTGAGGCCATTTGACACTCTTGATGGTGAAGTTTTTGAGAGCGATCACCTATTTAGATATCTGAATACCAATATGTATGGTAACTTCAGATAGATAATTGTAAATGTTAAACAAAAGTTAGTACTAATTAGTGATGGATATGACGCCAAGCTATTTTGTTTTTGAATTCAATGTAAAGTTAACATTTTTCTAAATTTAAAAATCGTAATATGAATTAAGTGGTGATAGATAATGATCTTCTCATTTCGTTAGTAGAAGCGAGACCAGTTTTATGGAACAAAACATTAAATTCTTTTAAAGACTGGGACGCTATCAGGAAAGCTTGGAAAGAAGTGTGCCTTGAAATTAGGAATGATTTTGACATACTGGAAACTGGGGATAAAATGCCTTTGGATAGTAAACTTTTGATCACATATTTACATACATTTTTACCGCTTCAGCTAGAACTTGAAAAATATTGAGTCACATTTTATAGAAAGATTTTTATGTTTAATACTATGAAACTGTATCGTTATAGCTTAGTTATTGTTGTTGTTGTTGTTGTTTTTCGGGCTTTAGGGCGCGTCAACATCGAGGTTATTAGCGCCCTAACTAATACCAGGCGTGACAACGTGGTAAAATTGTCGTCTGTGTGGCCGACTGTAAAGGGATCGGCCACAGAGACAGCACAATAAAATACTAACATACTAACTAAAATATCGTCTGCGTGGCCGACTGTTTATAGCTTAGACATCTGCCAAGGAACACTTTCAACATTAGACCGAAATTATGGTTCTCGACATTATGAAACTATTTTTATAACGCAACAGTGACGAATGCAGTGTAACAAGCCGTTCAGGAAATTTGGCATATTCGCCAATTACTTTCGATTTTTTTGTAATGATTATTAAAATACTCAACATATTAAAATCTAACTACAAGAGTTTAACTAATCGATTGTGCAGTTCGTCAAAATAAATATCCCAAAATAATTGAAAAACTTGGTGTCATCGTTCGTCAAATATTCTGTTCTCCTTTGGTTTATTTGATGGATCCAAAAAAGACGATTTTTTCTATTTCTACGACGACTGAACTGTCAAAATAACAATTTTTAAACCCAAGCATGAAGTAATAATCACCAAATCAACTAAATTAACTTCTGATTTCACAAAATGAGACTCAAGTTTGAAAAAGCAAGGTACTGACGCCCAGCCACGAAACCCGTCCCCCTCCCCCCCCCCCACACGTACCAAGTAGCTTTTTTTCACTTTTGATTCCAGAAGACATTTTGTACTGTTTTCTCTTGTCAGAATATTGTAAATTACATATGGAGATAACTAACTGAGGGAAATAAATATTCACATGCTGTTGTGAGTTCTGTTCCCAATTTTAACTGTGAAAAATGTTATGAAAGGAAAGCTACGTGGTCTGTCTCGGAATCCCCCCTGCCCCCACGTAGCCCAGCGTAGGCTTCCAGTCAACCACTAACCCCTAACACCTCAAATTCTGCAGGCGGCAACGGTTAATTTCCCGCTGCGGCAAAAACCGCCCAGTGTGTAACCGGCCTTGAGTGTAGGTGATTTGGTAACAGTACGAATCTCTATAAAGGAAGATAGATTGCTCTCACGATTTTACTGTCAGTGGTCCGCCTTTTGCTTATTTGCTTAAGCAGGACCTAATGCCCCAGAAGCCCCAATAATACGTTTGTTTTTTTGTTATTGGCGTTAACAAGTATTGAGCGCGTTAACAATAGATAGCAGCACCATCTATCACAGAGATATAAACAAAAAGCTGTGTGTTTTTTGTACAATAAGTAGCTTTTCGGATACTTTTCTCTGCTTTTTACACAATTCATGTGTAAAAATTTTATTCGCGAAATTTTCTTATGCGCTAAGATCAAAGCAACACATATCACAAAGATATAGATATTCTGTGTGTATTTTGTTCAGATTAGTTGTGCTCCGTTAAGGCTGGTGACAGTATGTTAAACATAAGTTTTAAGCGTACAAAAGTTTTTTCTAATTGTTTCCTAATATGTTGTATGTATTTTGTGATGTACTTGTTACCCTAAACAAAAAACAATTTTATTGTTACAAATGAGGCAGTTCTTCTTTCAACCTATTGCAAACTACCAACCTTACTATTCATCATATCTGTAAAATTTTCGCATGGATCATTTAGCATAACTGACAAAGGCGGTAATATCATATTAGACGGCCTGAACAGCATTTCATATTAACAATGACGTTGTTAGTGGAACTATGTATGCGCTGCCAATCAGAAAATTGTTCATGGTTTGGTGCTATTTTTTAAAAAAAAAAAAAAACTATTCTCTCCTCTACGTATGATGATGTGATGCCAACCAAGGTGTGTGAGACCTTCCACTGGCCTAATCCACGTTTCCAACAACCAACAACATCACGACCACTTCCTCAACAGGAACTTGGAAGAGGCTGCCTCTCTCTGGGGTCACTTCTAACTTGATTTTCCACTTCGAAAGAGGTCAAGGTATCATCTAAATTGTAATGTACATATAACACTTATCACTGGAACAGAAGTGTTTTCTCATTTGACCCGATCTCAGCTCTTGTCCATTGCCAACTAGCAAACTCTGAATTGAACTGTACCGATCAATAGTTCAAATTCGTTGTTTTCGCAGGAGTTTCTTATGTCTCTCCCTGCTCTAGCCGAAAACTGTTTATCAAACCCAGGTTGATAACATTTGAAAAGTGATGAACTTACTCAAGTGGTTGTTTATTATGTTCTACTGAGTTAATTTGAGACCCATTCCATCTCAAATCAGACAGCCTTTACCCAAATAAGACAGTTGTCCATCGGCATTTTTTTAATACAGTGGATAATCATATTGGAGTTATTTTGCACAAAACAATTTTTAGGCTGAGTTATGACCCTCCAAAATTTGGCTAAAAGTCCATGTATTGTGAAAATTGTGCAATACTTCAATGTGTTTAATTGTATAAAAAACAAAAACTATATGAGACAGAGAATTGAAATTACTTTTTTTTAAGTTATGGAAATGGAATTTAATATAACATTCAAGAATTAAGCACATGTTAATTAAAATTGCATATTTAATAGAAAAATGCGAATTTTAATTAAAAAAATTCACATGCAATGAGAAATTGGATCATTTTCTTAACCATGGAAAATTGTAGCCCTTGTATGGTAGAATTACTCATAAATTTATTTCCGCCCATGATGAATTCGATTCATACAGTAGCTCATTAAAGTATCACAAAATGCCAAAAATTCACACATTCCAGGAGTCAAAATTATAAAAAATCTTTATTCAAAAAAATCTAGAAATCTGGCCAACTGATACTTTAACAGGATATAGTTGCGTCATCGAGCGAGACTGGTGGGTTTTTGCTTTGTTATAGCTACTACATTTTTTTTTTAAATTGAAAAATATTCTGTGTAAAAGTTTTATTGTATAATATTATTCTAGATTTAAATTATTTTTAAAAGAAAATGCTACTATTAAACAGCCACTATCTTTCATATTAACTAGAATATGTTATTAAAAGTATTTTCTGTATTTTCTTGAATGTAAAATTATCAAAGTTAATATATACAACAAAATCCCTTAAACTTAAATAGCTTAAAAGAAGTAATCTTGATTTTTTGAAGAAAAATTTTCACCACAGCAATATTTTATTTATCTACAGATAAAAATTAGTAAAAACTATAAAAATTTTGATTATAGTCTATTATATAATAATATATGAATAATTTAATAATATTTATACTAGAAAGTAAATCACATACTGATTTTGTAGACAATTGGCGTGTTACTTTGCCAGATGAAATTCAGCTACCACTGTCTAATGAACAAATGTCATTGTTCACTCGTACAGCTCCTAATTTTTTTTTTTTTTTTTTGCTGTGGTTTCGGATGACATTTAACACGATACACCACATACTCTTTGTGATCTTGAACTAATAAAAAGGAAATATCAAGGAAAATTTTCAAATAATTGATTTAAACTTACATTTCAAATGTTGCCGCAAGCCACTTCAAAAACAAATATAAATGTAATGAATTTTCTAAAGGTAATCAAAATATTCAAAAAAAATAAATGAATTTACACAGTATCTGAATATGGGAAGAGTGCGTCAGATGGTGTGGTTGGATTATGCAAATATTATGCCATAAAATTCATTCTACAGAAAAAAACCAGCATTGGCTGTTAGAAATGGAGCTTCATTTTGTTTCTCCAGTGAGCAGTATATTAAAAAATACCACACTATTACTGCTTAATTAAGAATATATTCAAGCTTTTCGATCTGACAACCCCCTGTCTGAATTGGAATGGAATGAGTATTGTGTAAGGTTCACGTTTTCTCAGACCAGAGTTGTGTCTAGCTATATTATAACGCCTAACTTGTTCTATTAAATCTGTGATATTCATTATTTAACAAAAGGATGCTGTAATACATGTCAATGGATTCAAAAAGGTGCGCTAGATATGAAAATTATCCGAAAGATTTCCCGTCACATTATTGAAGATTTTGAGTGACCTTCAATACATGAACAGAAGAAAATAAATTTTGTCAAGAACGCTCTGTGAAGGGTGTACTTTTTTATTACTAAATGTGCAGCCAAACTTTTTGTTGATAAGCAAATAACCAAAAAATAGGGTTTTATTTTATACCTCATATGATAATATATTAAAATCATTTATATGCCTCATTATCGTTGAACTGGGACTGCATGTAATGTCATTCACATAAATGTTATCAATGTATATATCATCGTGTTACCCATCATAACACGAGAAATTTCTGGTGAAACTTCACAAGCGTTCGTATAAATCTACTTGTTATAAGTTATGTTGGTGTCACGCCTTTTTAACGTTGATGATGTTGGTCACTGCAGACCGAGTGCCCAGCTGGTACAGCCATCTTCTTACACATAGTTTAAAACCTATTTTTTGTTTATTGTTAATGCCCCTTTGCACACAGATCCAGTTATTAAAAAAAATCGGATACTATACCCATCAACTGAAATTAAAAAATTTCCATCACGCACAAGAAAAATTATTTTACTGTACCAAACTTTTCTAAGTACAACCACAGTTGCAAAGTAGTGCCTTAAAGACAACCCAGTTGTTAGAAGCTTTGTATCTATGCTGTTAAGCTTGTTCGACGTGAAACCTGAAATACTTCAATAGCCTTTTAAGCCAATCGAATGACGTGGACCAATTCCTGCTGGTTATTCTAGAAAACTTAGTGTAGTGTTCACTGCATGAATGCGACGTCGATTGGGAACCAGAAAGTGTGGTGGTTGTGTATATTTATATAGTCTACTTGTGTGAAGTCATAAGTCCTAATGGTTCCCTGAGTCCGTGTAATTGGAGGTAATGATGTGCTAATCTGTAACTCATTACCACCGAGCGTGGTGAGTGAGCGGCAACGCTCTGGCCTCGCATTCGAATAGACACAGGTTCGAATGCCCGTCAGGACATCCAGATTTCGGTTTTCTATGGTTTTCAGAAATCCCTCCAGGGGAATTTCAGGACGTCATTCAAAAATACATGCCCGAATTATTTTCCGTTCCTTGCCGTTCTGTACTTTCTCGCCTGTAATGAGATCGACGCCAACGAGGCATAAGGCCATAAGAAAAAATTTAATTAATTAACGCCAGAGCCGTAAAGAAACATCTAAATGAACCACTTGGTTCCATTTGTATCTGTGTCAAGCTTTTTTTTTTTTTTAAAAAAAAGTTCCTGACTATATTACTTTTGTGTCTCATGCCAATTTCTTCGGGAGTTTCAGTCTATTTTTGTTTTTTTTTATATGCTTAGTATTCCCAATAGTTTATTCCATGCGATATGGTTTCCTTACAAGATGGAAATTTGGTCTACAGTTCTAGAAAACTGGCCAGATGGTCTTGGACTTGTGAAATATTGATCGCCCCGGGGATTACATTGCCTTGAAACTCTTTTCTTCAAATTATTAGTGGTTCTCAGGAGTTATGTGAGGGTTTATGATGACGTATTCCTCTGATTTGCCATTACTGAAGTTGAATTTTCTTCAGAAGGTTACTCTGAATGTTTTAATTGAGGAGCAGACTTATTACGTTGTTTGTCCGTGCCGTATATTGGAAAACGGTTTAAATATGGTTTTCATGAAATAGTATTATATGTTATATCTGATTAAATCAAATATCGAATGGTCTGCTGCATAGTTTGTCTCAAATAGCGAAAAAAAAAAAAAAAGTTGAAGATAAAAGTTGTACAGTGTAAAAGTAGGTGTGGAAAAAAATTGTGAATGGGGCACAAATTCCATGTCAAATAATAATTATTTAACTTATGAATCTTGTTAATATTCTGTATATAGAACAAGGTTTTTGTAAATATCATTGACATGACCATCTTATATTGCTGATTGTCGTAACTGATGATTGCATATAGAAGGAACTTTTTAAATAGTTAACTAACAATTAAAATCACAAAAAATCATTTTTCTGATTGTGATAAGCATAGGCAAGTTTCATCTTTGATAGGAGCCGTCTGGAAGTTAAAAACAAAACAAAAAATGTTTAAGGAGTTTGTTTTCAAAATTCTGAGTCCGGCTTTCACATGCTGGCAAGGCCAGTAATGTTTAAGAGTATTGATTGATTATATGAGATAAGACAGAGCATTCCGCGCTCAGATTTCACGTTAAACTATAGATTCAATAACGACAGAGGTGGATGCGCTGCAAATTTAATCTCTGTTGTATATTAATAATGCGCATAGCATTATTGGTTTTGATATCACCGATGGGTTCATCCATCGATTGATAGAGTTTCTACTTGCCGCGTATGCGCTTGTGTCGTGGCTACCTTAACCTAACCCGGTAATCCCATCGGTTGAAGAGGAACTATAGTTTAACGTGAAATCCGAACCACCGAAGCGCTTTCGTATACTTCACACTACACGGCGAACTGTGCCAGTTATGGTCGAGTTAAGGGCATTTGAAAATTCCCGCGAGACAGGGATTCGAACGGGGAACCTTCCGCTCTCCAGTCAGACGCCTTAACCACTGAGCCACCAGACCGCCATACGAATTTAGTTTATATCTAATACACAAGCGACGTAGATAAGAAATGTTTGTCTGCCGTGCGTTGTAACTTCTGGCAGACAGAACTACTAACAGGAAGATGCAGTGGCGGATCCAGGATTTTGGTTTGGGGGGGAGAGGGCTTGTGCGTATTTCGTTTGGGGGGGGGAGGGCTTGGGCAGATTTTGGTTTGGGAAAGGCTTGAGACGCGTAAATATAAAAAATTCCGATGTTGGAGGTGGACCTCAAATACTTTTGGGTAGGCGGGGGCATGAGCCCTCTAGCAACCCCCCCCCCCCATAGATCCGTCAATGGTAAGATGGGTTCCATACGAAAATTGAACCAAAAATTTAGAATATTGCCTTTTAAAGTTATAGACTACTTCAGTGAACAGTACGGATGAATTAATCTATGGAGACCTTCTATCTTGCGTCGAGTTATAATCTCTGCCGTCTGAAGAGTAATCAGGCTCTCGAGTCTCTGTACGACAGGTGCTTCGCGCCGCGAGCACGTGACATGGCGGTGAAACCAGGAGAGGCAGTGTCACTGGGAGTCAGTCGGTTAGCGAGTCCGCGAGCGACATGAGGTGCTCGGCGCTGCTACTGCTGCTGCTGACAGCCTTCGCGGCTGCGCAGGATGGGGACAACTTCGAACTGCACATCGTCCACCTCAATGACTTCCACGCGCGCTTCGACCCCATCGACAGCAACGCAGGCAACTGCGTCGAAGGCAATCCTTGCTTTGGCGGCATCGCACGCGTTGCTGCAAAGGCCAAAGATCTGATCGCCGCCGTCCCCGACGGAAATTACTTGATGCTCAACGCAGGAGACAATTTCCAGGGCACCATCTGGTACTCCCTCTACCGGTGGAACGTCACAGCGCAGATACTCAACATGTTACCTTTCGACGTCAATGTGAGGCTCAGCTTTAGGTTCTGTAGATTTAGATTTAACTAAAGTCCTTAAACACTGCCCCGGAAGCTGCTTTTGTAAAATGTTTGTGGTTCGTTTTCTGGTGTTGAACAGAATTCTCACCGGCTTTCATTTCGAACCTTACCTACAGCACTATAAGGCTATACAGCAGTATAAGATAATTCGTCCCTCCTTGCTTTGAATTCCACGTTAAACTGCAGGTACTGAAGGAAAGAAACTGAACGTCTCTACTGGCTTAAGATACATCTAACAGGTTGTGCATTATGTCGAGATCTTGTATGGATAGCGTTTGGTAAATACTTTTTTTTATCAGGGATATTGGCTTTAAGTATTCCAGACTATTTGCTCAAACGTAAAATATTAATCAGTTCCCGCATTTAATTTCTTTTAAATTGTGACTTTGCTTTCTGTGATATTGCGAGGATGATTAAGGACTTCTGACCAAATGGACGTTAGTATAAGATTCTCAATTATCTATGAATCGTGCAATTTTTCTCGAGATATGTTTTTCATTTTTTGAATAGCATTTGTCGAAGAAGCCATAAAGCTACCTCTAAAATTCTGTGTTTGATTGCACGATTACATGTAGAATTTTCGTATTATGTTTGTTTTACAAGGTAAGGACAACACAAGACGAAAACAATAGTTAATTAAAACCACCCACTTGCGAGACCGAACTCGAACTGGCCAACATTTCCAACTCGAAACGAGCACATCACCTCTACGCTCCCGTGGTCGGCCGAATAAGTTTTGTATGGGTGGGGTTAAAATGGAGATAAAAACTATATTAGTGTAGGTTGCTATAGATACGCGACTAAACATCGGAATCGAGATTGCAGTACGTAGGGCAGACGGTTGAAGTTGCGTCCTTGTAATAAAAATTATGTTTTCCACGGTTGAAGTGTCACCGAGTCTGGAGTAGAGTGAATTCGCAATACTACCTGACACTCAGGAGGACGGGGATCAAATCCCGTCCGGCCATCCCGGTTTCCCGCAGTCCCTCCAGGCGAATGCTGGGATGGCACCCTACAAGGCCACGGCCGACTTCCATCCCCCTTTCCTCCCCGTAGGTTAGTTAAGATGAAAAGGGTCTCTGCAAACCTCCAGCAGCCCGCCTCCCGGCGTTCAGCTGGGAGGAATGAAATAAAATAAAAAAATGTTCGAAGTGAACTGATATCTGGGAGAGCTGACATAACATTAACTACTCTAATTTCACCGAATTTGTAGAAACAGATTGATACGTCAGCTATTTTTCGCTTTCGAATTTAATCCTATTGTTCCGTCCATTATCTAGAAATACGCAAAAAACATAAACACTGAAGTGGCAAGCCACGATTTATTGATCCTTTGCTTTGTGTGTTTAAAGGTGGTATATTGACTTTGCGTATTAACACTATCCGTTCCCGTGTGGGCGTGCGCTTCTGTGTATGTGTCCCTCTTTATTTGCATGTATGTGAACAAAACAGTTTTTATTCAGTAAGGAGAAATACAAAAGAAACATATTTTAGTTGAAGTTTCATATTGATCTAGGAATATGTGGTAGTGATATTCAGAATTTGGGGGTGTACTTACTGTTAAACTGAATTCTGTTTTACATATTTTGGTTAGTAAACCATCCACTTTAAAATTTAATTGAATATTGATGAAAAAGGGTATGCCGATATACGAAAAGATTTACTACCAAATTATGGAATTATCGTTCGCTTATTTCTTAATCTTGCAACCTTTTTCCAGATCTTTATTCTATTATTGGATATTTGTTGGCTTTAGGGAATAAATATACCTAGTTACATGTCTTACGAGCATTTTATGTAATTAGTTTTCCTGAAAATTTTAAGGTAATATTTAAAATGATTCAAATCATTTATTTTTTTACTCTAGTTGTGTGTATAGTGATCTTTGTTCTGATGGAAGTGGTAATTTACAGCGGACTGTCAAGCCAATACATACCGCATAGGTCCTTATTGTTTCATACACACAACAAATATTCTTTCGAATATTTAACTGTGTAATTGCCGCTTATATAATGTATGTAAACATTTTTGATCAGGTAATTCATGATAATATTAATATTTATGTAAACCATAATGTTTTAGGATGTCTATTTTCGACATCAGCAAAAAAACTTAAACAAAATGATTATAAAATCAAATTACTGACAGTCAGAAATAATTAAATTACTTACTGCATTGTATTTCACGACTTTTTAAATAGTGGTGCAACATCAAAAAGTAAACAAATGATTTAGCACACAGTGATATCATTTGAGACAGGAAGAAACTTCAACTGTGCACACACATGGATTTCCCTTACTGCATGAGCAGGTAATACGCCGGTCGCTGACATAGCGAGATTTCCGCGACATTTCTACCTAGCGCAGGTGTTTGTAATCATTCACGCCTTATTATTAACCGACTTCAAAAAAAGGAGGAGGTTCTCAATTCGTTTGTATTTTTTTTTTTTTTTTTTTTTTTTGTATGTTTGACCAGCGATAACTTCGCCAATTTTGAACCGAGTTAAAATAATTTTTTTTAGTGGATAGGGTATACCACCAAAGTGGTCCCATATGAATTTCATTGAGAAACCACCCCTTCTACCCCCCTCCCCCCTAATTTTTATACAAATCCACATTTTTTATTCGATCTCGATGAAACTTTGGACATATATAGCCAAAAATAAAGAGAAAAATACTGTCAACTTTTGGTTTTAAAAAACTGAACCCCTCTCCCCCTATCCACCCCCTTAATTTTTCTCATTTTTCTTTATTCAAAGCTACAGTCGACACCATTTAACTAATCTCCATTAAAGTTGGCAACTACATGTAGTTTTTCATGAAGAAGGATTCTGACCAAAAAAATCAAAATAAAAAACAACCCCTCTCCCATTTACACCCCTTAATTTTATAGAAACCTACATTTCTTATCTGATTTTTACTGAACTTTGCCCATGTATACTTTTTTTAAAAAAAGAAAAATCCTGTCAATATTTGGTCTTCCAAATTCAACCCCCCACCCTCCTTCCACCCCTTTAATTATTCTCAATGTTCTTCATAAAAAGCTACACTCGAAACCGTTTAACCTATTATCATCAAAGTTGGCATATACATGTAATTTTTCATGGAGTAGGTTTCTGACCAAAAAATAAATAAATAAACCACCCCATGTCTCCCTTTACACACCTTAATTTTATAGAAACCTACATTTCTTATTTGATTTTTAGTGAACTTTGCCCATGTATACTTTAAAACAAAGAGAAAAATCCTGTCAATATTTGGTTTGCCAATGCTCAACCCCTTTCCTCCTTCAACCCCATTAACCTTTCTCAATGTTCTTTATAAAAAGCTACAGACGCAATCGTTTGAACGATTACCATGAAAGTTGGTGCTTATATGTATTTTTTTCACGAAGAAGGTGTCTTACCAAAAGATTTAAAAACCACCCCCTCTCCCCATTAAACCACTTAATTTTTATACACAACCACAGTTTTATCCGGTTTAGACAGAACTTAGCAAATTTTTACTATAAATAAAGAGAAAAATGATGCCAACTCTTGGTTTGCAAAAAATGAACCCCTCTCCCCTTTTCCACCCCCTTGATTTTTGTCAATTTCATTTTAGAAAGCTACAGTCGACACCATTTGACCGATCTTTATTAAAGTTGGCACATATATATGTAATTTTTTATGGATAAGATCACTGACCAAAAAATAAAAAAAAACTATCCTAGCTCCCCTTCCCTTAATATTTGTACAAAACCCACATTTTGATTCGATTCGGTGGAACTTTGCATGCGTATTCTTGAAAACAAATAGAAAAAGAAAAATACTGTCCACATAACTTTCCCAAAAATGCAAACCCTATTCCCCTTTCTACCCCATTAATTACTATCAATGTTCTTTACACAAAGCTACCGTTTCTTTCTGATTTTGAAGGAAGTATGCACAGTATACTGCAAAACAAACAGAAATATACTGTCTACATTTGGTTTCTAGAGTCCAAACTCCGCTCCTTCCTTTCCATCCTTTAATCTTCAGTTTCTATCCGATTCTGAATGAAATTTGCACACGTATACTTTAAAACATACAGAACAATTGTGTTTAAATTAGGTTGCTGAAGCCCAACCCCACTTCCCTTCTACCCCCACCCCTCCTAATTTCCAATGTTCTTTATAGATACCCACAGTTTTATCAGATTTCCATGGACCACTGCACATGTATACTTAAAAAAAAAAAAAAAAACAGAAAAATAGTGTCTACATTCTGTTTACAAATCCCTACCACACACTCCCTTACCCCATTTAATTTTGGCAAATGTTCTTTACACAAAGCTACAGTTTTTATCTGGTTTGGATGGAAATTTTCACGTGTATACTTTAAAACAAAGAGAAAAATACTGCCCACACTAGCTTTACAAAAACCAAACTACTCTTCGTCTCCACACCCCTTAATTGTTTTTTTAATACATAACAACAGTTTTATCTGATATTAATAGAAATTTACACACGTATACTTTAAATCAATCAAAAAAGGCAGTCTACATTTGGTATATAAAAGCTCAATCCCCTTTCAATTTCCAATGTTCTTTACTAAAATCCACAGTTTTAAATCCCGTCAAAATCAGTTAAGCTATTTTTAAGTCATGGCATAATATTTGTAAAATAAATGTGTTGTAATGTCTCAACATGTACTTCAGATTTCAACTTTGATCTCAAGCTTTCACCAATTTAAAAATCTATATTTTTTGTGTGATGCCGGAGCAAACAGATATATTCCAGAGATATTTCTGTATGTGGTATGTATTAATGCCCAGATGTTACATGTTTCGGTTATCGAGCAGCAGCTTTAACAGATGTTATGATAAGAATGAAACATAGCCTGACATTCCTTAATACAACGCCAAATTCACCCCTCTCTGGAAGTGGTTGTGGTATATAAAGACAGAATTCTTCTTTGAAAGCAAGTGCTTTAATCTCTGAGCTACCAGAAAGTTCACAAAATGGGAACTGCTGCGGCATATTTAAAATACCAAACGAACTATAATACCACTAAAAATTTAAAAATAAAATAACTGTTTTAAAAAACATAAAAACCGCCTTACAAAAAAAGCACTAAAAATTTTAAAATAACTTTATACCTTGCTTAGGAAAAAGTAAATCTAAATAGACAAATTTTACATTACTTTCATTGAAATTTTGACATTAATTAGTTATTTTTGGAGTCGGTGCCAGCGAAAGCAAGAAAAGCAAAAAGATAAAAACACTAAGGAATAACAATAATACATAAAAATCATGTTACTGCTTACCTACAATTAATGCTAGAAATATGTTTCAACAAAACTGAAACATACAGACGATACGCCGATAATATACTAACTGTAAATGGTTTACTGCATGATGCAACCTACCAACTGACACTGTAGCGCCAGAGATATGCCTGGATGACCAATAAGGCCAAGCCACAGATTAAAATACTGTTAATTTGTTTCCCTAAGCTGTCTCCCACAATAACACTATCTGCCTCACGACATGCTGTAAAATATTGGGAATTTTTGTTCGTACTCCCCGTTTCGCCTCTAACGCCAAAAGAAGTTCAGTAATTCGATCTTCGCGATGTGACAGCTGGCACCGACTCCAAAAATAACTAATTAATGTCAAAATTTCAATGAAAGTAATGTAAAATTTTGTCTATTTAGATTTACTTTTTCCTAAGCAAGGTATAAAGTTATTTTAAAATTTTTAGTGCTTTTTTTTTTAAGGCGGTTTTTATGTTTTTTAAAACAATTATTTTATGCATTACTGGAAGTTTAAAACATGATTACTCCCGCAAGGCGGTAACATTGGTATGCCCTATGTGCTAGCGCACCGACTTAATTTCAGTTAGGTCAGAATTGGCTCTGTTTGAGGATGTTAGGTGCTATGCTTTCAAACTTCATAAAGATAAAAACTTAAGTCTGCTAGTTTAGGGATAGTTATCATAACGAATTAATGGAAGTCTTTAATTAATCAGAACACGTAGGATTTTTTTTTCTTGTGTATACTGGGGAGAGTAGGCAAAAATCAGGTTTTCGATCTCCGACACCCTCAGCACAATTTTCTGAAGCCAAAAAACGTCAAAATGTAGGTACGTTTATCAGATTTTCGTCTATAATTCATAACTGGTGAGTACTAGCAAGAAATACTTTATTTCTAATTTGAAAGAAGACAAAGTTTCCTACAACTTTTGTGGTACAAATTTGTTTCTAAACTCAAAATCAAGTGAGCAACAGTTCTTCGAAAAATCAGCAAAATTTCATACTTTTCCTAAAAGTTATGTCTCCACCTACTTTGTCGCACTGAACGACCTGGAACCCTCGTGTATATAATTGATATATACACAGTATATACATATACATTGTACTTTGATTACTGACGGTCAATTCAATAATCATTATATGGCATTGTTGGCCGGGAGATTCCCAAGGATTGTTCGGCCGTCAGGTGACAGTTTTTCTATCCGCCGAGCAATGCGCCACTGTTTGGCTATCTAACCTAACCAGGTATTCGTACCCCGTATATCTTAATGTGGCATCCGAACCACAGAAGCGTTCTTGCTTACTTCATATTACGCAGCAAGCTGTGACAGAGCTGAAGGTCGGGTTAATGGTCTTTGAAAGTCACAGCTGAGACCGGGATTTTGATCTCCAGTCAGACGCATTAACCACTGAGCTACCAGCTGATGGCAATAGAGCGGAAATAAAAGCACAAAGTTAATAAATCATAATAAATTCGCAATAAGTTAAACATTGGTCATAATTCAATTTCTTCTCCGTTTGTATCGTCCTCACCTAGAATTGTGTCTCATTCATCCATTACATCAGAGGACGAAGAAAGCTTCCTCTCCTTCAGTCTCAGGAATGTTTTCACGAGACAGGCCAGAGCAGTTTTGCAAGCAGCTGAACAGAGCAGTCCTGATTTGCGACATCTTCATGGTGGATTACAAAGTTTCTTGCAGAAACATGATACATGCTTCGAAATAAACTCAGGTGCAGCGTCTTTTATTATTGTAACTGGATAAGACTAGACTAGCTTTCATTCATCCCCATGGCAATGGGTAAGTTTCTCGACTTGATGGTATGTGCTTATTGAGTGAAACGTTGCCGCATATGATGTTGGTGGCAACCGTGCTACGATGAATGTATATTTTGGGCAGATTCGTAAACATTTCGTATCTGAGCCTTTCAATGTTCTACAAGCAAGTTGTCCGTACCTTTCCATGATGTGTTCTCCAGACGCTAGTCTCCGGAGGCTAGGATTTCTAAGAATTTAGCATGTATGTTACTTTCAGATGTGGTTAATAGTGTTGAATGAGACAACAGAATATTTCTATCCAACTGCCGAAAAATCCTGATATTGTATCACATCCTGTGAATGCATAGATGAAGAGGATATGTGTGGGTTCAAACTTGAAGGAAATGATTGAGTACCATAAACATACTTCCTTACCTTTCCCCGGTTTATTGAAGTACATGCAACTTTTACCAAGGCCCATTAGCAGAATGAGACAGCCAATATATGCACTTAGAATTATCACGCTAACGCATTTTTCTTCTTGGTAAATAGCTGCTTTCAACAATCAATCCAGCTGCATCGTCTTTTGCATTTTAAACTTGGATGCCTCCTTTTTAAGTTTTATCATTAACATCAAAATTACACGGTTCTTCCTGCTCTCATTTGCTGCGTCACTGCGGCACTTGTTTCCTCGCTGAAAATGACGTATGCTGAAGTATCTGATGTTTTCAAATGACGAAACCTTTCAGATGACTTTATTTCGCTCTGCATAGCATCATTTCGGTATCCGTCAAATATATCCATAGTGCATTCTCAATTAAGCTTCATATTTTACACAGATGGAATCAAAGTTTTCACTACGATGTCACAAAACCCTATACAGGAGCCATCCTTCGTCCACAACAAAACTTTTTACATTGGATGTTGCATCTTCAAGAGATGTAAATGCTTCATATTATAGAGACAATTTTATTACCTTGAAATACAGAGCAAATTCAAAAGGAAAACAGTGTTCCAAACCATCCAAACGGAAAAGAAATGGACTTGTGATTAAATTTTTACTTATTATGACCTCATTTTGACTGTGTTATATAAATTTTTTACAATAACATAATGCTTTCGTTTTTGCAAACCCGTATTTCAAACTCATAGAAATACCATCAATAATAGAGCGGGCTGGAAGCTAAGTGGTTAAGACATCTGACTGGAGACCAAAATCTCGGTATCAGCAGACCATTAACCCGACCTTTTGTAAGCCCGAACCCTTCTGCTGAATCCGGTACGATTACCTGGTTAGGTTAGATAACCACAAAGGGGCGCATTGCTCGGCGAATCGAAAAAACTGACACCTGATGGCAGAATAATCGTTCAGGATCTCCCGGCCAACAACGCTATATAATAATTAATGAATTGTCCGTCAGTAATCAAAGCACAGTACATACACATATATTATATGTACTATGTCACACAGAAATACATATGTATCAATTATATCTACAGGGATTCAAGGTCGTTTAGAGCGTCAAAGTAGGTGGAATCCCAATTTTAGGAAAAGTGTGAAATTTTGTTGCTTTTCGAAGAAGTGTTGCTCTCTTAGTTTTGAGTTTAGAAAAAACTTTGAACAATTAATGTTATAGGAATTTTTGTTCTCTTTCAGATTGGTAATAAAGTATTTCTTGCTACGACTGATCAAGAAGGAGTTGTAGAAGAAAAACTGAAAAAGTACCAAATTTTGACGTTGTTTGGTCACAGAAGAGGTCGAAAACTTGGTTCTGCATACTCTCACCAATATATACAAGATAAGAAAATAAAATCTTGTACGTGATGTAATGTCTGTGAGATCCCCTTTTAACGACCCCGTTACTGGACTATTTCCCAAAAGCAGGCCAACGACTCGTAATCTAGGTGTTTCCCCGACAAGACTCAATGGCGACATCCTGTCCTGTCTCGACGTGACCTCAGAGTTGGGCAATCATTTACAGCTGACTGCCAAGTCACCGTGGCGTTTACTGAGCCATCAGTTGGCATTGTACTTTGTAAGAGACGTATTCAACAGTAACCAAGTCCTTTCTCAAGGTAAAACGATCAACTACTAAGCATCCAACTAGTACTAGTTAAATCAACCAAATACGAACGCTTATACAGAGAAAACAACAGCGTTATTTTTACGAAATCACGGTGTTGAATAATTGGAAATTCGGCAGTATCAAAAATAACAACTTTAAGTATTTGATATTTATTTTTTCCGTTCGGGAAGTCACTGAGCTATATTTTCTATCTGTATCAAAATAAAAGGGACAACCAGGTTTCGGAAATAGGCTGTTGCAGGCTGAATAAATATCATTATCGTCTCCATAACATAATAGTGAGTAATTTCGTGATTCGTGTATCAGAGAAGACAACAAATTCCTTCAATGTAAATAAAATCCCTGTTCCTAAAATATCATTTATAATACTCCTACTCTGTGACTACCAGGTCATTGACACAAATAGAATAAAGCTGTAACTGAATATGAATAGGGGAACATAATTAACATCTAAATAAGTACAGAAGTTATTGCTTTACTACATCAAAAGCAACAGAAAAGAGCTGTTTGATTCATTTACAAAAAATTTAAAATTTAATAAGATTTAAGATCTCATTAACTTCAAAATAACACAACGTCCTGCTGCAGAAGAAATTGTTACGCGTCTTCTCTTAAGACGCGTAACAACGGTTAACGCACAACGTTTTTAGTTTTTGTCACGTCGGTTTGAAAATTATATGGAAGCTGCCCCATCTACCATCACAGCGATAAATAATGAAGTCTGCCAAAAATTCTACACAATAATCGTTAACAAGAAAATGATTAACGCTAACGCTGACCAAATTAATAACATTTAAGCGGATGAAAACTGGCAATTTTCTGGAGATGATATATAATTTTTAGATAATAACTAGCATTTGCCCGCTGCTTCACGCGCGCGTGCCTTGGCAGGTGTAGAAATTATTTACCGATTTTATTCTCTTATCAGACATTAACGTGGAAAGGCATGAACTGTTAATGTATTCTGAATAGTTTCGTTTGTTTCGGTTAATACGTTAGGTTCGGTTTTCATACTGATGTCAGAGAGTTGTTTTATTCATATTTTAACGTGATGCAATTGATTCAATAGTAGAAAAGGTTCCTGAAAAATAAACAGTAGTAATTCGTGGTTGTAATTATTGTGCGAAGTATAAACATTTATTGTTTAGAAAGGCTTTTATATTTGCGTTATAAGTAAATAAAGCAATGCTTAAGAGAAATAATATACTATCTTCAGCATACTTCGTAGGTCACTCATTGTAATGCCTCTGTGTAGACCACGTTTCTGGTCTGATTGTTCATTGTACATATGTACAGGCGTGATCTGCCTCTCACCCTGGAGCAAGCAACGTATAGCTGGCCGTGCGAGAAACATGGTGTCCGGAGATCAATGCCTACGGTTCCTAGTGTCTGTCCCTGAGACTTGTTAATTGTCATGGCAAACCATAACGTTACGGGAAATTGTAGGCGCTTAAATTTGAACGGGAAGTTTGAAGGAACCAATGGTATTCGTGGAGGGAATACTTCTTCTCCTCGTCCACATTCTGTTAAAATAACGGCCTCAATGATGTTTTTGTGCAATGATTTCACCAGAAGTGGATATAATGAAAAATATTGTTTCCATGATACTTAACTAAAAAAAGTTTATTTTTAAATGTGGATACCGAGGATTGCAACATAACCGCGGTGCCATAAATTTATGTAAATATAGCAGTAATCTACGACTTAGTCCTCTTGGAAGTGTGCTGAAATATAAAAATTCGTTACCAATAATCACAGCATCTCAATTTTTCTGATTTATTTATTTTTTGTTGTTTGGATATTGGTTTTATTTTATGTTGATACACCATCAATTATTCCTGCTTTAAAATAGAAATTTACGTGAATTGGAGCTACTCTTGATTTCAAATCGTCGTATCATTACTGTCATTATTTCAGTCAGATATAATTAATCCAAAAATGTCGAGATGTGATCATGGTACAGTTTATGTAGTAACGTGCATGTAACTGAAACAATTATTTCTGAGTGGCAACATTATGGCAAGTTGTGAATCGCTTGAAATGCAACCTGACAGCTGATATGATGCTTTGTTATAGGCCTAAGAGACGATGCCTGCAGCTTTATAATCTACGTGGTGTAGCATTAGGATATGAAACATTATTAATTTAAGTTTCTTTCAATATAGCCGTATTTTCTATGTAATTATTTCAGTCGCATGTAAGTACCTGGCGAAACAACAGCCTGGACCAGATGACAATTGACTCGTTTTGTTTAGCATCAGGCATAACGGGTTTAGTTTTAAAATTTACGCGGTGTAGAATAGAATTTTAGGATGCCTAGTTATATTTGAAATAAAAATTCGTTACCAATAATCACAGCATCTCAATTTTTTCTGATTTATTTATTTTTTGCTGTTTGGATATTGGTTTTTATTTTATGTTGATACACCATCAATTATTCCTGCTTTAAAATAGAAATTTACGTGAATTGGAGTTAATCTTGGTTTCAAATCGTCGTATCATTATTGTCATTATTTCAGTCAGATATAATTAATTCAAAAATGTCAAAATGGATCACGGTACAGTATATGTACTAATGTGCATGTAAATCAAGCAATTATTTCTGAGTGGCAAAATTATCGCAAGTTGTAAATCGATTGAAATGCAACCTGGACAGTGATGACAGCTGATATGCTTTGTTATAGGCCAAAGGGAGGATGCTTTTAGCTTTATAATTTACGCGGTGTAGCATTAGGATATGAAATTTTTTTTGTTTGAGTTTCTTTCAATATATCCGTATTTTCTATGTAATTATTTGAGTCACATGTACCTGAATTTTCGGATGCCTAGTTATATTTGCACTTTATAGGCCCAGACATATTAATCGAATAAAGTACTTCCAAAAATGTGCAATTCCGCACAAGGCATTATGAAAGAAGTATGTTTTATTACTTGCTGATATTTATAATAGCTGTTTTTCAGACATCGCTCTTCGAGAAAAAACTGAATTTCGTATTAAGTATTGGCTTATTGTGGCTGTATTGTACAGCGTTCACATAGCAATTTTGTTCCAGAGACAACTGTATAACAGTCTACCAGAGACAATACATGTCTTCAATATTAGTAATTCAACAGACCTGTTACGATTCAAGTAAATGCTGATTATGCTTGATTCACGTATTCTTTTTATTTTGAAGTACTGCGGTCCAGAAAAATGAATCGCAGAAGTAAAAAAAAAAAAGAGAAATCCTAAATTTTGTCAGGTCTCTTTATGAAAGGAGTGACCGTCTGAATGTGTATAATTATCTGTGGTCTACAGTTTCACATTTCTGAAGTTTTTTACTGACTTGCTTCTTCCCATGGTACATATTAGTCGTTAGCTACTTCTGCAGATGTTGATCAGCAACATTAGCTTTAAAAATTTGGAAACACCATGAAAATTGATGCGGTAGTTTTTGCGTTATTAGAGATCAAGCCTCACTACAAACGCAGCTTGCTTACAGATTTATAATAGTATAGACTAGAGATCGAACAAAATGCTAACTACGCTAACTGGTTTTTCCAAACATTTCAAGTGCAAGTTTCTCACGTACATACTAAATAATATATGATATCTGTCACTGTCATCCAGATAATAACGTCACTTAACCACTTGATTGAAGGACACAGTTCAATGAGTTTTATGTCGGCGGTACTCTTTCGTTCCATAGTAATTCTGTTCTCTCACCAGCATCAACATCCATGCTTGTCATAATTAGCTAGAGATGTACTCAGTAATTTCCATACTTTTTCCTGTTATGACGGCTCAAAAAATTGCTTTGAATTGTCATGATTTATTTCAATTTTATGTCACTATTCCATGCAGTGCAGAACGCTTGAGGTATTTCCAAATTGACTGCATGGAACAGCCTTAATAAGGAGCAACCAATGTATTTATTAACTTTTCATGATGGAATTATGCACATAGATAAAAAATAAAAAACAATTACAAAGACTACAAAGATGGGGCTCAGTAAGCAGATATTGATATGTGTCGTACATCAGGGTTTAAAAGTTGGTTTGTCAGAAAAGAGAGACAAAAGTACAACTTCACAATTAAATTAAATTTCTGGTTTAATTTCTCTTTGTCATACGTGTTTTCATAGGGAACGCTGCAAATTTAAGGGTCTCCCATTCGTATGCAATACAGCAGTAAATTTTCAACATATTGTTGTAATCTGAGAACATTGGTAAAGGTTTCACTTCCTTTTTTTCAGGGCGATTGATTTCAATTTGGAATTACATAACGATTCCTAACGCATTTATATGACCTACTTTGTGCTTATTAGACAAAATTTCTTTATATAGTATACTTGTAATCATAATGAATACATTTATTTAAGGTTCTAGACACAAATTCCTTGGACCTCTTCCAGTTACAGGCGAATTCTCTGTTACGGTTATAATCATCCTATATGTCACTCGCTCGTTAGTTAATTTACAGATTCGCTATAATACTGGAACCGCCATTCTTTATATCTTATTTGATTAGCCAGTCTAATCTACCTTTATTTTCGGCAACAAGTACAATTAAGATCTAGATAAAGAAAGATCCTCTTCATACTTAAAGCTTATATCAGTCTGAAAACGGATTTATAAATTTGAAAACTGTTTTTGTGAGTTCTAACCACAACATTTTGCTTCGTTTAGTATGAATACTATTCCAGCTTTTCTCTAAGACTTTCCATTCGTAATTTTGATCACAGTGATACATCATCCTCAAACTTGAAATCCATAACACACTAATGATGTTTTCCTGAAAATAAATAATAGATTTCTATTTGCTTTTAAGTATTTCGTTAATTTAGAATATTTGATGTGTTACGTCTGAGACACATGGCACATACTGCCTTCCATCTTAGATAAATAATTATAGATGGATATTTGTTGTGGATTTTTTTCATTAAAAACTTAGACCTTGTGGTGTATTCCCCGAAAATTTCGTTATCTTCGTTTTTCATTTTGATGTTATTTCTCTCAGATATTTGATGAAGGTGTTACATTGAGCGTTGCAATTCTTCTTCTGTTTCATGAATGATCAGAATATAATCTGCTTAGAGCAGAATATTATGAAATTTAGCCTAATAGTCGTCATTTTTTTCCATTTGTGACTAAAGCCAAGAAACATCGGCGCCGTAACATACCATTGCCTCATTTATTTATTCGATAATATTTCTTTTAACTTCCGTTTGCTCATCTCTTTTATATTTTTAATTTTTTATCAGACATCTGTGGCGACCTGACTTTCCCAACACAATACAAACTTTCTATATTTACTCTACAAAAAGCCCCATCAAAAAGTATGTCTCAAACCTCTATTCTCTCATTTTGTTGTTACTTGCCGCAATATAAACAATGTAGCTTGAGATCTTCCGTTCCTAAAAATCACCTATCTCTTCACCTAGCAATGACTTGATCTATTTTATTCAGGCCTTTAATTACCATATGAACAAACAACTTGGACCTGAGATGAAAAAGTTAATTCCTCCATTTCACCGTCCACATTTTCTGAAAAGCAGTATCATTCCTTTTATTTTCCATTTCTCTGACAGTCTACTTCTTTCCATATGTTTTAAGTAAGAACTTCCATTTTACGGTTCGTTGATAACGATTTCGTTGGAACCGGGATAGGGGACCGCGTATTGAGAAGGAAAGTTATACAATGGGCTATTATCTCTACAATGTAACCATGCGGGCATATGCTTACATGATTTCCGTAATCCATGAAAAACTTAAAACCCAACTCCTACCAAATGCCAACTCGGAATGTTACCATTCACCCTGCATATTTCCACTATTGCACTATCAAATCTAGAATTTACTTTCTACGGTGTTTTTCTACATTAAAGCTTGTCAATATCAGTATATAGTAAACTACAACTCCCTTTCCGGCTTTTTAACTCATATTTTTCTCGTGAAGCGGTACTTTTATTTTAACTTGATTTTAATTTGATGTGTCTCAAACCTAAAGTATTCTTCTGTCCTTGTATTTTAGTCTCATTTCCTAAAAATTATGAACATCTCGACCCGTACATATCAAACTCTTTTCCAAGTCAAAGAACACCTAGACTATACTATTCCTCCCAGCTAAACACGGGATCAGATTGTTTTTCTATTCTGATTTTTTTTCAAAACTACAGTTGGCCTTCATCCTCTCTTCTCTTCACCTATTTTCCGTTCTTCTCCACAATTTTTTTTTATTTTTTTTAATTTGGCAGCTCTTTCGTTTGGAGTGTGAAGATCATGCCTTTGAGAAATCTGAAAATGGGGGTTTATATATTAAAAACCTATACGTACGTCTGGATACTGTTTTTGTGAGAAGAAGTCATATATAATGTACAGCGTGGAAGATCTCTTAAGTGATAAAACTTTCCAAGACTTCGAAAATACGGACAATGTTTCGGAAAAAGGATTTACAGAAAGCAAAAAAAGGTCTATTACCGCACGGCATAATAATAATATTTTGATTAGAAAGTGAAATAAAAAACAGTTAAATACCATTTAAATAAAAAATACAGCAGTAGATAGTAAATGCCAAAAATTGTCTTCAGAGCTGTTATCACAAGGAAAGTAAAGCGGTCTGGCGGCTCAGTGGTTAAGGTGTCTGACGGGGTATAGAAAGGTCCACGGTTCGAATCTCTGTCTCGGCGGGGATTATCATAGGCCATTAACCCGACCTTCACCTATGGCACAACTTGCTAAGTACACCATAACGCTTCCGTGGTTCAGATTGCTGGTTAAACTGTAGGCCCCTGTACCCGGCAGGACAACCGGGTAGGGATAAGGGGGCTACAACCGGGTCGGAACTCTGGCACCACGTCATAACAACCACACGGAATTATTATTATATACAAAAAAGTAATCAAGTGCCTGTGGCTGTTTTAGGATTGCTGTCAACTGTTCACCCAGTGAAAATAGTTCCCACTTGACATGACGTCTGCTGACGCTACCGTGCGTGTTACAGACGCTGGGTAACCACGAGTTCGACAACAAAATTGCCGGCGTGGTGCCGTTCATCGAGAACCTCAACTTCCCCACCGTGGATGCCAATATTGACGCGTCCCTCGAGCCTACGCTCCAGGGCACCTTCAACAAGTCCGTGGTGCTGCAGCGGGGAGGCCGCAGCATCGGCATCATTGGATACATTATAAGGAGTACACCGGTAAGATATAATGACATCATTCATAATTCGCGAATTGTTAAATTCGGAGATAAAACAATTTTGTTATGAGTTAACTAGTACTTGAGATATACATTACATACTCTTGATTTACCATTTTTATAAACTTACATTCATTGAGAACAATTTTATCACCCACCCACTTTCGCCCTTTACGAAACTTATTTTTAAATTATTTCAGTGCTTTTGATAAATTGTTTAACACCTCCTTTGATACTTTAATTCAATTTCCGACCCCCTCAATTACAAAAGCAAATTTTCCCACCACCTTATGACTGAATTCAACTGCCAGCAAGTAGTTATGGTCATCTTATCCCATCCATGTGCTAACACTAGCAATTCTACACTAATCACTCCTACCAACTCTCAGAACTATTTTCCCTCCTCGTATCTTCCAGTCACTCCAAATCCAACTTCTTTATCATTTCAGTAACTGGTTGTGTTCTGTCAAAAATTTCACGGCTGCCTTCCTTGGCAACCTCACCAATGCTGTATTTGACACACATGATGTTGGTCCCATACTACACCACCTTATTTGAAGCAATGGTCTGAAGGACTTTTCGAAATCAAATTGCTTCGCTTTTATTTTCCTGTCCAATTCGTCCTATCAATATTATGAGAAGATAATTGCACTTTAGGTATTTAAAAAAAATTCCTTCCGCACCCTATAATCGTTTCTTTTCTGATCCCTATCCGTTCCGGATGTCGGCTACCATCGAAGCTGTATTGTCTCTATGAGTTGACGCTCGGATTAGCTCCGTAATTATCTTGCAGGTCGAGGTTCTCAGGTTTTTTTTTTTTTTTTTTTTTTTTTTTTTTTTTTAGCCAGGAAGTTTTTCTTCTACCAGCACTTCTCTTTCCTGGATTCCTGTAGAACAGACTGTAGGAGTTCGTAACGGCTATTGTTCCTCATGATGTGGGCAAGGTACTGTAGCTTCGGTGTTCTTACGGTTGTCAATATTTCCATATTCCTTTTCATTTTGCGGAGCACTTCAGCATTTGTAGAGTGGTCTGTCCATGGTATACTCAGCATTATTCGGTTCAGCCATATTTTAAAGGCTTTTAACTTGTTTTCGTTAACGTCCACGTTTCAATGCCATCCAGGAGGACAGAGAACACATAGCAGCGCATGAGTGTCATATTTTTGGTAATTGATAAATTACGACTTTTAAAAAGATTGTTCATTAGCGATGGCTTTACGAATTCGTGATTTTACTTCATCAGATGGATTCTATTGGCTGTTCACTATAGTGCCAATATACTTGTACACTGAAACACATACAATCTTTTCTGGTTGATCATAATATAGCATTTGGAGCTGTTGTTTTTCCAATAACCGTTACTTTTATCTAATTTATATAATATCAAGTCCGTATTGATGGCTGAATTACAATACTCTATCCTTAAGACATTGTTAACTATCCTGTCTGCAAAAATGACTGTGTCGTCCACGTAGCAAATGTTTATCCATCAAAAGCACTCCCATCCCTACATCACTCATGTCTCCCTAAGAACATGGGCGCCGGGAGAAGGGTGCAAGGGGCAAAAAGTCAGAAGGAAACACTGAAGCAATTAAAGTAGGAATTAAGAACAGCAAAGGGAAAGGCTAAAAATGGATTGATGAAAGAGAATACACACAAAAAGATTAAGAAACAAAAATATTATTATTCAATTCACTGTTTGAATAATAACTTAAGGCGCCTAGCTTGTTGTATAAATTTGTTCAACACCTTGTCAATAAATTCAGCATCCTTAGTTAATAAGTGTTATATATAATGTATAAAAAAAAAAAACAGATGCACCCCCTTAAAGTAATCCTGCCGGTGCCCATGCCTAATAGTATATTCTCAATGGATGTTAAATGATAACAGTATACAAACCTGTCCTACACCACGAAGAAACTAACTGTAAACCATCAACATAATAATTGATTAAAATAATGAGTATGAATGGTCTCAGTACTCCTATTTTTTCTTCCATCACTTTAGACATTGCATTTACTACTTTAACTCATTGCTTTCTAACTTTTAAGATTTACTCTATGCAGTAAGTCTCTATATAATTCACTATAATGGTATCAACCTAGCTACTTTGTCCATTTCATCCGATATGTCTTTCATATAACCCCACTAATTGATATTCACATGAATATCCTTCCCTAAAGCCATGTTACTAATTAGCAAACCAGTTTCTTTTCCCGCAGACATTTCTGATGTTGAATATGGATGTTTAAATCAATGTATCTAGCGCTGATGTAAAGTAATTGGTCAGTAATTTTCAACCCTATACATATTTCATCTTCTTTATACACCGGTAATGGTAATACATTTTTTTCAATAAGGTACACTATTTAGTGTAAGGCACAGTATCGTTTCTATTGATCTATAATTCATCTGTATTAATACTATCCAAACTAGCCCCATTACGTTTATTTATCTTTCTTAGATCCTTTATACCATCCGCTGGATTTGTTTAACATTTATTAATCTGCTCCGTTCTAGTTATGTGGAGAAAATCCTCCTCTGATTTACAACCTCCCATCCCTAAACATAGTCCCAAATGGTCTCATTAAACCACTTACTTAATATCTCTGTCTCTTACTAAACCACAGAAACTTCAATAAAGAGATTGATAACAGGAAAAAAAAATCTACAACTTTTCGAATAGCTTTGCATCTTCTCAGTTTTCAAAAACAGTCAATGATACCTTTAGATGCATCATCCAGTAGTCCCCCTTCACCCATACCATATTTCATAAATGCATTTTTAGTATTTCTCTTTGCTGCTCTTAATTCCTTTTTTAATTGCTACAAGTGTTTCCTTCTAACTTGTTGTCCCTTTACTTGTTGTGTTCTCTTCTCACCAATCTCCTTAGTCTCCTCATCTTCCTATCACTCTATGTAGATTACGATTTCTCTTTATTTTCTGTTTGGAATAAACATTTCTTCCATCTTTCTTATTATCTTCTTGAACTGTTCCAAATTCAACTCAACCGTACTTGTGCCTTCCTTCCACATACTGAAGCTTCACCAGAAATATCTTCTGAAATATGTGCTTTTTAATACAATTTTTAGTACCTACAATTTTGGCCACTGGTCAACGGAATCTTTTAATACACATCAGAACTGCTTCGTGATCAGTTGCTCCTTCAATTACTTGAGAATCCATAGGTTTTTTATCAAATTTTATTAGAAAGATGATCAGCTATTGTCTAAAACCTCCTGATCTTACTAAATGTCTGTTGCCTTGTTTTATTACTCTTATTGCGCTCCTAGTCAATATCTGGTAAATTTTAGAATCCATGACCATTCTTCGCTGACCTCTTAACTTTGTATATGAATTTAGTTTCTCCTCAAGGGCCTCATGTCCTTCATTCATCCTTACATTGCGATGAACAGTCAAAACACAATTTTTTTTTTTAATAATTTGTATCACCTCACAAATTTAGCCTAAGTAACTCATGACTATGATCTATGAACACCAGTGAACTGTAGTAGTCCCTAGTCAATGTGAATAACCCTTCATCAATTCATCCTCCATCATTGAATTACGCTCTATAACCGTCGGGAAAAACCTCTGTGTATAGTACTCTAATACTCTTAATGCTCTTCATTTAACCAAGATTCATCCTCTATAACTACTTGTGGTTTGTGTTTCTCTATTAAGTTGCATATTTAATCAAGCGATTCGCTATTATCAGTCCTTTTTAACTTGCTTTTTAAAATTTTCAACGTTAGTCTTCACTAGTGTTGCAAAAAAACGTTTTTTTTCTGACTTAAAAAAACATAAAAAACAACCCATGAAAACAAGTTTTTTTCTGGAACAAGTTTTTTCGTAACTACTAAATCTCATATTTCTAAGGCATTTATCGTTTAATATGACTGTTTTAGAGTTTCTACTAAGTACTTATATTAATTTTTAAACCTACTATATTTTTCTGATTCAGTAAAATAAAAAATTACGAAAATATTGGCAACATTGACTGAAGTTTTCTTTTACGAACGGGGATTCCCGAAGTGGCTAGGTGGCGCAAGAAGGAATCCCCGTTGTTTGGTTTGATACTCTTTATTTGAACCAGTGCTGCCAGCGCTACGGATTTATTCGTAGATCTACGGATCTTTTCAAAAAATTAGGATTTTTAAAAATATCTACTTTTTTGCCCCTTTTTATTACTTATTGTGCTTTCCTTATATTCTTATTCGTGTTAAACTCTCAGCGTATAGTGATACTGAGCCATAAAATTGTCAGTAACTATGAATCGTTTCCTTGCAACCGTTGGTGTAAACCAACGACTGAAAAGAAATAAAGGTCATATTTTGCATGATAGTAGATTTAAATTCAAATTTAAAAGACCGTAATTCAGAACTATCGGCGCAGTCTTTATGCACGGTGGCACAGTGACACCCTTGCACGGCCTTCCGAGAATCAGACAGGGTGCGCGTATCGATATCCGAAATCACAGAAGCTTCAGTTTAACATTTGGAGCATTTGGAATTTTAAAGACTTGGAAATATTCTTCAATAATTATTTTTTAGATTTTCCAGTTTAGCTACTCTCCGGAATTTTATATCCAATCTATTGAAATTTTAGCAGCTATCTGTGAATATTCTAAGCCACAAGGCTGGCAGCACTGATTTGCCCGTAGTTCAGCTTTACATGTGAATGTGAAAGGTTGATTCTTACCTGATTATTTTGTTGTATACGAGTGTGATTGCAAAATATAGGTTTGCCGAAACTATAAGGTATCAACTACATTGTTGTTCTGAAAAAAAAATTCAAATTTAGGTTTTTTTTCTCAATAAACTGAAAAAAAACATTTGTTTTCAATTTGCAATACTGCTCTTTACCATCCTTGTTACGATCTCTTCTTTTATTGTTTCATCAGCTTCAACAGATGGGTGGCTCTGTGCTTAAGGCATCTGATTGGATATCGTGTCCACAATTTGAATCCCTGTCTCGGAGAGAATTTTCATAGGCGCTTAACCCGACCAGTACCCCAGTGTAATGTAAAGTTCGCTAGAACGCTTACATGGTTCGGATTCCACATTGAACTATAGGTTCCCTACACCTGGGAGGACTACCGTATTAGGCTAGGTGCCTACGATAGCGGCGGATTGCGCTGTCAATGAGAAACCATGTCACCAGTTCGATACGACCATATAATTTTTTTTTATCAACTTCAACTATTTGTTTTGTATTTATGATTTTTCCCATCGTGCATCTGCGGTCAGCTGTTTTTTATTCCCTAACCTAGAAAATGGACAGTACTGACCTCGTCTTTACTGTTCTTTCTTCACATCTTTAGCCATTCAACGTTCTTTTAGGTGTAGGCCATGCTGGGTATTACACAGATCTGCCTATAGATCACTTGATATTGTGTTCGACTCGTAAATTACGTCCTATATAATCTATATAATATATAAAGATGAATGTTTGTTTGTTCGTCTTCTCTGCACTGCTATACCATTCATCCCATTATGATGAAACTTTGGTGAGTTGTTATGTGCGTTCCTGACCCACCTACTCTTTCCCATTTACCACCCTCCACTTTCAAGAAAATTTACACGTGAAATTATTCAGCATTTTTTTTTGCAAATATTTTGAAAACGGTATGGAAATCGACCAAAGGGAATGGTGATATTCTGAAAGCCCATAACATGCCTTGTCAGCGTTGTACCGATCCTGATCGGACAATTGCTGACCAAGAAATTCAAACCTGAAATTTAACAATACGATCTCTAGTTAATTTTGTGCACATATGCTTTAAAATAGATGAAAAAATAATGTTTATTGTTAGCTTACAAAACTGCAACCACTCTCCCACTTCACCCCTCTCAAGGCGAATTTGCACGTGCAACTTTTCTGTTTTTTGTATATATCTCGGAGACGGTAGGGAAATATTCTAAAGTGAGTGGTGATGAAAAATTCTTAGGACAATCCGAATGTACGTGATAATACAGGTACATCAGAACTTTAATATCCAGCCCACAAGCAATGCTTGATATTCTGTTAGTACTCACACACGGTCCTGCTGATCATTTCAAGTAAATATAGTTTTCTTTCCCTGATATCTAAGAAACATTGTGCACTAATAGGTCCTACATGTTGCCTGTATTATGAAGTAATTCATTACCTAAAATAAGTGTTACTTTCCAGAAGAGATCAATTTCTATTTCTTCATTTATATATGTCACCTCATACTTCTCGGTACGATCACACATCAAATCACTGGAAGCTTTCTTTTTTCTTTCTTTGTTTATCTGCGATGCCTAGCTGAAGTTAGGGAACCTTTTCTGTAGCTAACCTTCAAGCCACAGTACTCGCTTGACGTTTTCTATGTTACTAGCCTGTTGTGCACGGAAGAGAAACCTCTGTCTCCACTCGACACGTACGAAGGCCGTTTCGTTGTTATGCTATTATTCTCGGTTTGTATGTTCGTCTCGGTCTCTGAAACCCTGTTTCTGAATGTGTAGAGGCATGCAATTACTGGGAAGGAGAAGAGAGTAACATACTTACCAGCAGGGATACTTAGTCGTAGGATGTGTGGTTCAACTTTCTACCCAATCCTAGACTAGCTTCCTACTTTTATCGCAACACACATAGTTACTGTTTAACAAAGTACACAATTAATGACGACATTGACGCTTTCTTCCAGCATCTAGTAATCTCATGTTCGGAACCAGGAAATGATCAGCCATGTTGGTTGCTGATTCGGAGGACATGAACTTTAGAAGTGTTACTGTTCCAATCTTTCGTGCATGGTAAAGACTGAATTGTAGAATATGGCGTTCTGAATACGTAATGAACGTGAATAATGACCAATTTTTTCTTGTGGAGTATGTGAAGTGAGTTACGATGTAAGGACTGTAATCTCAGAATACAGTGCCCTGTAATTCAGTCATGCTGTAACGCGTAAACTGATAGCAGCGATTACAGCATTCAAAACTAAAGTCTATACTGTCCATTCGAATTACACCTAAATGTTTCCCAAGTTTTGCCCTCCGGAGTTTATAATTCACAATGTATATACTGGATTATAATCTATGGTAGGACATTCTTGTCAGCAGAAAACACATTTAGGGGTTACAATAGCCCCCGAAATTTGGGGAGTGCAAACTGAAAATTTCGTTGCTTCGTACGGAAAAAAATAATCAGTTTCCACGATATAAACTGCAGAATGTTTGTAACGAGGAAGTTAAAACCAATTTTTTCAAACCGATTTCTTAATTTCCAAAGATTGGACGTCACTTCGTTTAAAAAATTGATAACATCAACATAAAAAACCTCTAAAAATGTTACGTTTCTGTCTAGATAAAAGTTTAAGGGTATTTGATATTCTCCAGGAAATAGAAATTTATAGGTAACTATTCGACAAATTGCGTCATCACTCTTTAATTTAAACTAATTGTGACGGAGCGCAACGCACAGTTGACTATCTCCCTACACACCCATTTTATCCCTTTCCTGTACCAGTTTACTTTTGTCCTCTACAAATTTTAATTTTAAATTCTCTCAGCTTTTTTACTAAATTATCCATCACTTCTCTGGGTAATTTATTCACATCTCTCGCTCCCTTACCAATGAAACAAAAATTTCCCACCCGCTTCTGCCTGAAATTGAGTGCCAGCTTGTGGTCATAATCATCTGTTCTCTTCATTCTTCCACTAATACCTTTCCACACCTCATCACCAATATACGACTTGTACACTCCCGTGCCACTCTTCACCCTCCTCTTGCTTTCTAATGAATCCCATTACAGCTCCTTAATCATTTCGGTTACTGATTGTGTTCCTTAGTAATTTCCTGAGACAAATCTAGATACTTTGCAGCCCATCTACTTCCTGTATTTGATACCCAAAATGAGGATATCATACTACACCACCAATTTCAAGCAATGGTCTGACCAACGTTTTTCAACCCGATTCTGTCACTTCACTGGTGCATCCTATCATCACTCTCTGCCATAAATGAATCATTTTGAAACCTTTGCCGCCCAGCTGAGTTTATTAACAAATTTTATGCCAAGATATTTGTATTTCAAGTCTCCTTTAAGCGATTACTCGGGACTTTCACATAACTTCCGTCGTAGGCAAAGCTAATTCTAAACTACGATTTATAGATCGTATTTTGAGAAGTTGTAATGCTCAAACAAAGAAATAGCGTACAAAACACTAGTGCGTAGAGAAAGTACAGAGAAGAGCCGCTCGATTCGTGACTGCTAGTTACAGTCCTTACGTAAGTGTTACAGAGCTGATACGCGGGTTGGACTGGGATTGTTTGGCGGACAGATGACGTCGTTTTCGTTTGAATTTGTTGGAGAATATGCGAAAATCTTTAATTTACGAGTGCAACGAAATACTTCTTACGCCAACCTATTTAGGTCGCAATGACAGGAGGGATAAGATTCGAGAAATAAGATGCCGTACTGATGCATTTATGTGTTCCTTCTTCCCTCGTTCTGTTCGGGATTGGAATGCACTGAATTAGGATTGGCGCTTAGCACCCTCTGCCACTCACAGTATTTGTGATTTGCAGAGTATAGATGTAGATGTAGAATTACTTCTCCACTCTTTAATAATTATAATAATATTATCAAACCTTAGGTTTTTTTTCTGGTGTACTGTCTCTTTTTTCGTCACAAAGCAAATGTTCTTTTTATACCCATTTTCGCGATGGTTTTTGGCCTGGCAGTTAAGTGTTTGGCACCCGCGATAAAAATTACGTATTCCACATCCAATGAGGAATTTTCAGACTCTTAAACTGCTTTGTTAACGTGAAGAGCTCCTTAGAATGCGTAGGAGCTAGAAATTCTGTTACCATGTCGTAAGACCATATAAATTTATGACCTGAGAGTCTTTGCTATTTCTACTGGGTGTGACTTTGTAAAAATGTTCATATCTTGAGGTATAAGAAGAAAACGATAATAAATCATGTATAGGCCAAATATTACCCCGTCCTTGTTGCGTCTCCTCAAGTTCAGGCCCTTTAATTTAACATGCTGCAGTTTATCTTTATATTTAAAGATGAATGTATGTTTGTTTGTTTGTTTGTTCTTCATACAAATCCACAGCTTTAATCCGATCTCGATGAAACTTTGCACACTTATCCTTTGAAACAAGGAGAAAAATACTGTCTACATTTGGTTGAAAAATTATCTGTATAAATAACATACGTTGTCTCATAACTTCGAAATACGGCGAAAGACAGACACGTTGGATATGGTCGTCTCCGTACCGTTTCCGTATAGTGGACTGGCAGCTTAGTGGTTAAAGCGTTTGCTTACGAACGTCGTCGTCTCCGGTTCAAATCTCCGTGGAGGCTAAGATTTTTAAAAATTGTTTTTGATCGTAAGAGTCAGGTCTGGGCCGTAGGTTATTCGGATTGAATGTTAAACTGTAGATATTAGAAAGTTAGGGGTGCAATGCGAGGCAAATCGTAGGTAGTCTTGCAATGTTGTAGGTGTACACTTTTTTACGTTATAATGATCCCTCAGGAGTTGTTTGCAGTCAGTGTGTGAGTGTGAACCACAGTAATATTATTGTAAATACGGAAGTAACTCTCAATCTTTTTGTTACGTTTTGACGACTAAATGGCTATATCGTTGTGATGGAATTTTATAGGGAAATCTGTATGAAGGGTACAGGATATTTTTTCCAGTATGGTTAACAGTTGTAGTCACGAAATTTTGAGACCTTATCGAATGGTGACAGAAATATGTTGGAAATTGATTCTCTTCAAGAGACAGGTTCGACGGTACAATGATATAGTGATAGCTTTCCTGTCATATTATTTCTACTCTATATTGTTTGGGACCAATCCTTCGTTAGCAACTTTCTATATTTAATTCTGGCAAAAAAAATTCTTAATCCACTCGTACGAAGTCGCGGGTACGGGCTAGTATATATATATATTATATTAGGTTTCTGTAGTGAACAAGTAATATCTCTGTTTCGATGCCCACAAGGACTTATCAAACACGGAAAACCTGATTTTCCTGGACGAAGTGGAGAGCCTTGCAGAAGAGGCAGCCCGCCTGAAGAGCGAAGGGGTGGACATCATCATAGCCCTGTCCCACGCCGGCATAGACGTGGACCGGGAGGTGGCCGCCAAGGTGACGGATCTTGACGTCATCGTGGGAGGACACTCCCACACGCTGCTCTACACAGGTCAGTGAAGCGGAGCCTCCATCTTCAGAGTTACCTAATACTGTCGTACTGTTTTGTTTGGTATGAAACGTAAATACATCCTCATGTTGAATACACTTCTCACTAAGAATAGTTAAGGCAATAGCTTGTTATACAAAAAATACTTAATTCGAATCGCCGTAACACATTACTCTTTTTTCAACTTTATTTTTGCCTGACTCGAAAAAATTGTTAGTAGCCCAGACAAAATTTAGAATCTGGAAAATATATGCCTAAAGCTCTTAATTTTACGGAAAATACACTCAATTAAATGACGCTCTTTATAAAAGTGTCTATCGTAACCCCTCTGTACATTTCGATGACGCTTCGGAGAAGTAACTGCTGTACATCCCTTGCTTTCGAGACTCGTAACAAAAGCATTGATGTTATAGCCTTTACCACCAACTACAGTGGTACTACAGCCACTTTCAGTTCATGTTCTACTTGTGTAACATCGTTTCTTTGACCAGCAGTTTAAGTAAATTTCAGTGGATTTCCAAGTGCAGCAACAAGAGCATGTATCTTTGTCGTAAAGTCACCTTTGCTTCGCCATAAAGCCTCTTGATACTTGGAGTTTTTTGTAGCCAGCTGAACATTGGTGAACTCTAAAGATCATACCATCGATTATGACAACTTCTAAATCTGGATCTTGTTTAGTGTACTCCAGATACCCCTTTGCACCATCTATTAAATCGTTTATATACGCTCCTGTAATGGCATAGATTTTCGGAAGATTCGCCACTGGGAACCACTTTGCGAAACATACTACATACTACACTGCTTCTACGAATATTCTTAAAAGTTTTTCGTCTTTGCTGTGCATTCCTTTACACTTCTTATGAACTCCAAAATTTGTTTCCAATTTCTTTCTTTTATATCATTTCACTCGGTAGTTTCTCCATTTTTATATTCATTTTGTTTAACTTCCACTCTTTTCTCTCTCTTTATATATTTTGTCCACAGAGCCGGCCGCTGATATACTGCTCCCTAGCGCTCAGGTATGACATTCCCGATCACCTGGCACGTAAAAAGTCCAACCAAAATCACCTGTCCTTTCGAAAATATTTTTTCCTAGGTGTAAATATTATTCCAGCATGCTGCAAATATACTATTTCTAGATTTTTGAAACAAAATTTTGAAAAGAATTATTTTTTTAAAGTTAATAATTCGGCCGTCAGCCAGATCTCAGACATTACATAAGAAGTGTTATCCAAATTTTCACGGTGCCTCAAATACATACACAAAACTGTTTACCAGCTTTCGGACTATTACTAATATCACAATTTCTTTTGCTTGCACTATAGCTCAACCATTCCCCAAAAAATAAACTTTAAATTCAATATTCAATGAAGTAATTGTTAACTCATAATTAAATTTTATTTCCAGTAAGTCAACTGTCCCATTTCGGTATTAATTTTGACTGTTTTCGCAACTTCCTTATTTGATTTCGTATTTTTTATCTTGTGCATAGGGAATTTCACAATGTAACTACTAGTATGTAGGTGCCTTAAGATAGGAGAGTGTTGAACTAATTAAAACCATAATGTATGACCAGAATTATTCAAATTGATTCAATAGTGCACATGTTCTTTTATCACCCATGTCACATACAGACTACACATCATACAGAAATTACAATAACATCTTAAAATTTTAGTTGAGAATCAATGAGCGGAAAACAGAATTTATTTGTATGAGGATTTTGAAATTCATGGATTAAATATATGGGTAATTTATTTAGCAGATCAGATCATAAGAAATTCTCAGATGATTTCGTATGAGAAAATAGAAGAGGACTGCATCGTTGCTTCTCACTTTTCACTACTGTGAATCTTATGAGTTCGAATACCTAACTATTACACATCAGTCAGTGAGATCTCAGGGAGGGGTTGTCAACACGTGAGGGTGGTTACAAATTACAACAAGATCTAAAGAAAGTAAGACTATTTCCCAAAATTGCTTTACCTGACGGACGAAAGTACTAGCATGTTTTTATCGCAGCAACGTGTGTTGTGAAAACTCGTCGGTTATCTGCGAGCTCTCTTCAAGGCCTCTTCCTACTAACTGCTCTTGAAATAAAGTGCGAGAGTTGCGATATCCTTTCAATAAATTCACCGATTCAAACGGTAGCAAAAAAATTTTTGCAGTTTCATTTAAATCGTCTGGTTGTTAATTCCTGACGACTATTTGGGATTATCCATGCTAAAAGAAAAAAATTAAAAATAAAGGAAAAATATATCGTGCTTCAATCAGGTTAAAACACAAATTTAGACTTTTCTGACAGTAAATTGATGACGCTGGAACATTAATCATACAGCAGTCGTCTTAATTGTGGACTGCTCGCTTCCGCTTGTTACTATGCAACCTCATCTCTCTCACGTTCACAAGGTCTAACTTTAAGTCTCACGTTTTCTTTTACCCCCCTTCCTGAAGATCGGCACAATAATATCTATCTTCAAGTCTTCTGTAACAGTTTCCTCATTCCACACCAACCTCAGCCCTCTGTAAAAGCACTGCACTCCCACGATACCAGCTGCTCTCACCATGTTCACTGTTACTTCACCCACGACATGTACTTTTCCGCCCTTTATTTCCCTTAGTGCATCTTCGACTTATGCCAATGCCACTCTTCCATTATCTACCCACAGTTGTTATTGTCCGGAATATGTGTTCGTTTACTCAACTTTGATGTCTGTACCACATTTAATAACTCTTTAGAATATTTATGCCAAAAATTCTATATTACATCAATTTTCTCAAATAAATTTCCATTATTATCTATCATTCTTTTAAATACTCATCTCTGCATTTTGTTTTATTTTAACAACTGCATATAGGATTTTCTTATTTCGTTCACATCCATTCTTCAATATATTCTGTCCATTTTTCCTACCACCTCTTCTTTTCTCTTTGCTTCTTTTTCCCTATCTTTATAACTTCTCCTTTGTTTCTAACCTACAACGTTTTTTCTGTAGTACTTTTTTTGGTATAAAAATTTCAACATTGTATTTATTTACCTTTCTATTATTTGTTCTGCTACACATCATCTCTGCTGCATCTGCCAGTGTTCTTTTAAGCTTCAGCCATTCTTCCTTCAGTGACCTCAGTTACACATGTAGCACATTCATCCTAATCAATGCCTGATATTTCATACTGAGCATTTCTTCTTTCAGCATCTACGCCTTGAGACTTCTTTCCCGCAAACCTATGCTATCCGCTAAGAGTAGATGGTCATTGTCTAAGGTCTCCGATGGTATGACTTTGATGTCCTTGATAACTGTACGTATGTATCAACCACAGATGCTATTGACCAATATCATTATGCTTGGTGATATTTAGGTTTATTTGTTCTTATGTCAGAAATTTCCAATCATCAAGTAATTTATTTTACAGAATTACAGCAATTTCCCTCCCTCTGGTCACATTACCTCTTCAAATACTTTTCTATTACTCCACAATTGGTCATTGAGATCCCTCAGTATTATCTGATTACTTGCGTTTAGTTGATTCTGCAGGTCCGCCACATATTCCTTTATTTCCGTCTCCGTACATCATACTTGTTGGGTATATACTTGGATAATCTCTATGATTTTATTCCCTACTTGAAACTTAGCCTTGATTATCCAATTATTAATTCTGTTTATTTCTTCATATAGCCCTCACCTCGTTATAAATCCCGCCACATTTCTCATTTCCTATCAAAGAAAATTTAAAGCCTTTGTCAATTCCTTCATAATTTGTCCTCACCATCTTGTCTGTACTAGTCCAAGGACATTCAGATTCCTCCATGAGGTCCACGACATCACCATATTTTTTTTGAAAGGAATCCTCATGATTGAAGTTTCAATCCTCTAATCTTCACACAGTCTTTTTCTCTTGTCAGCTCGATTATGCTTTAATCCAGTCCTTTTTCAAACGCGTACTACCTGATTGATAGCACCCACTGGATCCACTACATGCTTACTGGCCCTATCGTAACCTTGCTAGAGTACATGTAGGCAAAAATAGACAATTTATCCGGATAAAAAGTATTCTATAACCTAAGTGTGATATAAGCTGTAACTATGTGAAGTTTCGTTGAAAATCATTCATTAGTTTCTGCGTAAAAGGTGGACAGTCAGGAAAAAGTCTAAACTTACGGTTTTGGACTCTGCACCATTGGTAATTTGTAACGTATATGGATAAAAAGTATTCTATATCCTGACCGACGACACAAGGTTCGTTATGCGTGATGCACGAACATACAGACAAGTAGACAAGAATTCTAAATTGTATGGTTTCAATGTCTCTGTCGTCAGTAGTTTATAACCCAATTACTTTTTAAAAATGAATTTAATGTACAGCCATAATTTTTTACAATGTTTTTGTGTTGTGTAGATTTGGGGAATGTATGGGCTAATTCGTTTCCTATTAGTCCAGTGTCAACATAAATCCAAATCAGCTTTGGGGGCTTAAGGAGCTGTAACAGTTCCAGTATTTTGCAGCGTAGAACATTTTTACCGTTAGCAGCACGGGGAATATTGAGGGGCTCTAGCGCCTTTCTTAAATCTGACAGTGAAACAATATCTTTTGGAGGTGTGTCTTGCTCATACTTTTTTCCTTATGGCTTCACGTCTCGTCGAAGTCGAAATCATTAGAGACGGGAAAGGACTGGAGGGCTAGGAAGGGGAAGGATTCGGCCATGGCCTTTCGATGGAACTGTACTGGTGCTTACCACTCGGGAAACCATGGAAAACCGAAATCAGGATGGCCGGATGGAGGTTTTAACGCGCTTCCTAACGAATACGGGGCCATTGTACAATATATTGCTTTTAAAATGGTTTCCATTTTCTGCAGTATACACTGTTGTTCCTTTGGTAGCTTCAATATACCAACAAAACCACCCTTTGTACCTACATACGCGCACCCCAGTCCGGCTGTCTTTGAACCTTCCGTGTACAACCATATGCAACTTTATCCAAATCAACCGTGTCGAGTAGCATGCCTTTATTCTGTCCTGAGTTTTCCTTGAATGTTATGCTCATCACGGTTTTTTGGTCTCATAGTTCTTACGTCGTAGTTAACTTTGAAGCACAGAAGTTTGGCCCAGTGTAAATCATGTGTCGTTATACCTTTAGTTCGAAGTATCCCGTAACTAACGGAGGAGCCAGTTTCCGTTGCCAGTAGCGACAATTTATTTCCAATGTCGATAGAGTCTTCATCAAAGTTCTGTCAGGACACTGTAAGTATCCTGAGTAATCTTTGCGCACGCGTATTACCGACGTATTTTCAGTGGTGGTTGTAGTGCTTCTACTGCGAGGGTATTAGTGTGTGTTGAAAGTATCGTCGCTCCATGTAGCCTTGTACTAGACTCAATCCAGACACTGTAACAGGCTTTATTTTGTGCATCCACAGTAAAAATAATCATAATTAAAGTCTGACAGAAGTAACGATTAATACAATAGTGTGGTTGTCTGATGGTAGATCCGCTACCATTATTCGGTAAAGGAACTTTTCATTAATAACTTTTTCCCAATACATAATGACATATTTTATATGTTATGACAAGGTTAGTTTGCAGTCTAAGATTAGTCCTATATTTTACACTTTTTGTACTGTATTCCGTATGGACCACTATAGACTGAGTCTATGTTTGGTAACGAGTGCCTCGTATAAATGGAAGTTTCTGATTTTTGGTTGGAAATCGTCATTCGAATTACGAATAACTGTCCATCGAAGTTTTTCAGAGCAGTGGAAAGTCTTACGGTGTTCACGGTAGTATATAGGCATATATAATCAACGTACTGCAGTGTACTGTAATTGTGTTCTCTGCAATTATCTGACTAAGATCTGAAATTTATATACGAGCGCGGTAGGTCACGGCTTGTCTCTCTTGATCCAACTGTACCTGTTTTACTTCTGATAATAAGAATTCTACTTTGGAGCAGTGTAGCGACAAAGGTTTACTACAAAAAATGTGCAATTCTAATATTTTTCAGCTTCTGTGCTAGCTTTGAGATATTGACCATTTCTGTCGAATTTTGTGGGGACTTTATACGAAAATAAAATCTATGATGAATGATTTCGCAAGAACCAAGAATAATTTGCATGTGGTTTGACATTTCATCGATAGCCACCTTGCGGTTTTGCAGAAACATCTCACGGACTCGTTCAATACAGTAATCAGCAGTGGATGTGCAATGGTATCGCGATCCTGTTTCATGTGCAGCACTTTCGTTACAACTTTTGGTCTTATCAATCCATTCACTGAAATTTCTTCTTTTTAAATTCTGTTACAATTCCAGACCACTATCCACTGATCTTTTTTGGTGTTGGTGTAAAATGAAAGCGGAGTAGTCATAAGTAAAGACCCAACCTATACAATAGAACTGAGAGAAAAGAAAGTTAGAGGTGCTGGGGTAAAAAAAAAAACAAATTCTAACTGCTGATAATTATTGACTTACTCTTTCATTAAATAGCTGGTAATCATCAGCATATTGTCGTATATGCCCCGCGAAACATTTGCAAGCGAATGCTGAAAATGGGTCTTGCTGCTTCAGCCTAATGCTCATGCCTGATTGCGTATTCCGTTATTCGTTCGATTACTCAAATAAAATCTATTTCGACGATATTGCTGACTCTAGAACAATCACCGGTCATATCGACAGTTGTCACACAGCATCGAAGAAAAGCTACTTTGATTTTAACAGTCTGTGTTACTTTAATGGGGTAACTTATTTGGTCCAAGTTTTGGATCAAAATAACTGAGTATTTTATATCGTTTTCATTTTTTAGTGTAAGATGTTTTTTACAGGTACGCCACCAGACGGAGATGTTGCTGAGGACGTGTATCCTGTGATAGTGACGCAGGAAAGCGGGCGACAGGTGGCTATTGTTCAGGCATATGCCTACACAAAGTATCTGGGGTATCTGGTTGCCACCTTTGACCAGAATGGAGAGCTCATCAACGCCACGGGCAATCCCATCATCCTCGACGAAACAGTGGCACAAGGTAAGACCATAAATTATTCATATGAAATTAAATAAGTGGTGTACAGAGTTAAAATAAAAACGTAAAGAATTTCTCAGAAATGAATTTCTCTGAAACGAATAGAACTGTAGGAGATAGAACACATTAGTATTTTTAAACTGTACAATCTCTGAAATGATACAAACATAAATAATGAACGAATACATTATTTGTTGCAACAGACGAAGAGGTTCTGGCAGCCTTGGTTCCATGGAGGGACGGTTTGGAGGATATAGCAAACCAGCCGATTGCTGAGACGAAGGTCAACCTGGACGCATCAAACAGTATATGCCACAGAAGCGAATGCAATATCGGAAATCTAATCGCGGATGCCATGGTCAACGAGGTATGTTCCACCCGTATTTTTTACCTTTCAGGAACATAGTGCCGGAAGTCTCTCCGTAAACGGTGTTACTGCACACGTTTTTCCTGAGATTACTAAGTCGTAAATGCCAGCCTTGAACAGTTTTTAGTGTCACTGCTGTCGGCTAACAAAAAGCACAAACCCCCTTTTTTTTTAACTGCTTTACGTCTCTCAGCAGCTAGGTCTTTAGAGACTGGAAAGGATGGGGGCAAGGAATGGGAAGGAATTCGGCCATGGCCTTTTTAAGGAAACATCCCGGCATTTGCCTGGAGTGATTTGGGAAACCATGGAAAACCCAAATCTGGATGCCCGGACTGGGATTCGAACCGCCGTCCTCCCGAATAACACAAACCCGTCTTGGCGAAGACTGAAAAAAAAAAAAACAACAGAAGAAACGGCAACGTGTAATCTCAATCACAGTGGATGCTTCCATTATTCCATAAGAAACTATAATTTCTCTTTGTTTATAAGTCTTAGCTTCAGTCGATGAATATTCTGTCAGATGAACATAAAAATAATAGTACTGTATACTCATTTCCTCACAAGTTGTTGCAATAAAAAAAAATGTAATACCTATAAAAAACATTTCTTCTCGGTAATTTTAAAGAAGTTTTCATCAATAATCTTTTACAAAAACAGGTATAATCATTAGTGGGGCAAAAAGTAATAAATTAAAATGCAACGTCAAATTTACCACTAAATGCTGAAACTCAGAACAATCTGAAGCTCGGAAGAAACAAATTAATATGTAGCAAGAACGGATACTTTCCCGGCATACATTAGCAATGAAGTCTTCACGGGTGCATTTCCGGCAGATTTCCGTGAAGATTTCATTGCAAATTAATATGTCATTTGCAACATTATCACCAACCCCCAATCATTTTTTGTTATTAATTAGCTATTATTATTAATATTGGATTACGTTGCATTTATTGATTATAAGTGGATTACTGTTTGTAATTTGATTTGTATGGAATATTCACTGCTAGGCAGAATACCGTTAATCCAATAATCGTTAGTTAACGAAGTTAACAATATTGTAAACATGTAACTCTTCAGTTAACCGAAAAAAATCATTAACGTTCTTCTTAACTTCCGTTAAACTGAACTTCAATTAAATTAAACTTCCGTTAACTTTATTCCGTTACATTAGTTGTTGATGTCATTTCGTTTGTTTGAATTGCTCGTTACGGCACACTGGTACGAACGAATAGTGAACAAATTAGATAATGTGAAGTGCGAGTGTGATGTATGGATGCTCATGCAGAAAATACATCGAATTTTTTTTTGATGTGATGCATCAAAACGTTGCATCGATGTTTCGCGATGCATCGAATAAAAACATCGATGTTTTTGATGCATCGAATAAAAATATCGCCATACTAGCGAAGTTCCCGGCGTTGTCCTGTATAGTTGGCGTAGATTTACCCTTATCCTATTTTTATTCCCGCAATGAGAAACATTTGCACAAAGTTTCATAAAATTCGCGCCAACTTTTTTCGGAATTAAAGCAAACCTAGATTCATCCGCCCCCAACCAAGAAACGGGTAGGTTGAAGTTTATTTACACCTACACTATTTTCATTCGTCCGGAAAGGTTCATGTATATCAAGCTTCGTTAATTTGTGTAAGAAAATTGCTTTACTACATTCCTGAACAACGGTAGGTTATGTTAGAAACTCACATCTGATTCAATTACGAAGTGAATGGATATACTTTTTGCTCGAAGCGCCAGATACTTTAACTCCACAGATTCAGCCTTTTATAAAAAATATCAAAAGTGAATCCGGAATAATACTCTCGTAAACAAAAGACTAATGCTGAAGGCCAGACACATTGTCCAGAGGTCGTGCTTAAAGAAAATCTCTGTTGTTTTTACGGTTATCTATGGCGTTTAAAAATGGAATATTCCGAATTAAAGGAAAGAATACTTCAAGTTTTGTTTAGTGTGCAAAATAGTTATAATTGTAAAGTTATCTAATTGCTTTCATTAAAGGCTAATGTCAGAGACATTGTAGTTGTGCGTTTAGTGCGAAGATGTAACATCTAATCCTTCCATCTTTGGCATTTGTCATCATACGTTCAGAATTTCATTTAATGCTCCTGCGTTATTTAACGTTGAAACATAAGCCATGCCAAACAACTGAACTGAGATTCTAAGTTTTAAAACTGTGAAAACCCCATCGAAATCTGCTCCGTAGTTTCCGAGATTTTATAAGACCAATATAACCGTTTTTTTTTTTTTTTTATTTTTTTTTATTTATTTTTTATCTGCTTAACGTCTGTCTAACAGCGAGGTCTTTAGAGACGGGAAAGGATGCGGGGCAATGAATGAGAAGGAATTCGGCCGTGGCCTTTTGAAGGAAGCATCCCGGCATTTGCCTGTAGTGATTTGGGAAACCATGGAAAACCCAAATCTGGATGCCCCGACGGAATCCGGTTTTCGTTTTATAGATATAGGTTTTGCAAGAAGGTTTAACGTGGTCTAGTTGGCTTCAACGAATATATAAATAGTAGGCCTAAAGTTTAGGAAAGTAGACAAGAAATTTATTTGAATAATATTTTTAATTAGTTTTTTACAATGGCGGTTTTGAAATGTCTGGTATATCTGCATTAGAAATCCGAACAAAAAGATTTTATACAAGTAAAGCGAGGAACGCTGAAAGAGAAGCAGTACTGAAGTACTAATCTTATTCGAATTTAGAAATCCCAATTTTTCTCTATAAACTTTGTTTAAATAAAATATTATTTTTTATCCAATTTCCTTGTATTCTGTTACGTTGTTGATTTAAAACATGTGCAACTTTCGAAAAAAGTATTTGTGATGGAACTGAGCTGGTTACCACAGTTAAATATTTATAAGATATTTTGTACAATTTTGTAAACTGTTGTTTATACTCACACGTCCTCCCTACATTGGAGGGAAATTTGGAGTAAATTGTAGTTTTTGTTGTTGTTTTATCCAAGTAAAAAAAAGTTAATATGATTTTGTAGGCGACAAAAATAACATACAAGAACACAATACCCTCTTTATTTTCTATAAAACTTATCCTATCACGTAGTTTTTTTTGTTTGATTTATCCAAGATAAAAGAAAAAATGTTATGTAAGTTTCTAGGTGACAAAATTAACGTATAGTGATACCATTTACAGTTTTTGTTTTGCTTTAAAATTAATCCTATCGCTTCGAAAAACCCGTGCGTTCTTTTGATGTATCGAATGAAATACATCGGTGCATAGTTAAGTAAGCGATACATCGAACTGATTTGATGCATCGAATAGTAAACATCGATGTTTTGGATACATCGATGTATATCGAGCATCAGTAGTATGGTGTGGCGTGGGTGTGAGCAGGAACGCTAGTCGTGGAGGGTTTGTATTTTATGTCTGCAAATCGACACTCTCTACACGTTTCAAATTCGATCATTGATTGATTTTAATATTTTTATAACTTAACTTCTTACTACGGGTAATATAGTACCACTATTTAGTCTGCGTTGGTTTGAAGTTTGTTAGTGAAATGAATTAAATGAATAATTGTTACACGATTAAAAAATGGAAACTGAAGAGTTAGAAACTGTTAGTGAAATTAGCAACGCTAGCAATAGCAATGAGAAGATTAAAAATCCTGGGCCACATTAATGCGATTATATTGCATTTAAATCAAGATTAGGAGAACAATTGATTTATGAATTCAAACTGTGTTTGCCTAAACTTTCTACAATCAAGACTCACATTTCTAACTTTAATAATCTTAAACAGTACGTTAAGAAGATGCACACATCCAAATATTTACAGTTTGAAGAAAACGTAGAAGCATGGTTAACTCATGGGATAAGGAAAAATAATTCAAAGCCTTCTTCAAGTGATGGTGTATTCTGGTGTAGACAGCAGCAAAAGTATTTGTTTTATCTCCATCTGCTAATAAAAGGCCACGTAAACAAAGTATTGGTGATTCTTTCGGCATCGTAGTTACCGACAGCGGAGTATCTCTAGGTGGTGTGTTCATTGTAAACTTTTTCTTTTCCAACATGATTCCACTATATATTTTATAATCCGATACGTTTGAAAAGCGGATTAAAATGTTGAACCACAGTAAGAACTCAATTTCCAGAGGTACACTGGGTAGTCTTATTGTTGATGGTTAACTTTTAACGGATAGTTGTAATTTGCGTTAAATTTGCAAAAATGTAACGCTTTAACGATTAACGAAGTTAACTTTTCATGCAGTGGATTAACAATTAACGAAGTTAACTTTTGGATTAACTGTACCCAACTCTGATAACTTTGTTGGAGGGTTTCCACAGACTGTAATTTGTTTAGTAAACGGGATAGCACAGTGTTGTTATCTAATAAGTGTGACAATCACAGCAATACCGGATTAGCCACGTAGCAGGAGTTAGCAAATGCTACCGACCCTGCCTTCTGTGGGGCCCCGCGCCTTTTTGTGGTGGGAGGGGGGGGGGGGCGAGGGGGAGCCCTCCCGCGCATAGGATTCTCAGGAGCTTCCCTTTAATCCGGCTCTGAATCACACATAAACGGAGTGGTTAGCTCACAAATGGATGACCATTTGCAAAATAAATAGCAGTGCTGGATCTAGGGGAGGGGAGGGTGGGGGAAAGGTGACAAACCGCGGCGCTTGCCACGGGCGGCAAAATCATTTTCGAAGGGCGGGAAATTTATATCGTGGCAATTTTTTCAGCTCTACTACTTATGAAGGTGGTTTTCTCTTCTGAATACAAATTTGTGATTGTTGAAACACTGTCAGAGATCATGCCGAAAATAGTCAATGTATTAATCATTTGTTGCCAGTAACAAATGCCCAGAACTTAAATATGACCTTCACAAATGTAAAGTAAAACGGAAAAATAGTCTTATGTACAAGTCTAAGTTTCCAATATCAACTATGTTCGGTAACTATCAGCAAATAAATTTTTTATAATGAGCGGCCCATTTCATTTACATTAATGGGAGCGTCATATAGTTCTCCAAGTCTTTCCACACTTGTCTGTCATATTCCGTTAGCAGACAAGCGGGATGTTGTACCACGTATACTACACAATGGTAAGCAATGCACTAAATTTTATTTTTTATTATAATTTCTTTCACACTTGCTCGAACCAATTTTAGAATTTCTTTTAACTCTGTAAGTACTAAGCATTCATTAACCACACATTTCCCATTTTAACTTTTACTCATTGCATTTCTCCATACTGAGTTGCTTGCTGCGGTACTATTAGACATGAACAATAGATATTAAAACGCCAGCCTGTGCCTTCTCACTGGGGTCTTTACTCTTTCTACAGATGGTGTCGCTGGAGAGTTTCGGGTCTGGCGCATGGACGAAGGCGGCTATAGCCATCACCAACTCAGGGGGCATACGAGCATCCATTTCAGAGTCCAACAACGGAAGTGAGTAAGGCTGGCCCACCAATCAAGAAAACAAATTTGAGGCAGACAGGAATAAATTGTTATAAAAACCATTTTTAGAGTTCCGTATCCGAACGGAGCTATATTCTAGTCGATCTGCTATTTTCTGTCATAGATCTCTATCTAGTAAAGAGAATAAGTTGCAGACTTCAAATTTGCAAGTGTTATGTGCTTCGTTGACGCAAACCCGAATATGGTATTTAAATTTTTGGTAAATTATATCCTGGTAGAGGGCGGCTGCAATACTGTTGAAGAAATTTGACACTTTTTGGATGTGTTTCACGTAAAAGTGGAGATTCAACGACGGTACTTTGTGCAGGGACTGTCACCCACCTAATTATACCAATGCCCTATTATGGGTGAGATATTGTATGTTATTGTGTAGAAACTATATTTAGATCAGTATTGTTAGAGGAGAAATTAATTGGTTCACTATAGAATACTCTCACAGTTTCCCAAAAGAAGATTCTTTAAGTTCTTTGTGGAAATTTGAGACTGTGCTAACATAAAAGTTGCAGTGGCTACTAATTTTGACTAAGCCTTTAGGCTGCGCACATAGAACTTACTTCTGATAGTTTGGTCAATTTGCTTCACAAAGAAGCATTTTTAATATTTTCATGATTGAGGAACGACGTGAGTCGCGGTCATAACTAGGATGTAGCAGGGACACAGCTAAAAGAGGTTAAGGTTTTCCTCCAATACCGTACCAATCTTACCTCCAAATAATACGAGGATACTATGGCCATGACTGTAGATAGAGATACTATCACCAAACTAAAAAACGAGAAATTTCGAGTATTAAACGATGGTCACTTAAAAACAAACATAAGTTTACAATAACATACTGTAAATTTACCTAACAATTTAACATCATCTAACTCAATGGAACAGAACTCGTACCAACAGCGTCCTACAACTCTCCTCTATTTTCTCTCAAATGTCGCTATAACTTTAATAATTTGATATTTTCAATTGATTGTTTCTCCCAGTTCTTAGTAGCTCGTTTCCTATCGATTTTGTCAACAGCCATAACGTACAGCGACCTGGTGACTGTACTACCGTTTGAGAACACCGTCGACGTGATCGAGGTGACGGGTTCCACTTTACGTGCAGCGCTCGAGTTCTCCGTGAACGAAACCAGCTCCAGGAGGAGGAGGGACAACAGCTTCTACGCCCAGACTTTCCTTCAGTATTCTGGTATACACCATTAGTTTTATTTGCTTTTTCATATCTGCATTTTTTAGTTCGTTACAATGATGTTTTACAATGTATTTAATGTAGACTGAAATATAGAAAGTGATGGGATATGAAATATGCATATGTGCATATGGCGGTAGAACCTCATGAGTGTGCCGCACAGTGTCTTAGCTATCATTTGTACTCTTGTTAGTCGTTTGAATGTTTTTCTGACGTGGTTTTAGCCGCACAACACGAATTAGCAGACTTTCAACACAGATGTTAGACGCCTGGGGCGGTACAGCTCGGGAATTGTCCGTGAATTCAATATTCCTTGATCCACAGTACCAAGAGAGTGACATTAACATGTAATTTCCGGTGTTATCTCCCGCCATGCACAACGAAGTATGCCGACCCCGTCTACTTAATAACCGAAACCAGCGACATCTGTGTCGAGCTGTCATTGTTGACAGACAGGCAAACAGTGTCAAAGAACAGCAACTCTCAATGCAGGTCGTACGACAGATGTGTCCGTGTGGACAGTTCAGCCAAATTTGGCTTTGATGGGATGTGGCAACAAAAGAATGACACAAATGCCGCTGCTAACAAAACATTATCGGCTGCAACTCCTCTCCTGGGATCATGAACAGATCAGTTGGATCCTAGATGACTGAAAAATGGTTGCTTGGTGAGATGAGTGACGATTCCAATTAGTAAGAGCTGATGGTATGGTTCGGTTGTAGTGTGGACCATTGGCCAGGAATCCACGTTGTTGGGTAAGCACTGTGCAAGCTAGTGGTGGCTCAATCCTGGTTCGGGCTCTGTTTACATGGCCTAAGCTGGGAGTATTGGCAAAACTGACCTTTGGTTGTAAATTGTCATGTTCAACAACATGGCAACCAATTACAGCCATTCTTGACCTTCATGTCCCAAATCAATGATGATCTTTTTTAGGAAGACAATACGCCATGTCTCTGCGTCAAAATCTTTCACGATTGGCTTGAGGAACATACTGGATGATTCCAGTGAATGATTCTGCCCCCTAGATAGCCAGATCAGTACCTGATTAACCACGTAGCAGGAGGTAGCAGATGCTACGGGCCTCGTGCCTTCTAGGGGACCTCGCGTCTCCTAGGGGGGCCCCGCACCTCGGCTAGATGGGCGACCGTTTTTTTTTTTGCTCTACAATTTTCATCAAGGGCCCCTTCTTCACATTTGCTACGGGCCCTGCGCTGTCCTAATCCGGCCCTGAGCCAGCTATGAATCCAGTAAAACATATATAGGACATGATCGAAATGTTAGTTCATGCACAATGTCCTGCATGGACAGCACTTTCGCAATTATAGACGCTGTAGGGGAAGCAATTGTCAGGGCGTAGTCGAGTACTGGGGGTTGGTACACGCCTAAGTCACCTGAACCAGATGTCGTCCAAAAATAATCTAAGTCCAAAAGAAAGTTCTGTAACCGTGTTAAAATGTTTATACTAGCTGTAAAAAAATTGACCACAGTCGCCACTTGTAGTTTTCACCCACCACAAGAAGGGTACTAAAGAATAAAATGAAAGTCACCAGTCGAAATCACTGAGTTATATTTTCCAAAATCTTCACATAAATATTACAATGTCACAGCTAGTAAGGCAATCGGATATTAATCTTCTCCAAAAATTACAAGTTGAGAATCAAGAGCAAAACCGCATTTCCCCCGGTGAAAATAAAACAAAGGTTCAAAATACACATCTCCTGAAACTGATTGTTCGAAATGATGATGGTCTACACTTTCAAACAATGGCCGCCACTCACGCGCAAGGTTCACATGGTTGTCGAATCGTTCCGCGCTACTTTTCCGTGACGTCAGCGTTACCCACCATCCCACGCGCTCCTAGCATCGCTAAGCACGCGTGCTTCCACCACGAAGTTTCAAACAAGACTGGAGCCCGGACGCGCCTTCAACACCTCCTAGCTGACTTATATAAGCTCGGGTCACATGATACAGTTTCTCTTCAACAAATGACCAAATATGGATGTGTTAAATGAATTACCGCGTTAGTCAATGCTCGGTTATCTTATTATTTAAAATCGGCTTTAGTAATAATTTCGAAATTATGTTTAAAATATTATTCCCGATTTTAGATTCTACCAAAATATGAACTTTATTTAAATCTGTTGAGTTATGGTAAAACCGGTAATTCTAACAGTCAGTTGTAGTCTTTATTTATGTTTTTATTTATAACTCTGAAGGTTTATGGATTATCAAGCCGGAAAAATTATCACTGTGTAGCCTGAATTAAACTGCGTATTTTGGTGTTTATTTTATCTTTGTAGCTGTTATATCTGAGGCACAATAAATTATTCAAATATTTGCACGTGTGTTTAATGTCGAGTGAATTTGGAAAACCTATAACATCTGTTCTATTGCTTCAAACGGCATGAAATAAATATGTAGGGAGCTAAAGGAATGGATTATTAAAACAAGCTACTCTTTAACCCGGAATCTAAGTAGGCTTTTAAATGAAAAAATGTCAAAGTCGGTTATACTATATTACGTGTTCATTTTATGTTTAAAAAATACTTGGAAACTATCTGATTTAGATGAATTTGATTCTATTTAGGACTGTTTTAATTTATTAGCTACTTTTTACTGTAGGACTGTGTTTAGAATCAGTGCAGAAGCATTTTATATGTGCAGTGTTTATAGCAAGTTACTTTGTGATTGGATTATCATACAACAGGTTAGTGAAATGCCTTTAAATGTGTTTAGAAAATTAATTATGTGTGTTAACTGGTATTTACATGCTCTTTGCGCTTTTGAAATGGTTTAATAGTGTTAGAATTAATTCCGAAAAGTCGAACAAATTAGTTGGTTTACCGGCGCCTGTTTATTCACTGATATCTCGTATTTTACGGACTGAAACAGCTTAACACCTATTAAAACTGAAATTAGTTTATTTCCTTTATATTTGTCTACTTTTTAAATCCTGAAACTACTTAAAAGACTTCAAATTATTTATGTGAACTGTTTAAGAGAATGAGTATTCAAAATCCTCCATAATTACTTGTTGTGATTATTAAACTCTTGAAAACTATCAGAAATCTGTTAATTAATCTACTACACTGTCTCAGGGATTATTATGACTACTTTTAGGACTCTAAAATGGTCAAGTTTCATTACAATGTGGTATCTTCATACTGCTTCAGACTATTATTCCAAACATCCAGTCTATTTCTTTAAAATACCTGCCAAACTATATTTAAATGTGAAGTTGTGTTTATAATGGTTCTAGGCCTGTGTATTATTAGACTTTTATACTCTTTACTGGACGAAAATCACTTCAGAAATACCAAAGTCTGTTATATGCCCAAAATTAAAGGTTAGATTTGCCTGGTATTTAAATTATCTGTTTATCTCTGAAATAAAGTTTATTAAACACGATAAAAGGTTTATTTATGCATTCTATTTGCAATTATTTATCATTTACTTCGTCTAAATTGGTTCATAATAACTCGTTGAATCATGTCCGTATCTGATATTACAAGTTTACTTTTACATGAGGTTACCTATTTTCTATTAGAATATCGTTGATTTAATGCAATATATATGTTATTTACATTGGTTATGGATTATTTATTCACTTTAGTGTATGGAAAGTGTTGTCAACTCGATTTTACGTGTGGTACCGGATACTAAAGTTAACCCAAAACTCGGCCCGATTCTAACCAAATATTGCAAATATAACGAGGGATACCTTACACAATGCTAAATGTTTCTTCAGGTGACTTGCGATGACTTGTTGAGTCAATGCCATGTCTGGTTCCTGCACTTTCCCTGGTTAATCTCATGATATTAGGAGGTTTCCCATGTCTATTTGCACTTCAGTGTACTTGATTCCTGGCAAAAGTAAGTTTTAGTCTAAATTTTTTTTTATCGATGTATGTTTTTTCCTAGCGTTTTTAAATGTTATGATCTATCTCCTTAAGAAAAGATTCCTCATGATAGTAGCAGGACCTTTCTGATTTACAAATGTTAGACAACTTTTGGTGAAAAGCAGTATTAGTAAAATTAAATGCCTATTAAAATATAGAATGTTGTCGTACCTTGAGAAAGTGACAAATATAATATTTTCTCTGGTCTGTAAAAAGCTTTGCATTTTTTTAAATATCTAAATGAGGCTGACTGAAAGCTACTTATAATGCTAAAAACTTTGATCTTTACACCACAACAGTTTTCAGCATCATTTCTACCTATCAGTAAGAGTATTTTTGACCGCCATAACTTCAATATTATTTCGAAATATAAATTTTGTATTTAGTTGTCCCATTGTGGGATCCCGATGTGTTTAGATATTGGTATTTGCATTTAAATTACAATTTGCATCATTTTAATTTTGGAATTTTTCTCCATTAATCACTTAAGTCTGACAAAATCCTATGAAATTCGGAAATAACTTCTGCCTGACAGAAGTGAAAGACAGGAGGATAGTACTGGCCTAGGAATTTTTTCGGTTTGATTTTTCTAATGAATTATAACTTTGAGTGAAGGTAACTTGTATAATAATAAATTGATTGCCTAGCAATTTCATATTTACCAGTTTAATCTTGGTATGTTGACATAATTACATTTTATTGTTAATTAAACCAGTAATCTGGCAGTTCTATTTTGTTTTTACTAAAAAGATGGATGTATTTTTTAATTGTGGATTGACTTTTCCTCCAAGATAAACGAATGTACTTCTTAAAAATCAAAGTAACTGAATTACAAAAAATTGTATGTTACAGGGGTAGTCAACCTTCTTTACCTACCACCCACTTTTGTATCTCTGTTAGTAATAAAATTATTCAACCGCCCTCCGGTTCTACAGTAATGGCAATTAATAAAGTGAGGAAGTAAAAAAACAGTTACAGCAAGTGAAAACATATAATAATAATTACTAACCAAATAATTTATGTTGGTCTTTCCTTATGTTTGACGAAATAAGTCATTCCATTTACACTCTGCATACATAGAAACATGAAGTATGATGAAATTTAATTTAATTAATTAATTTTTTAATGAGATCCCTGACTCTGATGTTATAAAACTACTGGATATGTGGCTCGATTTTTGTAGGGAGCAAATCAAGGTTTCCTCTTTCAGAAATATTAAATGGTAACTTTATTTGGTGATAACATTATTTAAAGCACTAAAACCTGACTCCATCAAATCAATGTAACATGAACTAAACTTATACATGGACGATAAAAATAGTATATTTACAGAAATTTAAATTTTCATGTGAAATTGTATAAAATCCTAATCAAAACATTTTTAAATAATGCTATGAATATATTTTTTTTTTTAAAAAAAAAAAGAAGAAGAAAAAAGGCAATAAATTTAAAACAAGAAAAGTTCTTCAATATCAAATACAACTCCTACCACTCACCATGAATGCTGGAATGCCCACCGGTGAGCAGTAGGGACCAGGTTGACTATCACTGGTTTATACGATAATATTATGCAGCTATTTATGTACAATTTGCATTCACATTTAGTAATTTAAACATTTTTAATATGTTATACATGTGTTTTTTTGTGAATAAAAAACATCACATATAGAGTGTCTGTATTTGTAAGGATAACTATTTGATTGACTTTATCAGAAACTCTCTATTAATAAATCTGGAGGAAAAAGTTCATTGCAAGCAGAAACCTGTGTTAACATCGAACTTAGGACAGCAAACAAATAAAATATTATTTTGCCACATAATCTTTTTTTATTTAACCAACAACAGTTCTACATATAATTATCAGTTAGGACTGGTTCATTTAACAAGGGTTTGCAATGGTTTTTCATGATATCCCCAAATCACTCCAGGCAAAAGGCCAGATGAATCCTTAAAAAATGGTGATGACCTCTACATCAACGAAGTATTCAGCCACAACAAAAAACAACTATAAAAATATCAAAATATGAACATAACTATTTCTTGGGCACCAATGATGGTTTAATTAAATGGAAGCAAGTGTGCTAAATAAATAAATACAAAATAAAAACGATAAAAAAAAATAGCTGCACCTTTATTAGTAAAGCAGCTAAGGACAAAAGGCCTAAATATCAACTGGTTCATTTAATTTTCACTTGTCTTCAATATGAGCAGTCTAGTAGTTCAATAAATGAGGAAGTTTACTTCAAATTTCAAAGTCGTGGATTCAAACCCCCATGTGGCTTGAAACTTTTTATAGGCGTTACTTTGCCCATGCGAGACAGACGGGACATTCCGTAGTTCAGATTCCGGAGGAAAGGAATTGGTCATCCTACCACTGGGAAACCAGCTTAGCAAGCCTCCTTTGGGAGAATCCAACCAACCTTCAGGATGTGAACTAAGTTAAGTTAGTTTTATGTGCATTAAATCTTTTGACTCCTACTTTGTTTTCATAATAGCCTAATCTCATTGCTTATTCTTTTTACAGTATGATCACCAAATACCAGAAATGTCTCTGCCATCTCTTAAACCATATTATCAAACTGTTCACTATTTAGTTCCTTTGCTGACTGCAAGCCACTTACCCTCCTCTGCACGTTTTGCTTTCATGTCCACAACAATAATCCCACAATGCCTCCTCGACTCATCAACTCCTAACTATTAAACACAAACCAACTTAACATGTCTACACGGATGTCGGGAACTGCTGCCTATCTTAACAGGAAGACAATGAAAAAGAACTGGGTAAGAAATGGTCACGTGTATTATACATACATCCAGTGGTGTAGCTAGGTCAACTAGGGCCCCGGTGCAAAAAATTTATTTTGGGCCCTCAGGCCAGATGGGCATCCTTTTTTCTTTGCTTTGTGTTGCTGGTGGTGCCCCTCTGAGCAATGAGGGCCCTTAGTGAGGGGCTTTCTGTGTCTAGCTCATGGGCCCTCTGAACTGCGCTTGGGGGTACCCTGAGCGTAGGGGCCCTGGTGCACTGCACCGCCTAGCCCCATAGTAGCTATGCCCCTGCATACATCACAGGTACAATATACCTCATTTATTCCTTAAAGTTGATAGTTATTAGTTATAAGGTAGATGTGTCAGTTTTACTAGTTAATTCAGATTAACTAAGAGATATAATAAGGAGGAAATCATGAGAAGATTATTTTCCTTCTCAAAAACACATCTTGTAGCATGCTTCAAATATGTATTTTTGCTGTCATTGGTAAGTTGTATGAACTGTATTTGCCATGGAAGATTTATCTCCACCAGGCCTGCACGTGACATTCGACATCCAGCAACCAATTGGGTCCCGGGTGGTCAGCGTGTCTGTACTATGTAGGGTGTGTGACGTGCCGCAGTACGAGGAACTACAGGATGAAGAGTGGTACCCGGTTGCCATCAACTCCTTTTTGGCTGATGGAGGGGACGCTTACTATATGTTCAGTGATGGGGCCCGCAACAGGACCATTGGTCAGTAACATCCACTGAGCACACAACTTTTCATTATCAATCCCAATTTGATCTAAGTCATTTCACTCAGTATCAGCTAATTAAACACACAAAATAATGTCATTCGAGTATAATTTAATGCTAGCAACTTTTTAAAATTAAGAAATGTTACTCCACTCTGCGCTGAAGAGAACATAAATGTGAGAGTCCAATATATCGGGCAAGCTACCAAATCAAACTTCGCAGGGTAAAAAGATGTTCAGGAAATTATATCACTAAGAAATCCGAATTTCAATCTGAATAGTCTGCAAAATGATCTATTTAGACACTATTTGGTCATTATTTGCTTTATTGATGGTGCTGATTTGCTAATTCAGAATATTCAAGCAACTACCCACATTTTGCAGAGAAATTAACCAATATCTTAAGTGCATGATCTCATTAACATTGGCAGGCAATTGGATACAACAATGTAAAGCAGGCATAAAGATTTTACTATCCTACATTTTGTAACTCTGTTTCTCTTCACAAAGGTTCTCTAGCTTGTAACTGATTGTTGCTTTCCTCAATCCTTGAATTTCATTCTGCAATATTAAGAATGTGGGAATTTTTAGTAATTTCCTAGTTTGCTCTGTCAGCTTATGTCCATCAAATATCATGTAATCTGAATTTATCAATTCTGATAACATACCGAGCTGCTGATTCTAGCCCAGTTTTTGCATTATTTGTGCTTTTGTTAATTTATTAACTGACACCTGACATAATATCTCTACTACAATTTAAGTCAGGAGTAAATTTTTTATTTGGATTAATTCCTTATACTAAATTACCCCAATGCAAAACTAAAGAAAACGTATGTAAAAGTAACAGTTTTTACTGAGTCAGTCAAGTAAATCAGTGAATAGAATGACTAAATATGAACTTCATAAGCATGTTTCAAATCCTGATGAAGCTAAGATATCTCATTGAGGTTGAGAGTAGAGAACCACTACTCAAGTGAATTTAGCAAGTTGATAAAGAAGAACCACAATGGAAACTCCTCAGCTTTTATGACAGGAACATGGCACTGACCACCCTCACTTCACTATCACACCAGGGTCTAGAAAGTGAATGTGGACCTCTGCTTGTGCTGTTACCACCATAAGGGCTTCAGAAGATTTCTTAGTGGTAAACGCCTTTGCTTTTTGAAGTTTTGACAAATACCTTTCATATTGATGCACATATACTCAATGCTTGAAAGTTTACTTAACTTGTAGGCTACTCAAGACATTACTCAATTAGTGTTTTGTCACAGCTTCAGTAATACAGTAAATATTGTAAATATTTTAATATAACTGATACACATTAGAACAAAGGAGTTACAACCTCCCCCCCCCCCAGTATTTAGTTCAGAGGAATCCTAGTGTTCTGGAGGGAAAAATCATGGTTGAGATGTGTGCCATGTTTCACAGATATGTCATAAATTGTTTGGGCTTCAGTGAGTGTAAGAGGTGGTTTCGTTTGGATAAATGTAATAGAGATAGAAAAAAAGAACTAAATGTAATCCTCCAATAGTATTGTCCTTTTTGTTTTAGGCATAGCAGTCTCAGAGAAGAATAGGAAACTTGTCAGAGCAGGATAGGAAACTTTCAGAGCAGGAAGGAAATATCAGGCAGATGGGCGAAATTATTGCAGTCCTCCACGATCAGCATTTAGAGACAGAAAAGAAAGACAGGGTGGATGGATAGTGGGGATGGGACATAGTGGAGAGGGTGAAAAGGATGGTTGGGAGCCGGCTACTGGTCATAGAAGAAATAAGTTAAACCGGATGAAGAAGCCTGACACTTTTGTAAAGCCAGGAAGGATTAGGTTTGACCTGTTACCAGAATCAATAGGGGAAGAACTAGTGTTGCAAACTGAAAAAAAAAATGTTTTTTTTCAGCTTTGTGAAAAAAAATCTAGCACCCGTGTTTTTTTTCTAAATTTTGTTTTTTTTCAGAAAACAATATATTTGATAAATTATAGTTTTATTTAAGGAACTTCCATTTTACAAGTGTGTTTTAAGTCTTACTGAATCATATAATGTCTCACATAATGATTCATAAGTGTATATATATAGGTAACATAATTTTATTCATCCTATATGTCAGTACCACATTCACTAGTATCAGTACTACCAACACTAGTTCAGTCGGTGTCGGAATTTTCTGTCTCCTCTAGATCCATAACTTCAGAAATAGTTAAATTTTCTTTTACTGGTTGTTCTTGTATTGTACGCAAAAGATTTTGAGATTGCAATTTTAAATTGTGAGCATAGTACACACTGTGCATAAAGACTGCACCGATAGTTCTGTATTACGGTCTTTTAAGTTTGAAATAAAATCTATTATCATACAAAATAGGAGCTTTACTTCTTTTCAATCGTTTGTTTACACGAACGGTTGCAAAGAAACGATTCATAATTAGGGACCGTGCACAAACTACGTGGCTCGGTCCAGAGGGAGGAGGAAGGCTACGTGTGGAGAGCGAGGGGGGGGGGGGTTCCGAGCCAGGCCACGTAACTTTCCTTTCGTAACATTTTTCACAGTTAAAATGAGGAACTGAACTCACAACAGCATGTGAGTATTTGTTTCCCTCAGTTAATTATATCCGTATGTAATTTACAATAGTCTGACAAGAGAAAACAGTACAAAATGTCTTCTGGAATCAAAACGGAAGAAAGCTACGTGCTACGTGAGCGTGGGGGGGGGGGGGGGGGGGGTGTTCACAGGAGGCCAAAATGGAGCTATGTGATTTATGCACGCTCCCTTACTGACAATTTAATGATTCAGTACCACTATACTCTGAGAGTTAACAAGTATACGAATATAAGGAAAGCCCAATATAGTTACAAAAAGAGGCAAAAACCGTGGATAAATTTTATATTCCTAATTTTTTAAAAAGATCTTTAGGTAATTTTGTAGGGTTGGCAGCACTATTTCAAATAGCAAGTATCAATCTAAACAATGGGGAATGGGGATTCCTTCTCGCGCAACCTAGTCTCTTCGGGAAATCCCCGTTCTTAAAGAAAATTTCAGTCAATTTTGCCAATATTTTCGTAATTTTATTTTCCTACTGAACCAGAAAAATATAGTAGATTTTAAACTAAGATAAGTACTTAGAATAAACTCTAAAATAGTCATTTTAAACAATAACTGCCTTACAAATTTGAGATTTAGTAGTTGTGAAAAAAAAAACGTGTTCCAGAAAAAAAAACATGTTTTTTTTTTTTTCAAAGTTTTTTTTTCATGTTTTTTTTTTTCAAGCCAGAAAAAAAAACCGTTTTTTTACAACACTAGGAAGAACCTAGAAGAACATAGAAAGAGTAGTAGATTAGGTACAGCAGTCCTCAAGGATTATATGCACAGAAGGAAGAAAAACTTACTTCTGCTAGGTAGTAACCATGGCAGAGATGTAGGCCATTTTTGCTGTATCAGTTGAGTCCAGGCTAACAGGGCACAGGATTTTTTAAAACTAGTGCAACATTATGACAGGTAATAGAGGATATACGATCACTTGTAACACATCTATAATCTTGATAAAACCACTTAGGAATAGATCTACCCCATAGAAGGAATACAGTAAAGCATTTCCATCAGTCGTTCCTAGTAGCAAAATACTTCAGAGTCCAATTTCAAGGATGCCTTTGTGAAAGATAGAAATTTTGTACATTTACACCTCTGCAATTCACAAAACTGTGGGTGGCGGAGGGTGCTCAGCACCAAAACTAATCTCTTTGCTGTGCATTCCAACCCTGAATCATACAAGAGAAAAAAGAATTAGTATATGAATCAGTGTGGCACTTTATTTCTCTAATCTTATCTTCCTTGTCATTCTGACTCAAATAGGTTGGTGGATGAAGTATTTCTGCACACTTGTAAGTGAAAGTAGGAGTGCAAGTTTAAAGAAACGTGCATCGCCTACCTACCAGAGACCCCCAGCCCAGTCTACTAACCAGTTCTGCGATGCTTTCGTAAGGACTGTAGCAAGCGGTCACGAATGGAGCGGCTCTCCTCTGCACCTTCTCTATACCATCAATCAGTCTCTTACAAAACAGATCCAAAATGGCACAACAGTAGTCCAAATGTGGATGCACAAGAGACTTGTACGCTATCTCCTTTGTTTGCTCATTACAATTTTTCAAGATTCAACCTAGGAATCACAGTTTAGAATTAGATCTATCTGCTAATGAATTAATGTGTGAGTCCCATTTCATGTTTCTTTGTACTGTTACTCACAAATGTTTCACAGAATCAACCACATCAATAACTGAACTGTTTACCTCATATTTCTGAACAATCTGATTCTTTTATGTACATTGTCTTGCACTTTTAACAATTTAATGTATATTGTCATTGTACAATGTACCATGCCAAAATAGCATCCGCATCAAATTGAATTTCTAAGCAATCAGCTGAATTCCTTATAAATAACTGCATTATCAGCAAACAATCTAAAAATGCTTTTCACTTTGTCTCTGATATCGTTTACAAATATTAAGAAAAGAAGTAGTCCTATTACACATCCTTAAGATACACCCAATGTACATCTAGATTAGAAGAACTTCCTCCTTCAACAGCGACATACTGTGACCAACCAGTTAGAAAATCGTTTATCCATTCACAAAGCTGGTCCAATATACCATACGCTTGAAACTTCGCTAAAAGGCAGTTGTGTGGCACAGAGTCAAAGGCTTTCTGAAAATCTAAAATAATTCCATTTACTTGTGAACCTGCATCAATAACTTTCATTACATCATATGTAAATAGGGCCAGCTGTGTTTCACAAGACCTTTTCTTCCCAAATCTGTGTTAATTTGTTGTAAGCAAATTATTTTAGTTAGAGTAAGTTTTCAAGTCCAATGGTTCTTGCTGCATTCATTTTCACTGCTGAAACTCATTATGGGGATCATTTTAAAGTGTATTAGTCATATTCAGAAAAATTTAGTATTGAAGATATTTCGATTTGTTGACGTTAACCCATTAGGTCAGAGGGAGCCAAACATTAGATCTTAAATAACTAGACAATGTAAAAAGACACAGTAGAATTTTTATCACAAGTTATAGTCAGCATCCTCGGCATGTTTTGAGCATAAAATCAATTAATTAGGGAAAGTATAAGTAGGATTTGTAATTAAGAGAAACAAACAAAATATAAAATACGGAAAGTAGATATAATGAAGAGGGTTAAAATCATGTATTGGTTTCATTAGAAAGTTTAAGACTGTAGCAAGATAAATGAGATTTTCGGAATGTTTTGTCATGATAATTGAAAAATATGCCAAGGATGATGAGGTAAGGGGATTTGGAATTAATTTAATAGAAGTCTCCTTGAGGAGTAAGCTAGGTTAAAAGAGGTAGAACAAGTTACCCAGAAGCCGATATGTTCATTACAATTCTAAATACTAAGTACTTACTTAAGTATTAATTTTCAAACTGGTAAGCTGACATCACAAAGTCAACCAATTTGATGAATAAAGGGCAGCCATCTTGGCTAGCAAGCATTCTTATTGCAGTTATCAGTACTGTCAGCTCATGTGTCGCTGGTGGAGCTATGGCTCCTTGTGGTCGGTAGTACATTCAATTATGCCATAGCTAGACTTTCATCTTGGTAGGATTCCAGATGAGTTTGTCTTCTCTTGTGAGTGTGTGCTTAACTTGCAATCACCAGTGGAACTGTTAGTTCAATAGCCTTATCCAAAAATAAAAAAATCTGGTTCTTATCTTTTGTAGAAAAGATTTTTGGAAGATTATTATTTTTCATGGAACTATAAACTGTGTACAGTGTTTTCATTTAATCATACCTATCACTTTTGAGGTTATCTCAATCTTGTGGTGACCTTATTATTCAATTTCACCAAGCTGCAAAGCGGGTAAATGTGGAGACAGAGATTCTACTTGGGATAGGCATTAGTTCTATCTTGGGGATTGTGCTTGTGGAATTATTTGTAAGTTGGGTTTCTCTAGGCATGGCCTACACCTAAATGGAAAGGGACTTAGACACTTTCTGAGATTTTAGCTAGGTCTGTAAAAGAGCCCCCTACCACTTATGATGGCGAAAATACTTTGCCATTTTTAGATTAGGGGCTGCTGACATGGTGAAAAGGAAAACTGAATTCAAATGCATAATGGGAAAAACATAAGTAATAAAGAAGTAGTAAAACCTGAAGAAATATTAAAAGATGGGTTCATAACATGGAAAAATAAAAGTAATGGAGAAAATACCATAAAGCTAGTTATGAGACTGTTATTATTGTTCAGTATGAGTATAATGAACAAAGTTATAGTTAATCGGTTACAATGAAAAGAAGGAACTACTGTGAGGCAATATTTATATGGAAAGGATAGATAAAATACACCAAACACAATATTTATATGAAAAGGATAAAGGGTGTATTTTATCTATCCTTTCTATATAAAGTAATAGTTAATGACCTTATAGAGATACACATACCACATGTAGTTAAGCAGGTACAGTTACTGTTAAAGGAAAGTATAACATAATATTGATTGTTTTCTTGATGATTATAGACTGTACTTCAGAGAGGAGGAATTGGTGGAGAGGTTTTGATAATGGTTAGCAAAGATTATTATAGTTAACTGTTGTGTTTAGATCATGGTTATGAGGTGGACAGATTTCTGGGATGCATCAAAAGAAAAAAATCAGAGTCTGGGCTGCAAACCATACTGGAAAAATGATTGATGATGACAAGGCTCTATGGAAGAAATTAAATTTATTTGCAAGTTCAGAGGGTGATTATGGATTTGGATTTACAGATAAATTTACCAAGTGCTGACTGGCATGAAATTAGGATAAATAACACAATTTATCAGAGGTTAGGGAGCGTGTATAAACCACGTAGCTTCATTTTGGCCTCCTGTAAACCCCCCCCCTCTCCCCCATGTAGCACTATGTGGTTTATGCCTCTACCCCCCCCCCCCTCCCACATACCTTTCTTGCCTATTGATTCCAGAAGGCATTTTGTACTGTTTTCTCTTGTCAGATTATTGTAAATTACATATAGAGTTAATTAATTGAGGGAAATAAATATTCACAAGCTGATGTGAGTTCTGTTCCTCATTTTAACTGTGAAAGATGTTGTGAAAGGAAAGCTATGTGCCCTGGCTCGGAACCTCCCCCCCCCCCCGCGTAGCCCAGCGTAGCTTTCCAGCCAACCCTCCGCCCCCCCCCCCCCTGGACCGAACCATGTAGTTTGTGCACGTTCCCTTAAAAATATGCTAACAATGGAAGGAGGTTTCTCACAAGTAGTAGAGCAGAACACAAGTGGGACAAACATGTTCATTATCTTCTTAATAAAGGCTGATGATTATTTTGTAGAGTGTCATGTTATGGAAGGAGTAAGAGATCATGAAGCAGTATTGCTGTATTTTAGAAGGTTTAGTAAACCAGTAGCAAAAATCAAAGGTGGTCATAGGTACAATTGTAAAAAAGGCTAATAGATATATTTCCAAGAAATGTTCAGTATGTGGAAGAAAAGCATTATTAAAGTGGAAAGGAGTTGGAAAGAATTCAAGAAGATATTAAGTATGTGGGAATAACTGTTTATTCCAAAACAGAACATAAAAAAGTTGAGAATGTACTTACTCTGACAGGGAGATGAGAAGGTGAAAGAGGTTGGGAAGAAGAGAACACAACAAAGTTAAGACATAACAGGGCAGTAGGGAAACCATGAGAAAAAGGAAACAAGGAAATAATATCAGGAAAAGGGATGCTAACAAGAGTTTATTAAAAACATTATAATTGCAGGGGGGTCACTGGGTGATGCACCCAGGAATTTTTATTACCATGTTAGAAAACTGAGGAGAAGGGACAGTATCCAGACAGTTGAGGAAGAAATTACTGTGGCTTTAATAAATGCATAAAAAAATAAACAATTAGTTTTACAAGGCTAATAGAGAAAATCAATCAGAAATAGGAGGAGAAAAATCAGAGAAAGAGCTTCTCCCAATAATTGAACTGTTTACAGGCTCAGTAGTTAAGGCGTCTTACTGGAGATAGAAAGATCCCTGGTTCTAATCCCAGTTTTAGCTGGGATTTTGAATGGACTTAAACACTACCTTCACCTCTGGCACAGCTTGCTGTGTAGCTTCTGTCATTAAGATTACATGTTAAACCGTAGGTCACTTTTACCAGGTAGGATTACCAGGTTAGTTTATGCCAATAAAAATCCTGTCTCCAGGTGATTATGATCAAATCAGCCTATACCTTTTTCCAAATAAGCAGTAATGAGCTGACTAATAAACTAGAAATAAATCCTGAGGATTTTATGGGGAAACTAGGAAAGCTAAAAATGCATAAAGGGGCTGGTTTCTATAATATTGTTACAGATGTATTAAAGATAGTGGCTTATGATATCATACTTTATCTTGTAATAATTGTGATATTATTTGGATTGAAGTCTTGCTGCTAACCAGAGGACTGAAAATGTGCTGTAGTAGTACCAGTCCTTTAAAGAGGTGAGACAAGAAGAATTGAAAATTACAGACCAATTAGTCTGACATCAGTGGTGAAGAAATTGATGGGAAGATTGGTATGAACTCACATCAGCTATATGTATGAGGGAAGGAACTGATTTGCAAAACACCAACACAACACAGGAAATGTAAATCTCAGTTAGAGGGCTATATGCAAGATATTGCAGATGAAATGGATATGGTAGGCCAAGTTGGTTGTGTAGATAAGGTGAAAACTATTGGAATTGGCCAAAAAGAATTTGCTGGGTGGAAGAATTCCCAAAGGTAGAAAACAAAAGTGGGGAAATGCAGTGTCAAAAAAGGTGGACGTGAAAATGGGAGTGCCATAGGGTGGTGTATTGTGACCATTGCTATTCATTATTCTAATGAATGATTATGTTGGTGGGTTAGAGGTTATACTGTTTGCAGATGACATAATATCATAAAATAGGATTATACCTGCTCAGGATTGTGAACTGCTACAGGAGGATCTGAATAGGATAACTAATTGATAGTCAAACATGACATTAAACACAAGAAGAGTTAGCTTGCTGTATGCACAGATAGAAAAGTATAGGTTTTCTATGATCATAAGATAGAGAAGGAATAACTAGTTGATGATCTTAAGGTATACATACCTTGGCGCATAACATTTGGTAGCAAATCCAATTAGGTAGGACACAGAGCCAGATCTAGAGGGGGAGATGGGTAACCCTGGGCACTTGCCCCAGGTGGCAACTTCAGGAGGATGGCAAAATCGTGTTTGTATGGTGGTGACATTTAGACCAGTAGACACAATCGAGGTGGCAACATGATGGAGTGTTATGAAATCCACTTTTTGTCCATAAATTTTGTCTAAAATCAATGGATAGCAGTTAGATTTGTTTGTGGGAATTACCACAGAATTCAATCAGTAACTGATACCAGAACTGGTTTGGGATTTATTAGATTACATAAGGCAGTTGAAGAGAGTGGAATATACTAGGATTATAATTGCGGTGATGCATAGATGGATATTAGTAGAATTAGGAGTTGTTTGTGGAAGGGGAGTGATGATCATAACCGAAAGGTGGTCCTTAATTTTAGGTTAAAGGGATTGGGACAATTTTCTTTTGTAGGTAAAGTGTCAGAGACGGCAATTATGTAGAGAAATTATGAACAGTTTATCAAAAATTCTAAAGAAGTTCGAATTCATAAAGTGCAAAAATAAGTGGGTGGTTAAAGAACATTTCATGGAAGTCATAGGAGTAGGGACATTACCATCAGAACATGTGTGCTCCATTACATTGAGATTAAATTAAAATATTGATATATACAAGGTTTCTTTTACCAATTAATACCCTTTTCTACTAATCACTCATTTGATTATTGGTGTATGCTATATCCTTCAGACAATTCATATCTAATACCCTGTTTATTCTTATCATGAAACATCTTAGCAAATAACAGACTGCTATCAAAATCCTACCTCAAAGTTTTGATCTCTTAGTCAGTTTTCTTTAGTTCATTCAATTCCAATTTCAATTTTTTTTTTTTTTTTTAAATTTGTATTATTTATGTGCAATACCTTTTAATATATCCCTAGGATATTTATTACTTTAGTGCATTAACTAGTGATAGATCTTAATATCCTATTGTGTCAAGCTATGTTTTTTGTTTGTTCAGGACGTATTGACACAGACATAGTGCAGGACTACTTAGAGAAAATGAGCCCAGTGACAACAGGATTGGATGGCCGCACCATAGTCATTACAGCGAACTCCGCGCAGCTCCAGCAACACAGATAATTTCATTTTCAAGATTATATTAATGTCTTAAGTACAAAGCACCATTTGTCAAAAAATGTGGAGCCTTTCCACTGCATAAACACCAGTTTGTATTCAGAAACTTTTTTTTTTTTTCAATTTGAAATATCTTTAACAATGTGGCTGAAAAATATGAACAGTACAATAATTTATATTTAAATCAATAAACTGTGACAATGTTTAAAGAAAATTTGTCACTCCATTCCTCATAGGTTTAATAAATTAATAATCACTATAAAAATATCTAACACAAAGTTAAATCAGTGTTACTGAATGATGTGATACATGTTTAAATATGTTTGAAACAATATACAGGGTGTTACAAAAAGGTACGGCCAAACTTACAGGAAACATTCCTCACACACAAACAAAGAAAATATGTTATGTGGACATGTGTCTGGAAACGCTTACTTTCCATGTTAGAGTTCATTTTAGTTTCGTTAGTATGTACTGTACTGCTAGAAGATGTGCCTTTACAAGTACGACACAACATGTGGTTCATGCACGATGGAGCTCCTGCACATCTCAGTCGACGTGTTCGTACGCTTCTCAACAACAGATTCAGTGGCCGATGGATTGATAGAGGTGGACCAATTCCATGGCCCCCATGCTCTCCTGACCTCAACCCTCTTAACTTCCATTTATGGGGGCATTTGAAAGCCCTTGTCTACGCAACCCCGGTACCAAATGTAGAGACTCTTCGTGCTCGTATTGTGGATGGCTGTGATACAATATGCCATTCTCCAGGGCTGCATCAGCACATCAGGGATTCCATGCGACGGAGGGTGGATGCATGTATCCTCGCTAACGGAGGACATTTTGAACATTTCCTGTAACAAAGTGTTTGAAGTCATGCTGGTACGTTCTGTTGCTGTGTGTTTCCATTCCATGTTTAATTTGAAGAGAAGTAATAAAATGAGCTCTAACATGGAAAGTAAGTGTTTCCGGACACATGTCCACATAACATATTTTCTTTGTTTGTGTGTGAGGAATGTTTTCTGAAAGTTTGCCCGTATCTTTTTGTAATACCCTGTATAAATATATATATATATATTTGAGGGTATTAATCTCAAAAGGTTGGAAAGGACTGGGGGCAATGAACGGGAAGAAATCATGGCATTCACCAGCAATTATTTCAGGAAATCATTGAAATAGAAACCTGTATGGTTAAATGAGGATTTTAATATGCATTCTCTCAAATGCCAGGCCTACACACTAACACTCATCCAGCAGGTTTGTTTATAAATCACAATATGTCTTTCTTACAGTCACTAATGTGAATTTTTTAGAGGTGAGTAGTTCAGTTTATTCAAGAAGTATTATTTCCATTGTGCATGTGTGAAAAGTATTTTTTTTTAACTTAAATTAATTGCAATGGATCTCTAGCTACAGTCACAATTTCCATACACACTCATTTTTACCCTTTCCTCCTAGCAATGGCCCCAATATACTACATTGTGGAACTCTCATTCTCCAAGTTTTATAGCATTGGTATAGGCATTTCTAGATGCATCTATCAGTGATCCCTCTGCACCAATAATATTATTCACAAACACATCTTTAGCAACCTTCTTTGCTGCTATTAATTTTTTATTTAGTTGTTATGTTCTCTTCTTGCCAACCTCTTTAATTGCTTCACTTCCCTATTATATTATGGAGTATCTGTCCTCTTTATTTTCTGTTATGGAATAAATATTTTTTAACCTTTTTTATTATTTCATTGAACTTCTTCCATTTCGGCTCTACTGAACTTGTGTCATGCTTCCATTTCCTGAAACTTTCCTTGAAATATCTATTCAATTTCGAAATTTGTGCCTTTTTATAATTGTACCTATTTCTCCCAGCAATTTTGTCCAGTGGTTTACTGAATCCTCTATTATCCATTGGAACTGCTTCATGATCACTTATTCCTTCTGTAAGGTTATAAGTGTGAATTATTAGGAAAATATTCAATATGATTGGCACTTTTGTGTGCTACTCTACCACTTAGGTGAAGCTTCCTTCCATTTCTAAGGTATTTGCAAATCTCTGTTCCTTTGTGTTATTAATCTTATTTTTTACACAACTGACAACTAGTAAATTTAAATCCCCACCAATAATGGCCAATGTACTCTTACTTCTGAGTATAAATATAGTTTCTTCCCAAGAGCCTCAATTGTATCAATCGTTCTTCCATTATGGTAAGCAGCCAACACACTGGGTTTTTTTCCCCTCGATCTATAAACACCATTGAACTGTAGTAGTCTTTGTTCACCAGTATAAAAGCTCCTGTACCAATTGTTACCCTATCTCTGCAGTACACTGTAACCATAGGAAGAAACCTCATTGTCCAGTAGTTCTTCCATTGAACAAGACTGTACCCCTATAATTACTTGAAGTTCATGCATCTGTATTAAATTTCCAAATTCTATTACTTTGTTCCTTGTACTTCTACAATTCAATTTGGTTTTGTGATATTTTCAATTTGTGTTTTTGATTTTTCCCATCATGAATCTATCATCACTATAACTTTTGACATCTATCTCCATCCTCTCACTTCAGGCCCTAACCTAAAAAAGACACAGTTTTTTGTGTTAATGCTCTTACTTTTTAAAAATATGTAACATGAAGTTGCAGTGTACTGCTGTAAAAAGATATTCATGATGATTCAACAATATATACATAAATAAAACACGATAAAGAAATATTTATGTTATTAATGAGAGTATAAAGATCTTTAATCTATACTAATACTATAAATGTGAAAGTAACTTTCTCTCTCTCTCTGTCTGTTTGTTATGTTTTCAGAGCTAATCTGATCATGATGAAATTTGACAAGGAGATTGACAGGAGATGCTATTTGCAGTGGCGTAGCTAGGTCAACAAGGGCCCCGGTGCAAAAAATGTATTTTGTGCCCTCAGGCCAGATGGGCGACCTTTTTTTTTTTTTTTGCTTTGTGTGCTGGTAGGGCCCCCCTGAACTGAGGATGGGGGCCCTTGAATTGTTCTTTAGGGGCCCCTGAACAGTGGTTGGGGCCCCCCTGAGAACAGCGAGGGCCCTTAGTGAGGGGCTCCTGTGTTCTCAGGGGCCCCTTAGACGACGGTAAAGCTAAAAAAAAAAAAAAGGTCGCCAGTTTGCCGTGAAGGCTAGTGGGCCCTCTATACTGCGCTTGAGGGCCCCTAGAGGTGCGCTTAGGGGCCCCTTGAGGTATGCTTGGGGGCCCGTTGAGCGTTAGGTCCCCGGTGCACTGCACCGCCTAGTCCCATAGTAGCTAAGCCCCTGGCTATTTGCCATTGGGAAGGACATAGAATATTTTGTACTGTATACATGATACATATTGTCATGGAATTCTGAAAAACAAACTGAATAGTGATAGCCAGAAGCATAGCATGTATAAATCTCTGTAATGATCACTTATAGAGCGGCCTGGTAGCCAGTGGATAAGGCACTTGATTTCAAAGGTTCTTCGTGTGGTCATCCATTCAAATCTAGGTGGGAGCAAAAATTTTTAAGAATTGTTTTTGATAGTATGAACCATGCCTGGAAGTTCTGTTGCAAGAATCCCTTTTCAAAATGTAGGTTCCATAAATTCAGGGTTTTAATGTGTGGAAAAGCATAGGTGGCCTCACAGTGCTGTAAGCGTTTACTTGTTTTACACTATTTTGGTCCCTCAGGCTTTCTTTCTCTTGCAGTCAGTTTGTGTTAATCTATGCTAATAATATTATAAGTGTGAAAGTAAGTCTCTGTCTCTCTGTTATGGTTTGATAAATAATAGGCTATACTGATATTGATGGAGTTTGACAAGGAAATACTTTGTATCTTTAGGAAGGACACACAATACATTTTTTGTTTGAATAACTGTATTAGGCATGAAATTTTTATAACTTATCAAATGGTGACAGATGGATGGATGTGTGTGTAAAGTTGTAATGTGACTTTAGACAAGGATATTCATGCGAATCTCAGTTAGTAGACTATATGCAAGATATTTCTGATGATATGGACAGGGGAAATCAAGTTGGAAGTGTAGCACTGGATCTGTTAAATGCTTTTGACAGAGTGAACCATAAAATGATGCTAAATAAAATAAAAACTATTGAAGTTGATAATAAGGTAATTTGCTGAGTAGATGAATTTCTAAAAGGCAGAAAGAAAAAAGTGAGGGTAGGAAATACAGCATCAAAAGGAGTAGGAGGGAACATGGGAGTTCCACAGGGTAGTGTGTTGGGACCACTGCAATATGTTATTCTAATGAATGATTATGTTAGTAGTTTACCGTCAGAGGTTGTATTATTTGCAGATGATGTAATGTTATTAAAAGGATCAAAATGGCAGAAGACTGTAAATAGCTACAAGGTGATCTAGACAGGATAACTAGCTGGGTGAATTAACATAGGATGAAGATAAATGCCAAGGGACCAGCTGATTAGGTACACAGATAAAAGTTAAATGTTGATTATGATTATAAAGTGGGGAATGAGCTGCTTATTGAAGACTCAAAATGTAAATACCTTGACATATCATTTGATAGCAGACTTTACTGGGCTGGATACATTGCACAGGTAACAGGGTAAGGGTTTGAAATCTTTCAATTGTTGGAAAGAGTGATGAGGGGATGCACTAAGAAGGAAGGGAATTTGGGTACAAAATTTTGATCAGACCACTGCTGGAATATGGTGGTGAAGAATGGATCTCACATTTTGTGTATCAAATATAGGAGTTGGAGGAGGTGAAGGGCTGTTAGTTACTTATCATGTTTTGAGGTAATTTCTAAAGACAACTCTAATATGATAAAGGAGCTGGAGTGGAATTTATTGGAGCTTAGAAGGAGGGTATAGAACAGTGATGGCAAATTGTTATTGACCTACATGCCATTTTTCCTAAAGAAATGTTGAATGAAACCATGAAGTGCCATCAAACAATAATGACTTAGTGATTAATGGGAAAAGAAATAATGCTAAACACTTTCACCCTAAAACTTTATATTTGCAACCAGAAATATAGTTCTTATTCTAAGCAATAATGAGATCAACAGTTTTGTGTTTATCTAAGTAGATGAAACTAGTGCAGCTTCTGTCATTGCAAATTAGATGCCAAATAACTTATATTAGGTTCATACTTTGTTACTCTTAGCAGCATGCAAGCTGAAGTTGAGTCATCTAAGAAACGGTTTTGAAGCGAATCTTTAATATTCCCTTTTTTTTTTTTTTTTTTTTTTTTTTTTTTTTTTTTTTTTTTTTTTACAAATTAATCCTGTTGAATACTTGTACATTTAACTCAAACAAGTAGTTGTGTTAACGAAATTATGCATAAATTGTAAAAGCAGTCAATGATGTCAACAAAAATGAACAAGTGATTAAGTTAGCTTAGCGCCCCTCCCATTACCGCACTGCCCTGCGCTAGTTCACTCAGTTCGCTTGGTTAAAATTCATGGGTAATCTGCCTCCTTTGTGCAATCTGTAGTCATTCTGGCACCAGTAGTTTCATTCACGATGAACTTATGATCTTATATTATGTAGCCAAAATGTAAATTTCTTATATTGATTAGGTACCTAGTTAATTAATGCAGCCCAAATTATTTGGTCATGTGCCATCATTGCCACTTATGCCATTGGTTCACCATCCCTTGTATAGAGAGTCATGGGAGTGTACTGAAGTATGGTACTGTGGGAAAATTAAGAGAAGGTGGTAGGGTAAAGATGATCATGGCCACAAGTTGGCACTTGAATTCAGGCATAAGGGTGTAGGAAGATTTTCTTATGTGCGTAGGGGTGTAAAGGACTGGAATAAATTACCAAGAGAAATGATGAATAATTTACCAAAAAAACTTAAAGAATTTAGAGTTAAAATTAGTAGGGGCAAATTAGGTGTGGGAAGAGGAAAGGAGAAAGACGGCTGTGTAGGGAAATTGCCACTGGAGTGTGCACTCCATTGCAATTTTATCAATTATACATTATAATAGTGAAGAAAGAACACACACAACCACAGATGACTGCAACATATCTCATATAAATATAATAAGGTTATACAGCTATCCCTCTAAACCTGTTTAAGAGCTGTTTACACAATGGCAAAAGAGCATTGCTTCTCAAATATTTATGTTTTGAGGAAAAATTTGTTTATTATAGTGTTTATGGGACCTGTTGGGATTACCAGGTTAATATTTGATTCTATGTACAAATTGACTACACTGAAACATAATGAGTATACTATAGGTTTACTCTCACTAGATTTAAAACAAAATTAGTGCATCACATCTAGAAAAACAATACTTATAATATCCTGGTCTTTGATATTGGATAATTTCCAGACATATTAATTATTGATATCTGCACAATATGTCCAAAACCAGCAATCTAGCTCATGTATGACTCTCTCTGCTGGATTTCCTTTTTGTGAATAGTAGGATGTTTTTAGGATTTTAGTATCTAATTGTATTAGGCATTCCTGCCACACATTGCCAACAAATTGAGGACCATTATTGGTTAAAATGCACTTTGGTGTTCCTCATTGTGTTATATAATGTTCAACTATCTTCAAACAGGTTCCTCAGGCTGTTGCTCATTCGAGTGAACGCAACTTATCTTAGAGAACACATCTTAGAGAACACAAAGCTGTGTGACTCCTCCTCTAGTGTGAGGTTAAGAGAGAATAATACTTTGCAACTCCCCTTCACATTGATTGCTACGGAAAATTGTCAAATGGTACAAGTGACAATAACATTTCTAATATTTTTGTACATATTGTGGAAATAATACCAATGTTGTAATAACTGGTAACACTTAAATGGTGGTGTAATATTAAAATGTCTATATGGTGATCCGGTATCCATAGCTTCCATTCCTCTGAGCTTTCATGGTTTCTCTTCTATAAAATGCCTTTCTCCAGACCATAAAATTTTCTTAACTCCCTGAGGTATCTCTCATTATGAGTCCATGTACCAAGGACATAACTGTGTCATAATTCTTTTGTTCCTCCAGCATATTTTGAAAATAACTACAAACTTATGTCTCATGTTTTTCCCTTTGATGTAAGGTTCAAGGGGTGTGTTGTTGGGATGTCACTCTCACTGATACATTACTCATTGGTTTTAAAACTTCTCGTCCCGGCCGATACCCGGACCAAAACACCTTGATCTCATAAGTTTGTACAGCCTCTGCGTTACAGGTTGCTATGTTTGGTTGACATTGGTGTATTTTAGTAGAATAGGCCTGAATGGGTAAGCCTCCTCTCTCTTCTTCCACCTCTCATCCACAACACAAACAAAACTCTACACTTAACATGCACTTTTTGACAGTCATCCATATTTGATAGATATATGTAACTTGGTAATCTTAGGGAGTGGTAAAAAGGAAGTTCAGTGGCTATTGGATATATATATATAAAGCGAAAGTGGGTGAAAATGGTACAAAATTTAAATAGTGTCAGAAGCCTAATATGCAACAAGCACATGCCAGAGAGAAGTAAGGGAGTAATTTATCGTACATATTACATTACTATTCTGAGGTATGATGTTTAATCATGGACACTGAAGAAATGGGAAATTGGAAAGATTCAATCAAGTGAAATTTCTATGGAGCAGAATAGAGGTTACAAGAATAGACAGAATAAGTGACAAAATGTTTAGGGATGCAGTAAAACAGGAAATAATAGAGAAGACAAGACTAAGATGGCCATCTTAAAAGAATATAGAATCACATAATACTGAAGAAAACAAGAAAGTGAAGATATAAGGTAAATGGCTCAGAGGAAGACCATGGGACAGATGGCAGAATAGATATGTGCTGAAAAGATGAGAGGACTGGGCCATGGTGGTGCTGAAGAGATGGTGGGAAAAGAGAAGATGTGAGTGCAAAGCAGGCCCAGCCATTAACTGGAAACTGTTGATTATGACTACACAACCATTTTCAAGCAATGCTTTGACCAAGGTTTTGTAACCAAATTTTCTCACTTCCCTGCAACGTCCCCTCATGAGATGAAAGATTTTGAAATTTCTGTGACCATCTGCCCAAATTATTTCACTACTGAATGTTGTGCCAAAGTATTTCCACTTAATGTCTTTTATAAGCAATTTCTGACCCACTCTATCACAAGTTTTGTATCTGTGTGCCAATAAGCTAACTCTTTGGCATTTTCATTCCATATTAACCTAACCAGTTAGGTATTATGCCCAGGTAACAGTTCACAATTTTCTCCTGTTTTAATCATATTACATAATATTATGTCATCAGCATACAACCTAACTTCTGACTGTAAACTATCAACATAATCACTCATAAGAATAAAGAACAGCAATAGTGCCAATACACTAACCTGTGACATTCTTGGTTTCACTTCAACCTCTTGTGATACTGCATTTTCTATCCTTACTCTTAGGTTTCTAACTTTTAAGAATTCTTGGAAGCAATAAATTCCATATGCTCCAGTTGGTTTTACCTTGTTTGCCAGAATTTTATATGTTATTCTGTCAAAAGTCTCAAAAGATCTAATGTTATGGTAGAACTTGATCTCCCTTGTTAATACGTCAGAAATGTCTTATGTATATGAATGAAAGGAGGCTTTCCTGGAGTATCAACTGCAATGAATTTCTTGGGCCTCCCACTGGAGGAGCACTCAATTAGATGCAACATTTTGAAGTTGTTCTCCAACAATATCTAGTCTATAGTTCCCTACCTGAGATCTACATGAGTATACTTTCCAAAACACATGTTGCCAATTTGCAAGAAAGTTTCTTCTTTATAGATATTTCTAATTTGATTCCATATTAGTTTTTCAACACTGTAACATTACTAGGGTTATAATCTTTAACTCTTTGTAACATAACATACGTCGGGGCCATGCAGGGGTATCTGTGGCCGGCGTAGTAAGCCAGTGTGGGGCTATCCTTTGGTGTGCATGGTTGACCGCCGTCAAGTTTAGTTGTCGACGTAGCAACATTTCGGTCGGGATTATAGAAATTGTGAAAAGACGAGAAGATTTGGCGGAGTGTAACGTGGAAACTAGTAATGTGTTATATTAACAGTTTTGCATGGAGTGCAGGGATCTCAAGTGACTGTGGACATGTTATGAGTACTGTGGAGAGTGTGGGAGTTTGTGCAATTTAATTTCCTCTTGTCCCACGAGTCTGCAATTCTCGGAAAAGGAGTCTGATTCCTTATTTAAATACTGATTTGGTGGTGGTATTTTCCGTCAGTGTGAAATCATAAGTTTATGGACTCAATAAAGTTTGGTATTTGTGTCCATTCTAAAGTGTGTGAGCTTATCATTTAGTAACCCGACAAACGTTAATACCTAAGCCTGGAGACCACAGCATAAAGAACCTTTTGTTTAATCAATGAATATGTGTGTGTCGAATAAGTGACTTTTAATAATCAAAAAAACTCCATAATTAGCCATTAGGCTTGCATCTTGCTTATCTTTCCTCCTTTATGGACCAGTACTACTGACAGCACCTTTCAAGTCTCCAGTTAAACCACCAGTCACCAAACTCAATCTAAATGATATTTCAAGACCTGCCACAATTACATATCCCCCTACCTTTAATAAATCTTTGTTAATATTATATACACCAGCCTTTTAAACTTTTATTAGTTTCTTCATAATATCAGCTGGATCAGTTTCTAATTTTTTAGTCTGATTATATTTATTTATATGGGGAAAATCCTACTCTTATATGTTCTTCCCTTTCTTGGATGATAGTTCCCAATAGTTCCATCAAATGAGTTACTAGTTTTTTTCCACCTTTTCCAAATCCTTCACCCTAAACTATAATTATATCACTACCTTCCCTTCATCTCAGTTGTGTAAAATAGCCACAGAAATTTCATTGCGTGATCCTCTTGCACACATAATATTTTTTATAAACTCGTCATTAGCTTCCCTCTCCACTGTCATTAATTCTTTGTTGAGTCATTTTTAGAAACCCCTACAGCTTTGCTGTCTCATAGCTAAGTTGTGTTCTCTTCTTACCAACTCCATTAATCTTCTTGTTTTTCTATTACAGAATGTAAGTTCTTTACCTATCTTTGATCTTTGTTTTGGAATAAAATTTCTTATCCCATACTTATTGTCTCCTAAAACTATTTCCATTTCCGTTCTACTCGTGCTCTCCTTCGGCATTTGTATATTTCCTTGAAGTTTCTCTTTAATTCTGAACACGTCATTTTATAAATGGACACATAACCACCTTTAGTTTTGGTTGTTGATTTACTGAGTCCTTTAATGTCCATTAGAAATAATTCATTACCACTTTTTTTTTTTTTTTTTTTTTACTTGTTACGAAATAATTTTTTCACTATTTTATTACTAAGATATCCATTATGTTGGATCGTCTTGTAGTAAGCTCTGCCACTTCCCTTTTTACACTATTTGCAGATATTTGTTCCCCTGTGTTATTAACCTCCCCACTCCACACTTGGTAAATTGAAGTCCCCACCAATAACAATCATTTCACTTCTCAACTTTGAATAGGTTTGTTTTGTATTAGACTGAAAATTCCAGTATGGTATATTTCCTTGAAGTTTCTCTTTAATTCTGAACACATGTCATTTTATAAATGGACACATAACCACCTTTAGTTTGGGTTGTTGATTTACTGAGTCCTTTAATGTCCATTAGAAATAATTCATTACCACTTTTTTTTCTTTTTTCTTTTACTTGTTACGAAATAATTTTTTCACTATTTTATTACTAAGATATCCATTATGTTGGATCGTCTTGTAGTAAGCTCAGCCACTTCCCTTTTTACACTATTTGCAGATATTTGTTCCCCTGTTTTATTAACCTCCCCACTCCACACTTGGTAAATTGAAGTCCCCACCAATAACAATCATTTCACTTCTCAACTTTGAATAGGTTTGTTTTGTATTAGACTGAAAATTCCAGTAACTCATGACTATGGTATACAAACATTAGCGAACAGTAGTATTCTTTGCTGAATGGTATGAAAACTCCTCCACCAACTACTCCTGTTGCTCTGTGGTACACTTGTAAGAGCTCCTTTTTCAGTACTCCTTCCTTTAACTAACACCTATAACTATTGGGGATTCTTGCACTGCTGTTGAGTTATCACACTCTATTTCCTCATTAATTAAAATTTTACCATTGGACATCTTAAATTTTACTTATCATAAACTCTGCAAAGATCTTAACCCTTAAAGTTGTACCTTTCTCTTTTTTGTTTCATTAACTGTAACTATTTCTTTAGTACTTGTATCTCCCATCATGCATCTGTATTCAGGATCCTTTTGATCAGATATTTTCATCCCATCACCAACAGTCACTAAACTATTAGAGGCACAGTCTACTGGAAGTGTGGTTCTATTACTGAACTGCACAGCAAAGCAATTAGTTTAAAATTTCTGGAGATTATAGTTTTTGTTAGTACAAGAGCAAAGTTTATGTATCATCACTACAAAAAAAATGTTTGGATGGCTATAAAGTACAAATCCTTAAAATGCTAGAAGTTGAATCAAAATACGGCCACCATCTTTGGATGAACAGTATGTAATATTTTTATATAATTTTCTTATTTGGTAGTATTTGGTGGTATCATAAAATGAAATCATACAGATTCAAAAGAAGGAAATCTCAATACAAGATACCAGAAAAATTAATATGATGGTATTATTTTTTACCCATTATAGGGGAGTGTCCATAAACCATTTAGCTTCATTTTGGCCTCCTGTGTTCCCCCCCTCCCCCCCCCCCCCCCCCCCCCCCCTCCCCTGACCCTCATAGCCTGATGTGGCTTTTGCCTCTAGCCCCCGCCCGCCTCCTCCCCACACATAGCACATAGCTTTTTTCCCTATTGATTCCAGAAGACATTTTGTACACTTTTCTCTTATCAGACTATTGTAATTATATATGGAGATAATTAAATGACTGAAATATATATTAAAATGCTGTTGTGTGTTCTGTACCTAGTTTCTAACTCTGAGAAATAATACAAATAAAAAGCAAACACCCCCCCCCCTCCCCTCCACACACACACATAGCCCAGCATAGCTTACCAACCAACTCCTCCACCAATAGACCAAGCCATGTAGTTTATGGACAATCCCTAGGCAGCAGAAGCAGAATTGTTGACACAAATAAAATCAGAAGTCAAATGCACAAATAAGAAACAGAAGTCACTAATAAGAAATTCTCATTACTGCTAATAATATTGAAGACAGATGGAAAAGTCAACTTACCATAGCATAGGACATAGCTGTACAAAAACAAGTGTTCATTAGTGAGCTACCCCTCTCTATGCGCAGCAAATATTGACCTTCTTATATACTTTTTTTTACTTATTGCTTTACGCCTCGTCGACAGCTAAGGTCATTAGAGGTGGCATGGGACTGGGGACAAGGAATGGGAAGGAATTTGGCCATGGCCTTTTTGAAGGAAGCATCCCGGCATTCGCCTGGAGTGATTTGGGGAAACCATGGAAAACCCAAATCTGGATGCTCAGACGGGGATTCGAACCCGCTTCCTCCCGAATGTGAAGCCAGAATGTTAACCGTTCCCCCACCACACTCGGTTTCTTATATATTGTTATACTATTGTTGTACCATTATAACATTAGAATGAGAAGGAAAACTAATCTCGTTGTATCAGGTATCTAACAGATAAGCTGAGGAACTTTAGGAAAGGAGTTTGTAAGGATACTAATTATACTGATTATGGACAATAGCACACATGTTTATAAGCTAATCACATCTAAAGAGTTCAGGAAGTGTAGTTATTACTGTTAAGATTCTGTTAGTCCTAGCTGTGAAACAGTTGTTGAAAGTATGGGAAACTGCATGGGCAGCCTGTGGAAGGTCTAGGATATTAGTGCAAACTGTGTACCATTGACAGTTCAGTCTGGTGGAGGTGAGACCTGTATATGAACTAGAGCTGCAGAAGCAGGTGAGTGTATAGGCCTATACAAAAAGATGTGGAGTGGCATATCCCATATCCCAGTTTTTACAGTTGGAGAAGAGCTAGTATCTAGATTATTGCTACAAGTTTTAATGTGAGGTATATTGCAGAAGAAGGATCCATGTGCTGATTTGGAATGGTTAGGAGGTAAATATTAATATACCAAACTATTCTCAATGATTATGCTATGCTGGGGGAAGTTTGAAGAATTTTGAAGTGAAGGATCAACATTTCAGGGAAGGAATACAATAATGGATTCAAGTTCATGATAGGTCTGGGTGATAAGTGATAACTAAAAGTTAGTCTTTGGTGGAATAGAAGATGAGGTATGAGATTTGTATTGCTCCTTGGAAGATCAAGAGGGAAGCAGTGGGAACTGAATACTTGTGACAGATTGTGAAAATTTTTGGCTTTAGGGCGATTGATTACTATGCTGAGATAAGATGATAAGCATCTAATCTGATTATTTACACGCTTATTTTTCCACTACTCTACTATATTCTCATTTTAATAATTCAGTATTCATTTTATAGTGTTCTTTCAATAATACAATATTAATTTCAATTACTACTACTGTTAATATCCATTTATTTAATAATTGCTATCTGTCCATTAAACATTTAACTTATATTCTAAGTAACAAATGAGCATGAAGAAATGCTATGAGGTTATATGAATATGGAAATGAATGAAGTAGAGCCATCACTCGCCAAAGTTGAATGTCTGGTCAATTATATTAAATAAATAAAAACCCCAACTAAAACATTGATAAACAAAAATTGAATTATCATGAATGACAAAAATAAAAAAAGGTCATGAAAAATAAATACCAAACATACTTAAACAGCCCAAAAATGCTGAAAAATCCCATGTTAGATACAAAAATTCTGGTTAAATGGATAACAACTAAGTGGGTTGACAAGCTGTAAACTATGTTCTAATAAGATCAATGAATTTGGAGCTCTTCCAAATATTTTTTAGAAAAAGGCTGCATGTAACTTAGATAGATAAAACTTTGTTTATTATTATTCACTAATTGAAATGGAGATAATATTCCACTGGCAATATCCTTATGAATCCACTTCTGCATTCTTAAATCTCTTCTTTAGTATCTGAGGTAAACTGTTCAGCATATCCCTCAGTAAAGTTTTAGAAACAAAAGACAATTTCCCTACTTCATTATGAAAAACAATGCACCGATAGCCAGCTAAGCTGAAACATTTCATCAACACAGAATACAATTTGCAAATAGTAAAAATATGATTTATTGTTAAAGATGTGTTACAATGTTGACACAATGCTGGGTCCTCTCATTATGGGTATCAATGCTCCAGAGGGCAGTGGCATCTGTGAAGACAGGTGAGAAACATTTCATATGCTGCTGACCCCCTCTAGAAGAAGAATCAAGTTACCTTCAGTACACTTCGACAAGTGAAGAATTGACCCAAAAGCACTATGGTACAGGACTGGATTGCGACTGATAAGTGTGCATCGAAATTTCATTTAAGAACACCTTGAGATATTGTCAAATAAAGTTATTGATAAATATTCTGAGAATCCAAGACGATTAATGTTTACATAAAAAAAAACTGTGAGTTACAATCATAATTATCTATATAGTTGGTCCTTGGATTAAGTGGTTGGATTACTATGTTAATCAATAATAAAAATAGTTTCCTCAATAGGTTTGAGATTCATTTTGTAAGAAATCGTCATGTTTTAGTACCACACCTCACTTCCACGAAAAAAATATGAGTTTCCCCCGTCTCCCCCACCCCCAGTTCAGAGCTTCCCCCCCCCCCTCTAGTTCTGATCCTGGATACGCCCTTGGATGGGCTTGTTTCTTGTCGCAAGTTGAGTCGATTTTAGGAGCAATTTTCATGGGCGCCGGGAGGGAGGGTACAAGGGGGTACACTTACACCCCCCTGCTATGAAAGAAAATACACAGAAAAATATTAAGAAACAAAAAATTTATTATTAAATTCACTGTTTGAATATCAACTTAAGGTGCTAAGGTTGTTGCTCAAATTTGTTCAACACCTTGTCAATAAATTCAATATCCTTAGTTATTAAGTAATAAGTGTTATATATAATGTAAACACTTAATTTGTTGACACTGTTTTTTTAGTTTCAAGTGTTTATGTTCTATGTCTATGTAGCTTTCTTAAAAATATAATATGAAATAAAAGAGAAAAACATTCTTATAAATGTCATGTACCGTCAAACGCTAAGTAATTAAATAAATAACCACGAAAAAAATGAGAGATTTTCTTCAGTTCTAATAGGTATTTGAGCTTTGTCTAGAAAATAACAGGTTACATTATGCCGTGAATATCCGCTCGAGTCATCTGGAAAGTATCTTTTGAGAATTCTCTTGTCACTGCAAAAGCCAGATGAGAGTTTGTTCTTTTCATATATTCACTTTTGCATAGTTTTATCTAACTTAGCTTCTGATAAAGTAATAACAATTTTCCAAGCTTGGCATCCCAGTCTGATTCAGAAATCAAAAATCGAGTTTTTGCATCGATATGTTTTTGGTTATGCTTTTTTGTCGGTTTCTTGCACAACAGAACAATGCTTTGTAAACTGCCGCACGTAACTGTGGTCTAATATGCGCGGGCAACTGCCGACACAGTTTCTGTTTCGTTGCTGCCCTGCCCTGCTCTGCGCTGCGCCTACTGCGCCAGAGACAATATAATTACTGCGCCACGCAGCTCAATGTGCGCCCCGGGTTAAAGTGCGCCCGGCCTTAATGTCTTTTTGATTGATTCTATTGTTTCCCTGTCTACTTTGGATTCTTCTGCAGGATAGGGGGAAGATGGGTGTGTAGGGAAATTACCACCGGAGCCTGTGCTCCATTGCAATTAAATTAAATTAAAAAGTGTTTGTACGTCAATAGAGTTATAAGCTTTGTTGAAGGTGATTATTGTTTGTCTGTTTCTACGGATTTGTTAGAAGATTTTGCAATTTAGAATTTGTTCGACACATGACCTGCTTTTTCTAATTCCTGTCTGATATTCGCCGATAATATGGTCTATTTGTGTTTCAAGTATCATAAGAAGTACTTTGGCAGGATTTTGTAAGTAATTTGTAACAAGAAAATACCTCTGTTGTTATTAGTGTCGATTTGTATCTTTTTTGTGAAGTGTGTGAATTAGTGTACATTTCCAGTCCTCGCGAATTTTTTCCTTGATCCAGATATCTTGAATAATCGTATGAATTTTATGAGCGAGACTCGTACCACATTTCAGCAATTATACCATATTCCCCTGGGGCTTTGTAATTTTTAAGTCTAATGATAATTTGTTGGATTTCTTGTAAACTGCGAGGTTCAAAATCTGGATTTGGAGTGGATTTTTCTAAGGTAAGTTGTCATTTAGAGTGTCGATAATTTAGAAGGTCTTTGAGGTAATTTGCTAGGAGCTTACAATTTTCCATGTTAATTGTTTCTAGAGTCACATCTGGACGTTTTAAAGAGCTAACTCTTCTTTGAGTGTTCTGCAGAAGTTCCTTGTGTTGCCTTTCTTAAACTCTTGATCAATTTCTGCTAGTTTGTTTCTGTTATAAGTACGTTTTTCTAATCTAATGGTTTTTGAAGTTTTTTTCTGCATATTAATGAGTGGCTACTAATTTTGTTCAGTCTGCCAGTAAAGGCCCCTGCCAGGCAGACCTCACACACAACGCGCCTGCACGCCGGGATACATATACGACTCCAAACAGGCGCAGAGGCATCAAAACAAACCAGGAATCATCTAGAAGCTAAGTGGGACTATTTCTTACAGAGGTCGCCGTACTACCACACAACGGAATTCCTGCGCCAGGCCGCCTATATAAGCGTAGCCGGCCGCTCCACCGCCAGTTCCAGCCTGACCGCTGAACCAGCGTCAACTACAGAAGACCACCGGAAGTTCGCGAGAAGTAGAAGCCGTCACTCTACCCCGGATCAGGACCAGGCTGAAATTCTCGACGGTCTTCTGATAACTGTACCCACAATTGTTTATGGTTTACCTGTTGTATTGTGTACCGAGTAATAAACTTCAAGGAACCGTTAAGTGTAGTTCACTTCAGTGGCGACAAGGTTGGGATAAGAACTCTCGACCATCATGGCTACGCTAGCAGCACCTACGGAATGGCAACAGTTCCTCCAAGGACTTCTACATCAGTTCTTCGAATCTCAGAGACAACTGATTGCGGAAGTCAGGAATCTCCGCCAACCCACGGCCCCGCCTCCGTTCCCAGCATTCAACGACGACGTCGAGGAATGGGAGACCTACGAGAAGCGCATAAGACAACACTTCGCAATTCACCACATAACCAAAGAAGAAGACCAACGTGCATATTTCCTTTCCTGGAACCAATCGAAGATGTATGTCTTGCTCACCAAACTTCAGCCACAAGACCCCGACACCCTCACCTTCACGACCATCTGTACGACACTGAATGCATACTACAAACGCCGGTACCATGTCGTCGCGGCCCGCGTCGAATTCTATCAATGCCGGAAGAAGCCCGATCAGACGTATCGCCAGTGGGCGGCCGAACTCCAAGGCCTTAGCAGAAAATGTAAGTTTCAAACTCGTTGTTCCCACGAATCCTACGCCGACGACATGGTGCGTGATCACATCATACAGGCTGCACCAGATGCCGCACTCCGGCATGACGCCCTCAAGTTAGAGGACCCATCCCTGGAGCAGGTCATCGAACTTGCCTACAAATTCGAAATATCTACGGCCGCAGATCGCCGCCTGGAGTCCTGGGCGGATGTGGCCGCAATCCGAACCGACGTAGAGGACACACAGGACGTCGCCGCCATCCAGAGCTCCCAGTCGCGCTCCTCCCGACACCACAACCGGGGACCGCTTCCTCAGAAGGACATCGAACCGGCCCGTTCCGGCAGGGGCACCAAGTCTCGGCAGCAGCAGCGGATCCCGCAGCGCCGACGCCGCAGCCCGCTCCGCCTACCCTCCTGCCCCGCCTGTTATTCAGCACATGAGAGGGAAAATTGTCCGGACCGTTGGGCTGAATGCTCACGTTGCGGCAAGGAAGGACACCTGGCGTCCGTCTGCCGCACCAACACCACCAATGCCAATCCCGGCTCTCGCCGCCCAGGGTCTTACCAAGACAGGTTGAGCGGCGCACCTATGGATATCAATCAGGTAGACACTTCCACTGCATCCAAACTTTTTATTGACGTTACGGTCAATGGCAAGCCTCTGCGCCTACAAGTCGACACAGGAGCAGCAGTCTCATTGCTTAATTATACTACTTATGTGCAAATTGGCTCGCCCCCCCTCTCGCCGGCCCCCAAGCGCCTCCTGACATACAACAAACAGGAAATAGCACTCCTGGGACAATTCACAGCAAACGTCATGTATAAGTCTGTACATCGTTCAGTCCCCTTTTTAGTAGTTAACAGTTCTCTCACAGCAGACTTATTTGGACTGGACGCTTTCCGCTTATTCGGATTTTCAATTGAGGATAACATACAACTCGTATCTCAGCATGTTCCTTTTCCTGAAGTGGACGCCCTTTGCACCGAGTTTCAGGACCTGTTCTCACCAGGCGTCGGCTGTGCAAAGGACTTCGAAGCATCACTCCAACTCCGGCCGGACGTACGGCCTCGATACTTCCGGGCACGCCAGGTACCCGTAGCGCTTCAACAACCACTTCAGGAAGAACTTCAACGTCTCCAAGACGAAGGGATCCTCCAGCCAGTGCGGTTCAGCCCCTGGGCCACGCCGTTGGTCATAGTTCAGAAGCCAGGACGCCGCTTACGTCTCTGTGGTGACTTTAAGACCACCGTCAACCCGCATCTGCTGGTAGACGATTATCCACTTCCGAGACCGGACGACCTCTTTCGTAAATTAGCAGGAGGTACCTACTTTACAAAAATTGACCTGGCAGAAGCATACCTTCAAATCCCTTTGGATATCCAGTCCCGACAATACACAGTCATCAACACTCCCGCTGGCCTCTTCCAACTCAACCGGCTCATGTTCGGCTTGGCCAGTGCTCCAGCGATTTTTCAACGGTATCTCGAACAACTTCTCCAGGATATTCCGGGATGCATCAACTATCTCGACGACATAGTCGTCACGGGACCCTCTGCTGCCGAACACATGACCAACCTCCGCCTACTCTTCCTCCGCCTCCGTGCAGCAGGATTGAAATGCAACCTTTCCAAGTGTCAATTTTTTCAACAATCCATTTCCTACCTGGGTCACATCATTGCTCAGGAAGGCATTTCCCCAGCATTTTCCTATGTGGACGCTATTTCCAACTTACCTCGGCCTCAGGATCTACATCAGTTGAAATCTTTTTTAGGCAAGATTTCATACTACAGAAAATTTATACCCTCAGCAGCACAAGTGGCAGCACCCCTGTACCACCTCTGTCGCAAGAATGTCCCGTTCCGTTGGACCCCAGCTTGCGAGACTGCATTCCACACCCTTAAACAGCAGCTCAAGTCCACAGCATGCCTCATCCCATACACTCCAAACCTCCCCTTGATACTTGCCACAGATGCATCCGATTACGGCGTGGGGGCAGTTCTGTCTCATAAATTACCAGATGGCACGGAACGCCCCGTAGCTTACATCTCCAAAGCCCTATCGGCTGCTCAGCTTAAATATTCTCAAATCGAGAAAGAGGCGCTAGCTATTGTTTTTTGCCTGCTCCAAATTCTATTCCCTTTTATATGGGATTTCTTTTCATCTCATTACCGATCACAAGCCACTCCTATCACTATTTGATCCGTCCACACGTCTGCCTACCAAAACATCCCACCGCATCCAGCGTTGGGCACTATTCCTGTCCCAGTTCAGATATACCATGCATTTCCATACCACCTCCAGGCATGCCAATGCAGACGCCTTATCCAGACTACCGCAGGGACCAGACCTTGCCTTCGACAAGTCGGAACTTTTGGTGTTCCAGATCGACGATGACATACAGGAAGCACTGAAGACATTTCCAGTCACGGCCTCAAAAGTCGCGGCAGCCACAGGGGAGGACCCCCTCCTCCGTGTCATCCGACACCACATCCAACACGGGTGGCAAACACGTTCCCCTCCACGCCATCATCAAGACTTCAAGTTCTACTACTCCATCCGCCACCAGCTCTCAGTAGTAGAGGGAGTGCTCCTCCGCACAGAACCAAATTCCACCCCGAGGGTCGTCGTTCCGAAATCCCTACAACCGACAATCCTCCAAACTCTCCACCAAGGACACTGGGGAATTGCCCGCACCAAATCCCTTGCCAGACGCCATGTATTCTGGATCGGCCTTACCACGGATGTCACGGAGATGGTGCGGCGCTGTACCATCTGTGCCCAACAACTGCCCCGCCCCCCTCAAAAGTTCCTTTCCTGGCCGGCACCGTCCGGACCCTGGGAACGCATTCACCTCGACTTCGCTGGCCCATTCCTAGGCCACCAGTGGCTCCTAGTGACGGATGCCTTTTCCCACTTCCCATATGTCGTCCGTTGCTCCACAATCACCACAGAGGTCACCATTTCAGCCCTCACGAAGATCTTTTCCATCGAAGGATTACCATACGCTATCGTCACAGATAACGGACCGCAATTTCGAAGTCGGGAATTCCTATCCTTCTGTACCGCCAACAATATCCAACACCTCCTCACCCCGCCCTTCCACCCCCAATCTAACGGGGAGGCGGAACGGCTAGTCAGAACATTCAAAACCCAAATGACCAAATACACCACAAGTCACAAACTCGAGAGGCATTGACACTCTTCCTCAGTTCCTATCGAACCACTCCAGTGGGGGCGAAAAGCCCGGCGGAATTGCTGCATGGCCGCCAACCTCGCACTCTCCTCCATCTCCTCGTACCCCCGCCCAAAGTACAGGTACCTTCGGGCCCATTCCGTTTCACCCCGGGCTCCCTAGTCTGGGCCCGCGGGTTTGGCTCCCGGGCCGGTTGGCTTCCGGGGGTCATCCAGCGGCCCCGGGGCCGCCAACTGTTCGACGTCAGCCTGGATGGCCGGATAGTGCGACGCCATCGAAACCAACTACGTCCCCGCTACCCCACGGCACCGTCCTCTTCCACCACGGCACGGCCATCCACTTCTTCCTCTCCTTCCCTGCCACCTCCACCACTCCTGCCGTCTAACCGTTGCTCAGGGACAGTTACAGCGCCACCAACGACGCCACAACCTGTCGGTCGCTCCGACACCCTTCAGCCGCAGCCTCTCGACCACATGCTAGGGACCATCTTCAGCGCCCCCCGTACAGCCCCCGGCCATCGACGCCGACGAACCGATGCCGTTAGCTCCACAAGTACCTCCACCACAACCTGCACCACGACGCAGGTCGGCACGCATCGCCAGGGGAACAGCTCCGTACTCCCCTGGAGGTAGCCTTCATAGTCTGCTCCAGGGCGCCGCGGCAGACGACCTCGCAGACGTCGCAGACATCGCTTCCCCCCCCCCCCCCGGGAGGGAGGTATGTTCAGTCTGCCAGTAAAGGCCCCTGCCAGGCAGACCTCACACACAACGCGCCTGCACGCCGGGATACATATACGACTCCAAACAGGCGCAGAGGCATCAAAACAAACCAGGAAAACAAATCATCTAGAAGCTAAGTGGGACTATTTCTTACAGAGGTCGCCGTACTACCACACAACGGAATTCCTGCGCCAGGCCGCCTATATAAGCGTAGCCGGCCGCTCCACCGCCAGTTCCAGCCTGACCGCTGAACCAGCGTCAACTACAGAAGACCACCGGAAGTTCGCGTGAAGTAGAAGCCGTCACTTTACCCCGGATCAGGACCAGGCTGAAATTCTCGACGGTCTTCTGATAACTGTACCCACAATTGTTTATGGTTTACCTGTTGTATTGTGTACCGAGTAATAAACTTCAAGGAACCGTTAAGTGTAGTTCACTTCAAATTTTTTGTGGTTTTATGGGAATTTCAATTTCACCTCGCATTAATTCTAAGTTCTATAGCTTTGTAGCAGGTTTCATTCCATCACATACCTACCTATGCGTTTTCTCTGAGAGAGGCCAATGCTTTGAGCAGCTTTCAAGAATGAGTCTTTTAAGTTCTGGCCAGTTTAATAGTAGGATGTTGGCTGGAAATATTGGAAAAGGAAATTTGCAGAGTTTTGTTCCAAAAATTCAGGGTTAATTCACGCATTTCAATGTATTCTGGGTTTGCGTCTATTTGATTGAAACTTTGCTTTAAGACAAATGGTTATCAGAGTCAATCTCAACTTTTTTGACTTTCATTTTTATAATTTACTTTTGGCTTTTCTGCTTCTGGTAGATGGCTATATAGTCTTGAAATTCTCGTAAATGATAATTTGGGTATCTCCAGTTTTTTTTTTTTTTTTTTTTTTTTTTTTTTTTTTTTTTTTTTTTTTTTTTTTAAATTGCCAGGAAATGGGTTGAAGTTAATTTTAAACCGAAATTGTGACAGAAGGCGATTAGTCGATCTCCGTTTTTTAAGGTTCCGAATTTCCTTTCTCTTCCAATTTGCGTGTTGAAGTCTCGCATCAGAAGTTTGATATGATGGCGTGGAATTTTGTTTGTTGTTTCCTCTAATAGTTCCCAGAAGTCCTCTACTTTTCGAAGATCTTTTTAATTATGGTTATTTGTAGGTGCAGTATATGTCCAATGATCATTAAATAGGCCTTATTTCCTTTTTTTTTTTAACTGCTTTACGTCTCCTATAACAACTAGGTCTTTAGAGACGGGAAAGGATGGGGGGCACGGAATGGGAGGGAATTCGGCCATGGCCTTTTGAAGGAAGCATCCCGGCATTCACCTGGAGTGATTTGGGGAAACCATGGAAAACCCAAATCTGGATGCCCGGACGGGGATTCGAACCGCCGTCCTCCCGAATGCGAGGCCAGAGCGCTAGCCGTTACACCACCACGCTCGGTCCTTATTTCCTGATTTGATTGAAAGTAGATGGAGAAGAAGGTATGAAATTTAAGTTGAGTTTGTAATATTCCTTCTGACTACAAGCCCGGTGCCAAATTTTGTCTGCTTCTTACGGATTGAGATTTCTGGTTTGTCTTTGTAGATTCTGCAATTCCCCTGATTCAAAATGATATTCATATGTGTACCTTGTTTCTTCAAGTGCTAGAATTTGGATTTTGAATTTGTCCAATGTTTGTTAGTTCCTCAAGTTTGCCAACTTTGAGAAGCGTACTGATGTTCAAAGTGCTGAAAAAATTTCGGGTGAAGAGATTTGGGAAGCTCCGATACAATCCCGCATGATATTGTCGGTCTCCCAGAATCCGCTCACCGAAAAAACCTATTATATTTACTAAGACCTGGGATAGGTGCTTTGGTAGCAGACATTACCATCATGCTTTAAGTTGAAACTATGGGGAGATCACTCTCTGTTTATCTCAGTAATACAACTGAGGTAATGAGCCATAAAGGTTGCCTCAAGTTGTTTTCTGGTCTAATCTTTTACGGTTCTTAGCCAACCCTCCTCCTTTATTCGGTCTTGGTACCGGCAACAGTTACTACTAAGTTACTCAATCAACCCAGCAGCTGCTGCAGGCAGCATTATTATTAGAATTTTAATATTATGAATACTCTTCAAAACCGAATATAAATAAAATCTTCTTCTTATTAAACACAAATTTTACAGTAAATTGATTAATGAAAACTGTTCCACTGATTCCCTAGCGTCTATCGCTTCCCTGGCGAGTAACTCGAGCAGAGCGATAAAAATATCATATCACCAGCAGTTGCACGATGCTTTCCCCTGTGGATATAAACGTGTGGAGTAATAAGGTCACAGGATTTTTTTTTTTTTTTTTGCTTGCAATAGTAATCATTATCCCGGAGAAGGAAAACATCTGAAATGTTATTTAGAAGGTTCATACCTTTTAGTTACTTTCTCGGCGTTACTCCAATTATGAGAAAGTTTTAGTTTTCTTTTCTTTTATATTTTAAGGTAAAGTTACCTGGAAAAATAAAGAAATTAATTAAACAAATGTTCCTGAAACTACAGGAAAACTAGACATTGTAATACGAAGAGCAATTATTCTCCATAAATGGGACCTAGTTTTACTATTGATGTTAAAAAGAAACTTTGTTTAGGGTTTTATTTGAGATTTGTAATGTAGCACAGTTGTACCCATGGAGGACGGAATAGCGTGGAGGCGACGCAAAGGACCTTCACCACGCAGTGGAGTGAAGTCGGGTACAGAGAAGTGGGGTAGGGAGTGGGGTTGCCACCTTCTTTTGTTGAAAATAAAGAACATTGGTTATTAAAGGCAAGGAAAAAAAGTACGTAGTGGCAAAATAAAGTACAATTTATTTTTGTTTATTATTATGTTTAAAAACTTTTTTATTGATTTTTGCAAGTTTTATCAAAATATTATCACTGCTAAACAATTGCAAAGCATCTTTACAGTCTATATTTAAGTTAAACTAAATAAGTAATTCGTTTTTTGTCAGATCCAGAGGTGCTGTGTTTATTTAATCTCGCCATTTGCAATTCATCAAGTTTGCAAAATTAACATCAGTCTTGTTAAATAGTTGCTGCTATTTTTGTGCAGTAGATAATTCCGGCAAACCTTTAGAACTATATATCTGATCATAAAGTTTGTTTAATAAAGCAATTTCTCCATAAAGATAATCCATATCTATATTAGGTTTTTGCAGTTTTAAATTTTCTATTATGTTAACAATATCAAATTCAGCAATGCTCTTTAAATTTATATTTCCAAGTGTAAATAACCAGTTTGTGTCATTAAAATCAAACCATTAAACTCTAAGGCTTTACAAATAAATGATAATAAAAAATTTCGGCGTAACATATTCATTATCTATTTCATCCGTTTCACTATCAAAATTACGTTTTGTAGGTACACATGGAATACTTTGTTTACTGAAGTTGTCCTTGTCCATGATTTACTATAACATAAATCTATAAAACCTATTAATCGTATTCTTATTGCTCTCAAACCACTTTACACAAAACAAATAAACAAAAAGTTTTGACATAATAATGACATTGATAATGTTGACATTTGAGGTTAGGTTGCGTTCAAAAATTATAAAAAATGAGCATTCAAGTGGCGCTGGGAATCTATTGATTCGGCACCAATAGATAACGTACCATTTTACGCAAAACGCTTAGGACCAAACTTATTAAAATCCCAGAGAAATAAAATCGTGCGAAATAAAGTATTTTCACGTACTTTATTGTTTTCAAAATGTATAGAGTACAATTACCAGAAATAACGTACAATACTTTATTATAAAGTACGGGTGGCAACCCTAGTAGGGAGATCGCCATATTGGATGGCTGTAAAAACACGGAAAATACGCAGAAACACTTCAGTGGAATTATGCGATAACCATGGCACTGCAATTTAATGATGGATTATTATGTAACTCGACGAGACAAATAAAACATGAAGAATATATGTATTTTTTTGATATCCTGCTTAGTTGTCGAGATATACTATCTCAAAAATGAGGTGTTTTTGGGTGCAATTCCAAATAAAAATTTCAGCAAAGTCAGATTTGATGATAGACTCTTATGTAACGAGATAAATCGAAAGTAAAGAATAAAAATTTTCGATATCTCGCCTAGTTCTCGAGATATGACTTCCAACACTTGTTTACAATAAGGCTAGCCGTTTATATGCAAAGTAGTAACATATGCTTATTGTCTACACCAATGAATAAGTTTATAGCGCTAGGTCCTAATCCTGCAGTTACCTATCAAACACTTTAAGAATAATAATTACAATGTGACTTAACTTATTCCAGTTTTTTTTTACGGAGATAACCAAGGGCCTCTTCTTCACATTTGCTATGGTCCCGCGCTGTTTTAAATCGGCTCTGTGAAGAGAAGTTGATGGAGATTGTAATATCCTCTCATTTGGTGGGGGTGGCTCTTCCTTTCCGGCGCGGCCTCTATACCTTCCGGAGTTACCCGGAAGCCAAGGAAGCTGACCTCTCGTGCACAGAGGTTTGATTTGTCCGGCCGCAGCGTCAGCCCATGCTTAGCCAGAACACCGAACAGTGTATTCAAGTGGTCTACATGCTGTTCGAAGGAGTCCGAAAATACCAGGACATCATCCACGTAGACTGCACAGAACTCCTTCACCTCGGCCGGCAGTACTTCATTCAGTGCTCGCACAAACGCACTAGCCGAATCACGAACCCCAAATGGAACTCGGTTGAACATAAACTGGGTTCCTTCGAATAGGAAAGCAGTGTATGGTCTACACCTATCGCGAAGCTCTACCTGATGATAACCTGCGGTCACGTCAATGGTGGAAAACCATCTCTTGCCATGGAATCTACTGATAAGATCAGCGATTGGTTCCGGGCGTTCCGCATCTCCTACTATTCGCTCATTCAACTTCCGAGCGTCAAGGCAAATACGTGCGGTTCCATCTCGTTTGACAGCAACTGAAATGGGGTTCACGTATGGCGAAGGGGCCTTCGAAATTATTCCACGCTCTAGCATCACACGCAGAACATCCCTGACCGCCTCTCGATGCTTTGCTGGTACCGGGTAGCTGTGTGCTTGGAAAGGACTTTCACTGTTTAATTTGAACTCATGCGTTATTCCTATGATCTTTCCTGGGCGGTAAGAAAAAACGGCCAGATTTCTGCGAAGCACTTCTTTCAGCTTTCCCCATCTGGTGACGTTCAGAGTGTCATTGCGCATTGCATTTCGCTCCAACTCACACAGAATCTCATTTCTCTCATCCACGAGCGCGCATACCTGCAACAATGTAGCGTCGCTCAGTTGCTGGGGCAGTCTTTCACTCGCTGGCTCCTCGATGCGGACCAGTCGCAGGCCGTAGCTTTCGCTGCTTGCATCCCACTGTATCTCTTTAGCCGTCAATCCCGTGATCGTATTTTTCTCCCAACTTATGCAAGCCCTTTTCTCACTCAAAACATCAGCTCCCACTATGAGACCAATGCTGAGTCTTGGGACAACGTATGCCAGCAGTTCCAGGCTCTCTTCGCCAAGCGTAATACTCAGTAACGCTTGCCTATTAACTGTTTTCAATTTCTGCCCAAATGCTGGCACCAGTGACAACTTCTCACCCTGTAGGAATTTTACAGGGATTCCCGACTCTATGGCTTGTTTTACCAATCTTTCCGCAATCGCCGTTATAGCACTACCGCTGTCGATGAGGGCGACGAACTCCATCTTCTGAATGCAAACATTTATGACTGGGCAAAGCCCTACTCTCCCGTGGTGTTGTCGTGTTGGGGGGTCTGTTTCCTCCAGGTTACTCAAACCGTCCTTCCAAATGTTCAAATCATTGCCGGATACGTGTCTTTCATCACTTCCCGGAGGAACCCCTAGCCTGTTTCATGCCATCCCACCGGTATTCTGTGACGACACAGTGAGACCACTATCCTCACTGCGTTCGTGACCTTGCGCCGTGAGTGCAGGAGACAGATCTTCCTGCACCCTCAGTGCATGGACGTCGGCCTCATGATGTGGTGGTGAGCGATTTCCGGAATTCTCGGATCGTTTGTTACCGAAGTACCCTTGTTTTCGGTCGCCATTCCCTCTCTGGTTGCTCTGGTGTCCCCCAGACATTTCCAGAGTTTCGACCGCCGGCCCTCGCGTCGTATGCGGAAGGTCCATCTCTCATACGTTCTTCTCCTTCTTCCACCATCCTCAAGGTAGCCACAAACTGCTTAAAGGTGGTGATCACAATTGTACCTGCTGCGAAAAATGAGCCCGCAAAGCCCCACAGAGCTCGCTTTCATCGAGCGGCTGATCTAGAAACCGGGAATACTTTGCGAGACGCTCAGCATACGTGGCCATAGAGTCTTTACGATCAGCGTAGTAGTGTCCCTGGTACAGCCTTCGTCTCAGTTTGGTTTGAGCCGACCGCCCCCAAAATACTTCCAAAAATATCTCTCTGAAATCCTCATACGCCGTCCCTTCTCACAAGTGGTATCGAACCAGACTCTCTCTTCTTCCCCTAGAGACTGGTAAATAACTAGCATTTTCATCTGATCCCGAACATTATTCACCCGAAAGTAAATCTCCAACTCTTTCAGGAAGCTCTTCGGGTGAGTACCTGTCTTTCCGCTGAATCGGGGGAGAGGCAAATCTATCGACACGTGTGCGGCGTGGCACACATGCATACGGTCTACTCCCGGGGCACTCGCGCGTGTCATTTCCTCACGCATCCCCCGCAACTCACTGGTCACTTTTGTTTCTAAACTTCCATGTGCCTCGCGAAGACTTTCACACTCCGTTCTTGATTCAGTAGCAGTTTTGCTGACATCATTAATCAGCTCTCCAAGTCGAGTGATCCTCGCATTGTGGCCTAATTCGACTTCTCCGAGACGCTTTTCCAGCTGGTTTGCTCTTGTTTCTGCTTTCTTACTTGTCTCCGACGCACTCTTCTGCGTGTCCGCCACCTGTTCGTTTGTGCGATTCAGAGCACTGGATAATCTGCTTTGTTCTCCCTGCAACGTTTTCACTGCTACCTCGACTTCCCTCATTTCTGCCGATATGGTGTACTTAAAGCCTTCCATCTCTCGCTTCAGAAGTTCACAAACCTCCGACTTTATCTCAGACTTCAGCTGCTCTTGTCCGCTCTTTATCTCCGTCATCATCGCGAACAAACGGTCAAATTTGTCGGCTTCGCTCAGTGGATTTTTCGCTGCTTCCTTCTGTTGGGCAACCATTCCTTCAGAACCAGACTTGGTATATCCGTCCCCTTCCCTCATTTCGCCCAAAATGCATGGAGAGGACATGGTTTCTTGGCGACTTGAAGAGTCGTCTATGATATTCGTGTTAGGGTGTTCCGAAATTGCACTTCGCGTACCCTTTTCAGCCATCTTCACGTTCTTCACTCTCAGGTATGATGAAACGGACAGCTTTTGTAACTTATTTGTGGTCTTCCCCGACCTCAAGCGCATTGGCAACTCTCACAGGAATTAGAAGCCCCCAACGACAAACGAAAACATTTAGAAGGAATTGCTTCTTCCGATAGAAAACCTACAAACTGAGGTACATAGCTCGGAATCCACGAGTTTTTCAACGCTGATCTCTCAGACATCAACTCTGCTTCCACAACAGGACAACACGAGCACCATAAACTCTCTAACAAACATCGTCAAACAATGAAACATCAACAAACCATCAATTAGCATAAGACACATATACCAATTACAACGCTGGTTGGACCGCCAGGCATGAAAAACTCAACTCACAGAACAGGAAAGCACTATCAAAATCCAAGTGTCTAAGCACCGAAATAAATGCGAACATCAACAACTATCTTAAAACCGACATATATCAGCTATCACATTTTTTTTTCTGACCACCAGAAATCCTTAACTCCAATTCTACAGCAGTATAACTCAATGAACATGACATTTTCCAAATAATGTCAACTACTGGAATGAAAATCAACATAGGTCACATCAGTGTGACATGGACATACATTCTATCTCTCTATTCCAACACCTCTGTTCTTACAGTGTAATTTCACAACAAAATACCATTACCATAAAAAAAAAATACATAGATAAAGTGTGTGAAAACAACCGATAACCAGCTCTGCAGTGTATCACACAAGTACTTGCAATAATTCATCAATCGACTTCCACACTCGGACAACACAATGAACATGACATATTTCAATATACATCAACAAACAGTTCTTCAATGTATGACACATGTACAGCCTGTAACTGCGTCCTTATCGCCCTTACAAATCCTAGCTGTTACAATATACAAACATTACACATGACATAAATAATTATTGTACATGCTGGATTGCTGCTGTTACAGCCACACCGGAAAATGCTGAAAACACAGAGTTCTACTCACTATTACGACTTGTTTGCAACATATCAAAACAATCGGGCCGCAGGTTGGCGCGCCATATGTAATATTCTCATTTGGTGGGGGTGGCTCTACCTTTTAGACACCCTGTATGGCGTCAGCAATTGAAACTTTTCTCAATATATCAATATTAAGCCTCGCACATGACATGTCTCAGGGGTTACAAGAATATGAAAGATGGGTAACAAAAGACATGAATTTATTATACAAATTAAAAGACATCCAATTTTGACATGTGAAGTTTTACGGATGGTTAGCTCAGTTGAATATTTCAAACAAGTATCTAGCTAATCAGGGTAGCTTCTCAGGGGTATTTTCCGGGCTCTTGATATGTTGCAATAAGTCTCACTTTTATAGGCACATTACCGTGTCCGCGCACTGCTCACTGCCGACGACGGGAAATGAACCTCAGGCCCACAGAGGATGGCGGTGGTCTCGCAGTCCCTCTTCTCACCTCGACATACAGTCCAGAAGTCTCGTCTCCACTCCCCCTCCGAGCAGCATTCCATGTAACAGGATACAAGAATATCCGAGTGGCGGGTCACTATTGTCTGTAGGTTGGCTGTCCCTGCTGTTATTGTCAACAGCGCAGCAGGTGGCTTGACGAACCGGCTCGTGGCTTCCGCACGCCGAAAAATGGCCCTCGCTTTATCTGTGCACACTGCGTTGCTTTGGAAACGTGACTTATTACAAGATGCAAAAGAAGATATTTAGAAGCCGGAAAAGCATGAGAGGGCGAGGAAGAAAAAATTTTTATTTGAAGGAACTATCGCCGCATTCTGCTGGAGTGATTTCTGAAGATCTTGGAAAACCAAAACCTGAATGGCCGAACATAAGATAAAACATTGTACTTTGAATGTCAGTCCGGAGCGCAACCATTCATCTACAAAGTTCGGTGGAAGTAATGAGAACTTTTCTATGCAGTTAACCGAAAATTCAAAAAACAAAAATCATGTGCAGGAGTTATATGAACAATCCCATAAAGTTATTCAAAATTTTTACTTTTTGTGCATGGTTAAAGTTAGCTTTATTGTGTAATAATCTAAGTTGAATCAATACAAGTTTGACTAGTTACATAACTTTCATACAAGAATATGTACGAACCGTAATGCAAAACAATCTTTTGTAATTACGGAGGCTGTGAAAGGAATATTTTCCGTGCGTCATTCATTTAGGTGAGTTCCTGGGACGGTGAAAGTGCTACCGGCAGGGTCAAGCTAGGTTTTTTGCAGCATGTTTTGCCAATGGGCAGCATGGGGTGGCCATCGACTGTCGATTGAGACAGGCGTGTACGAGTATTAGCATAATTTGATTGACAAGAGGGTACTGCTTGCGGGGTGATGCCGTGTTTCGGTTACTACGAAACGCCGACAGCTGAAGTGAATCGAGAGGCACGGACTTTTTAGAATTATGTGCAACTTGTGTGAAGTATCCTTAAAGTTTTTTCTTTCTGTTTCTTTTTCAGCTAGTAAACTGTGGACAGGGGGACTGCTCCTGGGAGGAAGGCTACAGCATACCTCGCGGCATTCAAGTCAAAACTGCTGGTTGCGCGCACAGCCGGGCAGGGGATTGCATGGGAATTTTTTTTTTTTTTTAAATTTATTTGGCCTTTAGCCATGCTGGCCATTTAGCCATTACCAAGTGTACAGGCGTTTATTACATTGTTTGTCTATTACATCTGTTACATTTTGCTTATCGTAGCAGTAAATCTTAATATACATTGTCTCTGTAGGTTATCCGTATTTCATAGTACCTTACACACATTAAAGGCCAGAACTAGTACATTTACGTAATACGCTCCATAAGGTAGTAACTTTGTCTGGCACATACATACCTTAAAATTGACGATTTGATATTACATTATACACATTAAAATATTGAGTTTGGCAAAAAATCGATTTACAAAGTTCATATATACATGAAATGTTAGGATATGTTACATCTGATTATACAGTTAATTATTGTTACTTTGTTTGGCATATACATAAATTAAAATAGTCCACCTGATATTACATTATATACATTAAAATATTAAGTTTAGCAAAATGTAATACAAATTAATAACAAAAACAAAACAAAAAATTATTTACAAAGACTTATATATACATGAAATGTTAGGATATGTTACACTTGATTATACAGTTAATTATTGTTACAGTTCTCGTTTAATTTGCCGTAAAAATGAGTACATGAAGAAGAAGATTTTAAATCTGTTTGTATTTAGTAAGTCTTCAACACTTGCCGGGAGTTCCTGTCCTGCTTGCACCAAGTGCTTGATGAGGTTGTCAGAAGCTTGTTTGTTAAATGGGCAACCAAAGAATATATGATTAGCGTCTTCAACGTGTCCGCACTGGCAGTATGGATCCTCTACCACACCGATTCTACATAAGTGATTCTTGAGGCGGCAATGTCCGAATTTAAGCCGAAAAATTGTGATATATAGGCTTCTATGACACCGGATGTTCTGAAACCATGGCCGTTTTGCAACTTCAGAATGTATCCTTGCGTAGTGTTTACCTTTCGTAGCAGATGTATATCTCCATTCTACGTCCCAATCTTTGTATAATTTTTCCTTTAGTGTCACAATCAGGTCCGAAGTAGGTACCTTACGGTGTATAGTTTCCCCAGTCTCAGTTGCTTGTTTTGCCAGCTGGTCGGCTAATTCATTGCCCCTGCACCCATCATGGCCTCTCACCCAGGAAAGTACTACTAATTTATTACTTTGTTCCAGGTCTATGATTGATTTAATAATTTCGTATATGATCGGGTTGTTGCTTTGGTTTATGTGATGGTTTTTTAAAGACGTTAAGGCAGAGAGTGAATCAGACAGTATGATAATGTTACTATCCGGTAAGCTCCCGGCATATCTAAGTGCTTCTAATATTGCTGTCAGTTCCGCTGTCATAATAGTGCATTCTTTAGGCAGTTGGAACGTGCCCTGTTCCATGCTATCAAGGTTGATGTATGCACAACCAGCATAACTGTTGTTCTTAGACCCATCTGTATATATGATTCCAGCCGGAAGCCATTTGTTCAATTTTTCTAGGTATGTCTGTTTGTAGGGGCTCTGTTGCGTTGTTTGACCAACAACTATAATTTCTTTACATGTATGCCATAATGGAGCCTCGTAACAGTATAGTTGTTCACTCTTGATGGCTTTATCGTATAGCGATTTGGTTTCCAGATAAACTGAAGCTAGCGGTGGCAGTCGTCTGTTTTTCCAATATCCTTTTGTTAGGCAGTCTATGGATAGGTTGTGTATGGAGTTATATAATTTACTGGTCGTCAACTGACTCTGTTTCAGTAAAAATTTTGAACTTAGGTAGGATCTACGTAGGTGCAGAGGAGGTTCCCCTGCTTCTGCGCATAGTGCATTTGTGGGCGTAGATTTCATTGCCCCTAGGCAGGTGCGTAGTACCATGTATTGTAGTACATCAAGCTTCGCTAAAGGCCGTTGGGAGGCTGCACCATAACAAATACACCCATAGTCAAAATGTGGACGGACTAGGGCTCTATATAGAGTTAGTGCTATTTGTGGACTTGCTCCCCACTTTAGTCCTGTTACTGCTCTTATAAGGTTGTTCCTTGAGCAGACTTTTTTTTCTATTTGTTTGATGTGTTCACACCATTTGAGTTTATTATCTATTATCAGGCCTAGATATTTCAAGCTATTCTTAACTGGGAGCTGGTATGGTCCAAGAGTCATACGGATCATTGGAGGAATCCTGTGTCGTGTAAATATGCAGACTGAGCTTTTATTTATTGAAATCTCCTGTCCATTGTCTGACAGCCATTGTACTAGTATACACATAGCTTCGTTTAATATGGCTTGGCATCTTTCGATGCTTGTGCCTATTGTATACAGGCAGATTTCGTCCGCATATTGAAGTATTATGACGGCAGGTGGCATTATTTTGTGTAGGTCAGTTGTGTATATATTAAAGAGTAACGGAGACAAAACTGATCCTTGAGGTATCCCTTGACTACATTTTCTTGGACCTAGAGTAACTGTTTTCCACTTGGCTACTAACCATCTATTTGTCATCATAGCTAGCAGCCTCGCTATAAAGGGGCCCGGCACGCCATTCTCTTTTAATTTTTTTCCCAAGGTCGGTGGCAGAAACTTTATCATAGGCAGATGTTAGGTCAGTGAAGATGGCAACCATGTATTTATTGTCTGTAAGGCACGATTGAATATCTGTAACAAGGTGTGCTAATATGTCATTCGTGCCTTTCCCTCTCCGAAAGCCGTATTGAGTATGCGGCAGCAATGCATTATGTTCGAACCACCATTCGAGTCTATGCTTTACCATTCTTTCGAGAATTTTGAACACACAAGATAAAAGGGATATGGGTCTATATGCTGCGGCACTTTCAGTAACCTTCCCTGGCTTTTTTATAATAATTATTCTGGCCGTCTTCAAAGGTGGTATCTCGCTTTCTCAGCCCATATACGATTAATGAGTTCAAGGAGGTACGATTTCCCGTTGGCAGGGAGTAGGCGTAGCATGGGGTAGTGTATGTTATCCGGCCCAGGTGCTGATGATTTGCCAAGGAGAGTGCTCTGCTGAGCTCTTCACTCCTGAACGGCTGACATAGGTGTGCTGTGTATTTTCCTGTACGTTTAGGGGTCGGGGATCCACATATGGTGGTGTTATGTTTTCTAATATCTCAGTCAGAATATTCAGTGGTGGTGTCCGCTCTGGCACCCTTGCCTCCCTTATATTTTTCAGCCTTCGTATTTTCATCCACACTTCTTTGGTCGGCGTGTTGAGACTCAGTTTTGAGCAGTAGTCTTCCCAGTTTTTCTTCTTCTTCTTTCTCAGAAGTTTTTTTGTTTACACATGCCCTTTTGCATTCAATATAATTGCTCATTGTGAGGTGTTGCCTATAATTTTTGACAGCTTTCTTTCTTTCTTTTATTGCATCGTCACATTCCTGGTCCCACCATTCAACTGGTGTTGTGTTGATTACATAGTTTTGTTTTTGTTTTGGAATTCTGGAGCCTGCGGCTTTTTCAATGCAATCTATGAAGGCTTTATAATCATTTTGTATGTCGTCTGTAGGTTTGTAATGAGAAAATGCAGCTTCTGCTTCCTGTTGATATTTTTCCCAGTTGGCCCGCCTGATATTCCATTTATAATGCGAAAAGATAGTTTGCCCTGTCCGCTTAGTGCAGGGGAGTTTCAGCAGAATCGGGTAATGATCCGAGCCCAGTGTATCTTCTATGATTTCCCATGTTAGGTGTGGGGCAATAGTCGCCGATGCTAATGATATGTCAACAGATGATTGTTGTTGTGATGGTCTATTGATTCGCGTTGCAGAGCCATCGTTTAGTACAACTAGTTCCTCCATTACTTCCACAATTAGTCGCCCGTTACGATCGTCATATGTACTTCCCCATAAGGAATGATGGGCATTTAAGTCACCAAGGAGCAGAATTGGTTCTTCTAGGTGTCTTTTTAGTATTTCCAGCTCAGATCTTTTTAATGCTGGTTTGTTTGGTGACCTGTATACAGATACTACCGTCATATATTCGTCTTTAAAGAGAATCCGTGCTGCACAAACTTCGAAAGAGAGGTTAGTAGGCGTAATGTTTACGGGCTGGAATGGGATTGATTTCTGTATCAAAAGGGCAGTGCCGCCATAACCATCCGCTCTGTCTGCTCGCACGATATTATAGTTTTGAAAGAGGAAAGATTCTCCTGGTTTCAACCAAGTTTCTGAGATCGCGCTTACTGGGATTTTATGGGCCAGCATATATTGCATCAGACTTAATTTATTGGCTTTGATTGAGCGCGCATTCCATTGTAAGATTCCGAGTTCTTCCATAGCAATTGTTTCATTCGTTTGAGGATTGTTATGTGGTATGTTATTTTGGTGCATGGTATCTGAGCCTCCAGTAACGGTATCGAATGCGTTCTTGTGTTCTCAGTTGAACCCATTGGTGAGTGTTTGTTGTATAAGCTGTTTGATACTTGGAGCGAAATGCAGTGGATCGATCTGTTGGTTACCGACATACTGGTTTAGGATATTCATTATGATTTCGATCATTTTGTATGTGAAGATATCAGCTGTACTTGCGCCTTGTACAGCGCCGTGAGGTTGGGGTGGGTATGGGTTGTACGCAATTGGTTGTATATTCCTGTTGTTAGGGATCCAATAATTTTATAAGATAGATCCCTAGAGTTGTTTCCTGCTCTGTAGTGCCTATTATGTCTTTCCGTTAAGGGGGATTCTGCCTGGTTAGAAGGCATTGGATTTATTTGCATGTTTGTTAACATGCCATGTGGGCTGGTGGCCAACTGTGTCGTCTGGGGAGGTGGTTCTTGGTGGAGTTGTTGATGTTGTTGTTGCGATGTCCCTTCAGGCACTGTAGCAATATTTAAGTTATCCTGTATGGGGGTTCTTTGCTCGTAACTTGCCGAATTTACGACCGTGGTTTGAATGGTTGCGGCCGGTCTTGCTAGTACACCGGCATACGTACCGGCGTTGATCTTTCTAAGGGCTTGTTTATAGTCTAGGTTCTCGTACGCCATTAACTGTTTGATTCTTCTTTGTTTTTCATATTCAGGACATCTTTTTTCATTAGATGGGTGGCCACTATTACAATAGATACAAATGGGGTTGTTTTGGTTACAACAATCTTTGTCGTCGTGTGAACCAGCACAGAATACACATCTTTTTTTACTTCTGCATTGCTTGCTCAGGTGACCATAGCGCAGGCAGTTAAAGCATTGCATAACAGGTTTTATGTATGGTTCGACTCGACAGCGGACACCGTGTATGTAAACATAGTTGGGCCGTCTTTGCGATTTGAAAGTGATCAGGCAAACTGGAAGTGGGATTGTTGTAGGTTGACCGTTTGCTACCATTTTCTCAGCAAATCGTTTAACGTTTATCACCCTGTATTCACATCGCGCTACCGCTTTAATTTCATCTTCTGATAATTCTGTCATTACGTTTCTAATGATGCCTTGTTGTGTGGTGCACGAGTATGGGATATACGCCTGCAAACCGTTCTGCTTCCAGACTGAGCTTTGAATCATAGAATTGGCTGCTATTACCGATTTCACATCAATTTTGACACGGTTACGGCCTGCTGTAGTTATCTGTAATATTGATTATTTGTATCACGGCAGAGGGAGTTAATGAGGCGACCTATAGCCATTGGATGCAGTCTACTGATGTTTTTATCGACACTTTCTACAATCACATAGTAGGGCCCTAGGTCATAGTTTTCATAGATCACTGGCGTTGCGCTATTTACCTGTTGATCATGGCTGACTGTTGTGGTTGTAGTCTGGTTTTGCTGTGTGTCACTAGCTGGTGACGTCTCCATACTGATGTCTGTAGGTTTCGGCTGTTCTGCTGTTCTTGGTACTTTGTAGTTGCAGTTGTTGCTGATGTCTTCGATTGTTGGTGTGCTGGGGCGTTTCTGGGCTGCAGGTGGGGTCGATTCTTCCTCTCCTACAAGTCGTAGTTCCTGTTGTCTCGTTTGGTCACTGGTAAGATTAGCAGCAAAAGATGGTACATTGACGGTTTCGAATGACGATTGTATAATGTTTCTCGTTTCCCTTCCATCTTCACTTGTGTTGTGAGGTAGGGATGGCACTTGACTGTCTAAGATATTTTCTGTTGCAATGTTCACGTTACCTCCATTATATAAAAGTATGTGCGGCGTCGGCTGTACCTGTTCGTAGCCGCCTTCACCACACTGGCCACCATACATGGCGGCCAATGTCACTTAACACTTATATTAGTTGTTCCTTGATTATCAATTCACTTTTCTTGTCCACCACACGAAATTGAAAAGCTGTTTATGTTGTTGGCACTTGCCGTCGAGTCAACCCGCGATCGCGCACACTACTTCTTCGTATCGGAGGCGATGTTACCCGTACGACGGTCTGCTCACGACTGTGCATGGGAAAATTGCGGACTGTACTTACAGCCGGGGCGGAACTTATTGCTCGCTGAGATGCAAATAGTGGTAGTCATTAGTTAGCCGCCAGATATATACCGTGCTATTAGAGTTAAATGTTTTTTAGTAGGAGTTTTGACGGTGAAGGCATTCTTCTGTTTAGTTTCACTTACCAATTTTGTAACCGCAAGTGAAGTGAAGGAGCTGTGGTGCTGACTGACAACGAACTATTGTAAACACCGTATAAAAACTCATTAATTGCATTGTACTTCAGATTTTGAACACTCTACAGCAGTGGTTCCCAACCTATGGGTCGCGACCCACTGGTGGGTCGCGGCGGGTGTTTGGTGGGTCGCGGAACAATCGACGTTTTTGCCCAACAAAATATCTTTTAATTCATCTATTTAAAAAATATAACACGATATTTTACAAGTGCAGTAATCATGAAAACTATTGGCTTAAATTAAAACTTTGTGAGAAAAAAAAAAAAAAGTTTTCTTTTACAGTCAGCCGGCATTATGCAATAACCACGTTGTGAGATATAGCAGCGGCAGTAATCACGCAATCCTTATGGCAACCCCTGAACACCTCCTCTCCCTAAGGTGGAGATGTGCGCGCATACCACCTACAGTTTTACTTCTCTGATTGGTTTTGATTCAAGCATAAACAAGAAAATGACAAAGTCTTTGATGCAAACAGTCTTTCTCTGCTTGTGGGAGTGAGTTGTTGTTTGCATTTTGTTTTGATTGAGAGTAGATTTAATGTGATTATGGAAAGTTTGATGAGGAGTGGATCGTGCCGTAAAAGAGATTATCCAACCAAGTATTTGTAATTACAATGCAGGCAGCAAGAAAGAGCAAAAGACGTATCTGCGAAAGTATAATCCGATTATTTGAAATACAGATTTGTGTTTTCGGGTACTGAAGAGGAGGCAATATCTCAGTGCGTGATTTGTTGTGAAAATTTGTCCAATGAAAACACGAACCCATCAAAAACTTGAAACCAAGCATCCTGAGTACACAGATAAGCCTCTTGAACTCTTTCAAAATAAAAAAAGGCATTATCTTTCGACCAAATCTACAATGGAAAAGTCAGTGTCAGGCCAACAAACAGTCTACCATAGAAAGTGGCGTAGCTAGGTCAACATGGTCCCCGGTGCAAGTTTATTTTTGGCCCTTAGGCTAGATGGGCGATCTTTTTTTATGCTTTGCGTTGCTGGTAGGGGCCCCCTGAACGTGGTTGGAGGCCCCCCTGAGCAGTGAGGGGCTCCCTGTGTCTCAGGTAGAGATAAAAAAAAAAGGTCGCCAGTTTGCCGTAAAGGCCCGTAGGCACTCTGAACTGCGCTTGGGGGCCCCCTGAGCGTAGGGGCCCCGGTGCTCTGCAGTGCAGAGTCTGCACCGCCTAGCCCCATAGTAGCTACGACCCTGACCATAGCGTCTTACCAATTATCCTTGTTAATAGCAAAGCAGGAAAACGCGACTGGACGTGCCAAGTCATATCTACACCTACAAATCCCATTTTAGTGGTTGACTGGTAAGTTTACCATTATGTTTTCCGGCTCCCAGTCTTCCATATTTTCATACATTTGGGTGAAGTAAAACACAATGATAAACCTACCAATTAAACACTAACGGGTCTGCAGGTCTGCAGGTGGTTTCCACTAATAAGCGACTTGGCAGACCAGTAGCATTTAGTTTGCTGCTCGAGTTACTTCTAATCGTGGGATTTCAGCAGTAAACTTGATGAGGTGATGGTCTGTGCAGTCGCCTCCTGGTCTATGATATGTTTGTTGTTTTATGTATTAGCAGTTCTTGTTTTTGGTGATAGTACATCCTTTGTACGAAAATTTGCCTTTTAGTAGGATAGTATAGTCGATAGCGTATCGAGGTCATAGAACAGTTTCCCATTCTGAATTAGGTACTCTCATATTAGGTGGGTCGCGAAAAATTTTTTTACTTAAAAGTGGGTCGTGTACCAATAAAGGTTGGGAACCGCTGCTCTACAGGGAGACCTGCTGTGATTAAAAGTTTCTCAGAGCTCCTATCAAAGCGAACATTAAAAATGGTAGTTGAGATGGTGCCCTAAGTAATTAAAATCATGTGTGTTCAATATAAGAAGCTTTAAATATGAATGTCAAAGTTTATACATAGATTTCATTAATGCATCTTTTTTCAATTACTGATAAATTGTGAAACTTCAAACTATGCTTATTGTAATAACCAAAGATATCTTCTTATAGTCATTAATTCTAAAATTATAATTAAATAATTAATATTTAACTTTTCTTCCAGTTAAAACAATCTTTCTTCTTTTTTATTTAATATTTGAAGTCACATGAACCAGAAATGGTTCTCTACAGTGAATTGATCCTTCAAGCGGACAGAACCATTAACAGTAAACCAGAACTGAAAAATGGCATGTTGTCTCGTACAGTAATCGACTGCTTCACAGTCTACAGAGACCTATTGCTTTATGTTAACTTACCACCTATGTCGCCCGGAGAGCAATCAAGCTCTCGAGCCACTCACAGCTATGTACTGCACGGCAGATGCTTTGCGCTGCAAGCACGTGACAGGGCCGCGAGGAGAGGAGAGGCGGAGGCAGTCAGTCAGTGTCTGCGAGCGACATGAGGTGCACGGCGCTGCTACTGCTGGCTGCTCTCGCCGCTGCGCAGGACGGCGACAAGTTCGACCTGCACATCATTCACCTCAATGACTTCCACGCGCGCTTCGACCCCATTAACAGTGGCGCCGGCAACTGCGTTAAAGGCAATCCGTGCTTTGGAGGCATCGCTCGCGTTGCTGCAAAAGCCAAAGAGCTGATCGCCGCCTCCCATCGCTGCAGCTACCTGCTGCTCAACGCTGGAGATAATTTGCAGGGCACTCTTTGGTACTCGCTCTACCGATGGAACGTCACAGCGCAGATACTCAACATGTTACCATTCGACGCAATGGTAAGATTCAGCATTAGGTTTTAATGATTTAGGTTCATGGAAAAATCTTACGAGCGGCTCGGTAGGTGAGTGTTTAAGCACTTCGCTCCAAGCAATGTCGTTGGATTACCAACGCAGACCAATTTTTTTTAGCTCCTTAATCTAACCATTGTAATTTTAATGTTTGCTTCATGTAAAAGAAGTCAATTAGACTGGGATCGCTTTGCGATTAGGATTTCACGTTGAACTATAAACCTTGGAGAAAACAAGGTGACCGGGTGAACCTCTTTCAGACTGTCTTATATCATTCACCGATTGGAGTTATCCATACTTCTGGCCGTGCATCAGGCATTATATGGACAGAGACTGATAAACACACTCTCCATAGGTTTTTTCTGTTCTTTTTTAATGTATTTTGGTCAGCATTTAAAAAATTAATTGTCTGGTTGATAATTTCTGTTATTGCAATTCCCCTGCCTAATTGTAAAGCTAATCTCTTAAAAATGCTAAAAATCTTAATTCATTGTGAAGGAAAGCTCTCTTCATACTTCTAACTGTCCGTTTCTCCTTTTATCTACGTAACTGCTCAACTGCGTCTCACCCGACATGTAACCATAAACTGAGTAGCGGCTTGGCCCGCGGCTCTTAACTTACCACCTGTTGTCTCTCATAGCTTATCGTTCTCACGGGTGACCCACCGACTCTGCAGCTATTGAATTCTAACTATACCTCGTAACCACCCGAGCTCAACCGTTGTTAGATACTGTTTTGCCTCGCAATGGTTGCCACGACTAGAGAGCGTACCGTTTTTAACTCTGTTCCAGAATTTTCTCGTAGTTACCTCGGTTAATCCTCTTCTTCCCGTACCAGAACATTTTTCTTCACCCAAGCTAAAGGTGGGAAAGTGGCCAATAAACGTAAGAACATTGTTCCGTAGCATCTCTTATCCGAAATTTCGGGGTTTAGTATATAAGCTTATGCAATGAAACGTAAGATTTTAATTTCTTTTTAGTTACATCTTTACATCCTGTGACATTCCGAGGTTGATTGAGGATCATTTACTCCAATGGAGGATAATGAATGTGTTATTCCTGACCCGTGCAAACCTTGTTCAAATGTATTTTGTGTCACTCTGGTTGTAAAATGTGAGTTTTCGTTCGGAATCAAGATCGCTAGTATGCAAAGGACAGAGATTTGAATTTGTATTCTATTAAAATATAGGCCCTCAAAATTTAACAATTCTTGTAAAAATAGGCCAAGTCTAGTGGCTGTTTAGTGAAAAAAAGTTATTACATCTTGTTCTGAGCCAAGTCTACTCTTTAAAGTGTGTATTCATTTTCTTTGTGAAACAGAATGGTTTATCTCGGTGTTATAGATCGTTTATTTAGAATAAAACGTTTTGGTGACTTGGCCAGTATGCATGCCATGTTTTCGCAGACCTATACAAACACGTTAAATGTGTTGCTTTATAAAACTTACAAATGCCCAAAAGCCAAGATTTCCCTTGCACGTCTTTCGATTTTAACAAGTCTATAGCCTATATCACTTCAGTAAAAATTGTGTCATATGTAATGGCCAATTCACCAGAGTTATTTCATTCTAAATAAACGATAAATAACATAGAGAAAAGCCATTCTGTTTCACAAAGTGTAATGAATATATACTTTAAAGTGTAGAATTGGCTCAGAACAAGATCTCATAACTTTTTGTCACTAAACAACCACGACACTTGGCCTATTTTTACAACAATTGTTTTTGTGAGAGCACATTTCTTTTTGTAAGTTCATCGTTTATTCTGAGTTTATTGCTCAAATGCAACGATTCCTTATGGAAATCAGTGGATGAGAGCATTCCTGAGTTCGAGGCATCAATATACACTCCAACAATGTCCACTCACTTTTCACAGGAGCGTGCACAAACTACGTGGCTCGGTCCGGGGGGGGGGGGGGTTGGCTGGAAGGCTACCCTGGGCTACGTGGGGGGGTAGGGGGGTTCCGAGCCAGGCCACGTAGCTTTTCTTTCAAAACATTTTTCACAGTTGAAATGAGGGACATAGCTCACAACAGCATGTGAATATTTATTTCCCTCAGTTAATTATGTCCTTATGTAATTTACAATAGTCTGACCAGAGACAAAACGGTACAAAATGTCTTGTCGAATCAAAAAGGGAAAAAACTACATGCTACATGGGGTGGGGGGGGGGGGGGGTATAGGCAGAAGCCACGTAGGGATACGTGAGGGGGGGGGGGGGTTCACAGGAGGCCAAAATGGAGCTACGTGGTTTATGCACGCTCACCAATGGGTGTGCGCCACGGCTGAGCACGCCGATTGCCGCAGATTTAACTACCGCCATAAAACTAAACAACGAATAATTTCCAAACTGATCATTGGATGAAAGTATAGTTTAAGATGTTAATTAAAAATGCTGATATCCGTGTATTAAAAGAATTTCAAGCATATGGTCTCATGCGGAGCAAAGCAATTAACTTACAAATAATCGCCAAAATTTTTCACGTTTTCAATTCCCATTTACTAAATACGTGGAAAATCTTCATTATTAGACTTTTCTTATGATCTGGGGATGAAACCATATATGAGTACAAAATAACCGGTTTTCAGTACCACGGGATATAAGATAAAATTTTGTTGTCGGGGTGTCAAAGTAATAAATAAAAAAAATCATTAACTTCCAAAGTATGGAGAGAAAGAAAATAAAATTTAACATATTGGTTAAACTTAGTAATGACCGTCCAAAAAAAATCAGAATTTATGCCCGTGAATGTTTGGATATCTGATTTGGTTAAAGGCTCAGGTATGAGAATTGGTGCAGTAAAATATTTACACGTGTCAGCAATCGTACTTTTAGTAACGTTTACTCATTTCCGATTTTGTAAAATTTAGTTAAAGCACTGAAGTTTAACGGAACGGTATTTGAAAAATATTGAGTTCACCAAAATACATATGATTGATGAGTGTAGACAAGTAACACCACAGAGTGATTGCATGATTTTCGATATATGCCATATACGCAGGATCGAGAGTTGCGATATGACAGCGTGCATAAGCCACGTAGCTCCATTTTGGCCTCCTGCGATCCTCCCCTCCCCACCTCGTAGCCCTACGTGGCTTTTGCCTATACCAACCCCCCCTCCCCCCCCCCCCACACACAAGTAGCAAATAGCCTTTTTCCCTTTCGATTCCAGAAGACATTTTGTACTGTTTTCTCTTGACAGACTAATGTAACGGAGATAATTAACTGAGGGAAATAAATATTCACATGCTGTTGTGATTTCTCTTCCTCATTTTAACTGTGAAAAATGTTATGAAAGGAAAGCTACGAGGCCTGGCTCGGAATCCCCCCCTCCCCAAACGTAGCCCCGCGTAGCCTTTCAGCCAATCCCCCCCCCCCCCCCCTGGACCGAGCCACATAGTTTGTGCACGGTCCCTATGGAATATCGCAGCGGGGAGAGTCATTGGACAGTAGCGGGAAGACGTTAAAAGTGTATGGCCCGCGTGGTTTTATGATTGACTGCGCCTTGTGATAATTAACGATATGTTGGTCGGAAGGAACATTAGAAAGAGTGATGAACATAGTTTTAGTAGTGATGTGAACGGTTTTAGTGCAGTTCAAGAATAAACAAGGACGGTGGACAGCAAATACGAGTGCTGTAGTAGGATCGTCGGTAGTTACTAGTGACTAGTCAGTTTAATTTAATTTAATTGCAATGGAGCACAGGCTCCGGTGGCAATTTCCCTACACAGCTATCTTCCCCCTATCCTGCACCCACCTACATTTGCCCTCTACAAATTTTTTCTTTAAATTCCTTCAAAGTTTTCGGTAAATTATTCATCGTTTCTCTTGGTAACTCATTCCATCCCTGACACCCTTACCTAAAAAAGAGAATCTTCCTACACCCTTGTGCCTGAAATCGAGTGCCAGCTTGTGGTCATGGTCATCTTTTCCCTTCCATGCACTACTTTTCATACCTACTGCAATATCTTTCCATGCCTCATCACCAGTATATGCCCTGTACACTCCCATGACCCTCCTCATCCTCCTCCTGTCTTGCAATGAATCCCATTCCAGCTCCTTTATCATATCCGTCACTGATTTTTTTTATACAGCATTATGTCATCTGCAAACAATCTAATTTCAGATAGTAAACAGGCAACACAATTATTCATTAGAATAATGAATAGCAATGGTCCCAATACGCTACCCTGTGGCACACCCATTTTTACTTCCACTTCTTTTGATACTACATTTCCTACCCTAACTTTCTGTTTTCTACCTTTTAAAAATTCTTCTACCCAGCAAATCACTTTCTTATCCACTCCAATGGTTTTTACCTTATTTACTACCATTTTATGGCTTACTCTGTCAAACGCCTTAGACAGATCTAGTGCTACACTATCAATTTGGCCTCCCTTGTCCATTTCATCTGAAATATCTTGCATATATCCCACCAACTGAGATTCGCATGAATATCCTTGCCTGAAACCATGTTGCCTGCTTGAAAACCAATTACGTTCCTCACATATATTTCTGATGTGGTTGCATATCAATCTTTCCATTAATTTACCTACCACTGATGTCAAACTGATTGGCCTGTAATTCTCAACTCTATTTCTCACCCCTCCCTTATGTACCGGTACTACTATTGCACTTTTCCAGTCCTGTGGTAAGCAGCAAGTGTCTAGACTCAATTTAAATAATATTTCAAGATAAGGTACAATGTCACATCCGGCTATCTTTAAGATATCTGTAGTAATATTATCTTCACCAGCCCCTTTATGTTTTTTCAGCTTTCTTATTTCCTTCATGATTTCCTCAGGATGGATATCAAATTTTTTACTATCGTCATTTCTAATTGTGTTGTTAAGCTCGTTCTCCGAATTAGACCCTCCTGTTTCTGATTCATTTTCCCTAATGCTTTCTCTGAACCAGTTACTTAAAATCTCTGCCTTTTTCAAATCGTCAGTAACTTCTTCTCCATCCTTATCTATAAGTGTCTCTACATCCTCCCTTCCCCTCAGTTTCCTGATATAGCCATAGAAATTTCTAGATGCATCAGTCAATGGTCCCCCTGCACTGACAATACTCTTCATAAACCCATCTTTGGCCATTTTCTTTGCTGTTATTAAGTCCTTGTTTAGTTGTTTTAAATATTCCCTACTACCCTGCTGTCTCTTAACTCTGTTATGTTTTTTTCTTACCAACCTCTTTAACCTCCTCACTTCCCTATTATACATAGGTTCTCTACTTCTCTTTATTTTTGCTTTGGAATAAATTTTTCTTCCCCCTTTCTTATCTCCTTGAACTCTTCCCACCTTGACTCTACTGTACCTGAGCCTTCCTTCCATTTGCTGAATTGTTCTCTGAAATATCTCTTCAAATTTGAAACCTGTGCTTTTTATAATTGCACCTATTGCCCCCCTTCAGTTACTTGACACCCCACAAGGTTTTCGTCTGGTTTAATTAGAAATATAACCAAAATATTTTGTCCCCTAGTGTTTTGCTCAACCACTTGTGTAAATCCTCCTTCCCTTATCAAGATATTTGAAAATCTTTGTCCCCTTGTGTTATTTATCTTATTTCCTTCCCAGTTTACACCTGGTAAATTTAAATCCCCACCAATGATGATCATTCTATTCTCACCTCTGAAATCTGACTATGAATTTAATTATCCCCAAGAGCGTCATCTTCTTCTGTCATTTTTCCACTGCGGTAAACAGCCAACACTCTGATTTTTTTTTTTTTATTACCCCAGAAATCTACCCCAAGTAACTCATGGTCTTGATCTATGAATGCCATTGAACTGTGGTAGTTTTGAAAACTCCTCCACCAATTGCTCCTCTATGTCTGCGGTACACTCTGTAACCATCAGGAAAAACCTCACTGTCTAATACTTCTTCTTTTAACCAACTCTCTACCCCAATTATTACTTGTGGTTCGTGTATCTCTATTAAGTTTGTAAATTCGATTACTTTGTTCATTATACTTCTACAGTTTACCATTAACACCCTTACTATCGGCTTTACATTTTCAGAATTTATCTCCTCTTTCCCAGTTTTACTCCTGTCAGTTATTGTTTCAGCCACTTCATCTACGTTTTTAACATCTGTGACTTTTCCCATCGTGAATCTGCAATCAGTATCACTTTGATAATCTACTTTTGTCCCTTCACCAGCAGCCACTAACCTAAAAAAAAGGTACAGTCCTGACCCAATCATCACTGGCGATGGGCTACCTCACTGCTTTAGTTAACAACTCAGAAAGTACTCCTTCCCCCTTCTATTTAGGTGTAGGCCATGCCTAGTGAAACCCCACCTACCAAAGGTGTTCACAGGCACAACCCCCAACACCGAACTAATGCCTTTCCAAGTAGCACTTCCGTTTCCACATTAACCCGCCTCAGAGCATAATTCAATCGTGGCCGGTCATAGCGACTTAGGACCTGCATGAGCTCCACCCTGGTATGCTGTGCCTCCTTCACCACCTTCCTCAGGTCACTCTATATTCACCACTTATATTTTCCAGCGCGTTTTACATTAATTATTGTCCGTAATTGACTGTTTTAACTGCACCGTCCTGTCCACGCTGAGCCATGTAACTTACTTACGTCGGTATGGGGTTATTTACAGTTTATATTTTTGCACTGGTGGCTTTACTGATACTCTTCAAATCAGGTTAGGTCTGACCGGCCGCCACGTATCCGTATTTTAACCCCAAATACGAAGGGTAATCACTCTAGATCAATTACTAATGGCTACTACCCGTAACCATAGCTACATAAATTAAACAAAATCCCATGGATTCAGTTTACTGTTTATTACACTCATGTTCACACAGGTACAATTAGCCACTGCAAACCACCAGATATCTACAGTATAATGTTTAATCAGACTTCGATAATCCTGAGACTGCAAGTGTTGAAACTGACTAATCTCCAGTAACTACCGACGATCCTACTACAGCACTCTTATTTGCTGTCCACCGTCCTTGTTTATTCTTGAACTACACTAAAACCGTTCACATCCCTACTAAAATTGTTCATCACTCTTTCTTATGTTCCTTCCGACCAACATATCGTTAATTAGCACAAGGCGCAGTCAATCATAAAACCACGCTGGCCATACACTTTTAACATCTTCTCGCTACTGTCCAACGACTCTCCCCGCTGCGATATTCCATATTGCAACTCTTGATCCTGCGTATATCGTATATATCGAAATTCATGCAATCCCTCTGTGGTGTTACACTATCTTAACCAAATGGCAAATGAAGAACTCCAATCAGTATTTGTAAAGTATCATGTTGCAGTTACTCGCAAAGCAAACTTCACATGTTGTTAAAATAGTTATTCTAATTCAGTTTTGCGAATTTAATTCCAGTTTCTAATAACATATACTGATATACAGATACTGTAGTGTTGTGAAAATATTGAATTTAATTGTGATGGAGCGCACACTCAAGTAGCATTTTCCAACACATCCACTTTTCCCTTTACTATACCCATCTATTTTCGCCCTCTACAAATTTCAACTTGAAATACTTTAAGCGTTTTTGGTAAATTATCTATAATTCCTTTTAATTTTTATTTCAATCCCGGAACCCTCTTACTTACGAAAGAAAACCTTCCCACACCCTTGTGAGTGAATTCGAGTGCCAGCTTGTGGTCAAGGCCATCGTTTCGCTTCCATACACCACTCCTTATTCTTACACCGATATCTCTCAACGCCTCATCACCAATAATACGTTTTCTACACTCCCATACAATCTTCAACCTCCTCCGATATTCCAATAAATTACATTCAAGCTCGTTAATGATATTGGTTGCTGATTGTGTCCTGCGGTAAATTCCAGAATAAATCTAGCAGCCTTTCTTTGCATCCCCTCCAAACTGTTGGTCCCATACTACACCACCATATTCAAGGAATGGTCTGGCCAAATAGTCCGAGAGCTGTGAAAAATTTAGGGTAGGTATTTGAGGCACCGTCAAAATTTGTATAACACTTCCTTTGTAATTTCTGAACCCAAAATCGAAGACCTGGCTGAAGGGAATTGGGGCATAGTCCACCTCTGAATTTTTAACTATGAAAATTTTTATTTACAAAAAATGTCCTTGAGGAGTTTTGAAATTTTAATATCTTCAAATTTGATATGTAAAAGAAAATAAAAAATAAATAAGCAAGATTGTTTGGTCGGGACTAAAATATTGCCACGCCGTTTCAAAATTGTATTTTTTTTTTAATTTTCGAAAAATGTATTTGAGGTTTGAGGCACGCTGAGATTTAAACTGGATAATATTTACACCTAGAAATTAAATAATTCTGAAAAGACAGGCGATTTGGGTGGGACTTAACACCTGCCAGGTGATCGGAAATATACGATTGTGTGAGTGAATTGTATATTGGGGGTCGGCTGATTTGAAACGTGTTGCGGTGCGATTGGCTCTCGCCAGACTACGTGACTCATAGCAAGCGGGCAGTTGTTTAAAACGATTTTGCAGCACATTCGTAGTGAAAGGTGTAGTTATAAAAGTGCTATTTTTTTATGTATATATAAATAAAATAATAATATACACATTTGTCAGGAAAGCTGAACATTTAGTTTGTGCTATTTGCTGAAAAAATAAAGGAAAAATTATTGTTTTTAGTGAAAAAACTTTACAAAAAAGTCGTGAAGATTGGAAATTCGGCAAAAACATGGGTTAAAATAAGAGAGGGTTACCACTCATCTTGCTACAAAAATTTCCTTGCTATAATGAAGAAATATTATGTCGAAAACGCATCTCAAAAATCCGATTTGCCTTTCTTTATTAGGTATAGTATAATTTTAATTTTTACTATGCAAAATAATATACTGTAATAACAAATATCTTAAGACTCATTATACCGACTATACCACACACACACACACAACCACACACACACACACACACACACACACACACACACACACACACACACACACACCAAGCATAAAACTAAAAGAAAACGAATTAGAAGATTTTGAGAGTTCAGCAAATCAAGATGTTTGTAATTTTTGTCGCAAGAGTTCCAAAAAAATACAAACGATGACGTCTATCTCTTAATGCTCCCGATAAGGAGGTACTGAAAAAATCTTTGATGCCGTACAAAGTGTTTATCAAGGATAGTGAATGTTATAAACAAGTTCAAACTGCAGATGCTATAAATAATCATCGAATCTGCCGAAAATTATTTCAATAAATTGCGAGAGTATCAAGTAAAACCGGAAACGAATTACCCAAAAAGCTACATCAAGAAGCTTTCGAAGAAATTTAAATTTGCTGTTTTATTAATGAAAATATTCTTCAAAATAAAACATTTTATTACTTCAGTTCATTATGTAATACTTATTTGGATATAATTACAAACATTGCTACAAAGAAGGGTGACAAATACGATAGTGCATTCAGTAAAACTAATTTTGAATCAAAATTAATAAAAAAATTAATAAAGAAAAACTACAAATTACTTGATTATTGTAGGCCATTTTCTTCTACAGTTGCTTTGTAGATTAGTATTTGTTGTTTAATATCCAACAGTTGTAATGGCGTATTATTAAACAACAAATACTAAACTACAAATTACAATTGTGCATGAAAAAAAAAATCGTTGGTCAGAAAGGTTATTGTGTTAATAATGAATTATTATTATAAATAAAAGAAAAAGACATTCTCCTAAAAGCTGCTTTCATTTTACGACGAACAATTTTTGATATGGAGAAGACACCATTACCGGAAAATTTGAAAACTTCTGGTTTACTGAGGGGTGAATGTACGACACCACAAACAATAAAAGACTTTTATTCGGTAGCATTGTGTGGTTGTCACTATAGCAGTAAAACAAAAAATGAATGTGAAAGGAAAAGTTCTTCATTGGCTGAAAATTTAATATTTAATGTTTCACGTGGGAAAATTAAATCAAATAAACATAATACACTATCTATGACGCTAAAAAGTATAACGAGCTCTCGAAAAGTTGTTGAGATCGTAGATAGGTATGGTCATTGCTGCAGCTACCATACGACTGAAGAATTGGAACAGAAGATCAACAATGTGTCCTGACGGAATGAGAACCTTTCGACTGCTCCAAAATCGTTTTAAACAACTGCCCGCTTGCTATGACTCACGTGGTCTGGCGAGAGCCAATCGCACCGCAACACGTTTCAAATCAGCCGGCACCCAATATACAATTCACTCGCGCTATCGTATATTTCCGATCACCTGGCAGGTGTTAAGTCCCACCCAAATCACCTGTCTTTTCAGAATTATTTATTTCTAGGTGTAAATATTATCCAGTTTAAATCTCAGTGTGCCTCGAATACATTTTTCTAAAATTAAAAAATACAATTTTGAAACGGCGTGGCAATATTTTAGGCCCGACCAAATAATCTGGCTTATTTATTTTTATTTTCTTTTACATACCAGATTTGAAGATATTAAAATTTCAAAATGCCTCAAGGACATTTTTTGTAAATAAAAATTTTCAAAGTTAAGAATTCAGAGGTGGACTATGCCCCAATTCCCTTCAGCCAGGTCTTCGATTTTGTGTTCAGAAATTACAAAGGAAGTGTTATACAAATTTTGACGGTGTCTCAAATACCTACCCTAAATTTTCCACAGCTCTCGGACTAAAAGTTTTGTAACCAGATTCCCTTACTTCTCTAGTACATCCCCTCATCACGCTCTCCAACAAGTGAAGGATTTTGAAACCTTTTCCTACTACCTGTCTAATGTTTTCTGCCAGTTAATCTTGTTATCAAATGTTATGCCAAGGTATTTGCATTTAAACTCTTCAACAAACAATTATTTCCCCACCTTATAATCATAATCAACTTTTAGTTATATATCTGTGTATCTAATAAGCTGACTCTTCTTTGCATTTATCTTCATGCCATGTTGACTTTTCCTACTATCCTGCCCAGACCACGGTGCAGCTGTTCACAGTCTTTTACCATTTTGGTCCTGTTATATAGCATTATATCATCTGCAAACAATCTAACTTCTGATAGTAAACGATCGACACAATCATTAATTAGAATAATGAATAGCAATCGTCACAATACGCCACCCTGTAACACTCCCATTTTCATTTCCTCTTCTTTTGATACTGCATCTCCTACCCCGACTGTTTGGTCTCTGCCGTCCAAGAATTCTTCTGCCCATCGAATCACTTTCTCACCCAATTAAGTAGTTTTTACCTTATTTACCTCTATCTCTGTCAAAAGCTTCTGAAGACCTAGTGCCACAGTATCAATTTGGGCTCCCTTGTCCATTTTATCCGAAATTTCTTGTATATATCTTACTAACTGAGATTTGCATGAATATGATTTCATAAAGCCATATTGTCTACTGGAAAACCACTTGCCTTCACCTTCCATCAATTTATGTACCACTGACGTCAAACTAATTGGCCCATAAATTTCGACCCTATTTTTCACCCCTCTATGTACCGCACTTTTCCAGTCCTCTGGTAAGCCACATCCTGCTACCGTTAAGACATCTGTACTAATATTATTCACGCGTGCCCCTGTTTATGTTTCTTTTCAGCTTTCTTAACTCCAGTGGGTGAGCGGTTAGCGCACTGGCCTCGCATTCGGGAGGACAGTGGTTCGAACCCCCGTCCGGGCATCTAGATTTGGGTTTTCCATGGTTTTACCAAATCATTCCAGGCGAATGCCGGGATGCTTCCTTCAAAAGACCATGGCCAAATTCCTTGTCCCCAGTCCTTTCTCGCCTTTAATGACCTCGATGTAGACGAGGCGCAAAGTCATATGTAAAAAAAGAAAAATCTTAGTTCCCTCATGATATCCTCAGGATGAATTTCAAAATTTCTAGTCTGCTCATTTCTAATTGTGTGGAGGATAAGCCCGTTCTCCCGTTTACACCCTCACATTCATGAATTATTGTCCCTAATGGTCTCTTTGAACAAGTTACTTAAAATCTCTGCCTTTCTCAAATCCTCAGTAAATTCTTCTCCACCCTTATCTATAACTGACTTAACACTCTCTCTTCCCCTCAGTTTTCCTACATAGCCATAGAAATTTCTAGATGCACCTCTCAGTGGCCCCCCTGCACCAGTAATATTCTTTCTAAACACATCTTGAGCCACCTTTTCTGCTATTATTAATTCATTTTTTAGTTTTTTAAAAAAAGTACTCCCTATTAACTTGCAGTTTCTTACAACTTCTTACCAATCTCTCTAACTGCCTCACCTCCCTATTATAGTATGTAGGATCTATATTTCTCTTTATTTTCTGTTTTGGTATAAACATTTCTTCTTCCCTTTTTATTATCTCCATGAACACTTCCCACCTCGACTCCACTATATTTGTGGAAACCTTCCATTTGCTGAAATTTGGTTAAAGTATCTCTTCAATTTCGAAATCTGTGTCTTTTTATAACTGTACCTATTTTTCCCTTCAATTTTGGATACTGGTTGACTGAATCCTCTACTGTCCATCAGAAGTGCTTCATAACCACTTATTCTTTCAGTTACTTGACATCCCACGAACATATGCTCACTTCTGAACTCCTAAGTATGAATTTAATTTCTCACTAAGAGCCTCATTTTCATCAGTCAATCATCCACTGTGGTAAGCAGCCAAACCCTGATTTTTTCTTTTTTTACTAAACCAGAAACCTTCCCCAACTAACTCATGGTCATGATATAAGAGCACCAGTTAACCGTAGTAGTCTTTGCTACTCATTACAGAAAACCCTCCATCAATTGCTCCTCTAACTCCGCGATACACTCTGTAACCAACGGGAAATACATCACTATCTAGCACTTTTTTTTCTCTTAATCCTATAATTACTTGTGGATCGTCTACCTCTATTAAATTTGCAAAGTCTATTACTTTTTACAATATACTTCTACGTTTCACCAGTAACACTTTCACTATTGGCTTTGTGATTGTTCAGCAATAACTTTCCCTTTCACATTTCCGCCCCCGTCAGTTATTGTTTCAGCAAATTCATCTATTTATTTAGTATTTGTGACTTTTCCCATCGTGGATCTACAATCGGTATCACTTTGATCATCTATCTCCATCCTCTCACCAGCACGTCCTAACCTAAAAGAAGGCACAGTGCTGACTCCAGCATCACTAGAAGTGGGCTCTCTTTCAGCTTTAGCTAGCGACTCCGCTTCCCCTTCTATTTAAGTGCAGGCCACGCCTAATGAAACCCCACTTACCTATAGTACGAGACAGAACTAATGCGTTTCCCAAGTTCATCTCCGTTTACCCGCCTCACAGACTAATTCAACTGTGGCCGCTCAAGCCTCATATGCTGAGCCTCCACCACCACCCTCAGGTCACTCTCTATACCACAACTCGCTTTTCTACTGTTCCATGCACCTCCCACCAGATGCTTCAAGTGGCAGGTAGGATCACCGATCTGACTACAAGAACGCTTTGTGTTTCGCGCGATGGCGATTTCTGGTAAAAAATCCGTTCACATGGAAAGGCTGGGCAGAACGTCTTTCACAAATGTTAATGTAGAACATTTGGCTCTGCAATAAATAGCACTGTTTCAGTGGAGTATTATGTATGTTTGTCAAGTGACTGAAAATTTGGAGTGGGAATAAGGATTTAAAATACTACTGTTGTTATTTTGTTTTCATGTGCTGAACTGTGGAAGAGATGGAGGATAACAGGGAGGAGAAGAACACTTCGTCTCACGGACTGGAGGATAGAAGGTCTAAGCTGATTATGGGGATAAGTTCTTTTGCATGGCTTGAGATTTTAAGTTGGTTTTAGTGCACTTACAAAGTGAATTGTGGCAGGTGTTTAGTAATAGCTGCCGGTACATCATCAGTGTGGTAGTACTGTACATGCTATGCTTTCTATAGCTACACACGAGGGTAGCATCGAGGCGCAGACAATACGGTAAACTAATCATAAAGAGTTTTATTACATTGTGTTTCTCGCGATATGACTCGAAGCGCCATACAGAGGAATCTGTAGAGATAAGAGAATGAATTGATACTTTTATTGGACTTTTATCGTTTCGGAACTAGGTCGAATGGATGAACAATCTAGATACCTGCCTATCAAGCTGTAGGAAATATCCATGTGTCTGAAACACAAGTGAATTACTAATGATGTCTCATGCCAGTAGTTTTTTTTTATTCATACGCACGTTTCAATTTCTGTTTAAAACGTTGACGTTAAGCATGCTTACATTTCTATAGTACTGTAATATTCAATTATCTTTAATTGTGTGCATTTCTTGTAGCAGTGGTTAAGTGCATATGTTAATTCTGTTATCTGTGTAAACCATGAACCTATGCTTGAAAATGCAATTTTATCCAATCATAGCTCCCAAAATTTAAATAATTTCTAACTAATAATAGATAATAAAATGAAGGAAATAACCTCCCGCCACAAATCGACAAAGTTACAATTATTAACAGTTTGGCTTTGCGTTCACTTGCTACTGCATCCAGACGGATATAACATTAATTGCACAGCAACGACTACAGCGATTATGATACCCGTATCCAATTACTGAAGATGTGCAAAGAAGGTTATAATTTTGATCTAGATTTTTCATCCCTCATTTGCACGCGGACACTGGTGTGTGTAGAAATGCTTTACCACTTTTATTCTAGTACCAAATATTAACGTGGAGATGCAAAAAATAAAATAAAATAAAACTAAATTTCATTTAAAAACTTTCCCTACTTTTAGTTATTACCTTAAATTCAATTTTCATACTGATGTCAGAAATTATTATTATTTTGTTTCAATTATATTTCAACACAATATAATATACGAAAGGTAAGAAATTAAAGGTACGAAAAAAATTGTTGGCAGTGGTCCAATGAGAGCGTACCAAGAAGCAAATGTTCATTTGGTCAGAAATTTGGTATACACTTTCCTGAGGACATACCTTTCGAGAAAAAAAGCATATCAAATCAAGAATTATTGCACCTTAGCTCGGAACACGAAATTTACAGTAGGTGATAATGTCGGCTGCACGGTCGGCGGCCATTTCCAAACATATCATTGACGCCACAAAAACCAAAATAAAATCGCTGAGCTATATTCGTGATACCATATGAACATATTCGTAACCAGCTATAACGAATGTGATGCAGCGGCAAGCAATATATGTACATCATAACAATGAGCACTTTGAGCATTTTTTATTCCGGTACAAGTTGCATTCCAACCTAACCGCCAGTAAATTGCCATCCATAAAACAAACGAGGTTAAATAATCAATGAAAACTAAATGCCTCGTGCATTATGTGGTAACAAAGTGCATGATTTTTCATTGTGGTCCAGGCTGCAAATAATCCTAACCGTGTTTTCATGATGTGAGCATTTGGATACATGAACCAATCAGCTACCATTTATCGTGGAAGGTTAGGCTAATTTACTTCATTAAAGACCGCATTCGGGAGGGGTTCGAATCATCGTCCGGCCATCTATATTTCTCTTTTCCATGGTTTACCAGAGTAACTCCAGGAGAATGCCAGGATGGTTTCTACGAAAGGCCATGACAGAATAACTTCCAGTTCCTTGATACCAGTCCTTTTCCACCTCTAATTGCCTAGACTTTGACGAGACGTAAAACTATGAACAAGGAGAAAATCACTTCACTGGTATGTGTTTGGTGGCTTTAATTGTACAATTTCTAAACGTCTGCATGAGGAATGTGTATTCCAAATTTCAGACCACAGAACAGTATTATTAAAAAAAAATTGTGGGTATTAAAGCCACTAAATGTGTTCGTTATCACGGCGTAGTAAGGGGACATCCATAAATTATGTAAGGTGTTTTTCCGGATTTACGACACCCCCCCCCCCTTCTGGTGAGATTTTGTGAGATCTGGCCGGCCCCCACCCCCCTAGTAATCGACCTCGAAACTTTTGGAGACTTTATTTTTTTAGGTCTCACCCTTCAAAATCCGCTCACAAACCCACTGCAATTTGTAGACCTTTTTTTATGTTTCTTTTAGCTCTACAGTCCAAAAAATTTGTACCAAAACCTCACGTGAAATTTCCGTAGACCCCCCCCCCCCTCTTGGTGAGATTTCGCGGGACCCCCCCTCCTCCTATTTCACCTCACGTAATTAATGGAAACCCCCTAATATATATAATATTATATATATTCGTATGGTATTCGGAAAACTTACCGGCGATTTTACATTTGTTGCTTCAGATCCTATCATTGGATGCAAAGATATGTTCAGAAATGGCCTCCGACTGGGCTATCAACGCAATCGCATAAAGTAACTTTCGGGTTTCATTATGTCTGAGGTACATTTCTTTTTGATTTAATATCTACATTTTCTAGAAAGCTATGTCCCAAGGAACGCATGTGCCAACATTCAGGTCAAATGGACAATTAGTTCTCGCTACGCTCTTACCGGACTGCTGCTAAATCATCCATATTAATATGTAGAGTATATTATTGTATCTTAGAATTAACCTTACCCATGAAGAAATATAGAATTATTTCATTGAGCATAACCTCCAGCTACAATTAAAACCTTAGTCTCAATGAAACATCACCGTATCTAAAAAAATCACATTTTTAAATGCTGAGTTAATATATAAATAAGAAAGTTTGTTTGTCGGTTTGTTCGAAAAAAAAAAAAATACCTAACCCCTCTCCCTCTATACACCCCTCAATTTTTCAGATATTCGATACACATACCCACTGTTTTTATCCAATATCGATGGATATTGGCACGCATAAACTTTAAAACAAACAGAAAAATATTCTCTATGGTACATTTGTTTGCAAAAACCCACCCCTTTGTACCTTTACCCCCACTACCCAATTTTTTCGTACAAATACATAGCTTTTATCCTATTTTGATGGAACTCTGCATATGAATACTTTAAAACAAATAGAAAAATACTGTCTGCTTTTGGTAATCCTAACCTCTCGCCTTCTTTACCCACGCTTAATTTATGCCAACATTGTTTATACACATCCATAGTTTTTATCCGATTTTGATAGTACGTAGCACACATGTACTTTAAAATTGTTGGTCTGGTAGCTCAGAGGTTTTGGCGCTAACTTCCTAACGTTTCTATCTACGGTCCCGGTTCAAATTCGAGTGGGAGCAGGAAATTCAGTAAAAACTTATGACATGCGTAATAGCCAAGTCACAATATTTTTTTTTTGTTCTAAATAAAATCTATAACACCGAGAGAAACCATTGTTTCATAAAGTGAAGTGAACTGGAAAGCGTAGAATTGGCTAAAAAAAATATCCCATAATTTTTGTCACTACACGACCACGAGACTTGGCCTATTTTTACAAGAATTGTTTTTCTGGGATCTCATTTCTTTTTTTAAGATGCTCGTTTATTCTGAATCGTCTCTCAAATGTAAAGAACCCATTCGGAAATCGGTGAATAAGAACATTTCAGAATTGAAGACATCAATGTGCTGTACGTTACCAACAATGCCCCACTCTTAGAAAACAATGGCTGTGCGCCCTAGCAGAGCAATTCAGATTGCCGCTAGTTTAACTACCACCATAAGTAAATAGGGAGTAACTTACAAACTAAGCATAGGAATGAAGTAAAATTTAATATATTAGTTAAGCTTATTGATCTCTATGCATTAAAGAAATCTCAGGCCTATAATTTCACCGGGAGTATAGCAATTAACCCACAAATATGTGCCAGAATTTCTCATGTTTGGGGCTGTAGTTAAATAAATACGGGGGAGAACACCAACATCAGACTTTTCTTATGATTTATGTATGAAAACATATATGTGTACCAAATTACTTGTTTACAAGATTACTTGAAGAACAGTGGAATTTTGTTGTCGGGGTGTAGTGGTTGAAATAAAATTTTGAATTTCAGTAGCTAAGGAAAGGAAAGAAGTAAAATTTAACACATTTATTAATTTCACTAAGCTGACTCTACAATCAGAATCTAAGGTAAGTAAGGTTATTAGGGTAGAACGCGATTTCACGTTAGGGTAGGTAAGGGGTAAATATATGGAAATTTACGAGTTTCAGACTTTCTTATAATATGTGGGTAAAGTGTTATGTGAGTACCAAATTTCAGCTACCTACAACTACGGAAGTACCTTAGAGTTTTGATGACCAACAGTTAGTCAGTAGGTGAATGACAAAATCGCTGACATTTGCATATTAATAACATCCGAAATAAATACAGTAACGAAATACAATTTAGTATGTTTTCTAAGATTGCTGATAGTGTACATAACAGAAATTTGAGACTTGCAGCATCAATAAGACCTAAGAAATTGAGGTACAAAAATGGCCTGAATCGCTTCGTGAAAGGGGTTGACTCGACAGATTTTTAAGAGTTGTATATAATCAGTGACTTACTATGCTCCTTCTGCAGTAGCCAACTAACTTTCTGGTTGTAAACTGAGTTAGTTTTTTTACTTTAAAACAAAAAGTAAAACACTTTCTAGATTTGGTTTTCAAAACCCACCTGTTACTCCCTTTACTCCCCTTAATATTTCATAATGCTCTTTATTCAAACCCACAGTTCGTATTCGATTCCCATGTAACTTTGTTCACTTTAAAACACAGACAAAAAAATTGTCTACATTTGGTTTACAAAAACTCACCACTATCCCTTGAGCAAAAGTTACACTTGGAACTATTCAGAAGGAGCTTTATGCACATATGGTTCAAAATAAATCATGTTTGTATTTAGCTTAATAAACTGCACTCCACCCTGATGATGGAGAAGAATGTTTACTACAACCCGAAGACATCAAACATCAGAAGTTTCATATCCACCCACCAACTCTGCAACCTACAGAAGACCAAAAATATTGTATATCCCAAAGCATTAGTACAAACTTTTTCAATTTTAGTTGAATGCATAAAAATCATTGTCTTTAGTTTTTTTTTTTTTGTACGTGGTAATGTGCCTGTATATGCGTATCCACTTAAGAAAGAAAACGGCTATTGCAACGCATGCCGGGCAAAGCTAGTACGGAAAAAACAGCAAAATTCTATTAGGTTTTGATATCTGTATTAAGCAGAAAGAATTTTGCAGTAAATTAAATATCACAATTTACTAATGTTTATGGAAATGTTAATGTATTATAAACTGGCTTGATTATCGATAAAACGCTACCAGTTTTTAATATCGATATTAGGCACGCAGTTACTTACCGTAAATTAAAAATCACAACTCCGTTACGCTTACAGGTGTTAAGCTATTATTTTTTGAGTTGGATCGAAATCGCGTTACACCGGTGGATGATAGTCCATAGTTTAGTAGGTAGCCCAGAAGTGCTTAGGTTGATATGTCGTGTCAGGTGACTTTATTGACATCGTAAATGCGTTATCTTAATTTAAGTAGTAAAGTAAATTATTATGTTGAACGGCAGAGCACATGCGGAAAGAGCTTTCTCCTCTATATGTCGACCTGCATTTTTTTCCGAACCAGGTGTCAGTAGGAATTTCCCTGTGAACAAAACGGAAATAAGTGAGAGGAATTATGGTTTCTATTGAATTTGCTGTTAATAACTAATCCAAGATACCTGAGGCTTAACTGAAAAGGTATATATACCGAGCGTGGTGGGTGAACGGTTAACGTTCTGGCCACGCATTCGGGAGGACGCGGCTTCGAATCCCCGTTCGGGCATCCAGATTTGGGTTTTCCATGGCGAATGCCGGTATGCTTCCTTTAAAAAGGCCATGGCCGGATTACTTCCCATTCCTTGCCCCCAGTCCCACCCGCCTCTAATAGCCTTAGCCGTCGACGAGGCGTAAATAAATAAAAAAAAGAGAGAGAAAAGGTATATGTGTCTGGTTATGGTTGGAATTTTGATGAGAGCCAGTTGTGTTATTATTCCTTTAGTCGTTGTTTGCTTCTAAGTTTCAGTTATCTAAAGTATTTGGAAGATATATGGGCCTTGCTCTGTAATTCATTTTCGTAGATGTGGTTGGATATCTGCTAATTAATTAATCAATACTCAACATTCTACAGCTATTGTTGTTATGATTCTTGCATCAATTTCTTTCTTCAACCATCGTTGTGAGAATCTATTTTTTACGAATTTTGTTGGTATTTTCAGAGGCATTTTACAGAAACCTCATTCCAAACGTTTCTATTCCATTCCTGTAGGTCTCTCCAGAGTCTGCGCTTCGCTTCGATAATGTGCTATTCTTTACACATAACTTGCATCGATGGTGCTAATCTACTTTAAACAAATCAAATACAATCTTTCAAACTTCTTTAGCGGATTCAAAGAAAAATTCTACTGTTTCTTCCCCTGCACATTTTGTTTATTTGAGACTTAATATACTATTATTTTTTTCTTCTTCTTAAAAGTTCACTGAATTTATTTATATTTAGTCTACACTCCTCTCCCGATATTTTGTTAAGATTATTCAGCAATTTTTCTATATTTTCAATCTTACTTGCAAATATAACAATAAATTCAAATGTACCTTTGCTGTCCCCAGAAGTTTAAAATAGGAATTTGAATGTTAGCTTCGTGTACTGAGGTTCGCCGGCTCGAGTCCGGCCAGGGGAAATATTGGTTTAATTACGCGTTGTGTTCGTCTTCCATGGTCCTTCACTTTGACAGGAACAAAATACTTTAAACGGGGTACTCACAACTGTAGAAATACGTGCTAAGAATTCCTGAGTTGACTGTAAGAACTAACTGGCTAAATGCGATTAAGAAAAGAAAGAAAACTACCTTTCAGTTTTTTAGTTTACGTACAATTTTTTTTTATTATTATTCATCTGATTCCTTTATATATTACTAGGTGTTCCCGCGAGATCGTCTACGCAGTATTTGAGTTTGTGCGGTTAATTCTCACATAGACTATCAAATAAATGTTGTCTGGGTGTGAATAGTAGAGCAACAGACATTTCTTTTCTCCTTGGATCTCCTATTCTCTTTCTACATTTATTATGTATTCAAATGTTTTAAAGGCGTTTGTGCGCATCATTTGTTTTAAGCACTCCTTGAAACTACCTCTAATTCCGAAGATTTTATGGTTGTGGATAACTCACAGACACACTGGAGTGTAGTTCACATGACTTCTCTGCAAGCTATTCTTGAAGTGATGCTGCCTGGCGTGTGTACGATAAAGATTGAAAATAAGTATGATATAAAATACCTCACTGAATCCAAAAATAGATCTTTTATAGTTTTTACGAATAAATACACCGTCACCGCGTATATAGCGCTAATTACGGCAAACTTTTAGATTGGGAGAAGACTTGTCCCAGAAAGTATTAAATTAATAGATTCTTCTATGGAACAAATTAAATTAGTGGACCTTTTCTTTATTTCTCAGTATGTCTGTGCCATTTCGAAACATAAAGTAAGCATGACATAAGCTATCATCATGTAGTATGTACAGTTTCGTTCATGTTGTTGGTTTTAGCCAAATCTATAAACACACATACAAAAATTCTAAAATTTATGGCTCTGCCCTCCGTATCAAAGGAAAAAATGGTTCTAATCGAAATTAAAAAATGTCCTCCATGTTAACTGATGACATAAGCTATAACCGTGTGCAGTTTCGCGGAAATTTGTTGATTAGTTTTTGAGCGAGGTGCACACACCGGAAGATTCCAAAAATTACGATTTTGTCATCTGTATCATCAATATATGTTCCCGATATAGGTAATAATATGAACTTTCATATTGCGAAGTTAAGTTGAGACGAGCTCATTAGTCTTTGTGAGACATCCGTACAGGTGTACAAACATATTAAATTTGCGGTTTTGGCCTCTATATCATTGGGGACTGTACTACCAATCTGCATTAACAGTATCTTATATGTTATATTTTTTCACTTATGGCTTTACGCCTCATCGACGTCGAGGTCATTAGAGGTGGGATGGGACGGGGAACAAGGAACGGGAAGGAATTCTATCATGGCCTTTCGAAGGAAACCCCGGCATTCGCCTGGAGTGATTTGGGAAAACCATGGAAACGCAAATCTGGATGCCCGGACGGGGATTCGAACCGGTGTCCTCCCGAATGCGAGAGCAGAGCGTAAACCGCTCACCCAGCACCCTTGGTTATATGTTATCTAATGACATTAACTGTCACTACATACAGTTTCGTTAAAATCCGTCCAATAGTACTTGCGTTATATGCGGACAGACGGAAAAAAATATAGTTTTGGACTCTATGCCATCTGGAACATTGTAGCTTATCGCGATGAAACGTATCCCGTATCCTGACCCATGTGCAGTTTCGTTATAATCCGCCCATTAGCTTTTTCGTCATTCGCGAACTTGTATATATGTAAAGACAAACAAAAAATTCAAATTTTACTGCTTGGCAGCTCTATCATTAGTTTAAATTGCTTATTGATCAGTCAGTCCTTAATTGTTGTTTGCGGA